>CM052809.1:67045070-67233804 GCA_028533885.1 Nasua narica
ACGGTCTCTCTTCCCATCGCTTTGGAATCACTTTTCCAAACGTCCTACCTTTTGGAAAGTGGTCGATTTTCTGCTCCTAGGATTGCTCTTCTTCTTCTCTTCTCTCTCCTGTTGAGTATGCTGGCTTTTAGAATGATTTCATAACTATCTAGATGAACTTCTGGGATCCGACTCTATCTCAACCTTCTACTTCTCCACCATCTTGCTCCTCTAGCCCGCAAACTTGATTTTCAAATGAAAATGCTATCTAATGTTTGTATAGGATTTTACAGTTTATAAAGCATTTGCGCATCCACTATCTCACTTACTTTTCATAACTACTCTGAGGTAGGTGATAACCCCAATTTACAGATATCGAAACTGAGACTCAGTTTAAGTAAATGACTTACCCAAAGTCATACAGTTAATAAATGGCAGCACTGGGTTTGAAGACCACTGTCTACTCAAGATCTGTCTGTCCTTTCTTTACCTGTAATAATAGCTATTTCACCCCTGACAGATGCCAGCTGCTCAGTATAGCTTTGTGGTGGAAAAACCCTTCCCCTAAATTTCATTCTGTTCTCACAACTCTTGGACTGTAGTTGTCAGGACTAGATTTATGTTTTCTTCTCCTGCTCAAACCGTTCTTTGTTAATTTGAGAGAGGGAGGTTGTATGACAAGGAGAAAAAGAAAATTATGTGGGTATGCGAACATCCTGTTTTCTTCCCCAACACCTTGTCTTTCTTTTGTCTCTTGCTGAGGGGCTTAACAGTGTTGGGTATAGTTTGGGAGTGTCATGGTGGAAGGGGAACGTGGACGAAGAGTAGCATACGCTCTGGTCAGTTTGCTCCCTGTCTCAAACACCATACCTAGGCAACTCCAGAGCCCCTGTAACCACTTCGTAACAGGCTGACATCTGAAGCGCATCCTTATTGACAGTTATGGTTTTGGGCATGTAGCCACGTTGTTCTTGAGGGGATGTCCTCTCGATCTTTTATGCCTGGGGCCACCCATCACCACTTCTCTGTTACTTCTGCTTTAAGACTTAGAAACCATGTTCCTTTGAAGCAGGTTTAAAGATAATATCTTTGAAAGCTTGTTATTGTAATTCTCAAAAGTGTTTTGTTTCAATTCCTGGTAACATTATTTTGCTGCTGGTTTGAGATGAGCCCCAGGCCACACTAAATTGCATACCTACCACTCTCCATTTTGGGGATTTTTGAGATACTTTTTCTTTTTTTAAGGGAGTCTCCTATCATTGTTTTCCTTCTTATTGCTACATCATAGAAGAAGACATTTAAAGATCTTTCTGACTTCCTTTATTTATATGCATGCCAACTATCTTAAGGAATGTTATTTGAATTCTGTTTTGAATCATGTAAATACGTCCGCTTAGGTGCCTGAGGACAAACATGAAGCCTGGGCTATGTAGGAAAATCTGTCACATAAAAGTTTATTTCTTAGTTGTCATGGATGGCTGTAGATAGAATGGAAATAATCTTAGTAACTTGATATTAGAAGGTAGAAGAATTTCATTATCTAGGAAATAATACTTTTAATGAAGTGGCTAAAAACTCTTTTTATATACCTAGCAAACAGTATGTGTGTTAATTTATAAATATGCTAATTGTGTTTCTTGCTTGTTTTCCCATTCAACAGAGTAAAATGTTAAAATTCTTATTTTCTTTTTAAAGTAAATGTATACGAATTTTCTTGTAACTCTTTAATTTGAACGTAGTTTGTATTAACTAATAACTGTATTTTTAAGTAATTATAATCTGTGTATAGGTGATTAATCTGACAGTTCAATTATTAGAACATTTTTAAGAGTGTAAATACTGTGTTGGTTAGCAGTTTGTTTTTTCCCCACAGTGGTTTGGTAATCTGGTCACAATGGAGTGGTGGAATGATCTGTGGCTAAATGAAGGGTTTGCTACTTTCATGGAGTATTTCTCTTTGGAAAAAATATTCAAAGAGCTCTCCAGTGTAAGTACACCGTTTGTTACACGTACTCTCATATTTGCCATTTGGAGAAATGAAAGTGTTTCTAGAAAGATAAAATAAAATTGATCCTTTTACTGATAAATCTTCCACCTCTTGAGATTTGACAGTGAAAATTAAGCTTTTACCTATTGAAATGTTTCATTGAAAGCTGAAGTTATGTGAAATTATTTTATACTTTGTTAAGATGAACATTTTAAATCACTTTGCTACATTTTGTTTTTAAGAGATATGGCCCTTCTCCTTGAGGGAATTTAGATAAAGTTGAAAAGCCTTTTTTGCAAAACAAAACTTTTCATCATTTGTATAAAGAGAGAAAAGAAATTAAGACATGTTGTAGCAATGCTGTCTCTCTGTTATTACTGTGATCCTTGTAACTGTGAGCATAGATTGATACAGACAAATACTTTGCCCTGTTAAGGTACAAACCATATTTTGTGCCCTTTTCAGAGACTTGGGATATCATTCTTTCATAGAAAACATAATAATGATACTGTACTATTAGACTCTGGAGATGTTTCCTATCATTAGAGATATTTGAACACACCAGGCCATGGTACAATAGGTATTGCCAAATAATCCAAGCAGTAGGTGGGAGAGTATAAATAAAGATCCCATTCAAACCTAAAATTCTCTGACTTTGCATTAAACTTCCTGGATAGATGATGCAAGACTGCTTCAAAATAGGGATACACTTAAGAGCTTTTAATTTGAAATTTTTATGTAAGTCCTGTTCAAAAACTTCAGGTGGGTAGAAGGAACTAGAGTACTAAGCAAAGTATTCTAAATCTATGTGTGTTACTTAATTAAGCAATGAGATATACAGTTTCACCACTTGGTGGTGCCCAGAATGTTTAAAACCTTCTAAAGTATATTCTAGAGGAGCTTGTCTGCTGAGCTATCAGTGAATTCTATTGAAGTATTATATTTTATTTCAAATGAACCTCAGTTAAGGGAAATGTCTATTATCTTAATAGAAACCTGGACCATGTATGAGAGGTCGGCTTAAGGACCAATTTTTAATTTTATTTTTTAATTTCAGATGTTATTTTAAAAATATACACTAACCATTTTAGAATATTTACTTTGAGTTTCTATCTGGATTTGGCACACTTGATTGCCAAATCAAGATTGATAGATTCTTAATTTATCCTTATGGTGTGGTTTAAGAAACAATGTTTTACATGTGGCTAGGAAGTTTTAATTTTTTTTTTTTATTTAAGGCATATGAATGAAAGTTGCTGTATTCCTACATTTTAAAAGCATATTTTCTGAAGCTTAGTAAAGATGGGTTTTTTTTTATAATGACCTTAAGCGGTAATTAGTCTAATTCATATAAATAATTACTATACTTGCCTTTGAAACACTTTTCGTGGTTTCCTAATCCGTTTGATGTTTTTGCTAGTATGAAGATTTCTTAGATGCTCGGTTTAAAACCATGAGGAAGGATTCCTTGAATTCATCTCATCCAATATCATCATCATCTGTTGAGTCTTCAGAACAGATTGAAGAAATGTTTGATTCTCTTTCCTATTTTAAGGTACTGCTCTGTACACCAAGTACCTGGAGTGGGTTTCAAATTAATTTCTTATGTGAGCAAGCTGCATGATTTAGATTACTTTAAAGATTATTTTAAGTTTATTTTCATGTATGCTTTTAAACTTTAAGATGTTTGCTTCTATTTAAATCTTGGTTTTAGCTTTTCTGGGTTTTTTCTCCATATCTCATATCATTTAAGTTCTCTGACTGGTATTCTGGGCAGTTAATCAGATCATATATACAGCCATGTGTCTCTTAAAGTTAGTTCAGTCTCCAGATCTAAGGGTAGAATATATCCAGGGGACGTTCTAAGCAAGCCCTTGGCTGGGTTATTGGCAATTGAGGCAATGTTCCAAAGTCACAATCGCCAAAACACGTAAATAAAAAGAGGTGGTGAGAACTGAAAACTAGGTTGCAGGATCAGAAACATAGACTCCAGGTTTGGGAGTGAAGCAAAAACAGAAAACTAGAAACCTGATTAGGATCACCATAGGTCAGGGGCGCCTGGGTGGCTCAGGTGGCTGAGCATCTGCCTTTGGCTCAGGTCTTGATCTCTGAGTCCTGGGATCGAGCCCTGTGTTGGGCTTCCTGCTCAGTGGGGAGTTTGCTTCTCTCTCTCCTGCTGCAGCTTCTCCCCACCCCCACTCATGCGCTCACTCCCTCTCAAATGAATACATAAAATCTTTAAAAAAAAAAAAAAGGATCACCATAGGTCAGAGAACAGAAGAACAGTGCCATCACAGTTGTGCTGGGAGTCATGAATATTTGGGCTTATTTGCCTCCTTACTCTGGCTGTCAGATTAATTGATTAATAAATGAATTCCTGTACTGGACAGAGAAAATACACAAAACATGTGAGATACAGTCCATATCATCAACAAACTCAAAGTTTAGGTGGTGGATACTTGTGAAGCAGTAAGAGTTGGTGCATGTGGAGTGAATGGTATAGACTTTTTTTTTTACCTTGGATTATGAAGAGAACTTTTTTGGAGGAAAATGGAAGTCGAAAGGAATTGAAAAATAAAAAGAATACAGATGAATGAGAAGCATTGAGTAGGTCAGGAATAAGGCAGTGAAGTCTACAAAGAAAAAGTCAGGAATACTAATGGGCAAGACATTTTTGTTTAGGGAGTAAATGCTTGACTGCGGTGGAAGCCATATGTGGAGTAGGGGAAAGATGAGAAAGGTAGGTTGGGACAGTTGTAGAAGGTTCTGAATGCCATCAGGATTGTGGACTTTCTTCTGTAAGCAACAGGAAGCTTTAGAAGATTTTTTCGAACAGAGGCATTCCTTGATTAAAGTTACTGTTTAGGAAAACTAATTTGTTCCAGCTTACGAAGTAGATTTAAGTGGAGGGAGACCTAAAGTCAGGAAGTTGCTGCTAAAGTCCAAGCACGATGTGGTCAAAGTGTGAAAATAGGAGTGGTAGTGAAAGTGGAAGGAAAATGATGAGTGTAAAAACACTGGGTGGACAGAAGTTCTGGAAGGATTTAGTGACAGGGCAAGGCAGGTAAACAAAGAGGGAGCCATGTTTTCCAGGTGAACCACCTGACTGGCATGGAAAATGGTTATACTGTTAACAAATAAGGAATAAGGAGTTTAATTAGCTATATTAAATATATTCCAATCAGAGCTGCTGCTCTGATTTTTAAAGCCCATATTGGATCTGTTGACAAAAATGTTTAAACTTGTGGTTCTATTCTTGTACAGAACCATTACTTCATGATTTGTTTTGACTGAGCTCTGTCATCCTCTAACCCGCACCCCCTAAACCCCAAATTCAGTGTCTTCTGATCATTTGGTTTCCACAGCATATCTAACTCCTGTCAGTATGGTAACTACTTATTTCAGGATTTGGGAATCTGGAAAATATCCCACATAACTGGGAAAACTAGGACACTGACTAATTTACCAATGTCGTATGCAAGAACAAGTAAGCATCACTACGGAAATGTGTTTGACAGACATATTCTTTCTGGATTTTTTAATCTCCAAGCCTAATTCTGATATAGGTCGTCTGTTGAGATCAACTAGGAAGTAAATTTTGAAAGAAAGGAAAAAGGTCTAAAATTTAAATGCCAAGGTCCACCAAAGTGAGGTGGTTCCGTGGAGATGAGGATCTGGCAAGAGACTAAGAACGATGGCCAGTGAATAGGGGCAGATTCAAGAGGGGTGTCCCAAGGCCAAGTGCAGAAAGACTCTAAAGAGGGAGTGAGTGATCAGTCATATCAAATGCTGCTAGCAGGTCGGTAAGTTGAGTGTGGGAATTACCATTGGTTTGACACAATAAAGTTCTCCAGTGACCTTGATAAAAACACCTCCAGTGGAGTGATGGTTGGATGATGGCTCTAGAGAAAGTGTCAAGAGGGCAAATGGGGATGGTGGATGCAGACAGCTCTTTCTAAGAGTTTACTACAAAGGGGGAATAAGAAATAGGGTGATAACTGGAAGAGGCATGGGGTTAAAGAAAGGAAGGATATTTTTTATTTGTTTTAAATGAGGAATGTTGCATGGTTTTATTAATGGGAATGGAACAGTAGTGAGGAAAAGTTGATGAGGCAGGGGTGAAAGGGATCTGTTGGGAATAGGAATGAATACCTAAGTCGAGAGAAAAAGTAACAATATGAAGCGCGATAGAGAAAAAAGGGAGTAATAGGTATTAAATTCAGTTGTCTGTATCTTATCATCTTGATGGCTTAATAGTGCTACATTTTTACCAGAAGTGAAATTCAAAGACAGTTTGAGTTGCTTCTGTTACTAGGTGCTGTTTTAGTCACTGGAATTGAGTTTCTTGGATTTACCCTCAACGAGGGTATAGTCTAGAAGAGGAACTAAATATATATCTACATCTATAAATACATATTTAAATGTGTATCTACCTAAATATCTATCTACATATCTATATTAAATATATATCTGTAGCAGATGCAGGGAGTGATATAAATTGCTCTTGAAGATGAAGAACTATTTCTGTCTCGAATCAGGGTTGGCCTCCCAAAGATGTTGTTTGGAAATGATGACGTGGGCTTCAGCAATGGCCTAGTGTCACTGAAGAGCCCTGACAGTTGCATCCTGGGTTCGAAATTATTAGCGTATGCTTTCTGCTCTATACATGCACTAGTTCCCTGCATATTTGAAGTGAGTCTGCAGGAAGAAGAGAAATCTCGGTTATTTTAGCAACATGATGTACTAAAACTGGAAATTAATGTACTCCCAAGCCTAGAGGCCTCTGGAGCTCTGCTTGTTGATTATCTCTGGCAGTGAACCCATGAATTCCACTGGTATTTTGAGCACTGGGATAGGGATGGAGATTCCACAGAAAAATGTGGCATGCTTTTCTATTAAAGATGTATTCATAAACACTTATCTTTTTATCATAACACTGAGACAGGAACTGACAGGCCACATAAAGTAGCTTATAGTAGAATTAGTGCACATGGGAATCTGCTCCCATTATTCTTTTGTTAAATCCTTTAAAATAATTTTTCAGATAACCTCAGCACAATTCACATCTGATTATATGACAGTACATAACTGTATTTATACCTGGGTTCTCTATCTGTAAGAATATACTTAGAGTAATTATATTTTGAATTTTAGGTTCTCAATTCTATAAACCTTTTATTTTATTTCCTATTATTTCCCCCTTTTCTCACTTTTTTTTTTAATAGGGAGCTTCCCTCTTGTTGATGCTAAAAACTTACCTCAGTGAAGATGTATTTCAACATGCTATTATTTTTTACCTACATAATCATAGCTATGCATCCATTCAAAGTGATGATCTGTGGGATAGTTTTAATGAGGTAAGTGACCTGAATATTTTATTTAGTTCTGAGAGAAGAGTTCTTCTATTTATATTTTTATCAAGTATATAACTAAGCTATGGTACCAAGATAGTTATTTGAGAGAGGGGGGGATGGAGCACAGCATTAAAGGTCAAGAAATGGAAGTACTAATCTTAAGTATTGAGATTATTGTGTGTGGCCTTGTATAACTATTTTTGTTCTATACCTTAATCTCAATTCCTACTTTGTAGGAAAGTTGCCCTTCCTGAATTAATATATATTACTATATTTCATTATTCGAATTTTTTCAAAAATCTATTTTCCTTTTCTTATGCTTTTGCATCTTTATCTACCTCTGATTCATGATTTTTTTCCTACACTCTGCCCTATAAATCCTCCTGTCTTTTGTGGCCATGTTCCTACAAGGTCATCCTTATAGATGATAGATCATAAGCTGCTGCCATGGGCTGTGTATTGCCCTTGGATCATTTTGCTGTTTGGATTTTATTGTGCCTGCAAGTGTTCTAACAAGCAGTGCAGTTAGATTTGAGTTAGACTTCAGAGCAGTGCATGAACCCAGCCTGCATCGTGCATTTATGTTAACTGCATAACCATTATGAGCATTTTAGTATGTCACCCTGATCCAGATAATGGTTCTTAATGTTTAGGAAGATCACAGATGTATTTGAAACTTTGATGAATATTCTAGACATATTCCCCAGAAAAGCCACATATATACACAAAGTTTCAAAGTTTTAGGGCCCTGGATTAAGAACTCCTGTTCTGGGGGGCACCTGGGTGGCGCAGTCGGTTAAGTGTCTAACTCTTGGTTTCGGCTCAGGGTCGTGGATCTCAGGATTGTGAGATGGAGCCCCATGTCAGGCTCCACACTCAGCGCAGAGTCTGCTTAAGACTCTCTCCCTCTGCCTCTCCCCTCTGGACTCTCTCTCTTTCTCAAATAAGTGAATAAATCTTAAAAAAAAAAAAAAAAGAAAAAGAAAATGCCTACTCTGAATCTTTACCATATGCTCTTTCTGCTTCCTTGTCTTATCTGAAACCTTAGGTTTTCTAGCTATTAACCCTGTGTTGAGAAGATAGACCTTCCCTTCTCTCTGAGTTCTCTTTGAGAAGATGAATTAGTTCCTATTACTTAAGAGTTGCTTGCAAATCATTTTTCCCCCATCATATGGTAACATTTCAGTTGAAAGCCACATTATTTATACTTAACCGCATTATCTCCTGACATTAAGAATGTATTTCTGCCTTTCTGACTGACTTCAGCTTTTGCATTACAGTGTTTTCCTATCCCAATCTCATCCCTAACACTATCTTCAGGTCTTTCAGCATCCACATCAAATTATGCACTGGCCTTTTCATTTCCATCCTATTTCAAAGGCCCAAAAGTGCCTTTGGCAAAGTTTGTTTTCTTCTCAATCCCTTATCTAGAAATGACTAGATCAGAGCCATGAGAAATGTAATACTAATATTGCAGTGAGTTTGGATAGATTTAATCCATCCTTTCTGCTTTAAATAAATGGGCATATGGAAGCAGAGGTGAGGCCTGCCATTGTGGAATGATACTGTTAGCAAACAGAGTACTTAACGATTTTAGGTGCTTGCAGATCCATATGCAACCTAGAAAATGGCTGGAATCAGAAGGTTAACTCACCTGCTTTAAAGAGATAGTTGTTCCAGAATTTCTTCTTAATCATTGATACCAGTGTTGTAGGGATAGTGGGCCTTAGGGGGTCTGTGAACCTCAGACACTGGATTCTAGAGTTTATAGATACATCGATGCAGTTTCTGGGAGAGAGTACCCAGCCCATTGACATCTTACTCTGTCGTGGCTTTCTGGCGCCCCCCACGGTATTAGTTCTTTCCAAGATGGACGCTCACATGTATGGAAAGCAGAGGTTCTGGGGGATAAAGAGAGCTCTGGATGCAGGCTGACTCGCAGGAAAAAGTAGCTGTGCTTTTTACTCTAGAGTGTTGGTCATGATTCATACCTTCTAAAGGGTGGTATTATGAGCCGAAAGAGTGCTTGTCCTGATTTAGAGATTTGGGCAAACACCGGATGTACCTTTTCAGTGCAGGGTTTCTCTCACTTCTCTAGTTATCACTTAGTTCTGTTCCAGGTGACTTTCCTTTTGGCAGCTGCTCATTCACTTAGAAGTGTAAATTTAACTCTATTCATGCTTCTGGTTTTCTATTAACAGAACGTGTAGTCTTCATAGAATGTGCTAGGCAGAGAGGGAAAGATACAAACTAGTTTTTAAGCTGCTCATTTTTAAGCAAAAATAATTTATTCTTTTTATAGGTCACAAACAAAACACTAGATGTAAAAAAAATGATGAAAACCTGGACCCTGCAAAAAGGATTTCCTTTAGTGACTGTTCAAAGAAAAGGAAGGGAACTTCATGTCCACCAAGAAAGATACTTTTTAAATATGAAGCCTGAAATTCAGCCTTCAGATGCAAGGTACATTCCGGCTTTCTCTTCCTGCTATCCCTTTTGCACCCTTGGGTTAAAGTATCTGTAGTCACAAGTTTCTATGAAACCTAACAAGATTATCTTTTTCTGGGAATAGCTTGAAAAATTTATTCTTCCTGCCAAAAGGAAAAAAAAAAAAAAGAAAAAAGACCCAACAAATTATGCGTGACTGGCTGAAATACTGGACAGAGTAATGATCTTTCAAAATTTTCTTTTTACAGCTATCTCTGGCATATTCCACTATCCTATGTTACTGAGGGAAGAAATTACTCAAAATACCCATTGGTATTTTTACTGGACAAGAAATCAGGTTTGACTCTAATTAACTCTTTTCTGATAAGAAATTTGAAACAGCGTATTTTTTTAAAACTCTGACCTAGCGGCAGGAAGGAGATCATGCTTTTGAGAGTGTACACTCTCGGAGCTGGTTTTATGAGTCACCTACCCGAGATGGACTAAAGTGAGATTGGTCCCTCTATCATGTATGAAGTTAGGCTTTCTTGTTCATGGGAAGTAAGGTATAGAAAATTGCACTGAATGTGCTAGCAGTCTTGGTAGAAAACAGCAAATGTTGTCTTTTTTTATATCCTAGATAAATATTTTATGTTACCAAGTATAAAGTAGTAGAAGCAGAGCAGTCTCTTCAAGTACGCTTGAAGTACTTCTCTACTTCAAGTACTGCTCTCTACTTTTTAGGGGTGAGCTTGGGCAACTGCATTTCCACAAGCACCTTCCGTGGTGATTCTCATGCATAATAAAGGTTGATTCATGATCTAGATTTAGAATAAATAATCATTACAAAATGTCCTATGAACACAGTATACATTTTTTATTAATAAGAAAATGGGGTAAGAAATTATGATTGCAAAGAGGGGGATAAGAAAATCTAAAGATCGTATATGTTGTTGGACCCATAGGAATCTATGAAAAACAAAATTGAAACGTAGTTTCTGACCATTTGTTAAATACCGCTGTGAATGCCACACCATGCACCCCCTTAAATTTACATCCTGAAAGAACATGAAGATCTTGGGTCCTGCAGGAACCATTAGTGATACTCTAGATTTATGGAAAGGGACAATTTCTTGTTTGAATTTGTGTCTGGTTTTCAAGCCTATATTTTCGAGAGGGGAGTATAGCCTCATGGTTAATAGAATGGACTTTGGAACCAGATTGTCTGGTTCATTTGTATGCCTGCAAGTAGTCTGTGACTGTGAGCCTCATTCCCTCAGCTACAGAGTGGAGATAGTGATCCCATTTTATAGCGTTATGGTGAGGATTGAGTTCATTTATGTGAAGCACCTACAGTAACGTCTGGAATGTGTTACGTGGTATATAAATGTTACCTGTTGTTATTCGTGGTTATTATTGAAAAAGAAATCTTTAAACATAGTATATCCACATTACGTAAAATCTGGAAAGTAGAGAACAGATTACCCCATCACAATTATTCTCATGATTATTTCTTTCTAATAATTTTTAAATATTTTTTTACTTAGTTGATACCATTGGGTACAAGTGATTTTTATATCTTGCCTTTTTTAAAAAACATATACAATATGGATTTGATTTTTCCTTACTGTTGGACACTTGAGTCACCATTTGTCTATTTAAAAGAAATGCCTCAGTAAAAATTTATGATCTTACATGTTTTGTCATTATATGAACTTCTTCATAGGAATGCTTCTCAGAAATGTAGACTGTGATCTAATACACATTTCTGAGTTGCCTTTCTGTGATGTAATAATTTATAATGCAGTTGAAATATGTGAGCATGCCAGTTGCATTGCCATTTAACTAGAGCAGAGTGTTAAAACAATCTCATTTAAAACACTAAGAACACTCGATAATGTTATATCTCTGATTAATATAACATAACCAGAGGTTCAAGGAAGGGCTGCCTTCTTTGATGAAAACAGAACTCCTTACTTTTAAATAGCCTTAGAAGGACAGTCCCTGGCTAAAGAAAGAACACTTAATCCCATCTCCCTTTTTGGACCAATAAGGAAATTTTCCAAACCTCCCAATGGTCTGTAAACTTTTGGTGGTATTAGAAGTAATTGGACAATAAGAAGTCTGCTTTTATTGATCCTTAACTTTTTTAGCTCAGTTTTAATGTGAGCTTTGAAAACTCTTTTTGAGACTCACATCCCAAAGTGTAGCTCCCGTTTTCCTACTGTAGCCTTTTTCTCCCTGCTCCCTTCCCTGGCACTCTGTGCTTCTGCTGTACGGAAACTCTTTCCCACCTCAGCTGTGCTCTCCTGCCCTTGCATGCGCTGTTCGCTGTCCCAGAAGAACACTCTTGCCTCCCCGCTCCCTTGATTTACTGCTATTCATCCTTCAGATCTCCACGTGCACACTGCTTGTGTGCAGCCTTCCCTCACCTCAAGACAAGTTAGATGCCTGCTTATGTGTTCTAATAATACCCTCTACTTTTCTTCTTTTGATATACTGCAGATACTGTTTCACTTATGTCTGTCCCCACATTAGATGTGTTCCCTATTTAAGATAGAATCTTAAATTTAGTAGTGATTTTAAAAACCATTTTAAATGGTTGTATGAATCACTTTTGCGACCTTAGCACCCAGTAGGCACACATTTTTTTTTAAATGAATAAGTTTTAGTATGTAATGAGGTGACTTAATTTCAGATCCCACTGTAAAAAGTTTTAGGAAAAGAGCATTCAAAGCCTGATGAAATGATAACTTCTATTTTCTTTCCTTTGAAAGTATTCTTAATAAAGGGGAATATGCAAAATGTACTGTAATATAATTGGTTTAATCTGGAGCTGGAACTGAGCCAACAGATGATGAAAGCAGGGTCTGTTACTTCCTTTTCTCAAATGTCATTCCCCTTGCTGCTATTGCTGCTGCTGTTTTAATTCCTGGCAGTTCAGGTTTTGAGAGTCCACACTGAAAATGTTCTGTCCTCGCAAAAAATTATTGACCCTGAGGATGGTTGAGTCTTCTTGGTTCCTAATGAGAAGCACATTTTAATTGCATTTTAGTTTTTCTATTTTCAAAAGAAGTGTAGCAGAGACGGACTACAGGAGGCTTATTTTTTTGCCATATGACTTTAGTATGGTGTGTTATCTTGGTGATATGTTCAGTCTATAGTGTATTCCCGTGTGTTCTAATGCCAGGGTTGCTGGGTTGGTTGGTTGGTTCAATCAAATATAGGAGTTATATTTGATCAATATCTTTGTTACTTTTTCACACATACATGAATTTTGGGTGATTAATAGCTGTGCCTAAGAAGGTGTGAAAGGGGCCATGTTTTCAAGCTACATATTGAGGAAATTTCACTAAAATAGCGAGTGTCTCCCCCTCTCTTCTCTTCCTTTCCTCCCCTTTTCTCTCCCCATCCCCTCTCTCATCCACATTTTACTCAGACCTAAGCTCTTTACTGTAGGAAATCTTTATATTAAAGCTAATTTGAAATATTGATGATACCACTGTGCCAGAAATACGTATCTCAAACTAAAATACCTGGCGTTGTCTTTGAATGAAAGGCATTTGGAAAAAAAGAATAGGCATATAATTAAGATATTTATCATGTGTCATCCTTTGCTCTTCCCCCCCCCCCAATAAAATAAAGGAGAATAAAGGTTATTGGAGAAAGGAATGCTTTTGAACGAGAGGGGATGTAGTTTAACTGCGCGTATCATGCTAGCCCTCTGGAGCAAGCTGCATAGGCAACTTCTCAACTTTGTTGTGAGCCCTTGTTTTTTCTTTCTGTATTTTAATGTTTCCGTATAAAACAGTAGTTGATTTTCATAACTCATTGACAAATGGTTTTTAAAATCACTACTAAATTGCTTTGTCTGGGCTTCTGCCATATAAGATTGGAGTTACTTTTTTTTAATACTCAATGGACTGTGAAAATTGAACTCTTAATCTGTTAAGGATTATGATAAATTAAAAACATATGAGGGTAGCCTCATCCACATTAGAGCTGTAGGATGTAGTTACCTCCCTTGTGTGCAAAGCTATTATTTTTTGATACCTGTGGTTTTAAGATCCTTCATTCTGGATCATTCAGAAGACCTGAGGGAGACTAATATGTTGATTCGTTAAATGATAACTCTCCTCTTTCTGCTGTTGGCTGCACTGCTTTTTATTCTGTCATCGAGATGACAGTAATAATTTCAAGTACACTCCCAGCTGCCTTCCTCCTTCCTACCGTCTGGACTTGGCCAAGTTTATAACACGGCAAATTGCTTATCAGTCAAAATACACCGTATTTCAGTATTTTCCTGCATCCATCCAGTGGCAGAATTGCCATACTTATCATTTCTTGCCTCTTTTTTTGGCAAAGGGAGATTTGGAGCTCTTTAGTCCTGATTCCCAAGGTTCTTTCTTGATAAAAGCTCTTTCTAGATAAAAGCTCTCCAACAGGAAGTTGTGTTGGGTGACCTGGAGAACGTCGTTATTTTTTCCATAGTTACTGGCAAAGTTAATTTCATTGGTCATTGTTTTATTATTCCTTAGAATAGCATTCTGCTCTAAGAAAAGGAATAAATCCTATTAATGTAGTTGATATTTCCAATCTGCTGCTCTATCAGCCATAGAACAGAATTAGTATAGCATTTTTTAGTGAAAAGACTGATTATTTGGTATGTCATTTTTTTTTTAAGATTTATTTATTTATTTATTTATTTATTTATTTATTTATTTGACAGAGAGAGGGATGACAAGGAGGCAGAGAGGCAGGCAGAGAGAGAGAGGGAAAAGCAGGCTCCCTTACTGAGCAGAGAGCCCGATGCAGGACTCGATCCCAGGACCCTGAGATCATGACCTGAGCCTAAGGCAGAGGCTTAACCCACTGAGCCACCCAGGCGCCCCTTGCTATGTCATGTTAAGACATGATCAGAATGTAAGTCTTTTCCATATTAAACATCCTTTGTAGTTTCAGTAGAATTGGAGTAATTAAGGTATTAAGAGAATCTGATAAATTTTAATATTCATGCTTTTGAAGTTGATAGACCCTGAGATTTCAGGTACCAAATTTAAATGTGTTCCTAATGCGTTTTATGTGCAAAAACCATCATACAGAGTTTTTACAGTAATGAAAATTTTAAAACAGCCTAAATATTTCCAAATAGGAGATGGGTTAAACTGTGGTAGGTTTTTAAATGGAATTTATGAAGATGCTTGAATACTGTATATGAAGACAGTGAAAAAAATGGGTGGGGGTAGAATCTGATAGGTAAAAAAGCAGTATAAAAATAAGTACACATCTATCCACTGTATGAAATATTACATTAATTAAAATGTGTATGGGAAAAGTCTTGGCATGAAATACACCTGACAAAGCTATCATTGTCTGAGTTTAGAGTATTTTCCTTGTCTTGGTTCCTCTTAGATAATTTTTAAAAATTAGTACTCCTTACTTTAAAGTTAGAAAGAAAACTTACTTCATAAATATTTATAAACCTTATTTAGGTTTGTTTTCAAAACCTTTACTGTGACATGGTTATTTTGTTCGTTCATTTATTAATTCACCAAGGGTTTTTTTGAGTATCTGCTAGGAACATTATTCTGGGCATTGAGGGATTAGCAATAAACAAAATAGTAAGCTCATGGAACTAGGTTCTAATAAATAGTTAAATCTGGAGATGCTTAGAAGCATACCCTTAATTATTATATTAAACCCAAGTCTTTGTTGCCAACTTATTTAAAGGACATTTCTCAATTAGTAATTTAAAGGATTTTAAAAATTCCTACATATATTTTGTAGTCAGATTTTGTGGTACTATATTTTTGTAGTCATATATTTTAAAACTCCTTATTAATTGAAATCATTTTATATAAATTTCGAACAATTCTTTTAGCATTTGTATATGTAATGTTAGGGACCCAAAAATGCATATCACTTTCCTGTTATTTTAACTGACTTATTTATTTGTGCCCAATGAGATCTTCATCCTCCCCAAATGCTTATTTTTGCTAGCTTTGAATTATGTGACTTTTCTAAATGGCTTCATTTATTCTTCCTCCAATGTAATTAAAGACAAAGACTGAGATGGAACACTTTTTACATAGTTCTTTCACTATCTTCCCTGCTTCCTCACCCTACACACCCCTACCCTTTTTCCCTGTTTCTCTTCTCTAGCCACAATAAACTTGGGAGCCAGTTCAATGCATGGACACCATGTCCACTTTATCTCTGGGCCTTGAACACTTAGGGACTCTCATCACCTAATTAAAACACCTGTGTATCTTGAACTCTCAACTTGGATGTCATTTCTTCCCAGAAACCTCTCCTAACCTCCACTAGGTGGTGGAGCATTTCTTCTATGTTCTTCCACAGAATGCTAAATTTTCTTTTTCCATCAATAACATTTATATGATACTCTGTTTGCCTGGCTACATTAGACTGTGTAAGATCTCTGGAAGAAGGGGCATTTCTACCTTGTTCACCATTAAATAAAAAATTGTTAAATGAATGAGTGGTAAATAGTAGGTATTCATACTTTCTGATGGCTGAATAATATTCCATTGTATATATGAACCACATCTTCTTTATCCATTAAGGAGGGCACATGATGTGGGGCACCTGGTGGCTCAGTGGGTTAAAGCCTCTACCTTTGGCTCAGGTCATGATCTCAGGGTCCTGGGATTGAGCCCTGCATTAGGCTCTCTGCTCAGCGGGGAGCCTGCTTCCCCCTCTCTCTCTGCCTGCCTCTCTGCCTCCTTGTGATCCCTCTCTCTCTGTCAAATAAATAAATAAAATCTTAAAAAATAAAAGAGGACACATGATGTGATGAGCACTGGGTGTTATATGCAACTAATGAATGATCGAATACTACATCAAACACTAATGATGTACTATATGTTGACTAATTGAATTTAAGTAAAAAAATAGTAAAAAAAATTTTTAAAAATGTATGAGTGGTGATCTTTGCCAACATTAAAATAACTGCACTAGGAGGCAGACATTTAGTTTCTTAGTAGAATAATTAAATATAACAATATACTATATTAACTTTGAAACAAAACGTCCGTTCAATATTTTTTCTTCCCCTATTATCTCTCCTCTCTTTCTCTCTCTCATTTTTCGGTCTATATTAGGTGTCATCAATCTTACAGAAGAAGTGCAGTGGGTCAAAGTCAATATGAACATGAATGGCTATTATATTGTACACTATGAGGATGATGATTGGGAAGCACTAATCAAACAGCTGAAAACAAATCCTTATGTCCTGAGTGACAAAGACCGAGCCAACCTCATCAACAACATCTTCGAACTTGCAGGGTACGTGAGTTTGGTTTGGATAGCTGGCTGGTTTTTAAACAAGTGTTCTGTAAAAAAGAACACTTTAGAAAAACAATTCAAGAGAACTAGCACATGTATTGCCTGTTAAGTGGTACTCGTTTTGGATGATTGGGAAGATGTAAGATACAATTCTTGCCTCTAGGGGTGTTATAATCTATACAGAAACATCCACTACAAACATAGTGAACAGTTAAATAACAAGATTTAAATAATATCTTAAGACTTGTCTGTACCAACAAGTGGGCCACCTGTTTGCTGAATAAATTAATGTAGGCCTTCAGGCTTTATTTCATGAGAGATTTCTTTTCAAGCAACATTTAGTTTAGGCTTAGGTTTTTTAAATTTATTTTGTAATGTCTTGTTTTTAAGTATTGCTGCTATTCTTCCCACTGTTTTTATTGCTGATATATTTTGTGAAAATTGTACACTATTTGGTTTTTTGTTCAAAAACCAAACCTACCCACTGGTTTGAGTAATGTGTCTGAGAGTTGGGGCCTCCTTACTTGTGTCCAGCTTGCCTCCTAACTGCTTTGTGCTTTATGGAATCCCAAAACCATGTATGGCAGTGATGTGTGTAGCTATCCTCTAACGAGTGAGAGTAGGTTGTTAATGGGTCTAGAGACACATGGAATATTCAAAAGTGTTCTTTCTGACGATTGTTGACCTTCTTATTTTGGTTCATTTTTTATGAAGTGACCTTACATCATCTGAACCATCATTGTTTTGACTTCTCCTAAATGGTTAATTTTTAAAATATACTCACCATAAATTCACAGTGGACCTTGCTGTAACAAGTCTGACAAATTCCTGTACAAATAACAAAATAGTTTCTTTTTGATTCAAATCCTCTTTATGCCACTTGTCCTCACCTGGTAAATATAAGTAATAAATAAATAAATAAAATTAGTGCTCTTCATCTTCTCCCACTGAAGACATTTCTATACTTTTCTTGAGTCAGTAGCAATTTACAGGTGACTTGGAGAATAAAACTTGAGCTCTTGTTTATCTTTCCCATGAAATCTATCTTTTAACCTTGGGTCATACACATGAACTTAATCAAAGATAATAATATTTAGTCTAACTTTACAGAATGCCACTCTAAGCTTAAATTTTAGTTCTTCAAGACTCACCATCTGTTCATAACGTTTCTCTGCATGCCTATAGAGTTCATGTCCCTCAGCATATTGACTTATCTGTTCCATTACCCTTTAGCTTAGGCAAGGTATCTCTTCAGAGGGCCTTTGATTTGATTGATTACCTTGGAAATGAGACCTACACCGCACCCATCACTGAAGCCCTGTTCCAGACCGACCTCATCTATAACCTTCTTGAAAAGCTGGGATACATGGATCTGGCCTCAAGAGTAGTGGTAAGTCTCCCTTATTGCCAGCATGTCTTTGTTGCTTGCCTTTAATGTTGTGATTCACAGTTCTGTTCTGCAGAGTAATTGGCTGAAGAAGCAACCAGCCACGTTCCCTTTTCTTCGTTTTCCTAGTTGTGAAACCTTTACTTTGAATCATAATGACCTTGCTTAGCAGGAAGCATTGATAAAAGGCTTAGCATAACCTGGTCTTGCCTGAATATCAAAATAAAGATTTCTGACACTGCCCTCAAAATGAGGTCACATGAAAAGAAAACTTCTCTATTCAAATCCCAGTTTATTTTTATATAATAAAATCTTGAAGTAGATCCTTTTGCAATGCAGTATTCCCCACTGGTTTCCTAATGGTCATTATGGAATGACAGTGATGTTTTGTATTGAGAATATTCTGTTTTAGGAGTTCTTACTGATAACCTTTCTTACGGAGGATGATGCTGGTAGGTCTATTTCTCTGCAAAGTACTAAAGGAGGCTTGGTATTGGTGACTGCTTTACCTTTTTTAAAACCAGTTGCCTAATTAGTATTAAATTAGATTTAATACTGATCTTTCGGTATTAAACTGTTGGCAGAGTAAAAGCTTGGGAGGAGAAGATGAATTCTTTGTTTCATCGTACTCTCTGAACTAGCACATTTGACAATAGGTTTTGCTTTAGAGACCAGTCAGGTTTTCCAGGGAGTAGGCAAAAGATGGCTTTCAGAAAAAGGAAGAAAGTGTAGAACCAGAAATTAGAATGTCTTTTACGGTTTTGGTGTCCTCACTGGTGAAGGGAAGAGGTTGGATTACATCTTTTTTTTTTTTTTTTTTTTTTAAACAACCCACTTTCTGCCTCTTCGTAGGCTACTGCACATCTTCTGTGATGAGTTCTCCCATCACACTATTCCCAGTGGGGGAAGGCAAGGCACAGCTGGTGGGCCATATGGAGCTTGAGAAGTACCCTTCCCCCCAGGTCTCTGATCTGACCCCAAAAGAGTCACGCCTATCCCTGCCCATAAGTGTGATGCTTAAGTTAGATGATTTCTGAGGTCTTTTCTAATTGTTAAGATTTTTATCATTCTTCTGTATCATGAAGCTCTTACCATCCTTAAGAAAAACCAGTGTCTTCAGAATGTGACTCAGCCCATAGTAAATACTGAGCAAAAAAAGGAGTGAAACATACCAGAAACTGGTTCATTTCAGTGCTTGTTATATTCTATACACCATGCTTAAGTGCTTAATGTAGATTACCTCGTTTAATCCTCACACAGTGCCAGACAGATATTTCTACCCTCATTGGATAGATGGGGAGACTAAATAACTTCCCCCACATCACTTACCTAGTAAATTACAAAGCTGAGCTTCAAACCCAGATTAGTTACATTCTGAAGCCCAGTTTTTCTGTGTTATGTTGCTGTATTTTAAATTAATTTGTCTTCTAGCAATGTCATCTTTCAAAGGATACCTTTTGGTTGGAAAAATCAAGGCTGTTTTTTTGCTGCTATCATTTTTTTAAAGTGAGATTATAAATTAAGACCTTTTGAAAAATTTGTAGACCGTGTGTTTAAGGTTTAAGATGATAGACTTACATCTAGTGCCCTTGAAAATAAAGTTGTCAACTTAACATTTGAGATTTCTTTTATATTTAAAATGTTAATAAAATTTTTTATAGTCTCTGTGTGCATTTCCAGGAAATATGCAGATAACTTATTGGTCTCTTTAGGGCAAACTTAGAATCCGACACTGACTTTGTACTGTTAGTATAGGAAAGAGATTGGCTTTTTGGTAACCACTATAGATGGACATTTGAGTTGTTTGCAATTTGGAGCTATTACGAATAGCATTGCTATGAATATTCATATATATATATAATCTTATATATATCTTTGTTGAATATATGTATGCACTTCCATGGGGTATGTGTCTGGAAGTGGAATTGCTGAGTCATAACATACTTATAGTTAATACTGTACTATCAAATTGTTGCTCAGTGTTATATCAATTTTGTGCTCCACCAGCAGTGTATGAGAATTTGAGTTCTGTTCTGGTTCTGCGTCCTTGTCAACACTTCGTATCAATAGTAATCTTTTTCCTTTTAGCCATCCAGATGCATAGTGGTATTGCAATTTTGGTTTTAAGTGGTATTTCCCGGGTGACTGGGTGGCTCAGTCGGTTAAGCATCTGCCTTCTGCTCAGGTCATGATCCCCAAGTCCTGGGATCAAGCCCCATATCAGCTCCCTGCTCAGGGGACCCTGCTTCTCCCTCTGTCCCTCACCCAGGTCTCATGCCCTCTATCTCTCTCTCAAATAAGTACATAAAATCTTAAAAAAAATAATTTGTATTTCCCTAATGACTAGTGAAGATGAATTCCTTTTGATTTGTTTATTGACTGTTGGAGGTACACTTTGGTTAAGTGCCCAGGTCATAAACATTTTTTCTATTGGATTTTCTGCCTTTTTCTGATTGATTTGTAGAGCTCTTTATATATTCAAGATAGGAGTCCGTGGTTGCTCATGTACATTTGCAAGTATCTTCTCCCCCTCAGGCTTACTTGATTCTCTTCATGATGTTTTTTGATTAGCGTAAATTCTTAATTTTTGTGTATGAAATCTGCCAACCCACAGATATTCTCCTTGTTCCCTTCTGAGAACTTTATGAATTTACCTTACCCATTTAAAACTATGATCCATCTGGAATTGATTTTTGTGTATGTTATGAGTTAGACACAAAGATTCTTTTTTTGATATGGCCATCCAGTTGATCCAGCACCAGTGTGCTTCACTGTATACAAAGATTTTTTTTATTCTTGAATTTTTATGATTACTTTGGGAGTTATTAGTGCCATATCAAATCAACACCATTTGGGGTAGTAATTTAGTTTCCTTCAGCTGCCATAATAAATTAGTACAAACTTGTTGTCTTGAAACAACAGAAACATATTCTCTCACAGTTCTGGAAGCTAGAAGGGCAAAATTAAGAGTTTGGCAGGGCGGATGGATTCCTTCTGAGGGAGACTCTCTTCCATGCGTCTCTCCTGGCTTCAGGCCGTTGCCAGCAGTACTTAGCATTCCTTAGCTTGTAGATGCATCACTACAATTTCTGCCTCTGTCTTGACATGACATTCTCTCTTTGTTTCTGTACCCAAATTTCCCTCTTCTTATATAGGCACCAGTCAATAGATTTGGGCCCACCATAATCCAGTATGACCTTATCTTAAATTGATTATATCTGCAAAAAACCCAAATGGGTTTACATTCAGATTCTAAGCAGACATGGATTTTGGGAGGACACAATAAGTAACTTTAGTACATATTACTTATTTTTTTTAACTACTGAAGGATCATGTTGGTAGTGAATATACTTTACTGCCCAGCTAGTTAAATTTTGTGGTGACAGAAGCCATTCTTCCCCCTGCCTCTCTCCAGTAACTCTGTTGAGGGCCTAGTGTCAGAAAGCACTTGATACGTACCTCAGGCTGTCTCTGTGCTGTGAACACAGATGCTAAGTTCAAGCTAAGGAGTTAGATCTTTTGAGTATTTTCTTTCTGTGACACTCGAATAACTCTGAGTCTTCATCCCAGACGATGATTTCCAGTTTGCTGGGCAGGCATGTAGTGATTAAGAACATATGTCAGAGTGCGGCCCAGGGGCTGGATGCTTAGAGGACAAGGGCAGGCTTAGTGTGTGTTTGTGAGCCTATGACCCATAACTACTGGAGATTTCATACACTTGATTGTTAGTTAAAAGTCAGGTTAGCTTTAGGTAATGAAGAGGGAGAAATTGTCTCTAAAATTCAGAGGGCATTCTGGTACCATCAAAGCTCTTAAAATATAAGATTTGATGCTGTAGTTACAGATAGGAATGGCAGACATTTCTGAGTCCTTGGGTCCAATCTTCAAATAGTATTTGTGATTAAAACTGGTGTCTAATTAATTTTCTGTATTGTAATCACCAGAGCATTGTGGACATATATTGGTCATTTTGTTATCTAGGCTGCACATACCTACATAATGTATATATCTATATCACATTTTGTGATGTGTGCTGTCGGGTTGCGTGGATAGGGTCTGGAGGCACTTTTGAATTGTGTCAAATTGTGCACATTTGAAGTTAACATCTGATCCCAGCCATATTCCTGTTTCATCACTTACAAGTCTGTCATTTTTTTACATATGAGGGATTGGTGGGATGAACCTTTTGCAATAAAAGCTGACGCTTCACTTTTAAGAAGCTGAATTGACCCAAGAAAGAACTCCCTGGGCATATGAGTGTAAAATTAAAGCAGTAAATCAAAATGTAATACATAATATAAATGCCACCATCTTTCCTGTCTGTTTTATTTTAAAAATCATTTTGTGTAACTGTTCTTGCATTTTATTGCATACCCAATGTTTGTAGCTTGTATAACCCATCCGTTTATTTTCTCTCCCCACTTGCCATTTTCATTTTATGAAATCAGAGGATTGGATTCTATTGTTAAATGGGTTCAAATTTTAAAAAACATAATTTAGAACCATGGAAAAACAGGTTCTCTCTTTGAAGCACTTGCTTCAACAAAGAAGCACTTGCTCTATGATTTATTAATATTAAAAATATAACCTGGATTACTTATAAAAATGATCAAACAGGAATTTTCTAAAACCAAAATTATTTTTAAAATAAAATCTCTTGCCCTATTATGTTATCATTTAAAACATATATAAAATCAACTCTTGGGCGCCTGGGTGGCTCAGTTGGTTAAGCAACTGCCTTCGGCTCAGGTCATGATCCTGGGGTCCCGGGATCGAGTCCCACATCGGGCTCCCAGCTCCATGGGGAGTCCGCTTCTCACTCTGACCTTCTCCCTTCTCATGCTCTCTCTCACTCTCTCTCTTTCCTAATAAATAAATAAAATCTTAATAAATAAATAAATAAATAAAATCAACTCTTTGGGGATTTCATCTTAACTATTTGGTACCAGAAATAACTAGTAAAATTGCACCCTGTAACTCCAGTGGAATGACTGCTCAGGAACTAGCCTTGGCTTCTTCAAGTGTCACGCTTCCCTTTCTTCCAATACTTTAATGTGCCATTTTTTCCCCTACTTATTTCGTATGTTTTAGTAAACTCTCACTGACTTTTTTCTCCATGGAATTTTTTTTTTAGTAGTATCTCAAGCATGTAACTTTTTTTCTTCTCATTCTTCGTTTGTTTCTGCTTGACAGTTATGAATAGCTCTGAATTTTCTTTTATTCGTTGTTCATTTGGGATATTTTGCCATCATGCCATTGAGAACGTCAAACCAGTGGCAGACAGCATGTCCAATGCAGCCATGTGTATCAATAGGATCTCCTGCATTGCTTTTATGTCCCTTGGATTATCCGTCAGCGTGGCAAGTATTTTTCCACTTCATGTCCTCTCAGTGACTTGCAGGCTTTGTTACTAACACATTCCACAAGGTGTCTGTTCTCTATTTCATTGCTTTTGAAGCAAACAAAAGCGAGTTGACACCTTATCACAAACTTTGAGCCCTTCTCTTTGCCCAGATTCCTTTTTTTCTTTCTCGTAACTCCACAGGAGACTTCCTTAGAGAAGGTCTGCTGAGAAAATGGCCTCAGCAGTTTAAAACGCTGCAACTAACACTCATTTTAGGTATTGACAGTGGTACTCTGGAAGAAAAAAATGCTCTGTGAAGAATTTGAACTAATTTTCTGGGGTGTATGAGTGTTACAAACCAATGAATCTAGGATATGGGTATTCACTGTATTACTCTTGTTGCTTTTTACTGCAGGTCTGAAAAATTTTTAAATAAAACGTTGAGGGTGGAGATGGGGAGCCTGGGTGGCTCAGTGGGTTAAGCCTCTGCCTATGGCCCAGGTCATGATCTCAGGGTCCTGGGCTCGAGCCCCCGCATCGGGCTCTCTGCTCAGCAGGGAGCCTGCTTCCCACTCTCTCTCTGCCTACTTGTGATCTCTCTCTCTGTCAAATAAATAAAATCTTAAAAAAAAAAAAAGTTGAGGGCGGGGAAATAACTATAAACAACTCTTCTTGCCTTTTCTTGCCTGCATGCCTCATCTTCTTGCTAATTCAATTAAATTAATTTGTTAGATCGTCAAGCTAGCTGATATTTTAAGTATTCCTTTAATATTGCATTCAGAATCATTTAAACATCTCCCTGTCGGTAAAGAAGTATATTTTTCTCTCATTGTTGTATGGACTTATGGAGTCTAAAGTTTTAAGTTAGAAAGTTCCAGCTCATTTCTGGCATTGGCTATAGGTGATACTTTTTGGCAGGAAAATATTGTCTCACTGAGTACACACAGAAGACAGGCTCTCTACTGCAGTGAAGTCATCAGTTCTTTCCATGTTATGTAATTAAGAGATACCCTCCCCCACTTGGCTATAGTAGCCGATGTATAGTCTTTGTTATTAAATGGTTTTACCCAGCTGTATGTGGGCCTTGTATGTTATTAAGTAATACCTAGACCCTTCTTTTTTCTCCCTGAGTTGGGGAAGAAAGACCTCGCCATCCTGATTTTTCTGATTGTCCTAATTATTGTTAACAATTTGTCTCTGTAGAACAGGGTATTTAAATTACTTCGAAGCCAAATCCAACAGCAGACTTGGACTGATGAAGGTACCCCGTCTGCCCGGGAGCTTCGGTCAGTCTTGCTCGAGTTTGCTTGCACTCACAGCCTTGAGAACTGCAGCACTGTGGCCATGAAGCTATTTGATGATTGGGTGGCATCCAACGGAACTCAAAGGTGACATGTCCTTCTATTCAAATGAGCTCTCTTCCTCTTCCTTAGCTTGGTATCATATACTAAAACCTGGGATCTTTTCATCCTGGCTCATAAATGTTATTAAACTGAGTATTAACATAGATGAATTCTGTATACTTGTTTTGTCAAAGAAGACTGTTTTTTTAAAATCATAGTAAAATACATAAAACATAAAATTTATTATCTTAACATGTTTTAACTCTACAGTTCAGTAGTGCAAGTATATTCACATTGTCAAGCAACGAATCTTGAGAACTTTTTATCTTGCAAAACTAAAACTCCTTACCCAGACAACTCTCCATTTTCTCCAGTCCCCAGCCCCTGGCAGCCACCATTCTACTTTCTGCTCTAAATTCCGTATGTGAGTGAAATGTACAGTATTTGTCTTTTTCCGGCTGACTTGTTTTACTTGTCCTCAAGGTTCATCCGTGTTGTAGCATGTGTTAGAGTGTCCTTCCTTTTTAAGGCTGAATATATTCATTGTATGTATACAACGTATTTTGTTTATTGATTCATCCGTTGATAGACATTTGAGTTGCTTCCACCTTTTGGCTTTTGCAAATAATGCTGCTGTGAACATAGGTTTATAAATTCACTCTTCCTCAGACTCTGCTTCTGATTTTTTCAAATGTATACCTAGAAATGATATTGCTACATCATATGGTAGATCTATTTTTAATTTTAGTGGGGGGGGGGTACTGCCATATTGTTTTCCTTAGCGGTTGCACCATTTTATAGTCCCACCAGTAGGGCACAGGGGTTCAGTTTTGTCGCATCCTTACCAAGCACTTGTTGTTTTCTGCTTTTTTATAGCAGCCATCGGAATGGATGTGAGCTGTGAAACAGACTCTTGTAATATAGTTAGGGCTATAATAAAGCAGGTGGAGTTAGCAGTTAGTAGACCTGTTTTTGATGATGACTGATTCTCTCCATGTTCCTTAGTGGGTGTTATGGAAATAGACTCAAGCATCAGATGAGAGTTGGGGTGGAGGATTGGGATAACCTACTGAAATCCTTTCTAGCTCTGAGATCTTAATAAGGCCAGAAAACTGTGCTTCTTCCTCTCTTCTCACCACTCCCCTCACACTTGCTGCTGTATTTCCACCATATTACTCATCACACTACATGATAATACATTGATTTATTCTGTACATTGTAATAGCCTCTGAATTCCCAGAGGGAATGACTGGGTCTCCTTCTCTTTCCCAGCTTCCAGTCAGGTGTCTGCTTGGTTCTTTGTGGGTGCTCAGAGAATAATTACTGCATTAAGGTGAATTGATATTCTTTATGGTCATACCACCAGGGAAGTAGCTGCCCACTGAATTAAATATTTTCTTGACAATGAGTTGTAAAGACTTCTGTTAGGTGCTAGGACTCCACAATCACCACTAATCAATTCCTTGCCCTTGTATCCAGGATTTCTTTTCCTTGTTTTTCTCATATTTGTACCTTTCTTACAGCCTACCTACTGATGTCATGAGTACTGTGTTCAAGGTGGGAGCAAAAACGGAGAAAGGCTGGTCATTCCTGTTAAGCAAATATGTCTCTATAGACTCTGAAGCAGCGAAGAATAAAATACTTGAAGCCCTTGCCAGCTCAGAGGATGTACGGAAACTTTACTGGTAGGAAACCACCCAAGCAATATAATATATAAAGACCAAAAGCCTAAAAACATGGTGCACCTAGGCTTGGGGAGCTCCTTTTCTCTGGGATCTCCCTATTTCTGCCTTTACTTGTGGACTGGCCTTGACTTGGACAGTGTATGGGGGAGCCTGCGCGTGTTGGGCTTCGTCGCGGGGACAGGACCTTTATGGATAGGCTGGAGGGGCTTTGCCTAAAAGAGATTGGGAGATGCCAAAGCTCACAGTCCCCTTCTACTTTGCGCTTCAAAACTTTTTGATCTACTTGGCATGTTGACTTTGATTCCACAGTTAGTGCTGCTTTTCTTTTCTTTTTTTTTTTTTTGGTCAAGGCATTGTGCTGTCGAAGCTATCATTTTGAAAATGTCGACACTTCGGTAAAACATGTAAAAGCCATGGGTTATATATTTAATTGACAGCGAAAGTACACAAGCAGTGGGAGCAGCAGACTCTCCGCTGAGCAGGGAGCCTGATGCAGGACTTGATCCCAGGACCCTGGGATCTTGACCTGAGCCGAAGGCTGACACTTAACCGACTGAGCCACCCAGGCGCCCCAGATCTTTCCTTTTTAATATTCAGCAGATGAAGTGCTAGAGGTGGTGGTCTCACATGGGCTAAGGAGGCAGTAAGGAGGTGGGGCTTCCTGGCAGGAAGAACAGTCAGTGTCCGGGTAGAGGAGCTATAGGTAACCAGGAGAAATAGGAAGGTATCTTGAAAGTCAGCAGCGGGAAGGAAAGGGGAGGGAAGTGGCTCTCATTGCTTCTCTTGTATAACTTTGCTTAGGTAAATCCTTCTAGTGTTCCAGAGATGTTCCTAGCACCTGTCCAGACCCACTTTCCAGAAGACTCACTGTAAATAGTCATTTTCTTTAAAGTAGTAGCCTGCCGCTGCCTCAAGCAAGTAGAGAAAAGTTTTTGTTTTTAAATCAATAATAATTTTGTCTTGAACTAGTAGTACACTGATGAATTCCCCAGTATAAAGTATTTAAACAGTACCTAAGGAAATGGAATAAAATGTGAGAAAGTACCTCCTGTATGACCCTTCACTTCCAACCTTATTCTCTTCTGTCTGTTGACAGTGACTGTCCCAGTGTGTGTATTTATATATTGAACATAGTTTATATGGTACCGGGTGTTCTGTAACATTCTTTGTAGTGAATGATCAGTCTCCGAGATTTGCCCTGTTCATTCATAAAGTTTATTTCATTTTTTTTTAAGATTTTGTTTATTTATTTGACAGAGAGAGACACAGCGAACAGCGAGAGAGGGAACATAAGCAGGGGAAGTGGGAGAGGGAGAAGCAGGCTTCCCGCTGAACTGGGAGCCCGATAAGGGCCTCAATCCCAGGACCCCAGGATCATGACCCAAGCTGAAGGCAGCCCCTCAATGGCTGAGCCACCCAGGCGCCCCTCGTTTGTTTTTATGGCTACACAGTATTTCACAGTATGGCTCTATCACAAGTTATTTAATCCATCACATCTTGTTGGGCATTTGTATTTTTCCTCCCATTAAAAATCATTCTGCATTCTTTTAGAGATATGTGTATTCCTGCTAGAAACAAATATTCTAGCATGATAAATGAGAATTGCATTTGTTTAAGTACCAGGCTTTAGTATTTTTCGGCTGTGTCCCTGTGTCAATTTTATATAACCTCAGTTTCTTAAACTGTAAAATGGAGATAGGTAAATGATTCCCTATTTCAAGCCTTGTTGTGTTAAGAATTGAGAACATAATCTAGTACATATAAAGTATCAATAAATGTTAATTATTAATATTAAAAGCATATTCTAGGGGCACCTGAGTGGCTCAGTGGATTAAAGCCTCTGCCTTTGGCTCAGGTCATGATCTCAGGGTCCTGGGATCGAGCCCCGCATGGAGCTCTCTGCTCGGTGGGGAGCCTGCTTCCCCCTCTCTCTGCCTGCCTCTCTGACTACTTGTGATCTCTCTCTCTCTCTGTCAAATGAATAAATAAAATCTTTAAAAAAAAAAAGCATATTCTAAAATGTGTCTTGCTTTTATACTTCAAACAGCCCAGTTTTTTTTAGAGTAGCAATATACCTATCTACTTATATCAAATAAGGTTTTTAACAACAACAAAAAAATCCGGTCTTCAGAGTTATAATAAACTCTACCTGAATTTATTTCCTCAATGTCCGTACTACATCAAGAACTATTTATTACTGTGTGACAGTATATTTAAGTCCTTATCTTATTGGTGAATTCTGCCTTCATTTAAAAAAATAACAAGTTTTCAATCTGTTGATCAATCTTAGACCAACCCAAAACTTATATCCTTTGAAATTGCTTCAGAACCTTAATTAGGAGACTGGCACTGATTTTAAGTTCAGTGATCACTTTGTAACAAATATTTTAGAAACTAAATCTGCTTTGCTCTTCAGGTTAATGAAAAATAGCCTCAGTGGAGATACTGTCCGAACACAAAAGCTGTCTTTCATCATTAGAACAGTTGGCCGACATTTTCCTGGACACTTGCTGGCATGGGATTTTGTCAAAGAGAACTGGAACAAGCTTGTACAGAAGTAAGTTTCTCAGATAACTACTAATTTTTAGTATTCTCTGGTTCTTCATTTGAAACTGTTCCCAATGTTGTATTGATTCTTAGGATTTAAGATCTGCTGTGAGAGGAAAAATGCTTCAGTGACAGTTTAACTGGAACACCCAGAAATTTTCACCCTTGTAAATGTAATCCCATAATGGGAGTCATTTGACAGTGGTGCTCCAGTCAGGGACCGATTAAGCCCAGCCATGCTTGACACTTAGGTCACTTCGCTTCACGTGGCTGTCGACTAGTTCGGAGTAGCTGTGTAGTTATGTGTGTCGAAAAATACCTCTTCATTGCCATGGGATTGGGCAAGAACTCACAGCCACCCAGACAGCATGTGGAGGATTTTTTTTTTTCTTTCAAAGTGGTAATGGCATTTCTGGGGTGAGATGTGATTTTTGAATCAGTTAAATGAATTAATAATTTATCTGGGTATCTGTAACTCCTGCCTTTTTCTGCCCACCTTTCCTTCCCACTAGTAGTGGGAATGTGTGTAGGATTACTTCTGATTTACTGAGCTTCATTACCCAGGAACAGGACCCCGAGTCCGCCTTTGGACTGTGTACTATCTGGTCAAGTAATTCCTTTGCACTCCGAACTTTGCTTCCCAACAGCTGCCTCATGTTTTTGTTCTTTTGGCTCTTGTATTTGTGTTTCTTCAGGTTTCATCTGGGGTCCTATACCATACAAAGTATTGTTGCTGGGTCGACGCACCTGTTTTCAACAAAGGCGCATTTGTCTGAGGTTGGTTGTATAAAATGCTAGCAGGGAGATTGGGTCACCCTTCCCCTTAGGCTGCTCAGTCTGTCACACGGTGCCTTGTCATGCCAGTTTCTGCCCCTTCTGTCTGTCGGCCTTGGCCAGTGCCAGTGATTCTGCCCTGGGATTACTTCTTAAGGGATACTCAGCATTGAGGACAAATTCTGATGAGGAAGAATTCTGACTCCATTCTCAACAATATTCTGCATCTGCCTGATATAAATCATTTTTTGAATTAAGACCAGCATACGTCAAGTCTCTCTTTAAGTGGTAATAAAATGGTTTTAACTAATTCCATTCCAAGGGTGGAACTGGGCACTAATTCTAACTGTAGACTACTTCATTTACTGTTACTTGGCTTTTTTTCCCCCCGTTCTTAACTGGAAAAAATCATCCTTGTGGAAGTAAGGGGAATTCATTTTTAAAATTACCTCAGATTTCACCATATGTGATCAGGAACTTGATGTAAATACTTTGAAGATTAATGTACTTCTTGGGGACGCCTGGGTGGCTCAGTTGGTTAAGCCTCCTCCTTTGGCTCAGGTCATGATCCCAAGGTCCTGAGATCAAGTCCCGCATCGGGCTCCCTGCTCAGCAGGGAGTCTGGGTCTCCCTCTCCCTGCTCCCACCCTTTGCTCATGCTATCTCTTTATCTCAAATAAATGAATAAAATTAAAAAAAAAAATAAAAATAAAATCCTTCTTGTCTGTACTTCGTTCAAGAACTCAGCATAGCCATGTCTCAGTTAAAGCTTATCTGAAAAGGATATTGAGAGTTAGCTGTGATTTCCTGTTCTCTTGAAATACTTCTGCGTGCAACTTTTACAGGTCCAGGCGTTCTTTGAAAATCAGTCAGAGGCAACCTTTCGGCTTCGCTGTGTCCAGGAGGCTCTGGAAGTCATCCAGTTGAATATCCGTTGGATGGAGAAGAACCTCAAAACTCTGACGTGGTGGTTGTAGCATGCACAACTGCGCCCCATTTTGTCGCCCATTCAGAGAGCTTGTTAACGTGGGGTCTGCTGCTTTTGCAAAAAGCCAAGGTGAAGCCAGAATTGCTGCCGAGTCATTTGCACTCTTTAGGAGTTCTAGTTCGCTCAGGGCCCGTCTGTGTTTTTCATCTGTCTTTCTCAAATTGTATTTGGGCAGTATGTCGTTATTTATTACAAAATTATATTCACCTATCCGCCAACATCTACAAAAACAGTGAGTAATTTTTCTACTTTGAAGATACATAAATGGGGGGAAAATGTCTGTTTTGGTTCTGTTCTGTTTCCCAGTATCTGGAAAGTGTCGACCCAGTGAAACAAGAAAAGATCTACTGTGGGAGCTGGCCTCTGCGGGCGCCGCTTTGCCAGGCTTGTTGCTGCCTAGGGATAGACGATAGATGTTCCTTGAATGTGGTACAGCACACAGCTTCAAAATGTATGGTAATGAAGTCGGAGAATCCTACAGCTGTTAGAAAACTGATCTCAGGTGTGCAGATCTACTTCAGTTTGAGGTTTTGATTAATCTTTTATTTTCTGAAACAAAGTTTAAATAAGGTCTCTAGCTTCTGTTTTTTTTCTGCAGAACAGCCAGGTGCTACAGAATTTTTAAATTTTCGTTGTACTGAAAAGCTAATTAACAAGGACAAAAGATTAAATTTTCCAAATATGTAATACTTATTTTTTCATCTTTTAGAGAAATGTTTCAAACTGAATTAGCTTTAATTATAATTATTTTATGTATGAATTCCAATATTCCTCGAATCTGTACACCTTTATCACCTACCATAGACATATCTTGTGTTATAGAGGAATATGTCTACATGTGTGGCAAGCATTTTGTTAATAGTGTTGTCTTTTATCACTACTTTATCACTGTTACTAAAAATAAAATTAGTTTAGGTTGCCTTTGACATTACCTGATCATAGACACTTTCTCTGTAAGTCAGACTCCTCCTGTGTAGATTTTCTTGTTCTATGGTAGCATATATTAGAAGCATATTTTAAAATAGGGCCTTTGAGAAATTGAACATTTTTATTTGAAGTTCACCATAGTACCTTAAAGGAATAAAGAGAATGTGGGATAGGAGTAACTTGATTCAGATTTAATATGGTGGGCTTTGAATTTTTTCTACTATCAAAACAGTACCTTTCTTTAATTGAAAAAATCAGTGGGTTTTGTTTTATTTTGTTTTTATCATGGCCAAACTAACTGATTAAAAGGAATGGCCAAGGAAAGAAAGAAAGGGAAGATTTCCAAAACCGTATGGCATTTTCACTCCTTGTAAAGGAGAAATACTGTACTTGAATTTTTTGAGCTATGCAGACTTAATACCTAGATTGTTGAGTTTCTTTGATTCTTAGGGGAAAAACTTTCTTCCTAATAATTTTTGAGTACTTTATATTTTGCTTGAAAACATCATCTGTGTACATAAAAAGGGCAGATACCCATTTGTGAGCACTTAAAACACTCCAGAGAATCAATGGGAAAGGTCACCTTTTTTAAATTAGCAGGTATACAGTGAAAATATGTGGGATTGTGTATAAAATTATATTTTACTTTATGAAAATATTTTTATATAACAAAATTTAAAATGCTGGCAAGCTAAAAGGTAGCTTTCTTTAATCCTAGTGTGTTTTCCCCCAAGTTAGTCTTTTCTAAACATTTACCTCTGGTTCAGAGTACAAAATATTATATCCTGAGAATTGCAGAATCCTCTAAAGATGTCTTATTGAAACTGGGGCGATTGTAGGTCTTTATTCCTCTTGTGTTCAGCAGTTGAATAATAGTTCAGTTGATATTGGAAGTTAGTGTGTTTTTTTATATTTTTAGAGTGGGGAAAATACTAAACTTTTGAGGGGTTTTTTGGTTGCTGGTTTTTTACCATGTTATATTACTGAATTCCACTTTGATACAGAGTTTAAATTTTGCTACTTCTCAACATCAGTTAAGATTTTTCAGTTACACCTGCCCATCTTTACATTGCTCCTGTAATGTATATTAACTCTGCATATGGCAAATCTTGTCTTGAATTATATCATTTTTCCTGAGTGTGTGTGTGTGTGTGGGCAGAGGGTAATGTTTAAGTAAATCCTTATCAAAACATGGGCTAAAAAAAGAGCTAACTTGTAATCCATTGCTTGCTTTGTACTCAGCCTGTTCGTTCCCATGATACGGGATCCCTGCTGGTTTCCCCTAAAGTATTTGTAGCTTCAGTAGCCCTCACCTCACTGTGTCCCCCAGAATTCCGTAATTCTTAATATCAAGCTAACCCATCTCTTGGCACTTCCAAAAATGAACGCTAAGTCAGGAATATAAGGCTACGCAATAGGTAGAACGTGTGCCGTAATAGGCGGAACTGTAGCTTTTGAAGTTTATGCCCCCACACTTTGGCTTAGCCACGGCGTCTCTGAGAGCTCCCATCTGTGTGCCTGTGGCCCGCCAGTCCCAGCGTGACGCGGTCAGGTATTCACGTTCGTCGCAGAGGGATGAGCTGCTTGAATGTAATAGAAGAGGCCCATTATGCTGGATGATTAAGGAAGGTAAAGTTGGAAATTTGGAATTGTAGAAGAAAAACCTGTGCTTCAGAGATGAAGTAGAAATCTAAGGTGTCCAAGTTTTTTATCAGCAAGAGAGTGGATGCATTAAACTGCAGGGAGTGTCAGCTCCCACCCCAGGCTCCGGCCGGCCCCCATCTCATGGTTTTCTATAAATCCCCATAAGTGAAACTGTGTTGCCATTGTGTGAGTGTTCCTGAACTTTCTTACCATCCCAGGTTCTGGTTTATGCTAATATTCTTTGCCATTCACGTTTTCATTTTATTGTACTTGAGCCTCTGTAGGAAAGAAAGAGCTGTCAGAAGAGTTCGGGGTATGTAGAGACTCTGGGGGTGCGTCGGTCTCCCTGGGGACAGAACAGAGTCCTTTCTGAATATTGGAAAGTAAGAAATGAAAGTTAAGTGCTGAGTTTGTTGGATTACTGGTAGCCTGTTACTGAGTCATATTTTAAGAGCCAACGCAAACTAAAGCACCTGCGCCCATAATGTGCGGCCGGATTGCTGAGTATTCCTGTCACCCCCATTCATTTCATGGGGCTTCAGAGAAGGTGTAGGAGTTCAGGACCCGTATCATCGCCGAGGACAGCATTTCCTGAGTGGAGTTTGCAGAAGGAGATCTGAATTCCCTAGGTATGATAGAGTTCTTTTCTCCCCTTTGCCTTTGTTGTTTGGTTTTTATTGCAATGAATTCTGTTTCTAAAGAGCTTCTTCTCTCCCCACTCTGACACTCCCATTTATACTTTAAAAAAAAATGAATGTGTGTATTTTTGCTATTTTTTGCATGCTTTTATTTTGTGCTTCATTCTCTGTGCCGGCAGTAAGTCCTGAATGAGAAGTGGCGGTCCACACATAGGATAAATCTCCTCTCCTCCCTTTCCCTTCTCGCTGCACGTGCAATAGCTCATAGAGTAGTTGATTGATGTCTTCAAGTGGCTTTTGGCAGAGGAAGGAGTATATACTTTTTAAATGTACATATGTGGTTTTGATCTATTTTTATTTTCTTTCATTTTGTGTATTTTCTTCTGATAAAGAGTGAGATACTGTCCTGTGAAAATCTTTTCTGCCCTTCCTATATTGCCTGTGTGGGCAATAGCTGCAGAGTAGTTATTTGCTCTTTCTTTTTTGGAAGTTGATGGTGATACTGCGGGGAGAGCAGAGTATGTTCTTCATAAAATGCGTGCAGAATGTTTTTGCTGCTATTTTGTGAGTGTTATTTCATTTTACCATTCGTTTGTCTTTCTCGTGGGTGTGTAGATACCTAGCGGTCCAGAGGTCTGACGGATGGCCCGTGTACCGCTCCCCTTGTGGCTTGCATGGACAGTAACTAACAGATTAGTTGTAGTTGCTCGTTTGGATCTAGTCTTGAGGTGTGGGGGTTGTGTATCATTCTTTCAGATGTATATCTGCATTATACCCCTTTTTTTATGTTTCATTTTATATATGTTGCTTTGCATATGTGCATACATACTTATTGAAATTGAGATTCAGAGTGTGACAGATTTCCTATTTACTCTTTTCCCTATTGCCTCCTTAGGTTGTAGCTAATGTTTTGTTTTGTTTTGTTTTGTGGGGTGGGAGAAAGTAGGGTATGTACTTATATGTAAATAGACTTCCTACTATTTTACATTACTTACTCATTTCGTACTATGTCCTCCTCAGAGGACGTCAGAGTACATAATGAGACGTGGAGGTCCGGATGTATGACAATCTCCTCTTGTCCCCTTCCCTTATTGCCTGAGTGGGCAATAGCTAGTAGAGTAGTTGTTGGAGTGGGGTTTGGGGGGGGGGGTTGGGGGAAGGGATGTGTACATGCTGTATATACCTATTTTTACTACCAAGTTGTATTATTTTCATTGGGTATCCCAACCGGAAGTTACCCAATGAACCACAGAGGTCCGGATGTATAACAATCTCCTCTTGTCCCCTTCCCTTATTGCCTGGGTGGGCAATAGCTAGTAGAGTAGTTACTTAGATTTAGGGGTTCTTTTGTGAGTTTGGGGGTAAATACTTTTAAATGTGTGTGTGTGTGTGTGTGTGTGTGTTTACTTCCTTATTATAGTAGTTCACTGGGTACCCAGTCCTTCACTTGGACACATAGGTTCCCAATGAACCATGGAGCTCTAGATGTGTAGCAATCTCCTCTTTTCCCTTTCCCTTTTTATCGACATAGGCAATAATTTTCAAGTAGTTTGGGTTTTTTAAGGTCTTGGGGAGGTGGGAAGGGACTAAGGGCAGGATATAGACCTTTGAAAACTTATGTACAGTGTTCGCTACTATATTGTGTTATTCCATTTTGTACCCCGTCCCTTCCTTGGACGTGGAGGTACCTAATGAGACGTGGAGGTCCGGATGTATGAAAATCTCCTCTTGTCCCCTTCCCTTATTGCCATTGTGGGCAATAGTTTTAGAGTAGTTATAGATGTAATTTTTTTATTCTACCGCTCCCTCCTCTCGGAGGGTGGAGATGTGTACTTTTTAAAATGTATATAAATATTTTTGTCCTTTTTTTCTGTTACTACATTTTGTACCTAGATCTTTCCATGGATATTTAGGTACATGATGAAAATTAAGGTTCATTCTATGAAAAAATCTCCTCTTCTCCCCTTCCCTTATTGCCTGTCCGGGCAATGACTAGCGGCATAGTTGTTTAGAGGGCTTTTTTGGCAGGGTGGTGGGGGGATTTCTGGGTTTACATTTTTAAAAATGTATATATATGTCTGCTGTGGTGGTGGTGGTGGTTGTTTTGCTCTTTTACTTTGAACTGATTTTGTTTGGATTTGTAGATATGCAGTGTAGTGCAGAGGCCCAGATCCAGAGGCGTGATAAACCTTTTCTCTCTTCCCTTACAGTCTGGGCACGACTGTATGAGGGGACTGGAGAACTTGGTGTTTGTTTTTTGTGTTCGAAGTTCTTAATGGGGGGAATGGGCTTATTAGGTAAGGTAGGTGTTGTTTTTTTTTTTAATGTATATAAATGTTTCTGCCTCTTTTTGGTGTTTACTTCATTTTGAATCTAGTCCTTTGTGTGACGATTTAGGTACTTACTGAAAGTTGAGATTGATTCTATGAAAAATCTCCCCTACTCCCCTTCCCTCATTGCCTGGCCGGCAGTGGTAGAAGAATAGATGTTTAGTTTTCTTTTTTTGGAAGGTTGGGGGGTGGGTGTAGTCTGAGTGAGAGACAGAGAGAGTGCGTGTGTGTGTGTGTATGTGTGTGTGTGTGTAAAATTTTTTAAATGTATATAAGTGTTTGCTACGTTTTGTGTGTTATTTCACTTAGTACTCAGTCCTTTGCGGGACTTGTAGGTACATAATGAAACATGGAGGTCCATACGTATGATAAATCTCCTCTGCATCCCTTCCCTCACTGCCTGCATGGGCAATCGTTTTATAATTTGGGGTGGTTTTTTTAAGCGGGAGAGATGCTTTGGGTGGGTTGTGGGGAGGGGACAAGGACAGGGTATGAACTTTTAAAAACTGTATATAAATGTTTTCCTATTACTGATTTTGTACCTAGTCTTAGCGTCATGTATAGGAACAAGATGAAAACTGAGGATCAGTGTATGACAAATTGCCCCTTCTACCCTTTCCCTTATTGCCTGTGTTGGCAATAGTGAGTAGAATAGTTGTGTGTTGTTTATTTACTTGGTTTTTTGGGAGGGGTTGTATTTTTGGCAGGGGAATATTCTTAACGCATATGAATATGGGTGGGGTTTTTTTGTTTCATTTTGTGTTTAGTTCTTTGCATCGCTCTCTCTGTTGGGACCTAATGAAAATTGAGGTTCATAATTTGACAGATCACCTCTTCCTTTCCCACATGTTTGTGCATTTAGCAGTGCCAAGTATAGTTGTTGTTTTGTGGTTATTTTGTTTTATTCTCTAGGATATAGGCCTTTAAAAATGTAAATATATATAAGCACATATCTAATCTGCTACTTTTTTTTTTCCATTATTTTTCGTTAATATGTAGTCTCTTTCAGGGCTGTGCATGGATCTAACAGAAATCAAGTTCCACCAAATCCCTGCCCTCTGACTTGAAAGGCAGGGGGTGGTGTAACTCATGGCAACAGGTATAGAGCAAATAAGTTGGGAGAAGACATTTGGATATGGTTGACTTAGGAAAGCTAATCAGATCCAGCATTTCTTGTGCTGATTCAAACTGAAGGAAATGATTAGAAAGAAAGGGACCTGTACTTTGGAGATTCCGGAAAGGCAAGAGGACAATACTCAGTGAAAAGTAGGTTTAAAGGTCATTGCTGATTAACCTTTCAATAACTGGTATGCCAGTAAAAGTGCTGCCTAGAACTTATGTGAAGACCCTTGAGAGTAGCTTCTTTTGGGGGCCTGGAATTCTGACTTACCTACAGAAGTCTCCTGTAGTCCTATCAATAGCATGTTCTTATGTAACTGATAGGACTTATTTTGATTTTTGGAATGAATGTTTTGAGTTATTGCCATGGTTCTAGTGAATAACCACATGGGCCCCAAAATCATTCCATAACGAATTGGAGGACAGGCCCTCTTTCAACGCCCATCTATGGTAGGGCAAGTTGGCCCTTTACTACCCAGAGCTCTTCTGTGTGGCTGCTTCTCTCTCCTCAGTTCTCTGTTAGCTGGGCCATTCCTGTTTGGGTGTTTTTTTTTTTTTTTCCTTTTTTTTTTTCTTTTTGTCTTCAGTGCCTGCAATATTACATGTTACCCTCACGTACACTTACAAATGTAAGCCAGTGTTGCCTCATCAGCTGTATGTTTTTGCATGCATTTCACATATCCAGACTTGCGTGTTCACTTTCAGCATTCTTGAATCGTACTGACTCTTCATCCACCACATGGAAAATGTTAGGACTCCACGTTTGTCTGTATCAAAGAAAATGCATGTGTAAAATCCCTCACTCCCTCCCTGCCTCTTTCTTCCTTCCTTGCTTTTTTTCTTCAAGCTTCTAAGCAATCTTTATTTGTTGTGCAGTTTATAATGAATATAATGCTGAAGATTTGCCATATTATTTTATTATATATATTTTTTAGAAACGTTGATAGGACTCCTAGAACATTTGCAAAGAGATGTCAGTTACCTTATCAAACTCTCAGGTTCTAGTGTTCAAAAATTAGCCTATACTTTGCTGTTATTTATACCTGCTGCTGTAGAAAAAAATAAGAGTTTGTTCATGACACATGTAACTTTGACCATAAATATGCAAGAAAGGGGCACCTTTTTGGAATTAGTCGTGATAGTCATTAGTGATATTTCTGAACAATTCTTAATTTGAAATACTTCAAAGAAGTAATGGTCATGGCTTAGCTGAATGAAATGCTCCAGAGGTTGCACTGTATAAACCATCAGTACAATAGTACACTTGTGTGTGTGTATGTGTGTGTACAGATATATATAAAAAATGAGAATTATAGCATAATTGGAGCGTTTGTATTAATCAGCAAACTCACACTGAGACAGAACCTAGTCTTATAGCCGTCTTGATTAAAGCCAAGTGTTCCTTTGCTATGAAGAGTAGTCCCTTTCAAACACTTTGAAAAGTAATTACTTGGAAACTGGTAAAAGTATTACATTTTTGTACTTAAACACCTCTACAGATCTCCAGTTCTTTGAATCTGAGCTTGTGGGTGGACTTCTAAATTTGTATCATAATCTGTCTTTTGTGGAAAATTTTGAAAACAGTATGTATAATATAATATATATGCAAATTGTGTTGTGTCACTTGTAAAGGGAAAAGGCTTATTTTTCTTTATATTTCTGATAACTTGTTTTGCATATGACCAGCACTGACTGAAAGGCATGTGTAATTGCAAACACTGTTGCTTTTTTTTTTGTGAAATGAAAATAAAAGTATTTAAATATAAATGTTGTGTGGCCCATTTGGATGAAAAAAAAATTAGGTATGTAAAATGGTGCATCTTCACAGATTACACGCTCTACCAGGATAATGACTGTACTCATCGTCTTGCAGGATTTGTTTTCTACCCCACTAGTACCCCAGTATCTCTACTGCCTGTCACTCAAGGTTTCTCAAACTCACACTATTGATATTTGGGGCTGTCCTATGCTTTCTCTGATGACTAGCAGCATCCTCAGCCTCTAATGTAAATAGCAAATACAAGTTAATGGCAAGTCCACGGTGACAGCGAAAAATGCCTTTAGACATTGCCAAATTTCTCCTGTGAGGGGGTGGGGATTAAAACTTTCAGTGGGCGCTTGGAGCAGGGGGCTCCGTAACAGTTACAGGCCCTCTACCTAGGGCAATGATTAACTTTTTAGACTGAAGTGCTTCTTATGAATGCTCAGTACCAGGTGATACAGTAACAGTTAAGTACCTTAATCCATATGAGACGTGTAACGACTTATGCCAGTGAAATCAAAGATCACTCACTATCTGAATTTGAAAGTGAAAGGACACTGAATGTTATCAAGGGACCCCCTTGCTTTGATCCACAAGTAACTGGAGTGGGGGTGCCCAGCTTTTTTTCAGGGGACATAGTCAGTTACATTCCTGGTCAAGTCGACAAAAAGTTTCTAACCCGCCACGAGTGGTCTTGAGGGACAATTAAGAATTTCATAGACTTCCAGATAGGGGAACTGGAACCAGTATTCTCTTGGAGTAATTATTAAGGCTTAAAGTTGGGCATTTTAGGGCAAATACACTGTCTCGTCATCCCTTTACCCAAAACCCTATTTCCAGGGACCCAGAATTACCTTGAAGCTATACCTTTTAAAAATCTCTTATGTATTGAAGAATCATCAAAGTGAAGGCAACCTACTGAATGTGGAAGATGGTTGCAAATGATCTGTTAAGAGGTTAATATCCAAAATATATAAATGACTTCTACCACTCAACACTAGAAAACTAAATAATCTGATTATAATGGGCAGAAGACCTGAATAGACATTTTTCAAAAGAAGACATATAGATGGCCAGCAGACACATGAAAAGATGATCAGCATCACCCATCGTCAGAGAAATGCAAATCAAAACCACAATGATAAGTTACCTTACACCTGTCAGGACGGCTAATATCAAGAAGACAGGAAATATCAAGTGTCGACAAGGATATGGAGAAAAAGGAACCCTCATGCATTGTTGGTGGGAATGTAAACTGATGCAGCCACTTTGGAAAATAGTATGGAGGATCCTCACAAAATTAGAATTACCACATGATCCAGTAATTCTACCACTGGTCATTTATCCAAAGGAAAAAACCACCCCACTAATTTGAAAAGCTATATGAACCCCTATGTTTTTTGCAGCATTATTTACAATAGCCAAGACATGGAAGAAACCTAAGTGTCACATCAACAGATGAGTGGATTTTATATATGAACATTACTCAGGCATAAAAAAGAATGAGATCCTGCCATTTGCAACAACATGATGAAACTAGAGGTTATTATGCTAAGTGAAATGAGACTCCAAAATATCGTATGATTTTGCTCATATGTGGAATCTAAAAACCAAAGCAGAAGCAGACCCAAAAACAAATACAGAAAACAAACTGGTGGTTGCCAGAGTGGAGAGTGGTAGGGGGATAAGCAACATGGGTGAAGGGGAATGGGAGGTATGGGCTCCCAGTTATGGAAGAAGTAAGTCTGGGGTGAAAGGCACAGCATAGGGAATATGGTCAACGGTATTGGAATAGTGCTGTATGGAGACAGGTGGTAGCTACACTTGTGGGGAGCTTAACAAAGAGCCATCGAATCATTATGATGCACATCTGAAACTAATGTAACACTGTGTTGTCAACTATATACCTCAATTATATATATAATGTACTACATACCTCAATTATATTATATATAATAATAAACTGGAGAAATGTTCTTAGAAGTTGCCAAGGTTTTGACCGAAAGCTACTGGTTACAGTTTTTATACTTTTTTGTTCAAGGGTATCTGCAAAAACAATTGACCTAAAACGCTTTATAAATGTAGAGAAGAGCACTTTGATTTCAATGGACTTTTTGATGAGAGTAATAGAACTTTTTAAATCATTTTTAGGATTCATGGTGTAGAAGAGTTTGATCTGGTTATATTTTCTTTTTGCTTTACTTCCATTCTTACTGTAAAGCCCTACCTGTCCTCTACCCCACCCCCCCTGCCGCACACACATGTGTGTGCATGTACCACACACACACACACACACGCATCCAGGGCTTCCTAAAACTTGTGTGTGAGGTGGACAGTTGACTTACCAGCTCTACAGGTGTGTTATTACCAGAGAGCAAAAACATACTTTTAAGTCATCATTACTGCCCACCTTCACTAATTAGCAATATGTTTCCAGTGCTTTCTGCTTGGTCTTCATTTTTATTACTTTTCCTAGGGATAGTCATCCAGTCAGTTATAGGATTGTGATTTTGGTTGTTGGCTGAACTGAATTAGAATAAGGACTTTTGCTTCTATGTATAATAACATTTTTTCCTAATATCCCACTCATGTTTTGATGGAAGAGCATAACGTAATTAACATAATAAAGTAATCTGAGAAATGGATTAGAGTAGATGATGTTGCCGAAGGGGCAGATGGGAAGCCACGTCAGCTCAGGAAAGGCGAGTTAGCTGACCCAGGTATTGCTGATTCACGGGCTGTTTGTTTGTCTAGAAGCAGGTGTGGCAAGGCCCCCGGTTCCGTGTCTGCTCATGTGGCCCTTCTCTGCGAATGTAGTGAGTGTCGGGTGCTTTGAGCAGGATGGTGCGCTGGCTGCCCGGGCTCCTAGTGGCTGCTTCTGTCTTCATTTACGTCACCTCCCTTTGTGATTTTTTAATTTAAGCAGAATTCTTGGAATATCACTATTATGACATAGTAGCAAAAGGTAATGATTTCTAGAAATTTAAAATATTTGAAAGGCCATGGAACATAGACCGGCATCAATCAGAACTGGAATCGATTCCCGGTTCAGTCATTTGCCACTTGTTACTTAATTCCTATTAGCCTCATTTTCCTCCAGTAATGAAACAGGGATACTACCTGCCTCATGGGGTTATTCACCTCGCATTAAATAAAATATCTGTAAATTACCTAGCACAATGCCTGTAAATATCAGAGTGAGAAGATAAATGTCAACAGCTATTGATAAAACTTCTTGCTGCTTTCTGGGGTACACAGATGTTAATACCCTTAGTTCCAGATGGAAATGAGGGGTTTTTTTTTTAATCGAATAGGTTATATAACTTGCCGGTTAGGAAATTAGAGAAATAATTTCATTCTAATCCTCTTTGTAAATTTAAGCCTTAAATATGCAGATTTAATTTGAGAGTTATTGTACTATATTAGAAAAAGCATGAAGTTATAGAAGTTTCACAACTGAAATAATATCCTGTCACCAAATTTGGTTAATTATAAGTAAGTATGAAATAAAACCCTGATTATTGACTAAGCTGCAATGGTGGTAATATCTACTTTGTAGTAATAACATCAGGCAGGCGCAGGTATATGGAAAATAAATCTAGTACTTCGTAGGTACTCAGTAAATACTCTTTTTTCCTTTCAATGATTTATTTGCCTTAAATATGCAAAAGAATCAAGCATACACAAGTCTCAGTTCTAGCTAGAAAATCTGTGTAGAACTTAGCGTGTGGCAGAGAAATTGGCCAAATGTGTTAAGATCTCTTCTTTGTGCTAGAGAAAACCTCCCATATGACATAGTCTAATTCCGTCCTTTTACTGGTAAAGTAAGGGCACCAGCGGCTATGCCTTAGCTAAGACCTCCCAGATATAACATTATATGTTGAAGTTGCATGTATGTTTGTATTAGAAAAAGTTTGTGTTGCCTTTGAGACAAATTACGTTCAGTTGCCTGGAGGATACTATTTCCTTGGAAATAACAGTAGTAGAATTTACTATTGAAAGAGGTGTTTGATTATTTTTAATGTAGAGTGTGAAGCTAAAAACTATCCTAGTATTTTTTTTTTATTTTTTTTTAAAGATTTTATTTATTTATTTATTTATTAGGAAAGAGAGAGAGTGAGAGAGAGCAGGTCAGAGTGAGAAGCAGACTCCCCATGGAGCTGGGAGCCCGATGTGGGACTCGATCCCGGGACTGCGGGATCATGACCTGAGCCGAAGGCAGTCGCTCAACCAACTGCGCCACCCAGGGGCCCCAACTATCCTAGTATTTTAACCTTTAAATTCAACAATGTGGGGGCGCTCGGATGGCTCAGTAGGTTAAGCATCTGCCTTTGGCTCAGGCCATGATCTCAGGGTCCTGGGATTGAGCCCACATTGGGCTCCCTGCTCAACGGGAGGCCGGCTTCTCCCTCTACCACTCCCCCTTCTTGTGTTCTCTCTCTCTCTCTGTCAAATAAATAAAATCTTAAAAAAAAAAAACTCAACAACATGAACAAACTACTACAATCTTTAAAGTATCGGTATACAGATATTAACATGCATATACCTCATCCATATACCCTTTTTTGTATGTTTAAACTAAGTGAGTTGCAATGAAGTAATGTCTCTTGGGTGGAAGATGCTAATGGTAGGGAGGTTCAGACAGACTTCTGTCACCCCCAAGGGAGACACCAGGGAGGAGAAAGGGGGTGGTTAACAATGGTGAGGGGCCGTTGCCGTCACGATTGATGAACTGGATGGAAGGAACATAGATATTAGCTTCACCAACTGCAGGTAAAAGATGACGAAGTTCACAGGAAGTTTACAGTCATGGGAAAAGACACAATATGAACATGTATTTTAGAATCATTGCTTTCACATATTTAACTTCCTTGAGAGTTGGGGGGCATAATGGATATCAGTTGACCTCCCTCTGCCCTGCATCTATGCCCATTGTCTCTTTTCTGTCTTGAGCGAACCTGAACTGAGAGCCTAGTGCCTCTTACAGTTCCTTCCCACAAACCCACTGCAGCCAAAACATTACTGAGCATTGCAAATTTTTCCCAGGATTACACAGGGGAGAATCTCTCATCTCATCCCACAACAAAGAGCTTCATCCTCACTTAATATCTCTCTTCTCCAGAGCCTCTTCCTCACTGTAGTTTTTGTGGGATCTTTTCACTTACCGTACTCCATCTAAGTGTGCACACACACGGACACATGGACACACAAACACACACACGCCTCGCTGACTGCTCATTCTTATTCCTAGACATCTCCTTGAACTGTCTCTCCTCGGAAATGTCTGTCCTCTGTGGCATTGCACGTCTGCAGCCATATCCAGATGCACACCGCCAAGTGCATCAGGAGCTCGGGGCAGCTAATGGCCGCAGTGAGCAGCTGGGCCCCTGATTTAGAGGAGCCCTCTGAGGCCTCTGCTATTTATTTTGTTATACTCTGGAATGTTACTCCAAGCACCTTATCAACTATATGTTTCAAACAAGCACATTGTTCTCATAAAAGGGAACTTTATCCACCTCATTTGATTGGCAACCAATTTCTTCCTGTTTTTTCTAGGTTAATATGAAAACGAGCTTATAATATCTGAGCACATCCTGACTCTGGGGGAGAGAAAGCAGCCCTAAATTGAACTGGTAGAAGACGGAAACCAGGCCATCGTTTTCAAACGTTTTTCATGGCTCATTCATTCAATAAATATTTGTAATCATCTACTCTGCACCAGGCCTTGTGCGAGGTGGGTACATGAGGCTCGACTCTAATGTGAGCAGCTGGCTCCAGCTGGGAGAATGCCCCCTGGGTTTTATAAACACTGCCTGCGTGGTGGGTGGTAAACAGGCGAGGGCATTGGGGTTCATGAGGAACAGAAGTGAAGGACGTCCCTGGGGGAGGTTCTAACTCTGAGGCTGGGAGTGCTTGCAGCGACCCGACCCCAGTAACAGCACCGCCCCGAGTGGGGCAGGGCTGGGGCGACCCTCGTGCCCCCCACCAGAATTCCCCTCTGCTCATTTGGGTGTGCAGTGCCAGGGAAAAGCTGAGGCCTCTCCCCAGGGGCTGCGTAAGTGGCCACATTTCATGCCTTGTGTCGCTGACTGGGAACGACAGGCACCTCGGCTCAGCTCTGAGTAACCACACAGGTATTCATTCCTGAGGGTGTTCCAAGCGAATGACAAGAGGCTGGAAGTTAATTGCCTGTTGCAGTTTCACTCCAGGTTCCCCCTACGTTCTAATTAGCCATAAATGAGCTTGGCTCACCCCAACCTAAGTTGTAAGAGTGCTTTCTTGTCTGAGTTGCTCCATGTAGTGAAGCAAGAATAAGGAGAGTGTTTCAAGGTAGACTCATAAATCAGGGAGTCTTGATTTACACCAAAGTTCAGTAAAAGGTAGAGGGCTTGTAGCTGCCTGTCGTGGAAAACCAACAGGTGACATCCCAGAGTAGGATGAGTTAAATGCACCATACGGTAAGCGCACTGTTTGCTAAGAGGCTTCTAGAGGGTAGGCACTGCACCTCCTTTATATCAGTGACCTCCCCTGAGCCTTAGCAAGGAGGCTTCACCTCTCCAAGGTCCCTGCCTTAAATTAAGAGCAGTCTGCAGAAAACTTTTAGAACACGCTCAGGATGCAGCACCAGCAGCCAGTGGATAAAGCAAAACAAAAACAACAAAACAAAACAAAAAACCTCTGATGGCTTCTGTCCTTGCCCAGGGCTCACTGGGAGTGACCAAGAGCAGGTGGGAAGATTTGTTTGTCCTGAGATGGCTGAGGGTCCATAGAACCCATGCAGAAGGAATCCTATACTCATCCAGAGACTAGGGAAATTTGAGGGAAATAGAAGGAATCCTGGAAAATATGCTCCTGTGAGAGGACACTAAAGAAAACAAGTTTATGAAGACTGAACAAAAACAGAAGTACTTCTCTCTAGTTTGAAAGAGATGGATAGCCAGCTTTAACGGACATCCCAGACCTTCCTGCGAAGTGGCCGGAGCTGTGATCTGATTTAGGCAGCCCAGAAATCTCCAGTGACCAAGAAATGAGTTGAGCTATCCTAAGCAGGACTTGCTGCAGCAGGAGCCTGGAAAGGCAGCGCTTTCCCAGGACAGCCAGATCCCGTCTAAGAGGACTCGGGCCATGGCCTTGGATGAAGGTTCCACCTCCCGGAGGTGGGAATATGCTGCCAGGTCCCTGCAGGCAAGGGATCTTATCTAGGATCTGTGAAATAAGGGTTCCCGAGGGTTAGGCAAGAAGAGTGTGGTCCTCAGAGGTGTTCCTTGGTTACCTTGCAGATGGTTGTCCTGAGTTAGCCCAGGAGCATGTGTGATCCATACTGAGGCCAAAGTACTGACTATTTGCCATGAAATGTGCTTCCAAAGGACATCACGCTGAGTGTACAGAAGAGAACAGCAGCTCAGGGTTCTCAGCCTCCAGCTGCTCCAGGCAAATGTCCTCTTTCACTTGTTACTGGGCAAGCTCTGCAAATAGTTGGTAGAAAAACACAGGCAGTACATTGAAACCAGACTAATAAGAAGGTTGGGTATTGCAGGTATTGGGCACTGGACTTGGAGAAGGCAGTCTGGCAAACAGGACCTTGTGACTTTTGTGGCTCCACTCTCCACAAGGGTTTGTTCAAGGTGATGATGCTTTGAGGCAGGTGCTTCATGATTTGGAATACCAAGCTTATTGATGCTCATTACACACTAACAGGCCACTTTTGCAGACTTGCTTAGGAGAGTCAGAAGGATCCCTGGAGCCAGGAAGCCTTTCCCTTGTTTCATGAAGGCTAGCCATTGGCTGGGGATGGGGCTGACAGAAGCAGGTAGATTAAGGCTTTAAACCTCTCAAGAGTATGATGCTACTCATTTCCTCATATCTTTGTATATCATTCGTATCTCCTTTCTTTTTATGGATAAGAAATAATTTATGGCCTTAGCAAAGTACTAGAAGCAGAAGATATCACAAGAAAAAACTACAAATCAACACTCTTTATAACTATTGATGCAAAAGTCAACTAAAGACACAAATTGAATCCAACAATATATATAAAGGATTACTCATCATGACCAAATGAGATTTATCTCAGGAATGCTAGGTTGGTCTGACACCCAAAAATTAGTGTGACACATTGTATCAATAACACATCATAGAATAAAACATAAAAACAACATGACCATCTCACCAGATGCAGAAACTTGACAAAAACCAATGCACTTTCATGAAAAAAACATACAATGAAGTAGGAATAAAGGAGAACTTCCTCAACCTGCTAATGGGCATCTGTGAATAACCAATTGCTAATATCACATTTAATGGTAAAAGATTGAAAGATTTTCTCCTAAGAGCAGGAACAAGATGATGAGGCCAACTTTGACTACTTCTCTGCAATATCATACTGGAGGTTCTAGCCAGAGCAATTTGGCAAAAAACGAAAAACAAACAGCAATAACGACAAAAACCCAATAATAAAAGTCATCTTGATTAGACAGGAATAAGTAAAACCATCTCTATTTGTAGATGGCATGACCTTATGCATAGAAAACCCTAAAGTATCAAAAAAATATATGAGAGCTAAGAAATGAGTATAAAGGATTACAGAAGACAAGATCAATGTACAAGTCAGTTGTGTCTCTAGACACTAACAATGAATAAGCCAAAATTGAAATTAAGATATCAATTCCATATATTATAGCACCCAAAAAATTAAAAGACTTAGGAATAAATTTAACCAGAAGTTCAAGATATGTACACTCTAAACTATAAAACATTGCTTAAAGAAATTAAAGAAGACCTTAATAAATAGAAAGATCCTGTGTTCGTGAGATTACTGGAACACTTTATAGTGTTAGGATGTCAATACTCCTCAAACTTATTTAGAGATTCAACACAATTTTTATCAGAATCCCAGCTGGCTTCTTTGTAGGAATTGATGAGCAGATCCTAAAATTCCGTGAAAACTCAAAGGAACCCGGAATAGCCAAAACAATGTTGAAAGGAGAACAAAGTTGGAGGACTCACACTACACAATTTCACAACCTACTATATACTACAGTAGTCAAGACAGTGTAGTAGAGCCATAAGGACTGACATACAGATCAATGGAATAGAATTGAAAGTCCAGAAATAAACCCATACAGCTATGGATAATTGATTTTTTTAATTTAAAGATTCATTTTTTTAAGTAATCTCTACACTTATTGTGGGGCTCAAACTCAGAACCCTGAGATCAAAAGTTGCATGCCCCAGAGGCTGAGGCAACTAGGCACCCCTCCCTGGTCAATCGATTTTTGAGGAGGGTGCCAAGGTAATACAATGGGGAAAAACAATGTCTTCAACAAATGGTGCTGGAACAACTAGATATCCACATATAAAAGAATGAATTTGAACCACTACTTCATGTCATATACAAAAATCAACAATTAATCAAAATGGATCAATGGCCTAAATGTAAGGGCTACAACTATTAAACTCCTTGAAGAAAAACAGCTGTAAATCTTCATGACCTTCAGTTAGGCAATGGTTTTTAAGATACGACACCAAAAGCACAAGCAACAAAAGTGAAATGAACCCAAGGTCATTAGAATTAAAAACTTTTGTGCATCAAAGGACACTATGAAGAAAATGAATCGATACACCACAGAATGGCACAAAATATTTTCAAATAATATATCTCATAAGAGTTTGGTATCCAGAATATATAAGGTATTCATATAATTTAACAGTAAAAAGACAACCCACTTAAAACATAGGCAAAGGATCTGAATAGACTTTTCCCAAAGAAGATATAAAAATAGCAAGCACATGAAAATATATTTATCATTAGTCATCAAGAAATGCAAATCAAAACTCATGAGATCCAATTCACAGTTATGAGGATAGTTATAATTTAAAACTGGAAAATAATAAGTGTTGGTGAGGTTATAAAGAAATTGAAATCCTCATACATTGGCTGGTAGGAATGTAAAATGTGGAGATCAGTTTGGCTCTTCCTCGAAAGGTTAAAGAGAGTTACTATAAGACCCACATCCAGGCACTCAAGGACTCAAAACAATGTTTATACAAAAATTTGTAGATGTATGTGTGGATATTCATCACTGCATTATTCATATTAGCTAAAAGCAGAAACAATCCAAATGTCCATTAATTAATTCACAGATTAATAAGAAAAGTGGTATACCCATTCAACAGAGTAGTATTCATCCGTAAAAATGGATGAAGTCATGATACATGCTCCAACATGGACAAATATTAGAAAAATTATGTAAATGAAAGGTGGGAGGAGAGAGATCTCATTGATAAAGTCTAATAATTTCACTATTATCATTCCTTCACTCTTCTGATCCTGTACAGAGAGCTCATGCTGGAAGTCTCTTAGTCATGTGCCACATCCTATCCATGAACTACAAGTGCCCAACATTGCCTCAACACCCTTTCTTGGCGAAGTTGGTCCATCAGCTTATGGATGAGTTAGGTACCGGCCTATCCTCTTCACTGTAGCTCAGTCAAGATTGATTGGCCCAGGAATGAACACCTGGTGTAGGGGAAATAAATCATAATTTGGGTAAATTCCAATCAAGTTCTCCAAACTTCACAACATTGGGGCTTGAGGAACTCAATCCATCAACTCACAGGAATTGGTTGCATTTATGAATCTAATTTTTAAGGCATACCCTGATGCAATGGCAGGGTGACCAACTCCTGGTTTGCCTGAACTTTCCTGGTTTTAACACTGAAAGTTTTGTATCACCAGAACCCCCACAGTTCCAGGAAAACTGGGTAGCTTGTCACCTTACAAGAGTGCCACTGTGGAGCAAGTGCACATATTGGTGCAGAAGTAGACAGGGGAGGCAGACATATGTAAGCAGAGATGCAGAACTACAGGTCCAAACCTAGAATCAGTGAGAGTTCCTGCCTCTTCTCCAGATGATTTTCCAGTTCCTTCCTCTACCCTCTTATTCATCAAAGTTTATTGAACATTCACCTTGTTGTAGGTAATTTGGTAAGGACAAAGATAGTCTTGAGGTCTGGGCTTACTTCCTGCTCTTGGATTTTCCAAGATACCCAAAACCTTTTCAATAAATTTTATGTTCAGCGAGTCTCTATTCCTTGCAACCAAACTATCTTTAAAATACTTGTCTATTAAAATGATGGAGGGCACAGGGAAGATGGCAGGAAGAGGGTGTTTCACCTTAAAAATTCCAAAACTCTTTGCATCAGTTCATAAAGGATTCTCCTGTTTATGGTATATGTCAACTTCTGTCCTCCTGTGGGACCAAGTTTGGGAACAGTGACATCCATAGATCTTAATGGCTGGGAACAGGAAGACTAAACAGACATTTTATTTTTTTTTCCTTTTTTTTTTTAAAAAAAAAAAACAGACATTTTAGACATGTAACTTGGATGAAGAAAACTTCCAGTGTTATTCTAAAAGATCTCCAATGAATCCTGGGTGTTCTCACTAGACCAGTGGCTTTCAGATGTTTTTTACTTCTACCCCAAGAAAGACATACAGCAAATATGGTAGATATCACCGTGGACTACTCTGTAGCAATGAAAGCAATGGACCAGAGATTAGGATAGTGTCTTTTTAGTTTCATTTTATGTAAATTTAAAAAACATGAACCCAGAGTGAGGAATATTTTACCAAAAAAAAAGTATATATATATATGTATATAACAAAAAAAGGTAACATATTTAACACATTATAATGGTTGCCTATGGGGGACAAGGAGGTAAATGAAAGTGGAGGATGCGGGATTAAGGGAAATAAAACAAGAGATGAAACTTCTGCTGAGCAACAAGAAGATATGAAATGAACTAATTAGACTAATAGCGATTTTTTAAAATGCATTTTACCCTGCAACCTATGTTTAGTGATAATGAATGTTTCACAAATCATTGTATATCTTCACTACATTCAGTATGCTCTAGTTTTGTCTTACTTGATTTTTTTTAAACATGAGTTACAACCCACTAAATTGTTTTCACATCTTCCTAATGCGATAGGACCTGTAGTTGGCAGGCTGTACCGAACTTCAGTGAGAAGTACCCATGCTCGGCAGCTCTCTATTTATGGGACAGAGTCCAAAACCATTTAAGCGCGGGCATTTTTGCAAGGGGAGGAAACAGTTTGTCTGTCTTTCATTTTATACAGATACCTTTTGGATTCATTTCTGCCTCTGATTGAAATTCAGAACTACAACGTAGTAGGCAAAAAATGGTCCCCCAGAGGTCCATGTCCTAACTGTAGGAAGCTTTGAATTTGCTACCTTATATGGCAAAGGAGAATTAAATTTGCAGGTAGCCTTAAGGTTGTCACTAGCTGACGTTAAAATTGGGAGACTATCCTGGATTATCTAGTTGGGGCCAATGGAGTCACAAGGGTCTTTGAAAGTGGAAAAGGGTGACAGATCAGAATGATGCAATGTGAGCAGGACTCCACTCGCTTTTGTGGCATTTGAAGATGGAGAAAGGGAACCATCAGCCTAGGAATATGGGTTGACTCTAGAAGCTGAAAAAAGGCAAGGGAGTGGATCTTACCCAGAGCCTACAGAAAGGAACTCAGCCTTGCCAATGCTTAGATTTGAGCCTGTATGACCCCTATCAGACTTCTGACCTACAGAACTGTCAGATAATAATTTTGTGTGTGTAAGCCACTGAAGTTTGTAATAATTTGTTACAGCAGCAGATGCAAAATAATTTATGAGTGCAGTTTGAAAAGTTGCATCTTGGGGTGCTTGGGTGGCCCAGTCAGTTGAGTGGCCGACTTTTGGCTCAGGTCGTGATCTCAGGGTCCTGGCATTGAGCACTGTGTTAGGCTCCGCACTCAGAGGGAAGTCTGCTTGAGACTCTCTCTCTCTCTCTCTCTCTTCCTCCCCCCGCCTCTTTAAAATAAATAAGTAAATCTTTAAAAAAAGCTTAAGTTGGATCTAATCAATTGGTAAGACACTGGTAACTATAAATCCCAGAATTCTAACCTCTGAGGAAGGAGCTCTAAGCTTTAGGACAAGCTTTACAAATGCAAGCAGAGTTACTTGGCAACTGGAAAAATAAACAGTTAGAGGAGCAGCCTGCTGGGGACTGGAATCGCGGACGTCTGCCTGACTGTGTCTCTTGGTACAAACTTCTGCTTTTTATCTGTTTCTAACTATTTTTAAAAATCCAGGGAGTGATTCAATGAGTTAATGTATAAATCATTACTCATGCTAATTTTCTCCAATATGGGATTCCTGGGGTGGTAACAATTGAAGAGACAATGGCTCTTGGAGAATCCTTAAGTAAAGAGTGTATCTAAAGCAGCAGATACTAATGTCTTTTGGGTAACGGATTCACTTGAGATCCTTTTTAGAAGAATGTGCATGTATACCTAGACACGATTTTGCATTTGGTTTTACTGATGTTACAGCATCCTTACTGTTTGGAAGCCCAGGCTTACAACCAGCTCATCTAAATAGGTATCGTGTTTGATTTTAGTGAGGGAGAAATTTCTTAGAAGACACTCCTGGGACCGAGCACAAATTAGCACACTAGAAGTAACATCTGCATTCTACTTAACTGTGAGGGGCTAGATTTTCTTCAAAGGCCTTATGCTTTTTGTTTTTGTCATCAGTAGGATCCACATCTAATACTTCATTGGGAGAGGATGTGGGCTCTTAAATGCTATAGATGTGAATGCTGTGGGAGTGAATTTGTCAGCTGCAAGGCTCTGCAGTATCACTTTCGACAGAAGCATTTTGGAAAAGTTCACTGTGGAGAATGTGGCCACGAAGTCCGAAGGGAAAGACTGCAGGATCACAGTGAGGTACGAGTGGGGAAAGCACCCCTGCTTTTTATTTGGTTTTTAATTCTCTACATGGGGATTTGTTGACAGGAGACTAAAAAGGAGAACGGAACTCCCGGCCATAGGCCAGGTGGTGGGATGTAGCGGGAAAGCACGTGTCTCGGTTCCCGCTAGAAGGAGCCGCCTCCTGGGGCTGCCCTTTGTTAAAGACACTCAGCAGAATTCGCTGGACACAAGTGTTGTATTCAGAGCAGCTGCAATGGTTGTTATTATTATTCCAAAATGCTTGTGACGTGATGGGATTCTCACAATCCTCGAATTTTTACTTTCAATGAAACTTTAGAGGTACATGTATGTACTTCCCACCTTCCTCCTCCCCCTTTCACAAATGAGGGAGCAGAGACCCAATTAGGGGAAATGATTTGCCCAAACCCTCCAAATAGTAAAGTACAAAAAAAGAGCCACTATGTCATTCTGATTTTATAAGACAAAACCTAGTGCTTAAAAAAAAAAGGATCTTTTTTTTCAGCACCGTAGCTCTCATGGTTCATTTATTAATCTACAGCAGTATTCGGGGTGCCTGGTCAGCTCAGTCGGTTAAGTGCCTGCCTTCAGCCGAGGTCATGATCCCAGGGGCCTGGGGTCAAGCACCATATAGGCCTCTCTGCTCAGCAGGGAGCCTTCTCCTCTCCCTCTGCCTGCTTCTCTCTTGTTTGTGCTCTCTCTGTCAAATAAATAAATAAAATCTTTAAAAAACAAAACAAAAAAACTATAGCAGTGTTCTATGTATATCTAAAGAATGAATGGGCTTTGCTGTGTTTAGGACTCAGAATGAGAATCTCTCTGCTTGTGACTTGGAGCATTTAGTCAGAAGCCAAATGAAGACAAGGAGACCTTTCAAATAGCTCTTGTAATTCTTATGTTATGTGTCTACTTTTTCTCAGTCTGTGCATAAGAGGTCAACCATGCAGACACACAAGCTCAGATGGGAAAATCTGGAAGAAAGGAATATAAAGCAAATGACTACAGAAATATCAAAAACATGTAGGATGTGTTCGAGGCACTTTGGAACAATCCTTAGTCGGGAGAAACATGAACTACAAGAACATCGATTCACAGCCAGTAAAAGAGGTAAAAAAGATGCCTGGCTCTTTCCCTCTGTGTATATTTTTGAAACATTCAGAAACCATATTTTGGTTTTACCTCAGCACAAGTCTTTAGTGGTTGGTTCTGGAAACAGGAAATAGAGAATGGAGGATAGAACCTCCACTACACACTCTTGGGGTGGCAGGAACGAAGAATAATTTTGCCAAGGCAGATTAGAAAAAGAAGCTGGGAAACCAAGGTATCATTCAAAGAGACAATACAGCACAGTTCTATGGCCTTGCAGTCAAAAGTGGAACCATGTCAGGAATTCAGGTGGGAGTCAGGTTATGGTCTATCCATGTCAAAAATGGGCACAGAACTAAGATCTTAACATCTTTTGCTCTCATATCCGTGGTCTATCCTCTAAACTGTTGACTGCTGCTCTCTGAAAGTCTTTTAGTAAATAAAAAATTTTCCCCAGGAAGTAATAATTGATTCTGGATACACAGAGGTCACTGAAAAGTAATCACTTTTTGATGAACTTTCCTTAAAGAGAGTAGTATATAAATTGGATATTATGTTTCAAGCAAAAGAATCAAAGTGTAAAAAAAAACCCAAAACACAAAAAAACACGCCAACAATCTGTTAACTTGGCTTAATTGATAAAGCTTAAACAAGGGGCTCTGTATCCCTTGAGCACTGATACAAAGTTTCTTGTTACTGATTAGTTTTGAGTATGTACTGATTTCCATTATGATTTTTTTCTGTGATCCATGATTTATTTAAAGTCTGTGGTTCTTAAAATTTCTTAAAGCTTGGAGTATTTTTAGTTATTTTATTACTGGCTTCTCATTTAATTGCACAGTGGCCAGAGAATGTAATCTGTGGGATGTTAGTTCTCTGGCACATGCTGGGTTTTATCGGTAGCTGAGTATATATTCAATTCTTGTGAATGTTCCATGTGTGCGTGAGGAGGAAGTTCAGAGAGCACTGGTGAATCCTTTAAGGCACTTGAATTCTCCTGTAGCCAGAGGCCAATCTAAAATTAATTCTCAGTGCTAATATGAATTGGTTGTATAAACCCGATTGAAGGACACTTTGTGATTGCAGATACTCAGGGTTTTTTTTTTCCTCGTCCATCCAATGCAGAAATTATGAAAGTTTGTTTGCTGTTGAAGGGGCTCAGGATACGCTACTCCAAATTATGCCAATTTGGTGTTTTGATAATTTGGAGGTGAGGCAGTTGGGAAACAGTAAATGCAGGAACACTCTGCTCTCCCTACCTAAAAACAAGCCGGCAATTCCCTCTACCTCCCTGGACCGGGACCAGGAGAGTAGCCTTTATCACTGGAGACCTAGAGATAGATGACACATGAGTCTTTAAAAACAAACCCTAATAACCTTTATCTGCCATTAATTCCCCCTTTTATACTTCCTAGTCACTTTCCCACAATTTATTGGCCTTAGAAGTCCAAACCCCCTTCCCTTTGTCTAGTCACTTGTCTACGATTTATTGTACTTTGAATAAGTGGTGTACGAGCCCTGGGGTCTCACTTCTACTTTGAGGTCTTTTCTGTAAAGAACTCTGTGCATGTTTAAAAATGGTAACATTGGTAAAATGTGTATGCCTCTTCCCCTGTGAATCTGTCTATTGTCAGTTTAGTTCACATGCCCCTTTCACTGAACCTAGCAATTCAGTTATTCACTTCCTTTGGTCAGTCTTTTCAGCATTTCTGTTTCAAGAAAACCCACAAAAAAAAAAAAAAAAAAAAAAAAAAAAACAAAAATCAAGCAAAAAACCCCACACACCTGTGATGTCCCCCTTTAAATATAATACACTATCTCCAGATTTCTACATGTCGGCTCAGTTTTTTCTTTTTGAAAGCACTGTGCAGGCCAAACCAAACAGTCTGTAGGCAGAATATGGCCTGTGGGCTGATAGCTTCAGACTTTTAATAGATGGTTTAAGTTGGAATTCTGTACCCTGGGATCATTTTGTTGAAACTTGTTAACATACATGCTTTTCATTTAGAAACTTAAAATGATTTAGTCAGTTGGAGCAAAGTTCTTTTTTATCCTCACATAAGAATGATGGAATATCTGTTGTCTAAGAAGTTCAGCCATTTTTCTATAAAGACCTAGGCTTAAATGTCACCTAAGGCTAGAGGGAGTCAAGTTCGCTGTTCACTTGATGTTTTACCAGCAAGTAGTGTCTACCTCCCTGTTACAACAACTAAGTAGTCCTGGGGATTAATTAGGCATAATTTGCATGTAAAATTAGATTCTTGCCTTCGACACACATCTATTTCTGTGCAGCGAATGTCAAATCCTGATTATTTCTCTATGCAGCCCAAATGTCTATAGGATTTTCACCTCATAATATGTTGGAGTGTAAGAGTCCCCAAGAGCTACGGAGATTTGCTGATGAAAATATCCGCCCCGCCTCGGGTCCTCGGAGTGCTGCCTGTGTGGCTGAGATCCGGGCCCTGCTCACGCTGATCCAGGCTGGCTTTCCGGTGCCGGCCTCCCGAGTGATCCAGGTAACCTGAGCCCCCAGCCCTCTGGCCAGGCCACGCAGCCCTACCGAAGCCATTCCTCTCTCATGGAGGTAACACACATCAACCGGTCCAGGTCATGTGTTCAAAGGCCAGCGTTGCCTCCTGCTTGGGGTGACACGGCCTGCGAGGAGCCCTTTGAAATGCCAGGCTAGGCTCCAGGCCGGTGGAGCAGGCACTCAGCCACGCACCAGCTGGAGCCCATTAGCGTTGGCAGTTTTTGCCCAAGGGATGAAAGTGCTTTTACCTTGGCAGGACCAGGGAACTGGCTCACACTTGACCGATGTTTGTAAATGCTTGAGGGACTTTCAGGCAAAGGAGTTGAGCTTGTCCCCCAGGGCCCTGTTTCATGGCTGAGCAGTCGGCCTGTGGAAGTAATTAGGTGCTGTGCTGACGGACTCCCTGTCAACCCAAAGACAGCTGCGTGTGTCCAGGAACGGCCGTCCGCAGAGCACAGAAAATTCCCTGGAAGAAAAACGGCCCGAACACAGGAAAGGGATCCCAATAACAAGGATGGTATGGTTTCCCCCCTCTTGTTATCATTATTATTAACATTAATACCATCAGTGCATATTCTTGAATCAGTTTTTGGAGAAAAAACATAGAGCAGTTCTGAAGGTCTTTCATTCCAATAATTTTTCTACTCCTCCAGTTAAAAATGCACACATAGGGGTGTCTGGCTGGCTCAGTAGGTGGAATAGGAGACTCTTAATCTTGGGGTCATGAGTTTGAGCCTGCGGAAGAGTGTAGACATTACTTAAAAAAATAAAAAACAATTTTAAAAGATGCCCCCAAATGCACATATAATTGTTATAAAATCACCCTTAAGCCATACATTTATTTGAAAGAAAAAGTGATATTTTAATGTAACTCAATAGCAAATATGACTTATGAGTATGATTAAATTCTTCCTTAGGATAGTTATGGCAAAAGCCTGAATTTGAACATTGTACTTTTCTTCTATAGAGATGAGGTACGGGGCACAGAGCTGGGTTATCAGGAGCCCGTGTTCGATTCCGGTCCCGCATGACACTTGCTCAAAACAAGGGCCACTCATCGATTAAGTTGCAGAATTGTTGTGCCCTTTATTCCGTTCTTGGAGACTGACAGTATACATGAGTGTATTGAGAACTCTTGGGTTAAGGCTGCTCAAAACTCCATTTCTCATATTCCTTTGTCACTCTGATTTCTAATGGGAAATAGGTTTCATAAATTAATTGCGCTAGTGAGAAAACTGTTAAGAACAGAGTTGGGGCGAGAGAGACGGGGGGGCACGAGGCACCCATTTGAACTAGTCCTCATAACTAGCAGATAGAGAACAATGTGGGAGCCAAGCTTTGGAATGCTTTCTAACGTCACATGAAAGTGTGTCGTCACTTGGTGTGTTGCCGTCCACCTTTGCCAGATTGCTTTTGCCTTATTTGGGACATGATGGTTCTCAAATCATAGGTAACAGGTTTCTTTTACTGACAAAGAGATTCTTTTGGGAACTGGCAACCTACATTTTCCTTGAGTGCTAAAGAAGGCAATAATGTACTGTTAATTACTTAACGTTATAACTTTTATAAAATTACATTCGGCGAGAGATCTGAAGTAAAATCTCATTAATTATAATTATAGAACATTTTATTAAAAATCATTTGAGATCTCTTTAGAAGCAGAGCAAACGAACATCCACCAGGAATGGTAGTCACTTCCGCTTATAACTCTCACAGGTCGTGTTTGTGGTAGGACACTTAGGTCTGGGGCCACCTGTCTGGGTGTTCACTGAGGGCTGCCATTGTGAGCTTTGGGCTGTACAGTGGTGAATTTGATTCCTGCCCCCAGGCCAGTGGCTCCCAAGCAGAAAGAGTCTTAAGAACCTGTGGCTCTAAGTCTCCACAAGGATTTTCAGGCTTTTTTCTGCAAAGTATACTTTATTTCTCATAGGCAAGGCTCGATTCTCAGTAGACACTGATAGATTACTTCCTCCTTCTCCTGTCTTTTTCTTTTTTCACGGTTAGTGGGGTTCAACTGCACGTATTTAAGCTATTCCGCAATGTTAATTGACCCTAAAATGCAACAACTTGAAATGTGTGCTTTCCTCAAGATTAGTTTGGTTTTACCCACATGGTATCGTTTGTCTTCACAGGGTGGTTCTTACGTAAAAGGGACTGATACCCAAGGATGTTCTGAGATTGACATCGTGTTGTTCAGTGATGTGTTTGCCAATGTGAACCATTGCAAGAAACAGCTGAGAGAAGGATTGGATGCTCTGAGAGAAAACTTGAAGCAAACTTCACATGGAAACAGGTCTGGGTGAAGGTGTTACTGTGAATTCTTTTATTCCACAGGTGGAAAAGTCAGCCAAGGGAAACTCTTAGCTTGGCACAAAAGGGCATTATTGAATAATAATTACTTGTGTATGCTAACGTTAAATTCTTGGGAGGAAACTTGAAGAGATTGCCTCAGAGGCATTTTTTTAAAGACTTCTAGCTAAACTTTCAATGAAAGTTCATAAATTTGAGATCCTATGATTTAAGGACTAATTATGTCTTCTCCAATGCACCTTTATTTAATTTCCATCCCCTTAGCTGAAATCTGACTCTGAGGAATGCAAACAGGAAGGGGTGGGAAAGGTGCCTCCAAGTACCAAGAATCTTTGAGACACATTTGTTTGATAAACATTCCCTTCAGCAGTATCCCAGGGTCTCTTGCTGGTGTGGCTTTGCTGACATTACACACAATGTCTCTTCTTTGCTCCAAATGTTGAACTAATCAGGCCTGGGGTGTGTGTGTGTGTGCGTGTGCGCGTGCGTGCGTGCGTGTGTGTGTGTGTTTTGGTGAGTTCCAAAAAGAGAAAAAGAAAGAAATGAAAAAGCCTTGACTTGTCGTTATTTATTTTTCTATTTCATTTTTACATCTCCTGTTATTTTTTCAGTCTAGTGAATTGTGGATGAAGAAAAATGCAAGTATCTGTCTTGTAAAACAAAGAAAACAGTTTTCCTGAGTAAAACAGACCAAGCTAGGTGCCACTTGAATGTGAAAATAAGATCAGTGTTTTAAAACAGTGTCTCAGAACTGTTTCTTAATTTAAATAATAGATTCATTACCAAGCCCTTGCTTCAACTGAGTATAGAGAAGTAGCTTGAATGTGCCTTTTATTGAAAAGTACTACCTTCAGGAATACCAAACACCTCCTAAATTGTGGTAGTTAGCAAAAGACGTCAGATGGATGGCATGATGGTAACTGTAATGAAGTATATTGGGTTGGAAAGGCAGAAAGGGAAATGATGGAGTTTCACATACGATTATGCTTTGAATGGAGAAGGACCACCTTTAAGACAAAAGAAAACAAAAAAGAGAAATGGGAGAGTGTGTTTTTCATTTTACCCATTGCTTCTTCCAAGTTTTCCCCATTAAATTTGTAAACTATAGGGCACATTATACCATTGTTATTATTATTTATCAAAACAGAATGTTAATGTACTCTAAAGGCACATTAAAAATAAGAGTTAGGCTATACGCTTTCCATGGTGACCTTATTTGAAATCAAAATATTTGTTTTCCATTGTTAGGTCCTTTTTCTATACTCCTTGCCCACCCAACTTCAAAGAAACTTACGGACACACTCTCTCTAAAGCTTTTTCCCCTCCTCCACAACTCAGGTGCCCTTCTCCTGGGAAAAACAAAACCAACCAACCAACCAACCAAACAAACAAACAAAAAACAGTCCTTGAAGGTCTTTACTTTTTAGATTTCCAGAATGAGTTTTGAAGTAAAAGCCATGAAAAATAACAGCCCTGAAAACCTTGGTTCATTTACTCTAATTGTTCCTGACTAAAAACAAGCAAACTCATTTTCTTATCTGTGTTCCTTCTATTCTTTCAACTCATTAAATAATTTAATCGAAACTCTTTAAAGTTGAACCAAATTCCCAGGTAACCACCGTCTTTTCTTTGCATCTGTTAAGTGCCTATTCATTTTCTCTTTCCCTGAGTGATTTTTCCAGCGAATAATTGTTTTAATTCAGCCAGAATCTATTTTAGCCCACATTTTATTTTGCTGAATGGTTCCTGTGGCTGAAAAGGAGCATATCTGCTGAGCAATGAGGCTTTGAGGCCAACTGAGGAAGGACCATGAGGGCAGGGAAGGAAGCAGGCTGTCCAAGGTGTCCTCTGCCGAGATCTGTATGCAGCAGGAGTTTTTGGGGGCTTTCTTCTCCACTACTCAGAGCAACTGAGACCATACCACAATTCATTTGAAGGGAAAATTGAATTAAACACAGAAAAGAAGCAGATATGTGGGTCTGACAGTTGGTTTTGACTCCCACCCACTGAGAGTATAGAGTTTATTGTTTCAGTTGATGCCTGGTTTTGGTGATATATTGTTTGTTGCTGTTATTTTTAAAGCTATTCACTTACTCTATTTTGAAAGATGGGTGTGAGAAAAAAACTCTTTCTTTTCCTTTGAAACTGTTCTATGTCTTAACCTACCGGTAACAGCAACTGTTCTGTGTCAGTCATTTGCTGGGCCCTGCTTGTGAGTGAAATCTCAGGAGACTTGCCCATTAAGCCCAAGGTACTGGAAATCATTTACACGCCAGAGGAACTGGCTCCTCTCTTTACACATCAGTGTGTTTATTATTAAAAAACCACAATGGGAAAACATACTCTCAGCTTTTAAGGAGACAGAGCTATAAAATATGTGTCATGCGTATAATGGTTATTGTAATGGGGACTTCTCCCCATTATCGCTCATGGCTTTGATCTAGAGATCTTGAAGACAAGAATCTCTGTTTCATTATATCATCCAGTCAGAGCTTCTTAAGGCTCTCCTTTGAGAAATAGTCTTCTAGAGCCACATCAGGCAGGATGTGGAATTGTCTTGATAAGACATGGACAAGACAAATATGTTCAGGGACTGGGCTGACAAGAATAGAAAGTGGGAAATAACATCACCTGAGGGTTTATGAGCAGGCCCTGCTATGACCCATGCTTCATTTCTACTAATGATATTAGCAAAAATCTTTTGGGATACTCATTGGAGAGTAAGATACATGCAGGGTAGCCCAAGATAGTACTGACATTCTCATTAATCTTGACCCATTCTAGAACTCTGAACTCCTCAGTAGATCTAATACTTCATTCAACTCTCTGGTTTCCACAAGAATAAGCTTCACATACCTGTGGCCGTGTATCGCATAGCCCTGTCTCTTGGAATTTCTAGTGATTTTTAAAGATTAAAGCCAGGACACCGTGCATAAAAAATCTTAGATGTGTCAGGGGATGTTCTTTTTCCACTGAGGGTTTACTCTTTCTTTCTTCACCAAATGGATAGAGTAAGAGCTGATTACCCATGTCACACTCCATACCCATTAAAAAAAACATGTGTGGAGGCGAGAGCATTGGTATATTTTAAGAATCCCCAGGTGATTCTATCATGTGGCCAAGCCGATGGACCACTATTATAGCCTAGTATGTTTGTCAGGAACTCCCCACTAGTCCTTGTCTCCTCAGCCCTTGAGATTGAACCCTAATCCATGGTGTCTCAACCTGGCAAGACTGTCAACAATCCCATTCAACTCTTCAAGACGTCCTGCTTTGTTTCTTTAACCATACCTGTCTCAAGCATCTTCAGCATTCAGCAGATGTTTGGAGGGAAAAGAAAAGGTCATATTTTAGGTTCAACTCTCCACTCTTCCCTTTTCATCAGGATGTGGCCTCCAAGTCTCTTAACATTGTGTCAGCCCCAGGAGCTTGACAGGGTTCTGCTAACCCCAGCAGCTTCTCTTTGCCTGAAAAAAATCCACATTTTCATCCTCTTGTCTATTCCCCAAGTCGGTGTATGTCCCCAGAAAGAAAGCAGCAGAGTATCTGTCCATCTATCCATGATCTGCTGCCCCCACCCTCACGGGACCTCAGTCTCTCCAGCTTCAACTCTCTGTGCCTCTCAAATATACTTACTCATGGTTTTTAAAATCTGATTTTCTCGTTGTTCTTATTGAGCATCAGTCTTTTATAAACTACTCCATAATACACAGAAGCAGAAGTCAGATGTCTTTTAAAAGGTACTTCATCGGGGCGCCTGGGTGGCTCAGTTGGTTGAGCAACTGCCTTCAGCTCAGGTTGTGATCCTTGAGTTCCAGGATCGAGTCCTACATCGGGCTCCCAGCTCCACGGGGAGTCTGCTTCTTCCTCTAACCTTCTCTCCTCTCGTGCTCTCTCTCACTTTCTCTGTCTCTCAAATAAATAAATAAAATCTTTTTAAAAAAAAAAAAGGTACTTCATCATGTTCATGATTAGCAATATCTTGTGCCCTAATCCATATTCAGATAATAATTCATTTAACAGTTACTTGTTCATCACCTATTATGTGTCAGATACTAGGGACAGGGGAGTGAAGAAAACATACACAGCTCCTGCCTTTGTTCAGCTAACACCCCAGTGTGAGAGAAATAAGCAAATAATATAATTCCAAGTGGTAACAAAATGCTCTGACGAATCATAAAGCAGGGTAAGGGAGCAGGAAACAGGGAGGGAGCTCTTGTTTTAAAGGGTGGCCAGGAAAGGCCAATTGGTACAGTAGAGACCTGAATAAAGCCAGGGCTGAAGCCACGTGGATCATCTTCAGTGAGTGTATTCTAGGTATAGAAACAATTGCAAAGACCCTAAGGAGGGAACATTTCCAGAATGTTCAAGAAATAGCCAAGAGAGTAGCAGGGGTAGAATAAGGGGAAGGATGGTTGAAAATCATCTTGTGTTTCATTCTTTCTCTGTTCTTTCTCATGCCATGTCATGTTCCTTTTTTAAGGATCCTAATGGGAAAGAGAGCACCATTGTCTCTAAGATTCAATTTTGTATGTACGGAAGGTCTCCACAGTCATTCCTATGAGATCATGGCCTACTGTGACATCCTGGGGCCTGCCCCCTCCACAGGTAAGATGTCATTTGTTTTGTTTTACAGGAAACCTTAAAATGGCTGCCTTTTCAGGTTGTATTTATGGAAGACAGACCATGTCTGGAAGCCGTATTGAATGAGGCATAGGGAACCAGACTGCATATCCAGTTCCAGTAGAACTGGAACATGGAGTGTTTTTAGGAGGCACTTTTCTTTTCTATACCACGTGAACACCATGCATCTGTATGCCACCAATTTTTAATTTAAGAAGTGTGATCAAGGATTGACTGTTTGTCCGGTATAATGGAGTAGAGAAAGAGCACAGGAATCCCTTCTTGAGTCTAAGTTGAGTTTGCACCAGGATTCACCCACCATCAGGCAGACTCAGGAGGATAAATGAGTCTCCTCCATTGGGAGAGATGGGTTGGAAACACAACTTTCACCCAAACTCAACAGATCAGTGTTGAAGAGAGAGGGGCTTAATACTCAGCACCAGTGGATGCATGCCCCTGTCTCTTGGAGAAAGATTTCAAAAAATTTTGAGTGGAAGCCATCTGCTATGGCAGCCAGAGCTCAAGTCAGCCCAGCTTTGCAGCCTGAGTGGTAGAGTGCAGCTTGGGGCTCTTGTGGAGTGGGGAAGGTGTCCAGAGGGCCTGAGTAGCCAAGAGGCACTCTCACTCTGCCTTGAGAAGAGGCAAGGACAGGCATCTCTCCTTGATGCTCTTACTTTCCTGGCACTGTAAGGTACTGTACTGTACCTGTAAGGTACAGGTACTAAGGTCCTGGTACTGTAAGCAAGAAGGCAGCCAACTGCAAGCCAGGAAGAAGTCTATCACCAGGAGCCAAATCTACCGGCACCTTGACCTTGGACTCCTCCAGAACTGTGAAAAAATACATTTCTGTTGTTTAAGCCATCTGGTCTGTGGTATTTTGTTATAATAGCCCAAGAAGAGGCCCAGATAACTAAGTGATTTATGTAGATGTAAATACATTCTCCAGAGAACTTGGGAGTTGAGTGTAGGCTTCTGCGTGACCTGAGATATTTGCATGTTCTCTTTGAGGCAATAGGTGGAAATGAAATTGCCATGAGCCAGTACATGGTCAGTGATCCTCCTGCAGCTTATCAGGACATATTAAACATTTTCATTGTTATTTATGTCCTTGGACTACTATTTGTGGGATATCTACCATGTGCTCTTTAATACTTACAATGGATTAGATAGCAGATCAAGATTTTTGTTGTTTCGGGCTCACATTTTGTAGAAGAGAAATTCATGAGCCCAGTAACCCTCAAGTATCTGTTTTCCCTAAAGTTCCATGCTCTCTCCTATCTCTGTGTCTTTGTATGCTGTCTCCACTGATACATTTTTCTTTCTTTCTTTCTTTCTTTCTTTCTTTCTCTCTCTCTTTCTCTCTTTCTCTCTTTCTCTCTTTCTTTCTTTCTTTCTTTCTTTCTTTCTTTTTTATTTATTTATGTAACTGCTCTACCCAAGATGGGGCTCTCAAACTCACGATCCTGAGATCAAGAGTTGTAAGCTCTTCTGCTTGAGCCACGGAAGTGCCCCCAATGATACACTTTTCTAAACTGGCCCCATCCTATACTCTGCCTTGTAGTTTTTGCTTACCTTCAAAACTCAGCTCAGGGTCAGCTCAGCTTCCTTCTCTAATCTTTCCCAGACCTGCCTCTTGGGCTTTTCTCCTTTCTCCTTCTATCACTGCCGCAGCGTGGTCCTCCCATATTGTCACTGTGCACAGGTTTGGCTTCCCACAGTGTTTTGAGCTCCGTGAACATAGGCTTTGTTTTTGTGCCTGGCACTTTTTTATTCAATAACTGCTTATGGAATAAAGGGAATTAATAAACATAACATTGGTCCTACCCTCACAACCAGACTTCAGAGGAACATGTTCACTTTCTTGATCTAGTTCTTTTACTTATCAGCGCTGTTTGACAGTGTGCTACTCATATTAAAATTCTCTTCTCTTGTGCTATAATTTGTTAATACACACATATTGCATGCTTGCCACCTTCTAGAAGCTATTAGCACTAGGGTTGCAAACATGAATAAGATGTGATGGGGTTTATAGTCTGGAGGGGAAAACAGATAGATAAATAGGTCATTTTATTATAACATCACCTATAATAAGACAGAACTATGGGCAACTCTGAAATAAGACAGGGTGCTAGGAAAGGGAGTGTGGACTCTTAGGCTATCCCACGGTTTTAGTAAGTCCTCTTGGCTCTGATAATCTTGCTGATCCTGTCAGATTTTTTTGAAGTGCTATGATATATCCAGCACCCATTATATGCCATATGTAATTCTCATGGCCTAAAGTTAATCGATTAAATAATCCTGTTTGACTTGCGCAAAAAACCTAAAAGAAAGATACTATCTCCAGTTTGAATATTTTAAAAAATGAGCGTTAGAAAAAATAAGCAACTAACCCACAGTTACGTCACCAGTACGTACAAGGCCTGAGTTGTAAATCTAGGTCCTTCAGACTATCTAGGACCTGTGTAGACTGATACAACCTCCAAGTTCTGTAATGGAGAGAACACCCTGGGCTTGAAGCCAAATCCCAGATCAATTTCATATTACCTATGAGACCTTGGGTAAGTCATATAAAACTCTCAAGCCTCATTTTTTTCATCTGTAAAACAGAGATAGTTCCAAGAATTAAAATAATGAGATTTAATTCGAAATCATGCAGCAGAATGCTTAGTACAATGAATATTTATTAAAAAAAAAAAAAACAAAAACTATAGGGCGCCTGGGTGGCTCCGTTGGTTGAGCTACTGCCTCCGGCTCAGGTCATGATCCCGGAGACCCGAGATCGAGTCCCACATCGGGCTCCCAGCTTTGCGGGGAGTCCGCTTCTCACTCTGACCTTCTCCCTTCTCATGCTCTCTCTCACTCTCTCTCTTTCTCTAATAAATAAATAAATAAAATCTTTAAAAAAAAAACTATAATTCTTTCCCCTTAAGTCTTACCATAGGCTCATGATGCTCTTGTATCTGTGCAAATACTTGCTTTCTTTTCTGTGCCGACTTCAAAAGCACGGTTAGCCAACAGCAGCTCCTGGGTAAATTGTCTTGAGGATTTGAGCCTATATCAGTAGCTCTCAAGTGAAAATGTCTCCCAGAGGAGCAGAAGCATATTTTTACCCTGGCTTCTAAGGCCCCTAAGTTCTTGAGCACAGCTGTGTGAAATAAATTGAAAAAGCCTGAAATTATTATGTAGCCCTGCTTCTCTCCACTGAGGGTGGGGAGTGGGTTTTATAGGACAACAGTCCAGTAACTCGGACAAGTCCTAGGATTTCAAGGAATTTTAGTGGGCAACTATATGTTACTAATAATTGTCAGAGCAAGACTCAGATGATCACCTCAAATATTCACAGGCATCTTGGTGTTATTCCCTGCACATCTTACCTATGTGCTAAACAATTAATGGCATGGCCCATGTACCACAATGCAGCCCAGAGCCATGAGATTTGACAAGACCCTGATTGATAGCATTCCTGCTCCAGATAGGATCCTCCGATCAGCACTACCAGCATCACTTGGGAACATGCTAGAAATACAGAATCTTGGGCTCCATCCCCGACCTTCTAAATGAGAAACTGTATTTCAAAACATCCCCACATGATTCTTGTACTCATTAAAGTCTGAGAACACCTGAATTAGCCACCAGTTAGGAAGCATTTGGGGTCAGATCCAACCTACAATGGAGGGCAGTAAGGTAATAACAGATGGCTTAACTTCCCAGCCATGCTGACTTTGGGCAACCTACTTAACCTCTCGTACTCCCTCACTTGTAAGCTGGCGAGAATAATTGTTCCTGTAACTCTGGGATGTCAAAGAGTAAATGTGTTAATAATTATAAAGCACGTAGAAAAAGCAAGGGAGCTAAGTATTCCTGCTTTACAAGTGGTGGCGATGATATGATGATGATAAAGCTTAATAAACTCACCTAAGTCACACAGAGAAGAAACAAAAAATCATAAGCTTCAAAAATAAGTTAGAGACCCCTAACTTGGGTTCCTGCCAGTGAGGAACTTTGAAGGAGGAGAAATGTTGATATAGTAGTAGCTTTGAGTAGATAATCCCTGGGTCAGCCATGACATTTTATCAGCTAGAGTAGGTCATCAAATACCTGACATACATATTGAATACCAAAATTTGAGTGAAATTATTGTTTCTTTTATCTTTATCATCATAAATCTGAGTTTCTGTCCCAGTCTGATTGCTAAGAAAGGCAGAGAGCCTCCCAGTAAAACTGAAAGGTCTTTTTAAAAATGGTTCTAGGGGTGCCTGGGTGGCTCAGTGGGTTAAGCCTCTGCCTTCGGCTCAGGTCATGATCTCAGGGTCCTGGGATCGAGCCCCGCATCAGGTTCTCTGCTCGGCGGGGAGCCTGCTTCCCCCTCTCTCTCTGCCTGCCTCCCTGCCTACTTGTGATCTCTTTCTCTGTCAAATAAATAAATAAAATTAAAAATATATGTATAGTTCTAATGATTGTTGCTTGGGAAGTTTGGGACTAGAATATGTAAGGTAAGAGCCTTACCAAGGCTCTAATATGCCTTGGTAAGAATATTTGCCATATATAACTCTATTCGCTTATGTTTATCATAGGAATTTGATTTTACTCTCTAATCTGTTGATAATCAACCTACTTTATATCTTTGATTTGGCCCTCAACAGCTGGACCAGTATGAAAAGACTATATAGATATGCTTGGAATTAGGACTCCAGATCAAGGCATATACGTTATTTTTTGTAAAATGTATATTAAAAGTAAAGTTCCTGGCCAGTTAACTTTAAAATATCTTTGTAGATTCCAAATTTGCCACAATTAACAGGGGTATCATTGTGGGACAATTTAGTTGGGCAGAAGGATAGGTACATATAAGGGCTGTCCAAAATAAATTCAAATTAGACCTTCTAATTGTGTTGAATTGGGAAATTTTAAATAGACTATAATCAAAGATTCTAAACATTTATATTTCCTACAAGTAGAATAGGCACAACCTGAGTCAATGTTTTATGAGATTGTAGTATTAAAGCTACAGATGATAATTTGATCATTCTTGCCATTTAATCTAATTTTGCTCCTTGTTTAGTCTACGACTAACTGAAGTGGATTATTTGTTTTAAATTTGACCTAAAACATCTTTAAATCATCTCTACCTTTATAAATAGAATAAATTCCCTCAAGAATCCAGGTGGTAGAATCTCTTCTGCAAGTATGTGTACAAACAGGAACAATTTAGATATGAAACAAGGAAGATTATATAAGTTATTATTGAGAGAGACTGATGACATTTAGCTTATATGTAGATGATACTTGTGTAACGTAATGGAATCTGCTTCTGGGAAATAAACTTCCTCTGTGAATAGACAGAAAATCTGCCTCATCAGAGTTGTTCCTAGCAGAGTTTGCCCAATTTGAACTGCTCTGGCATCATGATGTTGAAGCTTTCTCTTTTAATGACTTGGGCAAACTGGAACAACTTTCCTAAGAAGAAAAAAAAGACTGTTTTGTTTTCAATGACCAAGGTCTAATTAATCAGAGTAACGTAGCTCATCTGTATCAAGGGAAACCAAGAAAGGGGAGGAGGGAGCAAATACTCACAATGGTCTTTGTTCTTTGGCATTTACAGATTTAAAACTTCACCTTTACCGCACACTGTACCTCTGTGACGACAGTGACACGGCACAGCTGTGTGCCTTGGCTCTCTTGCCATACCAGGTGGATTTTGTCAAGGCATCTGTGGCGAGGGTGAAGGAGCTCACTCGTTTAATGATACATTGGTTCAAGACATCATTTGCCAACTCCACAGAGGAAAATAAGTATGTACCAGCACATGGACACCATGTGAGCCTTCCTCTTTTCATATCCATTTCCTTCACACTTCCAGGCCCCACCTCCTTCCTTGGTAGGCAGAGGAGAGAGAATATATGGAGAGATTGAGAGAGAGAGAGAGGGGGGGGGGAGGGCTGTCTAGAATATGGAACATCTGTATTACGTTATTCCAAAACAACATAATGGTTTGGTAGGAACCAAAGAACAGAAACAAAAGTACTCACTGGCATAACCAGATGGATTGGTGCAAAGAAGAAAAGGCCCAGGAAAAAGGAAAGGGAAACTACCAGCACAATGTGAATGGGATGTTTACTCTTCAAAGCCTCAATTTTTCTTTCCTCTGTAGCCAGTTCTATCAGAGGCAGGGTTGTCTTTCAGAGAAGGGGGATCCTCAAAAGTTGATGTGTGCGTATTCTTGTATCTTTCCTTGCCTTGTTCCATTGTAGGAACATGCTTTAACTTATGATGAAGGGATGTGAGGGAGACTCAGTCACTCATTTGAGTATCTTAAGATAAACTTAAAGATGTAGAAATGACTTCTCCATTTGGCAGAAATAGCAGAGACAAGGCATTTACTATAATGTATTTATATATGGCACTTTCTATAAGGGATATGTCGTCTTTGTCTTTGTATAAAATTGCTAATAATCTTGATTTGTTCATCTGAATCACACATTCTACTTTGTATATTTTTCTGTTTACCATTGAAAACATTAATCACTTTGCAAAAACATGTATTACTTCTATAAAAATCCCTCCTGTTTCTAAACATCTCTAAACATCCTGTATGTTTTTTCTCATTTGGTTGAGTAAAAATTTATTATTAAAGATAGAAGAACAGAAGAACAAAGAAATAAAGCTTCTTGCCTAAGTAAGATCCTTGGTCAGATGACAGCCCCGGTTTTGAAATTTACACTTTTTTTTTTTAATGGAGAGCATTTATAGGCCTGGAAAAAGAAACTTATCAATTAATATAGCAGAACAATAATTCTAAGACTTAAAAAGGTGGTATTGTGGGGAAATTGGACCACATATGTTATAATATGGTAATTGGTTTTCTATTTTGGGAAAGTAATCTGGTAATGTTGTATTAAATATTATTATGTGTTAAGGATTTTAAAATACTCAAACCATTTGTCAAGGTAATTCTCTTATATAAAAAAAATTGACAGTAAAACATAAAAAAATGTTCATTTATAACTTGGTTTCAAAAAAAGGGTTGAGGCCATTTTTATTAAAAATGTTATAAAAAAAAGAGTACTAAAAATAAAGGTTTAAAAAAAGAGTTGAGAAATACCTAGAGAACCAACCCTGGGGAAAATAAGTCACATTTAAAAAAGGAATTCATATAAATATGTTCAGAATTTTGCTGCCTAAGATAAGGAAAACTGAGAACAACAGAAATGCTCCTGAAGAACAAATAAACTTACACACAAATAAGATGAAATACTATTCAAGGCAAATTTGGGAGCATGTAATATGTGGAAAGGGTTAAATGAAACAGTGTTAAATGGCTCAAATAGAACACAGGATAGTATGAACACGTGTTAGAGGTACGTAACTACCCATGTAAACATGCCCTAAAATGTCTTTCTCCCCCCTACATTTAATCTCATGGAACATGAAGAGTATTCTCCTGCTTGAGTGGTTTTCAACCATGGCTTCCTTTTGGCACATGGGAGAATTAGCTGGTTCAAGTGGAGATGGATTTGAAGTCTGGTGTTTGTTGTTATCAGTCCCTAAGGGAGTATTGCAAGAACTGAATTATTGATCAGCTGAAATCTGGTTTGCTATTTCATTACTGGGATAAAAAAATGTTGTCTATTTCTGGTTTTTCTTTTTTCCTTTACTTAAGTAAAAACATGTGACCAATAGTGATAGAACGAAAATATTTCCATTCTACTAGGGGGAAAAAAAAACTGCTAGATTTTGCAACATATCCTCAAAAGAGATTGCTATGGCTAATGAATGCCAAGGCAATGAAAATACATATTTGGATATCAGTCAACACAAAATCCTGAAACTACCTGTTTTTTTTTTTTTCTTCCCATGAGTTTGTTTTTAACCCTCGGCTTTTATTCCTATTTCATTTTTCCCTGACATACATAAGCTGCAATTTAAAAGATTAATGTAAAAAAATTTTCCTTCTTTCCCCCAAATTCCTACCTCTCTAAGAATGTTTAGGACATATTTTGCCAAATTTGTTTTTTATGTATACTTAGTTTTTTAAAAATGAGAACAAATGGATTTGAAGTTTATGTGTCACTATGAAAATGATTTTTCATTTAATCTATATTATATCTTTTTATATCTGTACCTAGAGATCTTAGAGATCTACCTTCTTTTAATGACTACACAGCACAGATCACTGCTAAGACAAATAGAATGTGAGGTTGAAATACAAACCACATACGCAATATTAGATATTCTGGTAGCAATATATAGAAAGGTAAAAAGTAATAGATGTAATTAATTTTAATAATATATTTAACCCACTGTATAGAAATGTTACCATTTCAACATGCAATCAATATAAAATTATTAATGAATATTTTCCTTTTTTTAAGATATAAGTCTTCAGAGTCCAGTGTGTGCTCAAGTCAAATGAGCCACATTCTCTACAGAAGGAATAGAAGTGGAAAATGCTGATGAAAGGCTTGGACTATTTCAAATTTGTATAGAGTTGACTGTATTAATTTACAAAAAAGACTGTATTAGTTTACATTCTCACCAACAGAACGTGTCTGTTGGTGAGACAGACAGAACTCACCCATGTTGGATAGTAACATTCTTTATATCTTGTCAATCTGATAGGTGGAAAATTATTGTTTGATAAATAGTGAGATTGAAAATAGAATTTCTTCTTCTATAAATTGCCTGTTGGGCTTAAATTTTTCTCATAACTGAATAAATCTGTCTTCCTTTTCTGGGTTAAGGGAAGTAGACATCCCTTCATTCTGTGTGTCTAGGTTCCGGAGACTTCCCTCCTCTTACACAGTGGAGCTCCTCACCATTCACATCTGGGAACTGGCGGGAAAGCCGCTGCTCTTCAGCCTGGTGCAGGGAATGAGGGCAGTGCTCAAGCTTCTGGTTCGATATGCAGAAATCGACGTTGTTTGGCACAGACACTACCATCCCAAGTTCCCCATTTTTGTAAAGGTGAAGCAGAAACACACAAGGTAACTATACATCTTTTTCTATGCCCTTAGGATAGAAGAAGCCTATTTGTCATCCAGAAAGAAGGTCTGGAGCAAAGATAGCTTTATTGTGATTCACTGTAAATGAGAAATCCTTAATTAGCACAAAGTCAATTCCCTTTGATTACTTCTCACAGAACTTTAATTCTCAAGCATGAATTACGAGTAATTTAAGTAGAATGAATCAAATGTGGACACACGGCAAATGGGGAGGAAATTGAAGACAGGAAAGCAGGGAGGAAATGCCTCCTGAAGTGAAGAGGAAAAATGAGAAGGCGGCAGAGTTGGTGGGGGGTGGGGAGGCAAAAGCAAGATGCTGTTTCCTGATGGGTATTAGCCCTCCATGGACTTGCTTCCACCCTTCCGAGAGTCCTTTTCTTAACCACGTTCCTTCTTTAACTCTGACATCCCCTTTTCTCGCTATACAACAAATCAAAACTGAGTTCAGACATGGATAGTTTTGTGTTTTGTTTTGTTTTCTTTTAGGCCATTCATTTTAGACCCTGCCAATCCTACTGTCAATGTTTGTGACACGTGCAATGCTTGGGACGAAGTTGCCCTTGTGGCGAGACATAGCCTACTGAAGCCTCTTTTCAGCAGAGTGAGAGCTGAGCCCCCTTGGCTTTTCACAGACGACTGGTAAACTGGACAAGGAGCTATTATCCTTGGATTTCCATGAAGAAAATAAAAAGGATGCCAAACATATTCCTAGTTAGAGTGCTCTGGATGAAAGGCAATATGTTTGTCTTACTCTAACTCACGACATTAGTGACGCAATCTTTAACCTATTGATGTGAGTCATCATTTAAGATAACAGAATCCATTTCAGCCTTCATGAGAATCGAGCCCTCCTCTCCCATTTTTTGGATTTATTTGCTTTGGTGGCCTTGTGAAAAGAAAAAAAAATTTTTTTTTAAAAATCTAAGTAGCCACAAGAGAATAAATAAATAAAACAAAATTCACAGGTCATTTGAAAGAAGATTAACTGAAAGGGTAAAAAATCATTTCCATTTTTTAGTTTTAGTTCATTATGTCTTCAGGTTGACTTTTCACCTCTCTTGGTGGTCTAGCATTTCATTGGGTAACCTGTGTTTTCAAGATTTTCCTACAAAAACCTGTTTGCACTAAGTACAGCCTATTCACTTCCAGACATAAACTAACAAATCATTACATGGAAACATGGAACTATCTGGAAGAAAAACCATGGATTGCCTCAGAATAAACTGTTTCCAAAATCATTTTATGTCACAACTCACAGGTCAGAGTGGAGCCATTCCTGAGGTTGCAAGGTGCTCAATCATAAGTAGGGGCAAATAAAGTACCAGGCTATGAACTGTCCAGTTTTGCCACAACTGTTTTCAATTGGTGACATCAGTTTTTTTTTTCTTCACTTAAGTAGTGTTAGCAGCCACTGATAATGAAAGCCAGGGCCCACCAGAAAAACACCGGAGGAAATTTCCTAACTCACTTGCATAACAATGATTCATCAGCACAGAAGATGTATGAAGTGTGACTGCAGTTTAATGTAAGTGATTAGGCTTCTCCACATGACAGAACTCTTAAATATAAATGAGCACTGGCTCCTTCAGGCGAGTCCTCAGAGAACTTGTATGCTTATTCCAGTGATGTGATTGGTCTGGAAACACTTTTAGACTTCCCCTCAGGGGAGAATGTTCTTTTGAACATCCTTAATGGTGACAAAATTTGTCTTTGAGGGTGGATTTGACTTTTGGAAATGGTATAATGTATTTACAATGGACATCTGTTATTTTTTTGTCTACCCAGAATCCTTGTCCCCAATTAATGGTTGGAAAGACTGCATTTCTTCTATTGCTCATTCTGTCTTTAAAGGCTGTTAAGGACAAATATTTTTAAAATGTCTTGGGAAATGGCCACTTTTTCTCACTTTGGTAACTGAACCCAAATTACCTTAGGTGACTCCTCCTCCACAAGGTCTACGTTGTTTAGATTGGATGAACTGACTGCTAGTTTTAGGGGGACAGACATGTGACTCGGGAATGGTACAGTGATTGATTGAACTAAAATGCCACTATAGCACCCAGTTCTGGAATTTGGATTTGAACTGCTGGGCAGAGAATTTCTTCTGCTGCTATGAGGAAAGCATGAGACTGCAGGTCACCATCTTGCTGCTCCAAGGGGACAGCCTGCCTAAAAATGAAGTCAATACAAAAGAAAGCTGATTTGAGAAATGAGCAATGATACACATTTATGCACATATGTGCACATCAGTATCATGAGAGAGATCAAATCCTGGTCTGTGCTCCTGGATACAGATGTATCTGGAACAAAAACTCTTGTGTCAAAAGCCAGTAAATTCCCCCTTTGTCTAGTAGGTTTGATTTGGGTTTCTACCTTATAACCTAGTGAGTCCTGACTAGTCCAGTAGAACAAAGCCAGGTCTGGGGAATGAATTAACTCATCATCAAGGAATAAGGAAGACATCAATACACTGATAATACATTTCTACTCAAGAAACATTCATTGAGCACCTGCTAAGTATTTGACCTAATAGTCCAGTTGCTAAAGTAAACTAGTTGGTTCAGGGGAAGGAGTTTTCAGCCAACAATAGACACTGCTTTTCTTTTTCCTTTACTCAAATGAATTCAGAGGATCATTTCCAAAGACAAGTTCATGACTGGAACATCTTTGGCAGAGATGGTATTCTTGAGCATTGTCAGAGCATGTTATTAGTTTCCTGAGGTGACTAATTTTTTAAAAAGACAACAGTTATTTGAGGTTATGAGTTCTATCTTTTTAAAAATTTTTAAAAATTTCCCTCTGTGGTCATACCTCCTGTAGAACGTGAGAACACAGTAATTTCTATGTAGGGGAGCAAGAGCAGGGTGATTAGCACATAATACATCATTTATTTCAGACTTGGAAGGACTCCTGAGCACTGTGGGGCCTGACATTGGAGTGAGAGAGGCAGTGAGTGGGGGAAAAAGTCAACTCTGTCACCAGTTTTAGATCGACTTTTTCTCAGCAGCATTTTTATCACTTAAAGAGGCTCTTCCTCACATCGTTTTTTGTTTTTTTTTGGTTTTTTTTTTTTTTGGTCTACTCTGAGGATAAAAAAACCAGAATAATATAGCGTGATTTTGCTCTGAATGAGTAAGGTCTGATTTCTTTGGTTGCAAGGTATGTTATCCACTCAGATAAAAAGTAAGAAAATTTAGTGCAGGGCTCTTGGGCGAGCAACTCTTGTCATCCCCTCATGGGCTTCATACTTTCACCTTCTCCTTGCATCTTTGCCTATCTCTGCATCTGCTTTCTGCACCATTCGGTGTCTCCTCTTTCTACTGAGCAGCTTCCTCTACTGACTCATGGTTTCTTCTTCCTCATCACTTGTGCTTACACAGACCACAGCTCTTGTGAAAGTGACTCTTCCAACTTCCCCTCCCAAGTCAACCTGGCAAAATCCTTTCATGTTTCTTAGTTCACATTCCTGAGGGGACAGACTGATCAGTCCAGTCTGGAGTTTCTAGCCAGGTTACCCAGAATCACTGGCTAGTTGTGGAGCACCTGTGATTAGGATAGGGCAGTGTCATGTGGAGCCTAAGGAAAACACCCAAGAAGCAGGAAACCTTAGGAGTAGGGGTGCATGGGACAGATTCCATGGCTACCCTATTCAGTGTAGTCCTGCTTTGTGTGTCTGTGCCTTTCCTCACCAGCCCTGGTGAAAAGAGTCTGCCGAGAAGCTTAGTAGCTGCCATTTGTAGGTCACACAAATATTCCTGTTTCTCTGGTGATACCAACTCTTAGAAATTTTCAGTGTTTGTAAGAAGACAGGAAAAAGTTACCTTTTCTTCAATAAGTCAGCAAGTGGAGGAAACCATGATCAGAAGAAGCAACAAGTGATGGCAGTGGATGGGGTGTTGGCAAGGTAATCTATGGGGGACAAAGAGAAAATAAAGAGACTGGATAACCAGTTTGGGGCTGAGAAATACACCCCAGGATATTTTTAGTACAATACCCTAGGCCCAGGCTACCCTTGTTCTACCTTCCCTTGCCCACTCACAACCTAGGGATGTTTTAGATCCCATAGATCAATATTTGGGGTGCCCTACTCCTAGGCTAGTGGGGGAAGGCTAATTTGGGAAACTTGCCCCATTTATGACCTTGCTTTTATAGAAAAATGCACCCTCAGGGTTGAACAACTGACTTACAAATGTATTTGTGGTACATAATTGTCGCTACAAAGTGGTAACTGCTATAGTTAGCTATCTGGGATTTTCACTTGCAAACCACTAGAGAATCAATGCTTCTTGAGAAGCAGCTTCTGCTTGCCTTTCCCACAGCCTACTTTGTTCTAAGGTCCAAAGTGCTACCAGGCTTTAGTCAGGTTTAGAGAAGCGACTTTAACATGAGCTGAAAGAGATTTCCATGGTCTCTGGTAAAGGGATTAAAACTAAGTCCAAATGTTAAGGCCAAAGTGATAAAAGAGTGGGAGCTGCTCTTTAGGTAGAAAAAAGGCAGCCATATCTCTTTGCCCCTTCTGTTTTTCTCCAGCTTCCAGAAAGGGTAGAGGGGCAACATTCCCTTCTCTCCTTTATTCCTTTCTGCACCCTACCCCAAGAGGCTGGTCACATCCAAAGGGGCAGGGCTGTGCTGCCCACTAAAGAATGTGTTAGGTAGCTTTAGGCCAAAAGAGCTCAAATTTAAGTCTGATCAGAAACACCTGGTAAAGTGGTGCATTATCCAGACCTTCTATAATTTGGTCAGCAGGTCTGGGTGTGGCCCAGGAACTTTTTATTTTTAAATGAGTAATGCAGATGATTCTGGTATGGATATTTTATGTATCATATTTGAGAAAGAAAGCTTAGACCCTGGGGCAGAATCTAGCTGTACTGCTAAGATACTGTGAGTGTGTGTGTTTGTGTGTGTTTGCACACATGCGTGTATGTGCTTGCCCTGCTTTAGTTCTGGGCTCCAGGAAAGCTTGTTGCTCACACAGGCCCTACCTAGCTCAGAGGAGCCCAACATTTGAATCAGGGCCAACGCCAAATGGAGTAATAGCTCCCACTAGCTAGGCCGAGGACCTTTGGGCCAGACCTTCCTGGATAGAACAGTTATTCTCAAATCTTGTTGCACATTGAAACAACCTGGGGAGTTTTAAAAAATACTGATGCCTGGGCCACACTTCCAGAGAGTTTGATTTCATTGGTCTGGGTATAGTCTAGACATTTAGGATTTTTTAAAGCTCCTTAATTATTTCTAATGCGCAGCCAAAGTTGAGAAGCACTATGGTGGAGAAAATGATTTTCATGTTCCGAAGAGCCCTGGCTAAAAACAATATTCACACTTTAACACCATAGACACCACAGAAGAAAACTTAATATTTGCATTTCTGCAAGGCAAAACAAAAAGTATCGATAATATGTAAGTGATAATATCTTGAATAGTGTTTACTTGTAAACATGTAAATGTTTAAAGGATAATGAAAATATCCTTCATCTGGCTTCTGTCCTTTGGCAAGAAAGAAAGGCATTGTATGATACAACTCAGAATTCTCTAAAGCATTTCACAGATAAAGTCAACTACACCAATACTGCTAACTTCAAAAGTTTCCTCTAAAGAAACAGGGATGTGTTAAATCTTTATATGCTTTTTCCTTTTTTCCCTGAGACATAAATGATCAGATTCAAAGTTGATGTGAGTACAGCATTTCGAGAATATTTGTGTTTTATTCTTCTCTTTTTGTAGAGGTAAGTGAATGAATTTAACAGAAAACTATCAGTAGACTATACCTTTTAAACAAATGGACAACCAAATTCTGGTCATTAGAGGAACAATGACTTCATTAAATCAGTAATATTCTGATAGGTTCACACACATTTAGTGACTAGTTTGCTCTTAGCTGCATTTTCATAACAATTTGGTGTATTTGGATTTTGTGAAAATTAAACTATCTCTTGTCAAGGTACAGTACAATTCTGTATGTAAGGATAATGACATTTATCTTAGAAATAGGCTACATGGGGTATGTCTAAACTAGCTTGGATCCCTGCTGAAAAGTTTAAGAGACAGTAAGTCCTATGCTCAAAATTAAGAGTTCTGAACTGGAGGTTCTTGGACAGAGCAATCCATGGACTTTGGAAAAGTCCACAAACTCTCTAAAACCGTTTATGCAAATTTGAATGTATATACTGCACTGTATTTTCCTAGGAAGAGGTCCATGACTTCCATTAGATTCTCAAAAGGGTTGTAACCACAAAAGCTTAGGACCCAGAACTCCATATATTTGAATAGAGAATCCTCCACTGTAATCCTCTTCCACACAGTGTGTCACTGAGAACAAGACACAGAAAAGGGGGAAAAAAAAATAATAATCTACTTTACTTTTCAACCTGGCTCTTGGGTCTGGAATTATGAATGTTTGAGTGATGTACTGACTGACAGGTACCGATTGACGTACCTTATGTCTTAGCTGATATTGATTTGCTGTAAATGAGCATCGGAAGGCTCAGCAATGGCAAAGATTCTGACTTTTGTTTCTTTTGCTGTAGGTTCCGTGCCATTCCAGGAAGAGTGGGCAGTTTTGACCGGCTGGGAAAAACTGCTGTTGGCCACGGGGTAAGAACCTCTGCTTTGAGTTTATAGAATGGTGCAGTTTTCTAATTGTGGGGCAGAGAATAAATTTACTATTTTCCCAGCTGATTCTGGTTCCTGCATCTAATTAGATGGTGTCAGTTTGAGATATTCATTGTCAAAGTCTGCAAATGCTAGCAAAGATATACCTACCCAACATGAGAAATTAAGACTTTTTGAAATAAAGAGTAATGACTTTATGAAAAAATTACTTTAAATAGAAAGTTTCCTTAATTTTAAAATTTATTCAATTTACAAACATTAATTCTAATTCCTTTTTGGGATTATAAGAGAATGCTGTTTTATTCTAGGTGACATTTAGCCTCATTATGGGAGGAATGTGACATTTGTTAAAATACTTTAAAGTTAAATTTATTTAATATTATATGGTATTACCTTTCTGCATTAGAGTAGGGCAGATATGAAGCTAAATTCTCTCCTGGTATGAGAAATAGGATATATGACATTGATTATTATTATTATTTATTTAATAATTATTAATTATTTAATATATGAAATTATTTATTTATTATTAAGGCTACTTCTAAAGTACATGATCAGTATACATAGTTTTCATGGGGACTAAAGGAGAGACAATTACATCTGCACATATTTAGATCTGAAGTTGAACTATCATGTTTTTGTAAATTTTAATATAAATATAGTGGTTTTAGCCTTCAAGAAAGTTAGTTTTCATTTGCCTAAACATGAAGAAAAAGAAAAAAAACATTTAACATTGAAAACACTCTGTTCTTTATTTTGAAATTTTGGACTAAATGCAAGATAATACTTTTCTTGTTATAAATATGGAAATTCCTACAAATATTTAAAATTTGCCACTGCCATTCTTAAACTTGGTGACCAGAAACTGTCCAAAAATTGGTCTGTATTTGCTTTTGGTTTTCTAATCAATTAATTGACCCAAGCCATTTTCAAAGAGAAATGTCTAATTGAAACCTAAAAATGACACTACATTTGAGCTACTCATGGCTCATGTTCTTGAACAATAACAAAAAGACAGCTAAAGATTCCTCTTTAAAAAAAAAAAAAAAAAAAGATTCCTCTTTAATGCATGAGAAACTAATCAAACGCAAAATGTTAAAAGCTAATGATTTTTCAAAATGTTTTAACCTTTAAAATGCCAGTAATTTTCTCCATTATAGAAATATGACTGTGGTGGCAAAAATAAAAACAAATCAATTAAGTAACTATTTGCAAATTAAAAATGAACATGATTGCAGGACTCATAAAAATTAATTCCTCTTGAGGAATACAAGTAAAGGTACTACTTTAGGTGACATCCCCATATGGAAGAGTGTAGATTTTTAAAAATGACTATTACTGGCATTTTAAGCCAAATTAAATTTATCAAGTATTTCATACTTGATACTATTTTTCATACTATTTTCATACCATTATCACTTTAAGATCTTTGATAGTGGAATGTCCAAATAAAATCCCCACTGTAATTTTGGATTACACCTAGTAGAGTATAAGTATCTCTTAGCTTATAAAGCTTATGGAAGAAACTCCGACCCATGCATTTTTTTCTATATTGTTTATTTATTTAATCCCAAGTATTTTTAAAAATTGCTATCATACTACTTTCCCCAGTGATGGCTGACATTCTTTTGGGGGATGCTATACTGGCCCATTGTTTAAATCAACACAAGAATCTAGCAAGGCACATGTCAACAGGGCTTTAGGTTGAAGCCAAACCTGGAAAATACTTTTCCAACAATCTTGTCTCCATCCTTTCAGTAAGAGGCAGAACTCTTGAAAGCATGATGGGAAAATTGCATCGAGTGGGATGTTGGGTCCTATAAGGGTCCTACTACTCTCAGATTCTGTGAATGGAATGGATGAGAAGAATTAGTACAGCCTTCAGGTAGCAGCTGAGGTGCTAAAGCCTCCAATGGACCTCCTTCACTGAGCTTCCTATGGTAGAGTCCGGCCTCTGCCAACTTCAGGGCCGCCGGGACCTGGCCTTGCTAGTGGTAGCCACAAAGGGCCGTTAGGCTCAGCTGATCATCACTGGGTGAGGAGGTGTCAGGATCACTGTAGATCTGAGTCAGGGCTAAACTAAGGATTTCTTTCTTTTCTTTATAAAACCGCAGTTCTTGTCCCGCTTTCCTGGCTTCCTCCAACTCCCTCAGGGCCATCCGTAGCTCTTGAGAGAGGATTCCTGGTGACTCCTTCTCCTTCATGATCCAGTCCAGGGCCATGTGACTGCGCATCTTTTCATCTAGGGAATACTGGGAATAGTAGGAGATGACTTCCTGGGAGCCAAGAGATAAAGTCCACAGAGTGTCAGTGAAGAGCAACAAAGGCAACTGTATTCATGGCCTTCCAACACCTGATTTCCTTTGTCTCTGCCACCCCCCACATCCACATCCATAGGAATTTTGCCAACAACTGAACCTCTTTGATGTTCACAAATGGAAGCTCAATCTCAAGATATACTTCTTAAAGCAAATGAAGGACTAAGCTGGTCGGGCAAAGTAGCATCACTTCAGGTTGTATCAAAACACTACCACCAAGAATCACCCAATAATGTTCACAAAGAGAACTCTGACCTTGCTAGAAAATGTCTTCCTTTGAAATTGCTTCCCTTTATGCATGAATATTACTACCTCATTGATTCCTTGAGCTCTTCTGCCCATCATTATTTCCATCAGCAAGGTAGAGAGACGGAAACAATTATATGGAAGGGTTAGGGCAGAATTAGGTTTAGTCACACCCATTGCAGCGAGCAGGAGGCTTTGAGTCAGGACAAGGCTTAGAAACCAAGGAGAGTCAACTTCCTAACTGCTGTTTTGTTAGCATAAGGAAGATAGATGGTAATCCAAATGGCTCACAGAAACTACATAAAGAACTTTAAGAATGTATTGTGGAGCGTAGACATTATCATTATTGATAACATAATGGTACATTCATATACATTGTTCTGTAAATTATTCAAAATTAATCACTACCTGTCAATTCTCATGTGAGAAATTTGCCAGTACATTATAACACCATGTATAGGTTTGATGGGTACACTTAAGAAGATCTTGTAGAGTGGATGCGTTGCTTATTTTTATTTTCAAGACATATGGTATTTATTTATGACCTTAACGAATTAAAAACAACCATGGAAAAGTGTTTATAACCAACCCAATGAATTTCAAAGGCCTTTTATAAAATCAAAGGAAAAGAAAAAAATAGCCCTAGCCATTGTCAACTACTCATTTCTTTTCCATCTTTGACATTTTGAAAGCCAGACTTTCTAACCAAAGAACAACTAAAAACTCCTGGGGCTGTAATGCATGGAACACTGTTATATCCACCCACGTCTAGCTCACTGGTAGGGGCTTTATTCCTCATACAAATTCCTGTTAGAAAATTCTCAAAAATAAATGGCCATCTTTCAAAGTCTACTGGTGCAAAAAGGAAGGATGAATCTTGGAGGATAGAAGATGAAAACTGTTAAAGACACAGGAGGGGATTTGCCTTTGCCATTAAAAAAGGGGGGGAAGGGTGCTTCTCATAAGTAATGAAGTAATAGTATAACCTTGTTTCTGAAAAATGAAGAAACTTCCAAACCAAAAAATTGATGTGATTGATTGCCAGCTTGCCCAACTTTATAATCATTTCTGTTGTCCTCTGAGGATTTTTGGTGGAGGTGAGAAAAATCCTCCTGCTATAACCAACTTTAGCACTCTTTAGTGAGGTGGTTCAGAAGTAGTGCATTCTCAAATTTCTTTTTTTTTTTTTACTGTGTTAATTATTTTTACTGTATAATCTTTTCATCTATTTATTTATTTAATTATTTTTAATGAACATATAATGTATTATTTGCTTCAGGGGTACAGGTCTGTGAATCATCAGTCTTAACACAATTCACAACACTCACTGTAGCACATACCTGCCCTGGAGAGTAGAAGAGGGCACAAATTCTAAGGCAGGGCAGGTGTGTAGATTCAGCACTTGACTTAGTAACCAGGTCTGTCTTAATGATCCCTCTACTAGGCATTTAGTACAGGTATCTAACCTGTCCTATATGCAGGCAACATTCTCCTTCGTGTGCATATTTCATCAGTCCCCTGACTCAAATGGACTGTTATATATATTTTTTCATGTATCCTGTGCTCTTAATAGATAAAGGACCAGATTTAAACAGAGAAAAATATAAATAAGGGAAATCTAGGAAGACGACAAGCCATCTGCTCAGTTCATACAACACAAACCCATTCTTGACTGGAAAACCTCACCTGTCGGGAACACTTTGTTTCACGAAGGGCTTTTAAGCTTCCATTCCAGTGCAGTAGTTGGAAAATGGTCATCAGCTCCTACAAAACCCAAACACCTGTCATTACTCTCAAAGCAGAAATGTGAAAGAAAGTGTGAAATCTGGGTAGGGCATAACTCAGCTATCTCAGGGAAATAGAATATACAATATCATCGGAACACTTCGAGATTTCAAACACCAGAGTCCCCAAGCTTCTGGAGCATTCTTCCTTCCTCTGTTATACCCATATTTGCACAAAAAAATGACTAAGTAGTTGACATATATCTTTCAACATTAAAAGTACATATGCTTGGGGTGTCTGGGTGGCTCAGTCAGTTAAGTGTCAGACTCTTGATTTTAGCTCAGGTCTTGATCTCAGGGTTGCGAGATGGGAGTCCCACATCAGGCTTGGACTGGGCATGAAGCCTGCTTAAGATTCTCTTCCTTCTTTTCCTCTGCCTCTCCCCACCAACTCTCCAAAAAAACAAAAATAAAAATAAAATAGAATAATAACAATACATATGCTCTAACAATTCTACACCCAAGAAGTTATCTAAATATATCAGCACATCTCAGAATAATGTGTAGGTAAAATTATTCATTGTAGTGTTTTTTTTAAATTGCCTGAGGCTAGAAATATTTTAAGTGCTTATTTTTATTTTTTAACAATTTATTTAAATAGCAAATCCTCCACCGTAATCCTCTTCAACACAGTGTATCACCGAGAACAAGATACAGAAAAGGAAAAATAGTAATAATCTACTTTGCTTTTCAACCTGACTCTTCTTGGGTCCGGAATTATGAATGTTTGAGTGATGTACTGACAGGTACCGATTGATGTACCTTATGTCTTAGCTGACATTGATTTGCTGTAAATGAGCATCAGAGGGCTCAGCAATGGCAAAGATTCTGACTTTTGTTTCTTTTGCTGTAGGTTCCATGCCATTCCAGGAAGAGTGGGCAGTTTTGACCGGCTGGGAAAAATTGCTATTGGCCAAGGGGTGAGAACCTTTTAGTTCTTTTAATTTAGTGCTTTTAGTTTACAGAATGGTGCAGTTTTCTAATTGTGGGGCAGAGAATAAATTTACTGTTTTCCCAGCTGATTCTGGTTCCTGCATCTAATTAGATGGTGTTAGCTTGAGGTGGACGTCATCGAAACATTTTTTCTTAGGGGTGCTTGGGTGGCTCAGTTGGTTAAACATCTGCCTTCAGCTCAGATCTTGATCCCAGGGTCCTAGGATCGAGCCCTGCATCAGGCTCCTTGCTCGGTGGGGAGTCTACGTCTCCCCCCTGCTCATGCTGTCTCTCAAATAAATACAATCTTAAAAAAATTTTTTTTTAATATTTATTCATTAAAGAGAGAATGGGTGTGAGTGGGGGAGGGGCAGAGGGAGAAAATCTTCAAGCTGACTCCCGGGTGAGCACGGAGCCCAACGTAGGTCTCCGTCTCACCACCCATGACATCATGAACTGAACCGAAAACTGAGTCAGATGCTTAGTAGTCTTCCAGGCACTCCTTACATGCTCATTTTTAAAGGAATAGTTTTAAAAAGGATGATACTGAAGAGTAGCAGAATTTGCCGCCCCCACAATATGAGTTCAGGACATGCCACCTCAAAACATGCCACTTTGGTATATTAGTTTTAAGGGGCAGGCACTTGAAAAATAGCAAATGGAAAGAAAGTCTTTCTCTGAACTCCCCTTATCTGCCTAAAGACACATCCTCCAAAAGGAACCAGTTATGATAAATCCCTCCTAAGAATTTCATCAACCAGGGAAGATTGACTCTTATCACAGAAGAAGACACAGACTAACATACCTCTCATCTGTTCTTCTAAGGGCCCATTCATCTTTCTTAAGAATCATTTACTATCTCCTGAGAGGCCTACATCCCCCTTCTTTCCCTATTAAGATGGTATTTGATCCTAAATTCCAAGCCACCTCAGGAAGATACTATTCTTCCCTGAGCATCTCGCATGTATACATGAAGTATATGTGTTAAAAAGCATCTGTTTCTCTCTTATTCATCTTTTATTACAGGGGTCTCAGCTAAGAACTCAGAAGGGTAGAGGAAAAATTATTTTTCCTCCCCTACAATACATTCATACCACTGAATACTTTCATTCATAGAGAAGGGATGAGAAGGCCCTCTCGGTTCTTTTTTTTTTTTTTTTTTTAAGATTTTATTTATTTATTCGTCAAAGAGAGAAAGAGAGCACAAGCAGGGGGAGTGTCAGGCAGTGGGAGAAGCAGTTTCCCACTGAACAAGGAACCTAATGCAGGACTTGATCCCAGGACCCTGGGATCATGACCTGAGCCGAAGGCAGACGCTTAACCAACTGAGCCACCCAGGCATTCCCCTCTAGGATCTAATATAAAGAATTTCTATGATGTGGTGTTAAAAGAAAAGCAAGGTGCACACCACATATACTGTGTACTAGTATTTGATTAAAAAAGAATAGAAAATCCCTATAAATATTTGCTTATAAATGCCTATGACATTTCTGTCAAGATACAAAAGAACTGGGTAACATAGTTGTTTCTGGGGTGGAAACAGGAATGCCTGTGGGGCAGAAGTGCAAGGGAGACCACTGACCGACATTCTTTTGTACCTTTTGAGTTTTGAATCATGTGACAATATTATATATTAAAGAAAACCATTTAAAGTTTTAAAAATTTCAGTCAAGAAGTAAATATAGATAACATATAATGGACAAACTACAGAAACTGTAAAATACTCCTGTGTTTATAAATTCAGTCAAGAAAATGCCTGAAAATTGGGGCACCTGGGTGGCTCAGTGGGTTAAAGCCTTTGCCTTCAGCTTGGGTCATGATCTTGGGGTCCTGTGATCGAGCCCCGCATCAGGCTCTCTGCTTGGTGGGGAGCCTGCTTCCCCCTCTCTCTCTGCCTGCCTCTCTGCCTACTTGTGATCTCTCTCTCTGTCATATAAATAAATAAAATCTTTTAAAAAAATAAAATGCCTGAAAATATGGATAATCAAGTAGAATTGACATTAAAACCAATCCCTAGTTTCCACATCCAATGGCTAGTGTTGAGCACGGCATTAAGCTTCTATGGGCATCCTTTTCCTTCATGATCTCAAGGACAAGCTAAAGTATATAAACTCTGAAGACTTTATTTTCCTAATGTGATTAGAAGTAGCAGTCTTCCGTTGATAGCTATCTGCATTTTTTCTTTTTTGGTCAGAGAGACATCTATTGTATATTGACAGCACAAACCACCTACACTCAACACAATTAAGAAAATTAAGGAAATTTTTGGTTATGACACTAGTTATGAAAACTTTACATTTAGACATTTGTCCTACTGACCATTCATAAAAGCTGATTTTTACTGTCTTTACCTCTGCTTGTTTAGGAAAAAGTTTAAATTATGAAAATGAGGATATGGATGGCATTCCAAGATTTCAGACATCTTTAAATTATTAGGTAAAATTTAAAGCTATAAGATATTCAGAAGAGCAAATATCACCATTCTTATATCTTAAATTGCCATCATAATATAATGGGGTTTTTGTCTTCTTTTCAGTTGGGGACTTTGTCTATAGTCTACTGTACAGTAAGCACTTGAAGAGCCCATAGAGACCTCAGTAAAAGCAAAACCATGTGTTTCCATTAATTAAAATGTGACAGGATACCAGGGGAATTACTCCTCCTGCCTGAAACAGAGATGCCACCATCTACCTAGGATCCTGGGGCCACTGCCCAGGGAAACCGCCTCTCTCATGTCCTCTCTCCTCCACTTCTCCCTGCCCCATCCGGATTTGCACTCTGTCACATTACTATGATAATCTGGAAACGTGAGTTGGTTAGCTCTATGGCCAAATCTTACATAATCTTCTTCTCACCCCTGTGGTTTTCATCAAAGTAACCCCAGTGATTGAGGAGGGTAAATCTGTGCTGCCTTTCCTACTGTATCTTTAATCTCCTCACTAAAGACTTTGTAGCCATAAATATGAAAAGGAACACTTTTTATGTCCTGTTAGGGAACAGTCTCTGTGGTGTTACAGAATGACCACTATTTCCAAATAAGACATTTCTTTTTGTTTAATGTTTTAAGACTCCATTTGAATTTTGCATTCTATTGTATATGTGCATTTCTTAAAAATAAATAAATACCACCTCCAGTCCTCTACCTTCCCCCGAACCCAAGTTTATAATGGTTAAACTCAGTATAACCCAGAAACATAGTAACATATGTAACATATGCCTTAGTAACGTAGTCTTCCTCCAATGTCTTCGAAGGTCTCATTCTTATCTATATACTAACCATTGCCCCCCTTCTAGATAAACTCCCATCATTTTACCCAGCAGCCCTCCTAAGACTTTAGAAACCACAATTCTGCTGTGAGCAGAGCCAGAAACCATTCTCTTGTCCCTTGGCAACCTCCATCTCTCAAAAACTTCCCCACAGAGACTTGAACTGTTTTTGACTGCAGGAGAGTCATCCCCACACCCCTTCTGGTTTGTCTAAATTTCTATTCCATCCCCAAGGAGTTTTTGTTGTAACACAACTGCCTCTTCCTCAGTGTTGTTCTCATTCCTAAAATCCCACAGGGAAAATGACCTTCTTTCTGCCTTTGTACATTATGTCCCAATCTAGTTCTCGCCCCTCCTCTGTAGAGATACAAATCTTACCAGCACTATGTAACATATATGGAAATATTGCCACATTCTTCGTGTCCCACCTCTTTATTTCCCCCTCATAAGACAAAATTCACTATCCTCAGATCCTCCTGAAGCTGTATGAACCCAGGAAATCCTTGTATGCCTCTCCTGGATTCCATCAGAAATCCCTGCATTATTGTGGACTGGCAAGTGGAGGACTGTGGACTTCGGTAAGGATGTCTTAGTTTCACTAGGATTCTTTGCTGCCTGTTTTTCACAGTTCTGTTTGCTATCTGTCAAAGCCTTTTCACTTTAACGGAAATCTGTTTGGTGAGCTATCTGTCTTGCTCCTCATGCAAGTCTTTTGGCTGTGCTATTTGTTATGTGGCTCATCTAGAAGGGGGGAGGTTTGGGTAGGCTGACAGATAAACAAGAAGCTGGCCTATAGGTTGGGTTGGGACTACAGTGAGGAGAGTGAAGCAAGATTTAAGGTGAATCATGAAAGCTCAGGGTCTTTTATTTAAAATTCTGTCTTTAGGGGCACGTGGGTGTCTCAGTCCGTTAAGCATGTGCCTTCAGCTCAGGTCATGATCTTGGGGTCCTAGGATCAAGCCCCATGTCAGGCTCCCTGCTCAGTGGGGGGCCTGCTTCTCCCCTTCCTCTGCCCCTATACACCACTCCCTCTCTCTCGCTCAAATAAAATCTTTTTAAAAAATTCTGTCTTTATTTAAAATTTTGATATTTTGTTTATTATGAATTTTTACTCATTCATTTTAAGTTTTTAAAATAGTGCATTATAATATTGTCTTGATCACTGAGTTTTTTGACACTGCTTTAAATTTTGTGCCTGAAGTGAAGGCCTAACTCTCTCCTTACCCTAGTCTGGTCCCTTCTGGTGAGTCTGTCTCAGGGACAATGGCATCCTCATGAGTTTGTGATGTGTGCAGTCACACAGGACCCCAAGCTTGATTTCATGCTCCACTGACTTGAAATTCTTAGTAATTTTTTCACAAAAGGTCCTGCATTTTCCCTTTGTATGCGCCCCAAGAATGATGTGGCCAGTCTCAATCAGTAAAGGTAAACTTGAAATCAAATGGAGAAGAAAGCCCTGTGATTTCTGCAAGTTGCAGCTTTGATTCTACAGCTTTCTTGGTTCTGTTTGTCATTCATTCAGTTTAAGCCACCGACAGCTGGGCTGTGTCCTCACAGTGCTTCCTGGTGGTGCCTCCTATTAAGAACAATGTTTGCCTTTTCAGCTACTTCGTGGGGAGAAAATGCACTATGCTTCTCTCTGGAACTTTGTCTGGGAGACTCGCTTGGTTCTGTGATTCATCAGAAATAAGAAAAACAAACACTGTAAATGGAGAACTTGAAAAACAGGTGGGCACCATCTCCCCACCCAGGAGAATGGATTTAAGAGGAAATTTGTTTATGGGATGAGGTTTTAAAAGGCGACCTGGAGAATTTAGCAAAGATGTAAATAAACAACTCGTCCTAGGACTGCATTAGGCTTCAGAATAAATATATTAACCAGCTTCAGTCAAAGTCCCTCTCAAATCTGACCTTGACAAGACCCAGTGGCTAGTGCTGTCGCCATCCCTCCCCCCAAACATCAGGTAGTTTTCTGTATGGCAAGGCTACTCCACTTCCCTCCCACGACGTAGAGGTAAGCAGAAGCCTATCATGTTTCCTCTGAGTGCTGCCTCCTTGACAGCCCCCCTGGAAAGCCTGCAGGCAGTCAGGAGACACCAGCCTTGTTTTTATATGGTATAGTCATCCGTAGCTAGATACAGACACACATCCATTACCCACCAGGGTACTGAATTGCTGTGTCGGCTACAAACAGCCCTGGTCTGTGGTCAATTCCCATTATGTGCAGAAACAAGCTGATGCATTTAACCCAGGCCACCAAGGAATGTGCCGGGACCCAGCAGGCGACCTCGAACTGGCGAGAACTGGCGGAAGGAAAAGGGATGTGCTCCATGGCCCTCCTCCTGGGTTGTCAGCATCCCTACTGGGGGAGTCAGTTTGGAGTTTTCCTGCCCTCTCATCTCTTCCTGTGTTCCCCATCCTGCTCCCAGCCTCTTTTATGAGAATTTATGAAGCATTTCCACAGTTTGATTCAAGTTATTATTTCACATATTTAAGTAACTTACTACATAGACCACACAGAAAACATACAGCCCATTGCAAGGTGATTAAGAATTACTAAAAGGTGGTTGAGTACAGCCATTTATAGTACTTGGACAAAATTTTAGTAATTTTTTTTTAAATCTTACCTTCCCCACCTTTGGCAGACTAACTTGACTGCATTCAAAAATCATTCTTAATTTTCTGAAAATAGCTACTAAATCACATACAAGTTACTTTATACCAGGGCAGGCAACATTCATTTTATAATAAGAGAAGTAAAATATTCTTTTGTTGGGATTGAGAGGGGAGGAATTAAGATAAATGGGATTCTTCCTTGGGGAAATTGCTATACTAGATGCTTTATAAATGTCATGTTATGTAAATTCCACAAAAATCCTACACAATGGGCATTATGATTCTTATATTATAGATGAGAAAACTGAGTCTCAGATAATTATGTGTCCAGGCAGGAAGTGGTAGAGCAGGTTTCACCAATAGTTCTGTTCAGTTTGTAAAAATTTGCCTGTGTTATGCTCCTCCCTTTTGTTTTTTTTCTCTTTGACCTTAGATCATTGTGGGAGAAAAGCATGGACCCTTAATAGTTCTACCCTTTTATTCTATAACAAGAGCCCTGAAATGTTTGCAGGGAGTTGCCTTGTCCTTATTTGAAACCTTTAAGTTAGATTGAGTTGTCAAGGGAATCCATGTGGTAGTCTTCGGCATTTCAAGTGAAGCAGTCCTTCTTCAGAAGTATGTATAATAACAGTTGTCAGTCTTCACTGAGTATTTACCACATGCCAGGAACTGTTCTGGACTCTTTCAATTATTGTCCCATTTAATGCTCATACTGCCACTGGGAGGTAACACCAGTACTAATAGTCTCCCTAGTTGACATATAATGAGGAAACAGATTTAGAGGTGAAAAGTAGAGCCAAGCTAAACTGGACCAGCCCTCTTCAGAGTCTGAGCTCAGAATCACTGAACTCATGCATGCCTTTATCTATTCCAGAGGATAAGACAGGGATACCTGGTCTCTTCAAAACCAAGGCAATCAATATCAAAATTCAGTGAAACCACTGCCACTTAAAAAGAAAACTAGATGACCAAATGAAGAGACAGTATTTTTGCTTCAGCCAAGGAAGGGGACTAATGACAGAAAATACTGATTTTTTTAAAAAATGGGCAGGAGGGATGTATCCATCTGCAAAATGACTATGCCATTGCAGCCCAGAAACAGTTTGAAAGATATTTGAAAGTTAGTGGCTTCAGGGCTTGGATGAAACATTGTTGTAATTTACACCATGATGAACATTTTGGTCCATAAAACTGTATCTCTGATTGCTTCCTGGACTCTAACCTAAAGCAACAGAAATACTGGGGGCACAGTCTCTTCATTATAACGCTGTGTATTGATTCCTACTAGCATTGTATAAATATGGCTATTCAACATTCAAGGTTAGTTTTTTTAGAGGGCGCACATTTCATGCCCAATCACTACTGAATTTTCATCTGCCCAGCCCATAAAAGATAAGAGTTGGGGGTGTGAGCTCAGAAATCAGACTGTGTGGGTCCTTGTTCTGCAATTGACTAAACTATATGGCACTCCTTCCTACAATGATGACATGGGGATAGTAAATACTCATGTTTATCATGAGTGTTAAACTATATTTGTTAAATCTTAGCACAGTGAGCACAGTGTCAGAGAAAGTAAGCATTCAATCAGTGTTGGCTACTATTATTCTTATTGTTAATGTTATTAAGGTAGCTATTTAATTTGCAAATAATAGGTAGTGTAGTTCCTCAGCCCTATTACTGCTTGTCAGAAGTGGATGAAACAGGATTACAGTTTGCTGAATGTTTTTATCTAGTTAACAATGGGTGGTGGCTGTTCTTGTTTAATGGAAATAACAGAACTGAGGGGGGCATTTTTTAATGTACATTACAGACAACTTCGTCTATGACTTTGGAAAATTAAGAACCAAATGGTCACAACCAATGCTTCAAATTATTCAATTGGCTTGAAAGGGATCTTTGTACTGAAAAGCTGGTGAAATGTTGCAGGTCAGATGGTGGTGTTCCCCAGCTGTTTACTCTACTTAAGAGCTTTACTCTGCTTCAAGAAAGCAAAGACTTTGCCTTGCTTGCTTGTTTGTTTTAGCCTCCCGAGGTGAAGCTAAGACAGAGCTACCATGCCGGATTCAAAGAGGGTTAAATTAAAATGACCAAAACCAAAAAAAAGACTAGATTATTGGGACAGGAGATGTTAATGATAAGAGTGGCATTCTCCCAGGTATCTGTATTGTGTAGCAAAATAAACACAAAGCAGGAAGTCAGGTACCTGAAACTCCAGCATGGTCTTCCCCATGTTTGACTCTAACATGTAGTGGTAGGCTCCAATGCTGGTGCTGGGGTCATCCGCATCATCCAAAGTGCCCTTGGGAAGAAAACAGAAAAGGAAAATATTGTGGATTTTTCCCTCCTCTTCTTTTGTGGTCATGAGCTAATGCTGTGGCCCTACAGTGACACTTCTATTATACTGAACCTTCAGGTGTGCATTCTACAACCAGGTTTCCAGTTGATTTGGGATAAAGTTCTTAATCTCACCCTGACTTAGAGTAAAGAGGATTTTTGTAATCAATTTGAACATTCATTCAAATGTTAACTGATTATTTATTTGCTAAAAGAATAATTTTCCCAAAGTAGAAATTCCTGCATTTTTGCACAAAATTTTTACTGTTGATGGTGGTAATGTTTGAGTGGTTGCCCTCTGGAAGGCTGCCTTGTTTGAAATCTTGAAATGCTGACCTTGTTCTGATTTGATGGTAACCAGGCAAGATTATATAACTGGGAAAGAATTCTCTGATTGTTTGGACCATTTATATTTTATTGCCATGATTCTTAATGGGAGCTTTTTATAATACGCTGGTCTTTGACCTGGAGACACGGATCTGGGTGTATATTTTTTTCACTTCTGGACTACTTAATCTTTAGGAAACAAGCTGGGTGGAGTGACGAGCAGAAATGAAATTGCCCTTCCATTTGGTTAGGGGTAGTGGCAGAAAAAAAAGCTAACACCAGTGCTGGATTGGCATTGGGGCCTACCCTGCAGATTTCTGGGAAGGTGGGCAATGCTTTGTGAGGCTGAACAAACAACTGCCAGCATCAGATAGCAGCAAATTTATAGCTTCTGAATGCAATAACATTAACATGCTGCTGCTGAAATATTTATGTTGGCTTTTTAGGTATCCCAGAGGAAATCCATCCAGAAGCCTGCAAACCTTATATATTCTCTTTCCTTAGAAATTTCCATGAAAAAAATGATAAATTACATTTACACTGAGGGCCCCTCCCTGCTCCTGAGTAAATTCCACACATATAAATCAGGCATCATTTTCCTAACTTCACTTCCTTAAAGGCCCTTGAAATTTATAAGTCAAGAAAATAAAAGCTTCCTTTCATCCTGACAGCAGATACAGAACAGAGCTCCCCGATGTCTCCCCGCCAGGTCAACCATTCTCTGTCCCCTGCCCCTTCTCTTATCTCTTCTGTGAGTGACAAGAACTTTTATGAGAGAAGAAGGAACAAAAGGGTCACTGCTAGTGTGACAATGTGTCCTTCATTTTCAGCAGCTTCTCCAAAATGACAGAACCTTTAGAATCAGATTAAGGTGATCAGAGAATGTACATCATAGATGGGGTTTGTCCATGCTAAAAGCAAAGCCAGGAGGTGGCTAATTCCCTCAGTAATGCCAAGTTTCTGCCTTTGATGGACACACAGGGAGATACCTGCCACAGTGGGAAATCAAGGCTTCCTCCATTGTTTGTAGTTTGGTAGGTATCAAGTATCAGAAGTTCTAAATAATTCATGGGGCAAATCATCTACTCCTGGGTTGCTGAGAAAATAGTCTACCTAAATTTCTAAGACAAGAGTATTTGCTCTTAAAGCATTTTGCACCAATTATGGCCATTAACAGAAATTTTCTCTGAAAAAAAAATTTTCAGTTCTCTGAAAGAATTAATATTAAGCATGATAATTCTAAGAGCTAAAAAATATTGGGCATATGCCTGTTCCATGTCCAAGTAGTCAGATTTTCCTTAAAAATACAGATTGCTGGACCCCCACAGTGGCTGAGAAATTGGCACTTTTAGTAGGCACTTAGGATAATTTTTATGATTAGTCAAGTTTAGGGGGAAAATGAGCTACTTTATCTCCAGATTAAAGCAGTATTCAATTGCATGCATTCCCAGGCCCTAAAAAAGTCAGTACTTTTCAAACAGCAAACATTCAAATAAACAAATCAGGATGGATCAAATTATCTACTTTGATTTAAAATTCGATTAATGGTCACCCAGGGCAGCTAAAAAATATTTCTGAGATGTGGCATAGGGAACCAGCTCCAATTTCTTGATTTCCAATCCAAGTGTTTGTTTTGTTGAAAATAGATGATTTCATGGGTCGAAATTAAACCTGCCCAATTCTATTTTTTTTTTTTAAGTAAACTCTCTGTCCAGTGTGAGGCTGAAACGCATGACCAAGCCAGCAAGTCTTCCCAAACTTGCACAGTTCTCAAAGAATTTGCTCACTTTAGTATTTCCCTAGATTCAAGTGCCTGGATGTCTCAGCACATCCAGCTCTCTCCCCTGCTGGGTACTCACACTGGTGGAGGCAACTGCCTCCTGCACACTCTCCATAATGAATTCCTTAGTGATCCTTCGAGAGGGCAGCTCATTGAAGAGGGAGTTGATTAGGGCCACTTTCGCTGCATCCCGTCTGGCCTCAGCTCTACTTAAGCAGCACTTGAGAGGAGAAGGAGAAAAGAAATCATTACAGGATTTGGCATCTCATCATTTTTGTCACTGCCTCAGTGGATTTCTGGATATTTTCATTCATACATTTACTCTGCTCCTCTTCTTTCTTACCCATTGCTAATCCCCTGAAGATCATGCAGATTTTCCTTCTGCCCTAGAGTCTATGCAAATGATTGGCCTTCCAATGATTTTTGTCTTATTTTGCAGTCTTTGAATGTCTACATCAGAGACTTTTCATATGGTTAATAAATAATAATAAAAGTAATAATAGGTACTATTGTGTACTTGGTGATTACATTCATTTTCAGGACCTTCCTCAAATTCTTATTTCAGCGGGAAAAAAATGTAAGGAAAGAAGGAAAATGGGAGATTTTTTTAATATAATAATTAAGACCACGGGTTCTGAAGTCAGACTGCTTAGATTCAGATCCCAGCTATGGTACTTATTAGCTGAAAGACTGTGGGCAAGTTAGCCTTTCTGTGCCTCAATTTTCTCCTCTATAAATGGGAATAATAGTAATGCCTATGTCATCGAGCTGAGGATTGACACAATTACTTAATGTACATGAAGCACTGAGAATACCTGGGACACCTTAATATCCTATGGGACCATCCCAATCTTATATGTTTTCACATGTCCAGGTGAGGACAAGGGAGCTGCTATCAAAATCTATTGTTTTGGTTTTTCCAGCGTTTATCCTCCCACTTTCCTTCTAATAACAGTTCCCTGATTTCTTGAGGACTACCACGGCCACCTTGCTCTCAGTCCACAGAGTTTGGGTGGGACATGCTCCATTAGGCTTTTCCGAAGTTAGGAACCATAGGCAGACTATGATCAGCAACTCATTAAAAAAAATTCTCCTAAAAGTAATATTGCCCTCTATTCTCCTAACCTGGCTTTCCTGTGGCTCTTATGGGCCTGCTCAATGTACCCTGATTCTTTTCTATCCTCTCAGTCTCTTTTGTTACCAACTACAGCTCTCTTATCTGAATTCTGGTTTGGTGTGGACCTGAGGGATCCATATACAGGGATGGAGCCCTATGAGAAGTACACTGTCCTTGGAGTCCACTCTTACTGGAGGGTGGGATGCCATTTCTCCTACAGGTTCCTGTGAACCATCAAGGGTCCTAGATCCTACTCCAAAACTCCTGGGGGGAAACAAATCCTAGGAAGAGAAGCTCATGCTCAGGTCCTGGTCAGCAGGGTGGACCGGTACCCCTGGCTCTGCTACTTAGTGATTGTGAGACCCAGGCCTCCGAACTTCAGGACTTATTTCCTCACTGGATGAATGGGAAGGCCAGTCTCTCTGAGCTCTAGGACTCTACCACCCAAAATGCATAATTCTCAGAATCAGTAGTGTTTGGTGACTGATGTGAAAGAACAGGGCAAGTTACCAAAGATCCCACTTTATTTTCCCATTTTGCAGCCTCAAGGACTCAGTAATTGCCCTGGGAAAAAGCCAACCCCCCTCCGTTTGCTTTTCACACATTCCTGCCTCTACCTCATCTGCCCCACACTGAGCATCCCTGCACTGACCGAAAAATGCTCCAAATTGTTCTTGTACCTTCTTGTATCCCTGCACTAACTGAAGAATGCTCCAAACTCGTGTTCTTGTATCCTCTAGAGGCTGGCCTCTCCTCTCCATCTCCATGAACACTGTATGAGTCCCCTGAGGTCAGGCCCCAGGCTCCTCTGATTCTCCTGCTTCGACCTCCCTCTTTGGACTTGCACAGTAGCAGTTGTGACTGCTACTGTAATGATCCTGTAAGTGATTACAGATTGCTTCCTCCTGCCCCTCTCCCAACCTTCAGGCCTGGGAAGGGTCACTTATATATTTCTTGAGAGTCTTCCAGAGTGCCTACTCTCAGAGTCAGCACTTGGAAATGCTCACATGTGGTTAGTATTCAGATGATGTAATGACAAGACTTCTGAAATAGGAACATGACCCCAAGGAGGATGGAAAACAAAACAAAACAAAACGTGTTGGTAGCCTAACAAAATAGCAATATACACAGTTACTTTAGTTTACAACACAAAGAGAGTTCAAATATCTCCATTTAAGTAAAAAATGGTGCAAAAGTTCTGAAATATATGTGAAAGTGGTTTGGGGGACATCCTCCTTAGAGTTGAATGACAAGTAAGAAGGCTTTGGGGTAGCTTCAGGCAGCAAAAGCCATCAAAGCTTTAGACCTCTCCTAAGGTTTAAGACACTTCTATTAAATTAGGGAGGTCTGGACAGATAGGTTGACTTTGACTTATGGACTTGGCTGGGAATTTATAGGACATTGAGTTCTTCATTGCAGGCTTGCAATGAAGCTCAGGTGCCACATCTTCCAGAAAGTTTTCCATGACCACTCCCAAGGCCAGGGTGGGGGGATCACTGTCTATGAGAGGCATTCACCACACTGCCATGAAATTATCTGCTAGTGCTCTGCCCCACAACCCTAGGCTCTGAGTGACCTAAAGGCAGAGTCTGTCACTAAGTCATCTTTGTGTCTCTGTACTTGAAATATAGTTTGTTGAATGAATAACTGAATGAGGCCTAGAGAATTAAAAAAACAGGTCATTAAGGCACCTGACAAAATGTTCAAGAAATCCTCCTAAAGAAGAGAATTAAATATATATATATATATATACTCATTTTTAAAAAAAAATCCCATTTCAGGGGCACCTGGGTGCCTCAGTGGGTTAAGCCTCTGCCTTTGGCTCAGGTCATGGTCTAAGGGTCCTGGGATAGAGCCCTGAATCAGGCTCTCTGCTCAGCAGGGAGCCTGCTTCCCCCCTCTCTCTGCCTGGTTTTCTGCCTACTTGTGATCTCTCTCTCAAATAAATATATAAAATTTAAAAAATATCATTTCATTAGACCCTATGTGGTTTGTATAACACAGTAATATAAAAATATATAAATATGTGAATTTCACAGGGATAATTGGCTAAGTTCAGACACTCTAAAATTACCATTTTTGCCTGAGTGTAGGCTATGTTTATTATTCTTTGGAAAATCAGTTTCCTATCAAAAAGCAAACAAAGTTTTTGCAGATATTACCTGACATCTGTAGGAGTAGCCCATTTTAATAGGAATTTGCTTTACAAAATCTATAATAGAGCCGTTAGGGTTTTAGAGCTTAGAGAACTAGATTCAGATCCGGGCAATCCTAAGAAACTTTATATAACTTTCCACCTAAATAATAGCAATTTAAACCATCTTTCATAGAGAGAGACCTAGTAAACACTATTTAGATAAAAGAAGCTATCTATTTTAAGTAAGACCAGCTAAGTAGTAGATCAAAGGCGCCACATACATTTACAACCAAATGGCACTGCTTCTGAGATCAAAGTACTGCTAGGCTGAGAGAACAGAAAAGCCTTTTCCCAGAAAGCATGAAAAAGGACTACGGAGACTTAACCAATATCAAGATTTTAAAGCAGACACATGTCTTTACTTATTGTTTCAGTGTACAGAATCTTTGGTTAAAATGGGGGAGAAAGTGTACCAATTAATAAGTGCATAAAATAAAATAAATTCTGAACCATCAAAAGGCTTTTCTTGCTATTGTTCTTTGCATTTCTGAAAGACAAGTACTTCAAAATGTCTATAATGTTAACCAGCCGCTTTCTTCTAAGATTTGGAGCTACAAATCCAAGCCAGTAAAGGCTGCATATTTTTCTTTAGGGATCTTTAAATGAGATCTCTCAAACCATAAGGGCCTGTACTTGGGCAAGAAATTTAGCCAAGAGCAATCTGCTTGGTAAATCTAAATCAGAGTGTGGATTCCGCTTATAAGAACAGGCACTGTTAGAATTACCATCAGTAGGAAATGCTGCAAAAAAATAAAATATGGCAAGTGACAAGACATCTTATTGATGTGTCCAAAACGGTCATCAAAGACATCAGTTGGGGAGTGAATGAAGTATGATGTTATTTCAGAGCCACTTCCTGCTAGTATTAGACTTCCCAGGTTGAATGGTTTACTCTTGCTGTTTTTCAGCCAGACCCCAATCATAAATATGGATTTGTAAACCAGGCCTTATCCGCTCACTATTCTTACTTGTTGATGTAGAGAGACAACTTCTGTTCTTTGCACTTTGTTAAAGTGCAGAGCTGCAATATTTAATATTTGAGATTTTACTAAAGTCAGCTGTGGATTTCTTAGGCATGTGGAGCCACATGCTTTTCAAGTGGCTAGTAGACCCCACTCAGACATTTATCTTGATGTTCAGATGCCTTTCATTTGCTGCTACATTATAAACCACTATGATCATTTCAAAGCCTCCTGGCTCTCATCTAAAATTAAAGCAAAAAAATAAAAAAATAAAAGAGTGCCTGTGGCATTGCTGAGTAAAACTATTTGAAGGCAGAGGTAACCAGCCCTGAGACAGCTCCCTGTGATCTCTGCTCCTGGCATTGACGCCCTTATACAGTCCCCTCCTACACTATACCGTGGTTGGTCTATGTAACCAAGAGAATATGACAGAAGTTATGGTATGTCACTTTCAATATTAGGTTATAAAAGACACTGTGGCCATCTGCCTTGGTAACACTTGCTTTCTCTCTTAGATAGCTTGTTCTGGGAAAAGTCTGCTGCCATGTTGTAAGCAGCCTTACAGAAAGACACACATGGTAGGCAAGTAATGCCTTCTGCCAACAGACATCTGAATGAGATTGAAGCTGATCCTCCAGAACCAACCAAGACTTCAGATGACTTCAGTGTCAACCAACAGCTTGACTACAACCTCCAGGAGACCCTGTGTCAGAATTACCCAACTAAGCTGCTTCCAGATTCCTGATCTCCAGAAACAATATGAGGCAATGAATGTAAGTTTTGAGGCAATTTGTTACTCAGCCAAGGATCACTAATATAAAGGCATTTCTCTTTGTTGTTATCCTTGACTTGCAGATGAGGAAACAAGTCATATCCCAAGGTCATACAACTTAAGAAATGATGAAAAAGAGGCACCTGGGTGGCTCTGTCAGTTAAGCCTCTGACTCTTGATTTCAGATGAGGTCATGGGGTTGTGAGATCGAGCCCCACGTTGGGCTCCATGCTGAGTGTGGAGCCTGCTTAAGATGCCCTCTCTCTTCCTCTGCATACCCCCACCCCCAACCAAAAAAAGGCGTTAAAAAGATTCATCTCCAGGTCTGCCTAACTTGAGAGTCCACAATTTTAATTACTACACTATTCTGCTTATCACAGAAACGATCACTCACCTTGAAATAGAGAGAATATATAATTTGGCTAAAATATCATAGCACTCCCCAAATCAATATAGTTTTTTAGCCAAAGCTTCTACTTTCATATTCTGTGGGTCATTTTGACAAAAAACGTCAAGATTATCACCACCCATCCCTGCATAACAAACTCAACTTCATTCAGAACAAAAGGCCACAAGTGGAAGCAGCACACTGTGGCAAGCAACTATGCTCAATGAGGAGGGCAACGTGCTAACAATTATTTTAATATCTACTTCCCTTCAACTGTCCTTTCAATGCTTTCCTCTACCTGGACTATAGGGAGAAGGAAAATGGAGAGAGGTGTCAGCTTGATTAGATGAGAAGATCAAATGTCCTATAGGAAGTTTCTCATGCTGACTCAAAGTGACACCTTTTTTTTTTTTTAATTTAAATTCAATTAATTAATATATAATATTGGTTTCAGAGGTTCAGGTCTGTGATTCATCAGTCTTGTATAATACCCAGTGCTCATTACATCACAGGCCTTCCTTAATTTCCATTACCTAGTTATCCCATCACTTCCCCCTCCTCCCTCCAGCAACCCTCAGTTTGTTTCCTAAGATTAAGAATCTCCTATGGTTTATCTCCCTTTCTGGTTTTGTCTTGTTTTATTTTTTCCTTTCTTTCCCTCTGGCCCTCTGTTTTGTTTCTTAAATTTCATATATGAGTAAGATCATATAATTGTCTTTCTGTGACTGACTTATTTTGCTTAGTGTAATAGCCTCTAGTTCCATCCACATCATTGCAAATGGCAAGATTTCAATTTTTGATGGCTGCGTAATATTCCATTGTATATGTATGTATGTGTGTGTGTGTATATATATATATATATATATATATATATATATATACATTTGCTGCTACATTATAAACCACTATGATCATATGATATATACACACACACACACACACACAACACACATATTCTCAATCCATTCATCTGCCATTCATCTGTCAATGGACATCTGGGCTCTTTTCATAGTTGGCTATTGTGGACATTGCTGCTATAAACATTGGGGGGCAGGTGCCCCTTCAGATCATTACATTTTTATCTTTGTAGTAAATACCCAGCAGTGCGATTGCTATATCCTAGGGTAGCTCTGTTTTCAACTTTCTGAGGAACCTCCATACTGTTTTCCAGAGTGGCTGTACCAGCTTGCATTCCCACCAACAGTGTAGGAGGGTTCTCCTGAAAGTGACCCCTTGATTAAGTATGGGGCCAAGAGAATTTGGAATTTTACCACATAAGATTGCTCAATAGTTTTAAGAAGTGTTTGCTAACTCTTCAAGAGCAAAAATCATTTAAACTTTTCTAGCTCCATTGGACAAGAAATTATCCCAAGACCAGCTCAATCTTGCCTTATGTTTTATTTTACATGTTAGATACCAACAAGACACTAGAAGCCCACAGGGTACACTCTGAAGATCATTGATAAACCTAGGCCAGGAATCTGAACCAAGAGTTCAAAAACTTCAGCGTTCATAGTAAGATCACCTGGGGGAAATTGTTAAACATGAACATTCCCAGGCCCAAATCTGACCTACTTAATTAGTTTCTTTAGATGGATTGCACTGGGGATGGGGGGAGGGGAGTTGTCTGCATTTTGTTAAGCTTTCCAGGTGATTCTGAAGCAGGTGAACCCAGGACTATTTTCGGAGGAATACTGCTCTAGCTTCTGTCCCTTCTGTGTCCCATTTCTAAATGTCAGCAACAGAACCAGGTTTTGTGGGTCCTGAAGTTTACATAATTTGGGGGATCTTATTTAAGAAGAACAATATGAAATTTAAAAAACCGACATTGGATTTAGAAGAAGCCTGAGCAGAAGCTTCACTGGCTTCATGGTTGAAAGGGTAAGTCTCTCCTCTACTATACGGTATCATTCTACACTTCTATATTCTCTTGACCAACACAACTAATTGCCTCACACAAACCAATTCCATGACACCAGCTGGGTGTCCTACAATTTAACACAGTTCTCAAACTAGCTGCCTGGAGATAGCATCGCATCCCACAGATTAATGGTTCTGTCTTACAAGACTATCCCCACTTCAGACATGAATAGGAATTCCAGGTTGTCACCTGGGTTTCTGATCAACCAGGTAAAAATGAGTAATTCCCATGACCCCTTCCTCTGGTTCTATCATTTGCTGGAACAACTCACAGAACTCAGGAAAATAGTTCACTTAAGAGCTTATTGGGTTATTATAAAGGGATAGAAGTCAGGAACAGCCAGAGAAAAAGATGAATAGTGTGGAAAGGGGCTCAGAGCACCTTGCCCTTCCCAGGTGCACGACCCTCCCAGAACTTCCATATGTACACCAACCTAGAATCTCTCTAAGTTCCAACACTTAGGATTTTTATGGAGGTTTCATAACATAGACAGGATTGATTACAGGACTGATCTTCGGCCACCAGTGATTAAATCAATGTTTAGTCCCTCTCATTTCCTAGGAGGTCAGATGCTAGGGCTGAAACTTTCAACCTTCTAATCATGTGATTTGTTACCTAGGCAACCAGCCACCATCATTAGGGGCTTTTTAGAAACCACCTCATTAACATAAACTTAAGTGCAGTAGAAAGGGTTTTGTTATGAATAATAAAAGATACCTTTTTCATTCTTACCACTTAGGAAATTCTAAGGATTTTAGGAGCTCTGTGCCAGGGACCAGGATAAATACCAAATATATATTTCTTTTTTTATAAATCATATCACAATGGCAAATCCACCTCTGCTAACATCAAACTATTAATTTCTTACTAGTGATTATTGCCTCTACCCAAGAATCAAGGAAAGCAGTGTTCAGGTTGAAAAAAAATTCTTTATGACAGTTCTGAAATTAGGCCCTTAGGGAGTATATAAACACTGCTGACTTAAGTAAGTGAGGTCTCAATTTTCCTTTTCTGCTCAGCAGTTTTTATTTCTTCCATGATAATTTTCCAAAGTGTGACACTGTGCAATGGCAAATTAATCAACCAAGATTAATTCATGGGCCAAGGAGATTGTCCTGAAATAAAGTAGTGACTTACCAACTTTTAAGATGTACAGGTCTTAAATTAAGTGAAGTAAAATTTTGGTAGTCATGTATGTGTTATAAAAATAGAAATGCCTACTAAGAAACTAGTTTTATTGTTAATTATTTGTTAAATATTTAAAAATTATTGACAACTGTGTTACTTGTTCATAGAAACAGTTTCTAGCAAGGCTGACATTCTCTGAACAGTTACTTTCCTGGTAGCCTTCATTTGATTAATAATTTTCCCCATGTTTAATATTAGAAAATAGGCAGGATACACATGTTGAAAGCTGTTTCTGGATGCCAAGATTTTACTGTACATACATCTCAAATACAGTGTTTCCTATGGGAAAGCACGTGGAAAGACATCAATTTAAGTAACTTTTCTCCCTCTTAACCGACTTCTAAAGATTTTTCATATTTATATTTTAAAGACATCAAGAAAAAAAAAAGGCTTGTAGATCCAAAATGTATAAAACCAAGTTAAGCACACTTTATTCAGTCACTACCAATGGTAGCCAAGGAGTTGAAAAATAGTCTGTAAGGAATGAGGTTTTTGAATAAGAACAATAATATAGTAGCAAATGTGACAGACTGAATGTACATATGAACTCAAAGCTGAAGATGCCCCCTCTCCCCCTACCCCTGGGGGGTCAAGGGCAGGTCAGTGTTATTTAGGTGGCATTCACTCAATAGCACATTTACCCAAGGGATCTGTTGAGCTGGGACTTTGCAGGTGGCAAAACAAATAAACTGACTCTGTGAGAGGTGAGAATTCTTACGCAAATCTTTTTGGCTGTCAAGTCTGTCATTCCAGTGGTTGGGAACATTTTGCTTTTGTGAATCAGAGTTCAAGTCTCAGCAAGCGTCTTGCAGAGTTTGTATGTACTGTCTGCCAGCTCTGGTCAGTGTCACTAACACCTCTGTTTCATCCTGACAGCAAGGCATGGGCACAAAGAGTGCCGCAAGCCAGGCCTTGTTGCTAATTGTCCGTTTTTCAGTTCCTTAAGACCTTGACTGCCCTGGTCTAACCATGAACATTTGCATGTGTTCCAATTTATCTAATTGTGGATATATTAGTATTTTCCCCCCTTCCAGATGGTGATGTGAAAAAGGGCAACTGTTGAAAGAAACTCAGTCACCCAAATTAATATTGTGTCTCTTTCTCCATAGGTCAGGCTGCCTGTGAATATGTTGGGAACAATTTGGAGCTGTGTGTGTGCTGGGAATGGGGGTCTTTGCTAGGTATGAGGGAGGGGAGTGGTCTGGGAGTCCAATTTTCAGAGAAAACTCACCAGTTCCTGTCAACTGAAAGAAACGTTTCATGCACATGGTAGGTCAGAATGTTATTTTTATAATATAAACCACCTGGCCTTCTCCTCGTTTACCTCTGCCACAAATGCTATTCTACACACATACCTAGAGCAAGGTCCCTGGTAACTATTACAAAACCATGTTGTGTTTTGCTCCTTGAGGTTTTTTTCTTTTTCCTTTTTTCTTTTCTTCTTTTCCTTTTTTCAAGTTAAGGTGAAGACAAGATGAATTGACCAGGGCTCACAGTTTTGGTTTATTTTTATAGTTGCTTTGATGTAAAAGGACTTGGCTCTGATTGCACTGAGAGGGATGGAGGGGGGATGGGGAAAGATGGAGTCAGCTTTTGTTCTTTACTCAGCAACTCCTGAGGCAGTTAGCATCTTCCTAAAGCTCATCAACTAGGGGCTTGTAGACTTCTGTGAAGATAGTCCCAAGTCTTTATTTACCATGTGGATTCGCTTCCTAAGCATTCCTTTCACTGCACTCTCCTATTCTCTTTGGAGGCCAAGCATCTCTATTCATTTTACTTGCTAAGAAGAGACACAGATTAAAGTTAGGCAATGGGACTGGGGAATAAATACAACGTCTCATTAAAACAATATGCACTTCCAGTTTCATGGGCAAGTCATTAAGATCTTAACATATGACTTTCAAATGGGAAGGGGTTATAACTAACCTTCCTATCTTTGGGTCTCATTAGTGGCAAAACAGGATGCTTTCCTGTGGAGATTTCTACCAGGAAATGCCTCCTTTAGAGGTTAAGTTACAATTGCATAGTGGGTTGTGCATTTGAATCAAGGTATACAAGTCTAGAGACAAAGAAGAGGTCATGGATGATTTCAAATAGGAATATTTGGCATTAAAACAGCTTCAGTGCAGGGCAGTAGTTTCAATTTTATGGCAGGAGCTAAATTTCTATTTGAGACATAGACTGTTAAGGCTAGGCCTCATTTAATAAGCAGTGAAAAGAGCCTTATGATTTTAATTAGTCAAGTCTATGAATTAATAAAAATTTCTCTTAGTCCTTCTGTCCTGGTAAAGACTTAATTTCATAAACTTAGTTTATTGTGTTTTTTTTTTTTTTAAGACTTTATTTATTTATTTGACAGAGAGAGAGATCACAGGTAGGCAGAGAGGCAGGCAGAGAGAGAGGGGGAAGCAGGCTCCTTGCTGAGGAGAAAGCCCGATGCGGGGCTCGATCCCAGGACCCTGAGATCATGACCTGAGCTGAAGGCAGAGGCTTTAACCCACTGAGCCACCCAGGCATCCCTATTGTGTTTAAATATACTTTTAATTCCCTGGACTTTGAGAAGAATCATTCAATGCATGGAATGTGTAAAACATATGTTTTATATCTGATAATACAGGTGAAGTACACATACTGCCTCTAGTTTCTTATGCCTCAAGAAACTAAACACAACAAAATCAAACAGTCTTATCTTCTTTTAGACAGTACACATCTTGGAAAAGTCATTTTTCTAGGTATCTTCATAGGCAAAGGTTTTGGTCTGAAAACTAAGAGGTATAAAAATGAAGAGGCCTTTTAGAGACAGAGCTTTGCTAGGAGCTCATCTGCTTTGTTCTTTCATGTCTCCCAGCTGTGTAGCCGTGTTATGCAAACTGAGCATTGGTTGAAAATGAAAAAAAAATCAGTAACAGCTTGCCTATGGTAATATTAAATGTCTCAGTTCCATGGGTTCTTGGCAATACACAAATACCTGAAACCGTGTTTAACACCTATATTTATTTTCCATGAAGAAATTTTAACAAAAAATATTTACATGAAAAAGATATGATACCCAAATGAATTAGTATCCTCCATTTCAAATAAATTGTGCTATCACATCAATGTTTTAAGCCAGAGGATACATTTTTTATTCAATCCTAACTTATGCACATAAATAATCATATGGTCCTAAACTACGCTCAAAGGAATTTTTGGTTTTTATCCCAAATAAGAATGAAATTCATTAATCCAAATCACTCTAGCAGATGACATGGAAGACCACGTCACTGGTTGGAAAACAAAACTTGAATCACAAGCCTTTTAATCAAAATATAAAAATAAGATAAAATACTCAAATAAGTTCTCCTTTTGCACTTGAAAACAAAAACAGCTGCTGGAGCAGTGAGTGGCTTTCCTTCTGAGTTCATCAAGAGGAGAGCCAGACGTTGATCTGATGGCCTTTGTGTTGCTCTTATGGTAAAAAATGGAAATTACTGCAAGTTTTCATGGTCATGATATGTGGCTAGGGAAGGATTAACTGCCTAGACGAGAATGGCATAAAGAAAATATGTTCAAAATGCATGAATTCCTACTGAATGCCTGTAATATTAGAGGATGGTTTCTTTTATAAAAGACACAATAAGAACTAATGTGTTACAATGTAACTTCCTAAAAAATAATTTAATATCAATACATCTTTTAATTTATTGTTTTGAAATTCAAAAATTAATCATTTTCACTTTTTCTAATACTGTAGTAGCTTATGAAGGCACAGTCTAAACAAGATTTTGACTGCTTTCTTTCCCTCTGGCTCTCTGTTTTTTGTGGGTTGTGGCGTCAAGACTAACTGAAAATTCTTTAATTAGTCTTCTTGGACACAAGCCTCCCATTTACTTCAGTGGGGGGTTTCTTTGCATAAAACCAGTGGTTTGTGTCCATCCGAGCCTTTGACTGCTTTCTTTTGATTAATCAGAAAACTAAAGCTCAGTCTGAATACCATTTTTTCTAAAGAATGAATGGGCATAATCTCTTACAGCTTTCATGAAATCAGGATTACTCCTTCAATCCAGTCCCATACTCCACTTCAAGTATTTTCAATTACTTGGCACCATTGGAGGTGATGTCCACGGCTCAGTAAGAAGGCTACTGCTGGCATAATGGTTTCTCCATGTCTCAGCACACGGTCTTGGCATTAATAATCCATCGTGAAATGATTTGCCATGCACAAGGGTGACATTTGATTATGTGAAAGGCATTGCAGGAATGAGCATGTAGGCTCTCACTGGCCAATTGCTGGCAAAAACATGATGAAATGTTATATGGTGAAAATAGCATTTAAGATGGTTTCTGAACGGACGAAGAAAAATATAAGGACATTGCTTTAAGAGAAATTTTCTTTCTTTTTTTTTTACCTCTTGGTTTTCCTTTCTCGAATCATATTTTGGGGGGGGCCAGCGGGGTTCAGGAGCCAGATTTGCCAGCCAATCACGCAAAACACATTTTCAAAACATTTGATTCAGGAAATTCTGCGTCTTTTAAAGCAAGTATGTTAACAATCCTCCTGAGAACTTTAAAATATAATGACTTAAACATAAGGTAAAGGAGACCCTGAAATGATTAGAGAAATCACCAAGAGGCTTCCCTGTTGAAGAGTTCAATTTTTTCATTTCGTCTTCTATTTTTTAAAGACCACAAGGAGGATGTTGAATGTACTATCAAGGGGAAGTCCTATCGTTTTGAGTAGAAATTTATGAGATGATTGGGAAATTCATAATTCTCAAGGTAGTGAAAGTAAAAACAAAAATAAGGAAATTTTAATTTCTTAAATTTATATCCTCTAGATCCATTCACTGATCTGTCAAATATGTTACCTTCTAGGAGATTATAATGAGTGCATGTATTAGATATAAACAAACATAATGCACACCTGGGTGAGGGAATGGCCAAATCTTGCTTATTCTTGGTCATGGGTATTGGGTAGAAGGAAAGTTTACTATGTACAAATTAAATTCGGAGAGAATTAGATGTTTTTTTACATCAATATTTTTAAGTTAATCCACCTTTAAAACTTAAAACCACAGATATGAACATTATAATATTAATAATATTACCTGACTTTAATGTTCCTGACCTTTCTTTGCCAGCCCATCTTCTAATTAGGTAAAATATCTTATTTGATATATTGTGTTGTATATAATAGTACATACTATTTTGTATATCAATCAATAGCAGTTATATACAATAGTGGATAAATATAAACTCCATTGATATTTGAGATTTGTTATCCACTCATTTAGCTATTAATTCAACAAAATTTATTGGGTGCTTACTATATGCAAAGCACTGTGCTTAGAGTCATAGGGATATGAAGATAGAGACCCTGTCCCTGAGGCATTTATGTTTTATTATAGAGATAGAACATGCACATAAGTAGCAGCTACGAGAAGTAAAAGCATGAATGAGGAACAGTGAGAATGAAGCACTCAGTGTCAGAAGAGGAATTCAGGGAGATAAAACTGAAAGGGAAAGTTGGGGTCAGCTATAGAGCTTTTATTTTCAGAGTAAGGGATTTAGACTTTAATAAGAAGGTAATAGGAAGCCATTGAAGATTTTTTTAACTTTTAATTTTGAAATAATTTTAGACATATGGAAGAGTTTCACAGATAACACAAAGACTTCCCAAAAAGTAGTCAATATCATCTCTGTTGTTTAATGTAATTGTTTATGTAGTATTCATACATCATACACCTATGATTGCATTCCTTTTATCATGCTTAGTGTAGTATGTGCTTTGCATTTTTTCTTACTCAGAAATGCCAAAGGTTTTGCTTTCTTACTCATCTTTTCAAAAAATAGTTTGGCTTTGCTGACTGGGTTTGCCTTTTTTTGCCCTATTACATTAGGTCCTCCAAAGCTATCTTACATATGCACTCAATCTACATTAAAATAAAATTAAAAACTAAAAACCAAACCAGAGACCAATTATAAATCCAGTATCAAAAAAAGCACCTTGATCCATCTTTTAAGCAGAATGTTGTCCCTAAGTTCCAAACAGCCATGGAGCTCTGTGTTTCTTTCGTCATGATCTTGTTTAGACTATGGTGGGCCATTTCAATATGAAAATTTGTGCTTTTCTTTAACTCAAAAAAAATTGTTTCTTTTGGGTTGCCTTGGTTGCTCAGTTAGGTGTCCAACTCTTGATTTCGGCTCAGGTCATGATCTCCAGGTTGTGAGATTGAGCCCTACCTGGGGCTTTGAGCTCAGTGGGGAGTTTGCTTGAGATTCTCTTCCTCCCTCTCTGGCCCTGCCCAGGCTCATGCTCTCTCTCTCTCTCTCTCCCTCACCCCACCTTAGATAGATAGATAGATAGATAGATAAATAAATAAAATCTGGGGGAAAAAAAAGAAAGTTGCTTCTGTTATTTATTTCTACCCCCTCTATTTCCTTTATCTCTTTCTAGAACTCTTATTAATGTTTACCTCCAGGATTTATCTCCATGTCTCCTGCATTATTTTTTTTTCATCTTTTTGTCTTTTTGCTTTATGTTCTAAAAGGTTTACTTTGCTATTTATGTTTTATTTTGTCATCCTTCACTAATTTGGCTGTGATCTATGTCCACTCATCTATTTACTCTTTTTAAATTTATTTTTATTGTTCTATTTTGGCAATCATATTTTAAATTTCTTCTTCCTTGATTGCTCTTTTTTTCATAGCTGTTTTAGGGATAAATATCTTCCTACAATTTTCTGAGGATACTCACTGGAATCTTCTCTTATGTCATCTGTGGCTTGAATTATCTATATTCTTTTGTTTGTTTAACTTGGCCTTTCTCTTTTGTTTTTGGTTTTCCTCAAATGTTTGGTGGTGTTTAGTCCATTAACATTCATGAACAAAGAGATTCATTCAGTTGGGGCTGACAAGACCTTGCTCTGTGGCTGAGTAGGTCTGTTTCCCTAGAAGGTCTCCCTTGAACAGGAAGTCTAATGGAAACTCTTGTATGAGTAGACTGATTTCACCTTAGAATGCTTGATGATGGACCTGCAGGCTCACATGGGTTAGGAAATAGCTTCCTCAGTTGCTGTTTTCGTCCCCCTCTCCAGCCCCTCATCCTTGTCTGTCTGTGGTTATATTAAGCTCTGTGTTTTTGTTTTTGTTTTTGTTTTTTTGGCTTTTTTTTTTTTAAGATTGTATCTATCTATCTATCTATCTATCTATCTATCTATCTATCTACCTGTCTGTCTATCTATCATCTATCTATTTATTTGAGAGAGAGAGAAGTCATGAGCAGTGGGAGGGACAGAGGAAGAGGAAGAGAATCCCAAGCAGACTCCCCACTGAGGGCACAGCTGGATGCAGGACTTATTCTCACAACCTTGAGATCTTGACCTGAGTCAAAACCAAGCTGGGCATGCTTAACTAAATGAGCTACCCAGGAGCCCTTGTTAAGCTCTGTTTTGAGGCTTTCAGACCCACTTTCAAATTACCCTCATCAAGCAATTCACTGTCACTAGTCAGAGGTCAAACAGAGGTCCACTGTTGATCAATGTTCAGGGTAGGAGAAAGCAAGACTTCGGGGGCTGGCTGGCCCAGAAGTTTCGAAAATAGTTCTGTAATTAGCCTTAAAATAACCCCCATGCTACTACCAGAATAATCTTTCTGAAACATATTTGAATATTTGAATATATCAGTCCCCCGCTCAGAACCCTTCAGGGGTCCTGATTTTATATGGACTAAAACCTGTTCTTCTTTGCAGAGCATAAAAACCCATTATAGTTTGATATGAGTGCCTAACCCATCATCTCCTACCACTTCCCTGCCACAGACACACTTAGGCTTCTAGAATTCTGAAAGTGCTTGTGGTTTTCTCTTGCTCCAGGCAGGCCTTTTCATATACTGTTCCTACACTAGGAATATCACGTCCCCTATAGTGACTGGCAAAGACACCCTTAACTGCATATTTCAGCTTGTGCTTGCATTGCCCATGAATCCTTAGACTTATCTGAGTCAGATATAGGTTTGTAGGTCTATTTATTAAACTATATTCTCCCCTCACTTCATAAAGGTTTGAAATAACATGTTATAGATACACAGTAACAGGATAAAATAAATGAGTGAGGCATGGCTAGGTTCAAAGGGAGAGTAAAGGTAGAAATATAAATAATATCAAGTATGACATTAGTCCAAAATATTACATGACATTAAGTTTTGTAGACTTACACTACCAAGAGATACACTGAAAATTTGCCTCTGTAGTCAAAGTTATGAGGGACACTTGAATGCCAGTTGAGCACATTGTCCATAAAATATAAATAACGCATTTTTGCCAGTTATTGAAAATTGAGAGATAATTTACTGCACTAAAGGAGTACTCATAAACTGAGAAGTGTCTTCTTTTTGCTTTCATCAACCCCTAAATATAACTCTATTTAATTACTATAATTTTTTTGCACAATGATTTCCTCAAGGTACGGACTATGTCCTCATTACTAGGCCCAATGCTTGATATTTCCTAGTCACTGCATGAATATTTGTCATATCCACTGGACAATCAGGTGGTCATCATTATCCTTATCATAGACATAATAAAGATTTAACCAACCAGAAGAGTCTTTATAATAATTATTTAAAAAATAATTGGAATACCTAATATGTGTCAGATAAATACATTGTATGTATATCTCACGACTCTCAACCAACACCATGGATATTATTCCCCATTTCAAAATCAGGGAAATCAAGAAGTTAAATAAGCATCCCAAGGATATAGAGTTATTCAGAGGCAGGACTCGGGCTTAGCATAGGTGCCTAAACCCAAAACCCATAAGTCTCAACCTTTGCTGTTGGTTCATGCTTTGGTGTATAGTAGATTGATTAGGATTTGATTCAAAATTCATGAAAATGGAGACTTCCTACTGATGGAAGGACCCTGATGGAAGGACTTTATAGAAGTTTCCTTGTTTTTTATGGTTTATTTCAAAATATTTTGGGGGAAGGCAGCAGTTACCAGGCAAAGAAAATGATATAAAATTAATTTTCCATAAAGAAATATCAGGGGACATTCTAATATAAAATACTTGCATTTTTAAAAAATTGGGACACCTGGCTAACTTTCCTGGATATATAATGGAATGCAACACAACTTTCTTTTCACTACAACCAAGAAAGCTGATAATGTTACCATTTTATTAAAGGATTTACTCTATTTTAACCCAATTAACTTTTACTGACCAATTTATGGCTGTTCTTACCTGAAAGTTGCCAAAACAGCTTCCCCCTGGGAGGGTCACATAACTCACAAAGGGAGGTCCTGGAGATGGCAGCGACTCATAGACTACCACGCCTTCACTTGGGAATGCAGCTCTCTGCTGCTGCTTGCTTTCCCAAAATTCCTGTAACATTGACACAACATTCACTGAAAAACATAAAAAAACATAATCAGTTATTAAGGATGGATGTACTCTGGCAAAAACAAAATTTTATTTGCAGGCTGGATTGTGTAACATGTCATTTCCAGTTTAAGTAGAACAGAGTATATTTGTATATGGGTGGGAGGGAGCGCTTTCAGTTGTGAAAGGAGCAAATCCTGTTTAACCCAAATGTGTTTATTTCTTCTTGAGTATGGCTCAAGTGGTTTGGTACCCTAATTCTAACAATATTGCAATATGTTAAACTTACTTTATAAATTAATTTTTAATATCAAAAATTTAAAAATCCCACTCTTCCTTCTTTGAACATTTGCCTCAATAAAGTTTAGAGCTATGGTTATCCATGGCCCCTGCTCCTATTTCTCAGATTCTTGAACCTGCCAAGTGAAAGCCAAATTTGGAGGTAAAGATATAAACAATGTAATTTTAATTGGGGCCCACCTATTATAAGATTTAAGAGGCGAAAGGCAGAAAGAAGAAAACTCTTTCATACTCCTCTCCATGCCAATCTAAAGGAGAATGAAAGGTAATTGTGTAATAAGCAGGAGGCTGGAAAAAGCTATAAGTGAAACTAATAACATGGAGACCTTGTTAAGCACCACGTCTGTTAGATGACTTCAGAAAACAGAGTAATGGCTATAGCCATGTGGTTTAGATTAAATGACCTGTGATAGCCTGCAGAAGTTTCAGATCAAATTTGGTTGGTTTGTTTATCCTGTACTGCAAATTGAATTTTGGAAATTTACAAGGATAATAGAATTGTAGCGTCAAAAGAGACCTTGCAGGTCATTCAGGCAAAGCTCTGCCTAATGTAGGAATTCCTTACACAACACTATTGACAGCTGCCTATCTAGTTTGTGCCTGAACAAATGGAAGGACCTAGTACTTGGCACACTTTGAGGCAGCCCATTTCAACTCCTAATGGTTCTACCTGTTGTGAAAAGATCCTTCTTGGGAGTAAGCTGAAATCTGCTTTCCTGTGAGGTTCATGCAAGTGGTCTGTTTTTCATTTCTGGGGCCTCACAGAAGTTTCTACCTTTATCCACATGACAGTCCACTGCATGCACAAAGGCAATATAGGACATCTGTTGTTTCTGCCTACCTGGGAAAAGCACTAAGGTTTTCCTTAAACGATCATCTTTCCTTCAACCATGTCTTATCCAGGGTTGACAGATGGGGATTTGACCAAAGACAAGTCATTTAGAACCAATGAATGAGTCCAGGACTTCTGTTGGAAATGTTGGAAGATGAGATTCTCCCTTTTTGCTAGGGTTGCTGGGCTAACAGGAGGTAAGTGTGGCACAGCCGAAGCAAGAGGAAAACTTGGCTGAGAAGAAAGCCAACAGAGAGAAGGGTAGAACCAAGAGATGTAGAAAGAAAGACTAAGTTCTGATGTCACACTTTGAGCCCCTGAGCCAACACATCTGCCTTTTTCTTAAATCATTTTGAACTGGTGTCTCTCACTTGTATATGAAAGCATACCAAAACAGAGAACTCTCAGGCTTCCTTAAGTTCTAGATTAAATCGTTTTTTTTCTTCCAGTCTTTGTATAACATGGTGTGTATGCCCTTGGGGATCCTCCTAAACACATTCCTAACTGTGCTTCAAAATGTTGGGCTTTGATATTTTTCAAGGTGTCAGGAAAGTCACAGAGTTTGACCTGGAGGCAAAAACAAAGCACAACCACTTTCTAAGCTGTTTACTAGAGCACTTGACTCGTTTATCTCATCACTAGGACATGGATCAGCTTCACAGTGTGTAGTCCAGGCAAATTTTCAAGATGCCTAAGGAATTAGATGCTTGTGTATATTTTAAAACTGCAGTGTACAGTATTTAAGAAGTGTTTTGGAAAAAAAAAACTGAGAAAAGGTAAGACTATGGGATAACTGATTTAACTAAAAAGTACATTTTGAAGTGGTAAAGGTGACACTGGTCATTACAGAGTTTTTCGTTCATTCAAAATATTTAATAATATTTTCTATCTCCCCATCTTCCCTTGCCTCCCAACTCCAAGAAAGCAAGGATTTTTTAGTTGGTTGACTTGCATTTCTACTTGCAGGTGACCTCCAGAATTCAGCAGGATGTCTTAAAGATTGAAGTCTAAAACCAAAGCTGGCCTGTTGCTTTGATAGTCAACAAGGCATATTAGCTTGCTATTTGAAGTTAGTTCATTGTTGAGTGAATGTTCGCTGAATACTGGAGTAGGAAGATGAAGACTCATGATTGTCTAGGTAAAATGAACATGAGAATTTTGGCATGTAAAGCCAAAAGCTATGTGGATTAAAGAGTTCAAAGGTATGTACTAAGTAGAATTCTCTATGTATAAAAGTAGCAGTTTTCAAATTTTTCATTCTGCAACTCTAGAAGAGTTCTTTGATAGTCCTATGTATGTCATCACCTCTAAAGAGTACAATGTATGTACATGCACACACACAATCCATCTTTCTATCTCTATCTCCTCTTGACGACTAGAAAACCAGATGAATGGAGTGCAGAGGGAAGAGGGCCAGCTTGCTATTTGGAATTCCAAAGAGCAGTATATCAGAGGATGCTCTATTTAAGAAACACATGCTTCTTTATTTTTTTGAAGTAGCAACAACAAGGTTCATGGACAATGTCAAAGATAATGCAAGCAGAAGCTCAAGTTCTGCTGAAGAAAAGCACGTTTGAAGAGAGGCCTCATTACACAGTTTAGTCCCTAGCTTAAGTTGCACTTCAGTGCACAGGCAATGATCCTGCCTTCCTTATTTCAGAACAGATTTGGGCTACCAAGCATGTGATATCCATCCCCACATCTAGTGACCCATCTGCACAAGTGCCCAGCTCCATTTCTTCCAGTCTCAAGTGGAATTGTTCTAGTAGTAATTCTCTTCACCTCCTATTTTTAAAAGTTTCCTCTTTATTCACACCATTTCAGCAGCTAAAAGTATGCTTAAGATATGAATAAATGAATCGACAATCCATCAATTAAATGAAACACTCAACCTTGAGACTATATTGGACTACTAATTATTAATATTTTCCTATTGTAGAGAAGCTGCTGGAAAGACTATTTTATATTACTATCTCCACTTCCTTATCTTCCATTCATTTTTAACCCTCCACAATCTGACTTTCTTCTACACTTTATTCCACAGAAACTGCTCTAGCAAATACCAATTCCTAATTTTCAATCTTTTTGTATTTGACCTCTAACTGCATTTTCACACAGCTGATCAGTTTCTTCTAGAAACCCTCATATCTCTAGGCTTTTCTGACAGTATTTGTTCTGATTCTGCTTTTCTATTTCTAATTGTTTCCTTTTAAATTCTTTTGTGATTTTCTCTTCCTCTGCTCACCCTTCATGTTGATTTGTCCTTGTCTTTTCTTGTTCTCTTTCTACTATTCTCCTTAAATGATAGAACCTATCTCCATTATTCCATCCACCATAATATAAACTGACAGTTTCCACAATCTTCTCCTATAACTCTCCTATAACTCCAATTTTGTTTACAGATACTTCCTTGTCAGATGTGATACAAATTCAACATTTCCCAAGCTCAACTCATTTTCTTTTCCACAAACTCTTCTCTTCCTTCTGAATTACATAGAAAGTAATATTATCACCTACCCAGTCACCTAAATCAGAAACCTGGCAGGCACCTTAAACTTCATGTCCTCTTTCCTTCCTAATAAATCTCCATTTTATTGATTCTATATCCTGATGCCTCCTATAGCCCTCACTTCCTCTCAATTTGTACTGCCATTGCTGTATTGGTTCATATCTCACCAAATATACAATATCCTCCTGACTTCCATTATTCTCCTATCCTCTAATTGTTTCCCAGATAATCTAAATTTCATAGCTCATCAAGTCACTCACAACTTAAAATCCTTCTGTGAGTTTTTCATGCCTACAAGGTAAATAACTCCTTGGCAATGCATAGAAGACCCTATGTCTTGATATGGTTTCTCATTCCATACTTCTCAAGTCACCTTCCAGACTTCACCTAATCCCATGCTTTCTATGCTACTGGCAAACCCTTTACTTTCATTCCTACATGTAGAATGCCCTTTTTCCACTGACTATTGTCTTCCTGTAAGGTCTACTCATCTTTTAAGATTCACTGCCAGCATTAGCTACTTAAAAAAAAGTAAAAACAAAAACAAAATAATCACTAAATCCTTGTACAGAAACTGCAGTCCTCTAAAAAGCAGCCTGGATATCACCAGGAGCCTTGTTAGAAATGCAGGATTTCAGGCCCCACCCCAGGGCCTGAAACGAGAATCTGCATTTTTAACAAGGTTCTCAGGCAATCTGATGTGCATTGAAGTTTGAGAAGCCTTGTTGTAGAAGAAGTGGTTATTCTTATCTCCTTTACTATGTATCTTTTACATTCCAGGCACCATGCATTTTCTCATTTAATCTTTACAACATCCCCTAGAAATGAGTATTATCATCCACAATTTACAGATTAGAAATTAAAGATGTTTAAGGTATAATCACACAGCTACAAAGTCATAGACCTGGGATTTTTAACCTATTGCTGTCTGAGTGCATAGTCCATGCTCTTTGTTCATTCCAAGACACTCTCTAATTATGACAGAATTTAAGTTGTTTTCATGTGTGTCTACCTCTACTGGAGGTACCTTTATCAAGGTAATTGATATTAAACTGATAAAATTACTATAAAGAAGTAGAATATCAAATGGCTGAGATAAGTGATGTGGGAGGAAGTAGAAGGAGAAAGAATTGTTGGGGAGATCCTAAGAATAACAGCATGAAATCCAGTTCATTTTTGTGATTTCTCTCAGTTTATAACATCTGAGAGTAAAGAAAGCAATTTAGCCTCTGAATTTACTTGTACATCAAACTTTTAAATCCATTGCATTGCCCCAAATCACTTTCTCAGACACAAGTGATTAACCCTTACATGGACTAAATATTTGTGCCTCTTACCTCTCTCCCCTGAATCGCCCCCCCCCACCCCAAGTTCATATGCTGAAGCCCTAACCCATAGGATGGTGGGGCCTTTGGGAGATAATTAGGTTCAGAGGAGGTCATGGGACTGGGGCTCCCATGGTGGGATTAGTGCCTTTTTAAGAAGAGACACAGACACCAGAGCTGCCTCTCTTGGCCATGTGAATATACAGCAATAAGGCAGTCATTTGCAAGTCAGAAGAGGTCGTCTATCACCAGGAAGCAAACGTGCTGACAACTTGAACTTGGACTTCCCTGCCTTCAGAACTGTGAGAAAACAAATTCCTGTTATTTAAGCTATGGTATTTTGTTGCAGTGGCCTGAGCTGACTAACACAAACCTCTTCAGCAATTTTGAATATTTTGTGTATCAACAAGACAATTTGCAAAGTAGTTTATAGGCATTAATATAGTTAATTTCTTTGTCACTGTGTTTTGAAATTTGAATGTGACAGAGTTTTGAGAGTGGTACTTCAATCCCCAACTAAGTCTCTCTTGAATGAGGTTTTTATTTTTCCCTACCTCAAGCTTTCTTTTTGATTATAAAAAGGTGAGCATTAAGGCTTTCACAAAAGGCAGTTGAACAGTGAAGACATCCAACAATGTGGAATACCTTGACCATCCAACCTTTGACCCTCTCTACAGAAATCCTCAATCAGCTTCAGCAAAGCAGTGTCTTTACTTGTCCCTGAACATAGTGGGGTTTTTTTGTTTTTTGTTTTTTGTTTTTTGTTTTTTAACCTGTGCCTTGGTTCAAGTTCTCCCAGGAGTGTTGTTTCTGCTGTTCCCCTCTATCCACCCCACTTACTCCCAAACTTCAAAGGAAATACCACCTATTCCATCGTGCCTTACTCACTGGTTCTAGCCCACATGAATCTCCTTTTGTGAGCTCTTATTCCATTAGTGGTCCTGTGTCTTAGCACTTAATCTCCTCTAAACCATGCTAATGAAATGGATGTGGTGTTCCAGGCTCAACTGATCAAGTCAGACTTGGCTGGACTTCTTTCTAGCCAGAGGAATGAAATGCCTTATACCAATTTATCTTACAGCGTATAGTTTTGTTACTTAACTCACAGCAGACTGTGAGAATCTGGAGGGCAGGAACTCTGGTTCTTTCTTCTCTTTAGCTTCCTTGGGTAACCAGCACATGGCTATTCATCTAGAAGCAACTTGAATTCACTTGGAATATAAGAAAACTCCACATTTCTGAGCCATTTGAGTGCAACTGAATGAATGTGTAGAAGGTAACTGAAGTCATTGTGATTCCTGGAGAGCTTGAGACTTCCTCCTTGAATAGGAGGTTTCATGTATGAACCACATGTATGAACTATGTGCTCACACAGCATGGATGTGATGGTGGCAGCCACGCCTCAGCTCGAGATGGTGGAGCAGGTCAAGCCTGGTCAGAGTAGACACATGATTCTTTGTCACTTTCTAGCTAGGTCTTTATTTTCATAATAACTAGGGTTTAGGAAAATTCTGAATGGAGATGGTGAGTAATTTTATCTTGGAGTGCCAACCCTAATCCATTTATGTTGACTGCCTGGAACATCATGTTGAAAAGGATTTGGAAGTAGCTTCTGGGATTAGTGGAACAAAACACCAGAATTAATCAGCATTTTGGTACTGGTATGGTTTATTTGATGACCCTGACCTTGATGATATGGAGTAAAAAAAAAAAAAGTTCAAAACAGCCTTCTTCCCATAAAAATGTATTGATTGGAGAAATAATATAGGCATAATATAATTAGTGAATAAAATATTAGAGAGCTACATTGTAGAACAGATATGATTTTAAGGTAATATTTAAAACCTAAAAATTTATTGCATAATAATTAAATCAACACTGGGGGAAAGTAAATGAATGTGGGCTGAAAAGTTCAGGAAAAATCTGCCCTGGAAGAAGACCTAAGCTGAGCCACTTGAGAAGAGATCTAGACCATGATGAAAGAGAAGCTGTGCTCTCAAAGGAGTAAGGATGGCTTGACAAAAAGAGTAAGAAAACTAAAAATGCCTCAGCCCAGGAATTTTGTAAGGGGGGCATAGGAAAGAGGTATGATTTGACAGGAGACAGGGTAAGAAGGGGAGTTAGCTTCTTCTAATAACTGGAAATCAAGCCTACTTTCCTAGTGCCCTAGCTTTATCTGAGTGTGTAAGAATGGCAGGAGCACAAAGTTCCTTGCCCTTTGTCTTTGCCTAAGATGCTGTTCGGCTTTTGGTGGCTCCATCCAAGAAGCAGAGGCCAGACACTTGGAGAGAATGGATGGCTGCTCTTGTAGATCTGGGTGACCCCAAGGAGAAAGTTTCTGGGAAGAGTTCGGGCATAAAAACCTATGAGAAGTGGGTAGGGGATGAGACAAGCAAAAGAAGGCTTATTTTGCAGCCTGGAAGGAGCACAGAGCCCCTTCAGACAAGATTAGTAACTGGACACTCAGAGGGCTTTTATCCTACAAATTCAGAACTTGTCATTTTCAAGGAATGGGTCCTATAAAGATGACAATAAGGACACATGATTTATGTTTTCATATAGGCATTCTTAGATGTATAGAATGTAAATGCCCAATGGATTATAGAGTATGTTATAGAAGAGTCTTCAAATACAGTCGCTGCTTCAAACACAGTAACATGTGTAACTGCATCTTGTCTTTCTACATTTTATCAACCAGCCGGCAATTTACTCAGTAGTTTTTAAAAGCATGGATTCTGGAGTCAGAATGCCTGGATTTGAATCCTGTCTGTACCACTGTAAGATACCTACCTAACTGCCCCAGTTTTATCTGTAAAATGCAGTACATCCTACACAGTGTTTCTTTAGGGCTTAAGTGAAAAATGCTCAGAATAGAGCTTCACACATAGTAAGCATGAGAGTGTTAGCTATTATTTGTGGTTAAAGAAGGTGAAGGAAGAAAGGAAATGGCATGATTATATGCTTGCATATTGGATCTTTGAAATTGACTGTTCCTGGATTAGAAACCATATCATTAAACATTCTAAAAAAGTCTGCACATCTGAAAATTCTCTAATTGTACATATTGTGCTATTTACTTCCAAAATATGTAAAGAGTTCAGAGATGGAAAAGAGAAGGCTCTTTTGATATTATTCACTAGTAAAGTCAAAGCTTCATAATAGCCTGAAAATAATAGATGAAATGCTACATCTCAAAATCTGGAAATAGAAGTGTTTGTCCAAATTATTCACTTCCTAATGGATGCTAAAGTCAATAGAACTGGTCTTAGCAGAAACAATGAGAGGAGCTAACTTTTATTTAAAATTAATGTTTAAATGACTGCTTATGCTTCAGGAAAATAGAAACATTACAGTCCATTGCCCAGTTCAATTGCTTAATATATGTTAAGTCCTGTGTGAAAGATGGTCATTTGTCAGCAAAAAGGGCTCTTAAAAGTATGTTATAAATCTATCAGAAAAAAAGAACCACTTTCTTTTTGCCTTATAGCGAAAAAATTCTAGCTGGGTAAAATACCCCTTGCCAAAACAGTTAAAGACAAATTGGAAAGGCTACCATTTAAGGATAAATCATTAAAAGGCTTTCAAGAGGATTAACATATTTTCAAATTGATTCTCTGCTGCCAAACAGATGGATTTATGTTATGCAATATTTTAATATAATCTTTAATTAAATTAGCCTTAGCAGGTGATATTTTAAAATAAGCTTAACGAGTATTTTCTATTCTAGCAATTTGATCATGTACAACTTATTCTTGCCAAATGTGATTTCCTAGGGTTTTTTTTTTTTTGAGGAAAAATAGAAAAAGGACCCCCAAATAATTTAAGGGGCAAGCTCAAGGTATGATGCCAATTTATGATTTGTGCCAAATGGGTTGTAAAATGGAGTAGCTTTGGGTCTTGTGGTTGGCTTGGTAAACTCCAGGACACTGACCAAAAGACCTAATTATCTAATCATTTATATTTATCTTCAGGTCCTACGAGGTTTGGATCAGGCTATTGGAATCTTGCTGACACAGCCTGTGTGTCAGGTCAGGTACAACTTGTAAGATTCTTGGGCCCTTTTTCTTACGTCTAGATACTCTTTCAAAGATAGCTATAGCTACACTACAGGACTGAGACAGCTTGGAGTCTTGCTGTACTCCCAGGAGAGGAACTTTCCTTTAGTATAAATGTTCCAGAGTCAGCACTCTGAATACTTTTCTTAAGGGAATTATGATCCTTTGGGTTGTTCTATAAAGTTAACCTCTTGGGAGATTGTCCAAGATGTACAAAAAGTATCCTATTCTTTTTGGTTTAATTTCACCTTCAAAGTTTAAAGTTGCTGAACTATAAGTCATTTGGGGGGAAATTAAAATGAAATTTATTTTTTATATCTTTGGAAGGACTGGGTAATTTTTTTTAAGAAGGTAAAGTGGAGAGAATATGAAGGAGCAAGAAGGAATCACAAAGACAAATTAAAAGAAAATAAAAGAGTATTAAGTATACCAGAATTAAACAGCATCAGCATGCCTGAGTTCCCATGTGTGGCTTATACATGCACCATGGTGAGATGATGTCATCCAATTACAAAAGCTACATAAAATAAAAACCTGATATAATCTATTTAACCAATCAGGAAGAATATATCTTACCCATGTTCTGTCAGGCACTGACATTATACTGTATTTAGGAGACATCGTAGGACTATTGAGTTTAGATAACTAATCAAAGATTAAAAAAATAAAAGCAAACACTGGTTGCTTTCCCGACCAATTCTGTTCAGTTAAAATGGTCAATCTGTGCAAATGTGGCTTTAGGCATACAGTGTACTCTCCCTAGGAATAGTCATTATAAGAAAACCCTTCATAGCCCTGCAATAGCTATCTAACTAGGGTTTATGTACAAGTTCAAGGGTAGATAGTTTTGCCCTCAAGAGCATGGTGCACGGCCTTTGAGTTACCCACAGTTGAGGTTAGATCCTGAAGATGAATATAAGGATTGGCAATCTAAATTACTGTGCCACTGTGGTGTATGGAATGATTTAGGGTCCTCTATCATGGCCAACCCAAGACAGTGCTCTGGAGAAGTTGTCTGTGGTGGCTGTGTTTATTTCCAGAGCCCCTTCTTTCTCCATCCTGTTTCAACTGGCTGTCAATTTAACCTTGCATGCAATTAAGCTGTGATTAAGGGGTCAGTGGATGATGTTTTAGAAGGTACAGTTTATTTTACAGTAAAGGAGAATATCTGACCATAGTAAAAGTCTTCCTCCCTTTTTGCGAGGGAGAAAAACAACCAGTCTGTAACCAAAAAATGTCTTTTGTGCACCTGCTAAGTGCCTGACCCTATGGGAGGGCACATGGAAGTGCAAGATATGGCTTTGCCCTCCTGGGACTTCCAACTTAGGAGTAGACAAAAACATGCCAGCAAAGCTGTAAGTCATAATGCACAAGAGAAATGTAAACTACATAGAATAGGCCATGAATGCCAAAGGAATGGTGACAAAATGATGGGTTCCCACAGCTGCCTAAGAAGATGAGGTCAAAATAGGGATCAACTGATTATCATCGCAGTAGGAAAAAAAAAAAAAAAGCAAAACCATAAGTCAGACAGCATTCCACAGACACCAAAGAAAGAATATAGAGAACTACAGGGAGTGTAATAATTGATTACTTCGTCAATATTAAACTTTCAATAAGAATCATTTTTTTCTTTTTCTTTTAAAATAAGATGGTTTTAACTACCATGACAGACTAAACTTACATGAGCATTTGAACATGGAAGAAAAGAAGTAAGAGCCTTTGGGGTTAAAACTTCAATATGAAATGTATTAAATACAGAAGATTCTTTTATGAAAGGCTTCTAAAGTTGTCTTACATTTCTTAAATCAATCTGTAGCACATAATCAGTAAAACCGTATCATTTAAACAGAAAAATCATGACTTAGAAACTCACCCTTGTGCAGCTGTATCCTATTATGGCTGTAACTTAACACATGAGTTTCAGAAGTTGTTAAAGTTGAGATCGGGCTAACAAATCTTAACTGTTAAAAAAAAGCCTATGGTGAGATGAGATGGCAGACCATGAAGAAGGACTAGATTTGATCACAGGTTGAATGTTGATCACAGTTTATTTGATTTGTTAAATCTTACTTATATATTCAAAAATAAATGTATTAGGACAGATGGCCAATGATTTTTTTTTTTCCATTTTAAAAATTTTCCTCTGGGGCTGAGACTTTCAGTATTTAAATCTACCAAATGTATATATACTGAATAAAGGATTAGAGAACAGTGCTTATGGCACTAATAGCTGAAACCAAAATCTGCATTTGTCTCTTAGTATAATTAAAATAAAACTAGTTGTGTCTTGTAATAAAGTAAAACCAGCATTTGAATAGGCTTCAGCTCACACTTTAGATGCTAAAATTATCAGAATTCAAATTGTTTTAATTGAGATGCCATTGTTAATCCAAAATAAGCTAGTGAGCAGTGGAGGTTTTGTTTTGTTTTGTTTTGTTTTGTTTTCCGTAACCATATTCTTTTAGGCATACTTTATGTGGTGGAATGCAATGCAATATGTGCAGAAATTTTACTGCACAAGTGCCTTCATCCCTTACATCCTACTCCATTCCTTTCTGTGAAATGCATAAACCATAAATGTATCATCAAATTTATAGATTTCAGATAACTACACTAAAAAGCATGGGATGGAGAAAACACTTTGCTCTTGAGGATTTTTGCTCTCTTGGGTTGCATACAGCCAGATTCATGATTACTAAGATGTTTTTAATAGCTCTATAGTCTGGTCCAATTTTTCCAAAGGGTAAAAATGTACTTTTTGAAGTATTCACCTATCTGATATAAATAAAACCTTTCATGCAGAAAAATGTTTCCCAAATGGAAGTTAATGCACCTCAAATACGTGAGAAATTTACTTCTAATTGTGCAATGTTTAGTAAAGGTTTCTTCTCGCTTTTTCACTATTCAATTTGGGAAAACATAATGAAATCTAACATCACTTTATCAGTCAATGCTGGAAACCAACAGATTCTCAAGGCTTCAATGACAATGAAGATAGTTTTTTAACAATCTGTTTTAAGAAAGTTTGCCTTGATTTTGACTTTCAGTTAAAGTGATTTCTCACTACAACACGTTTACATTAGCAAATTTTGCATCTTGTGTGAATGGGCAAGAGGGCTAGAGGATTTCTGCTGTTGAAAAAGCTATGATTCTTCCTAACTTAGTATCAGCAAGTGTACCTCCAACACATATCAATGTAATATTTTCCCCAATGCAACATAAGGCCTAAACTTGCAGAAATAATCTAACATCACTGTTAACTCCAATGGCTCCCTGTTGCCTGCACTTCTGTGTGATTCCACCTGACTTTACAGCCTTGTCTCTACCTTCCCCCATGCACTGTTTTTGTATTGCCTGATATGTCTCTGGACAAGCTCTTCTTTCTCCTCAAAAATGCCCTTCCCTTCTGACTCTCCTGTCACATTCCTGTGCCTATTTAATGGTTTTCCTCCACATTCCCAGAAGAGCTTATTTCAGTGCCCTCCCCAACCCCCCATTTTCCCATGACAGCACAAATGACAAGGTAATATAATACTTCTGAGAGGCAATGTCTTGTAGTGACTAAAGGTGAGGAGTTGGAATATAGCATATGAATTCTGGCTCTATCACTCATTAACCATGTGAACTTGGGCAAAACATTTTAACCTCCAGGAGACTCAGTTCCCTTACCTACAAACAATGATAGTATCTACATTACTGGTTTGTTGTGAATAAATGTTCCTAGCATAGTGCCTATGATCATATGATGAGGACTTGATATCCTAGCATTACTATGAATGGATAAAGAGCAAGTCCAAAGATGGCAGATAAGCATATTATATTCTTGTTATGTGAAGAGGTATCAGAATAGAATCTGAAAGTGTAGCTATCTTGAAATCATGTAGATTTCCTTTAAGAAAGCACACTAGGAACTGTCAAGCAGTGGCAACAAATAGTAAGCTCACACACACAATTTTAAAAGAGCTGACAAAGGCTGCTTTTAGAATAGCTCATCTTTGGTTGTGACATATGACCAATGAAAAGAAATTGGATGTTGAACAAAGCCAGGAATGGAAGGCAACATGGAGAAATGCCTTAATTTCCCTGCAAAGAGATTCTGGCTGGTGGTTTGGAGACTCCTAGTGCTACTTGTTAGAAATTTAAGACATTTACGCAGTGGAGAACAGTCCAGTATCAGCTTAGATGACCAAATTTCAAATTGAGAGCCTACTTTATTTAAAATGTCTCTCCATTATTTTTTATTTGAAATGTGAAATAGTTCTGGGAAAAAGCAAAAATTGTTAGGGAATTCATTTCCTTCCAGGAAAGAAAATTAAAAAAAAAAAAAAACAAAGCGCAACTATTGCCAGATGAACACCTTGTCTAAAACAAATGAGAGAGTTAATGTATTGCAAAATGCCACTTGGAGGGCCTCCTTGGCTGAGAAAAGCAGCCAAATAATATTTCCTTAAATGAATGTAACTATCCCCATGTGTAACGGTCTCAGACCAGAAAACTCTCTGGGTGCTTTTTCTGACCAACTTGAAGGAAAAATTCAATTTACAATTGCTTGTTTTTAAATAAATCAAAAGCCACTGAAGGCAAAAAAAAAAAAAAATCAAATGGTCATTTACATCTCTTGTATTATGTGTTTCCAAAGAATGAAGAGAGAAAAAACCTGCCCTTACATTTACAGAAATTAAGAAAAACATTCTGAGAGAGAGAGAGAGAGAGGGGAAGAGAGGGAGTGTGTGTGTGTGTGTGTGTGTGTGTGTGTTAATGCTCCTTTGTTCAACTGTGCTGGGTTTTAAAAAATTCTTGGACTGGCTTTTCACCTTGCAGGAAAGCAAGGTAGCAATTTTTCTTAAGCATTTGGCAGTGATGTACTCAAGTACTTAGCTCTGTCCTTCTGGCAGGAAGACGCTGGACTAGGGTGGGGGATAAAAGGACCACGAGTAATCATGAGAGGAGGCTACTCAGAACCTGCCATTCAGGGCTGATGGCAGCTTTTTACAAGCTGTGTAAAAGATGAGTGTGGTGGCAGCAGCTTATGGGTGTGCCAAAGAAAATGAGCCCATGTGCTAAACTATGGCACATGCACAATAGGCTGCCAAGGCAAGGCATAACCCCTAGGCGGACTTTTGATGTCCTGCCCCAGAAAGTGAGTAAGCCTGTTCCCATTTATTCCATGAGAATGGTGAGTGGCTGGATGTTTCAATGTTATAAAAAGTGCTGGTACAGAAATTTGCCATTTGGCTTACTTTCCTTTAGTCATTTTTCAGATTAGAAACACCTGAGTGGAGAGGATCAGCAGTTTAATACTCACACCTATTAAGCCATGCAAGTAGTTGTAGAGTACAACCCATTCCAGGGTAAGCAGGCAATGCTAGCTGATCAAATTTAGGTTCTGTGTTAATGAATGAAATATTTGAAATAGGAGACTTCTTTGTCTTTCCATATAAAAGAGTTTCCGCAAAGGTCTGGATTACAGAATATAATGTATGTTTCATTTTAACCCCTTTTCTATTTTATTCTCTCTGCTAAACTGTAAATAATTGCTGGGGTTTAGTTAAGCTTAAAAAGTGGACCATATAATTTTAGATTAAACTTAAATTCACAAGAAACTCAGTGAAAAGTTGCTCCTCTGTTTCTTTTTACTGCTTCCACTCTCCAAACCCGCAACATAAGACCCCTGGTTTTATACAATTTATCCAAAGCTTTGAGCAGGTCAAGAGCCCTTTCACCCTTCACTAGTGAATTCAGTGCCATTGTAGGAGAAAGACATTCTTTGCTTCCCTTTTTACTTAAACACACTAAACGTGAATAGACTCCAGGCTACGTTGGGGGAGGAGTGATTTTTATTTGTCTAGCATAGCTATTGACATATGCTTGAAGATAATATTTAAAAAGACAGAAAAAAAGAAGGGAAGATAGGAAGGAAGAAGGGAAGGAAATAAAACAATTTATGCTATTAAAGGGCACATTGGTAACAATTTAATTTCTAAGAAGAAAATTTTATAGAATAAAATGGCCTAACATTTTCCTCTTCATCACACATATGAGAAATATAAACTAAAAGGACATCTGGAAACTAACATTATTCAGCAATCAGTGAGCAAAAATTCAAAGCATTGATGTTTCGATGGAGACAAACATAACAAAATTCACAAAGAAAGCTGTAACTTATTGAAGAAAAAAAACTCCATACGCATTTTACCTTTTGGGCAGTCTCATTGCAAAATTCTATTTCAGAAGCCCTTTGTAATATGAAACTCACTGTAGATAAGATACAACACGAAGATAGTCTGTTTTGCAGCAGCAGGAAATCAAATTGGTTCCAGAAACTAAGTTACATGACAAATGGCTTAATAGTATTGCTAGAATTGGAAAGCTCAATTGAATTATTTTTCGTAATCATTAAAAAAAGATTTTGAAATAACTTTGCCATAGCTGTTCAGATTTTTTTTTTGGGGGGGGGGATGTTGCAGAGGTGGGAAAACTCTAATTTTATTGGCCTTTTAACTAAAGTCTTATTATTTGTTACCAAAATTTAAAAGCTCACTGGTGATTTATTTATTGTTATTTGTTTGCAAAAAAAATTTTCAGACAAACACAATATTTGATTTCAGACAGTTAATATATTATTGAGGATTAAACAGGTTAACAAATACAGAATATTTATTATCATATCTAAGTTATTTTTAGTTTTAATCTCAGCAGCAATCAGCCTTGCTTTATTTATAAAAGCATCTGGAAGAGTTCATTAAGTCTTTGGACAGTCTTTATTTTAGGAAAGACTTCCAAACAGTTAGTAAGATGTATCACTGACAAAATAACCCAGCGACTAATACACGTAGGTGAAATGAAATCATTCTCCTGACTGAAGTCAGGAACAAGTTAAATATCACTTAGACCACAGCACACGACTACAGAGATTTAGGAGAAATCATACTTAAATAGGATGTGACTAGACGTTTAGGACTATTTTCAGAAAACTTTTCCCCTTCAGTACTTACAGTCTTTGAAGACTAGAGCCGGGTCTCTGTGAGGCAAGACTTGGGCAATGATGTGTCTCAGGGATTCCAAGGTTCTGTCCATCTTGGGTCTGCCTGTGTGAGCCTGCTGCACAGTGTCCTCATGCCTGAATTCTTGCAGTCCTGGACTGAATTTGTGCAGCTCATTGATGCACAGGATTACCAAAGAATCCCTTTTAACATCTGCCAATCAGACATTTCCCAGAATCTAAAGACCCCTCAGGGGGCCCTCCTCCCAGGCTCACTTATCTTTGTTGTATGCTGAGCTAATTAGCTCTAAAGGCTGGCTGACAGGCGTGTTCCCATTGCTTCCTTCTGTTAAACACACCCACCTACAGGCTAGCAGGGGAAGCTCACTAATCGTGGGACCAGCTTTCCTCTCCAACCAGATTTTGCCTGAATGGTGTACAGCTTTCTGACTTGGGTCTTTCTTTTGGTCCTCCACCTTCGAATGTGCTATCCCCAGTATAAAATCAAGAAGGTTATTTCTCAAGGAAATTACTTTAGTGACAAAGGAATTTCCAGCTCAGGATTTCTAGTTAAGAATTAGTACAATCTAAATTCTTCTTTGGTAAAGAAGTGCTATAAAGGTTATGGATATCGCCAGGGACCAAATTATGCTTTCTATTTGAATTCAGAGCATCTCTTTGGGAACCAAGTTTAAAATTCTGCCCCCCCAACCCAGGTTATAGTAACTTCTGAGGATAGTGGTAAGTAAAACCTTAGCACTGCCTTTTGGCTTGCCTGAGAATGTTTGTTTTCCTATTTATTCTTCAAGGCAATTATTCCCAGGATTAAGTTTAGTGAAATCTGATACCACTCACTTCCTTTCAGTTCATGGTAACTCTTTCGATTAAAATTTTCAGAAGCAAAAAATATATTTTTCTAAAGACTATAGTTACTAAAATATCTTAACAGATTTCTCTATTTCCCATATTACTCACAACAAGGTTAAATAGTTTTTCCATAGGAGACATAAATATAAGCCATGGGATTCCATTGCAGTAATTAGCATTTATACCAGATATAAAAGAACTGATTTTAATGGCTGTGACCTATGTTAGTTACTTAAGACTTGTTGAAGACCACCCTACTTTTACTTAAAATATTTTTCCAGAGTAGGCACAAGAGAGTACCCTCCAGTGTTCTCTCCATTTTTCAGATTCCATAATTATGTGGTATATGATTAACTGAAAACAGTTCTTTAAAGACAATATAAAAGTAAAATGTTTTGCCTATGATAGGGTTCTTCGGCTTGTTGGTAGACGGGTAGCCTTAATAAAAGGAAACAGAAGAAATGGGACTGTAATAATAATTCTTATCATAATGACTATTACTTAGTAAATGCCCACAGGGTGTATATGTTACACACAACAGAGACATGGGGCTGCCCCATTGTGCAAAGATACTATTAAAGAAAGAACTTGAAAGAAGTAGCACTTCATATTAAGACACTTATTTAGGGTCCCAAAGTGTACTTTACATGGACTGAGCCAAGTAAGAAATCATCAGTATCCTTGCCATTCATGAGCTTATAAATTTAAGAGAGAAACTAGATGGTTTGTAGACAAAATGCCTATTATTATACAGTGATTGGACATAACATATAAATGAATGCAAGTACTTCCAGTGCGATACTAAATTGGAAACCAGGATATTTAAGGTTCCCATTAGAGAAACAGGAATTCTCAAAGGAATGAGACTGAGAATATAAAAATTGGTTGATACTCAGATTTCAATCAATAAATGGACTTAATTATGGGCATAAATTTAATTCTAGCAGTACATAAAATTTTTTGGTTATTTTGTGTGGTGGGAAGAACACTGAATTTTATATTAGTAAGATCTAGGATTTGATTTTTGTTACCTGTATGACTTTGAAGAAGTTACTCGTTTTTGGGCTCAGAGTCCTCATCATCAGCCTTCCTAGAAAATTAGGGGCCTGAGTTGAATGCTTTTTTTCAGATTTAACATCTATGATACTGTGGCTACATTACAAATGACCATAAATATTATATTATCACATATTTTCTAGCCTTCTGAAAATACACGTATTTCCTAAAAGCTGGACTTGTCTTCAAATAGATCACTTATAATTCCACAGTAAACCTCATATCCCTTCAACAAATGCTAGACACAAATTAATAGGGTCATTTCAAAGATACTCATCACTAATGCTAAGTAGGAGTTTGGTAAGAAAATTAATCTTCAACTTCCCCAAGACTCTTCTAAAGAAGGCAAACTATGAGAGTCTGCTTAGAGAACCCCAAAACAGCTTTGCAAAGATAATTCTATAAAAATACATGATCTTTACTGAGTTATATTTTAAGAAATGAAAAAAGAATTCTAGAAAGGGGACTGTACAACATTCCAGTCGGATAGTATAGTTTCTTCTTTCAGTTCAGGTCCAAAGCTTCAGCAGAAGTTTTCCAAATCCTCTGATAAACATTTCTTCCTTGTCCACCCATAAAGACTTCTCACCTTAGAGTTCTGAGGTAAGACATAAAAAACCAACTCAGTGGTTTCTCCCTATTCTCTTTGATGTAGAAAGTACCTGATGGAGATGGAAAAGCTTGAGAAACTCCTATGCAATATGTCTATTTCATACAGATTCTATGGTTCAAATGCTAGATTTCACTGTCAGCCTCAACTATCTATATTCAGAGGCCATAAGAAAAACTCAAGTATTAAAACAAGGGTAGAAGACGACCGTGAAAACCAAAATGATGTCTTTACAAATCCTGTACTACTCAGAAGAGTGAGAAATGGCATCCAATGGACATATTTAGTATTCAAAACTTATTACCCTATGGTAAAAGAGGAAGGCTCAGGGTAACAGCACACTTACTAAGCTCCCAGAGAATACAGAACTCTGAGAATGTAAGAAATCAAGGTGGTATATTTTGTACGATTTCATGCACAATGCAACACAAAAAATCTATAGAAACAATAATTTTGCTAGCAAGGAAAAGAAAATTCATTCCTATCGTTCCAGTAATATTTTTGTTGTTACGCGGCTCATTATAGGCACAAAAAGGATAAGGAAGTGGGGGTCACCAATTGAAATAGCATCCATCATGTTAAAACACCTAATAAATGCATCAAAGGATCATCTTTAGATAAAAACAGGAAAGAAATTTCTGTTCTTCACCTTGCCTCCCTACTTCATGATCTGCCCTGTCTTGGAGGAGAAGGCTAGAATAGGTGAACCAGGAGACTGGGCCTGCAGGTGAGGCTGTAGTGAAGAGGGAGAAATTCCACGTGGGCAGGCATGCAGACTCCACCAAGAAGAGGCCTGCAGTAACTGAGCCTGGGCCAAGTCATAGCTACTCACCTCTCGGAATCAAGAGACTGAGGGATGGAGAAAACACGGATTGAAATTTAGGAAGATTATCTTCCCTGAAATAATTTCTTCACTTACTTGCTAATGTTTTGTTTCTAAAAAATTTCCCATTTAAGATAAAGCCAATAAAATGAAAAAGAAAGTTAAATAGAGAGAGTATATCCTTTACAAAAACAAAGGGAAATGACTGATAGCAGCTCCTTCCAGATTCCAGTGGGAGATGGGTGAAGGGAGCTGGAAGGGCCTAAGAGCTGGATTGGCCAAAGAGGGTCATGGTTGTGAGCAAGACTGTTTCTAGGGGTATGTTGGAGGGTGAAGAAGGGCAAGGCCAGGAAGAAACTGACTTTGCAGAGGCAATGACTAATGACAGTTTAGTGTTAGCTAAACAAAGCTGAAGAGACCAGTAGGAAGAATGAATGGCTGGTTAGCATCAACTTTTTAAACTCTCAACTGGGAAAGGACCAAAGATATGTTTGATTCAAGGTACCTATGAGAAGGTCAGTTAGAAAAGCAACTTCAGACAAAATTAAAAAAACACAGATAACATAACTATATCTCAGGTATTTTTACCTCAATATCTCTCTCACTACATTTAGGAAATCATCAATAAGTATTAATCTGTTTAACTACATTAATTAATTAATTAATATTCCATTTATAGGTTAGAAGAATGTACATACCATTTTCATACAATATTACAAAAAATGCTTTCTTAAAATAATATCCCTCCACCCCAGATAAAACTGCTAGTCAACTGCTCTTTAAGTTTGTCCGGGCAGTCAGAATCAACACTCTTAACCAGAGAGAGCACAATGAAAAGTATGCCCGTTTTTTTGAACCTTTCCATGCCTTCTTGACACTTTTTTTCTTAAGATCTTAAGATTTTATTTATTTTACAGAGAGAGAAAGAGAGAAAGAGCACAAGCAGGGGGAGAGGCAGACAGATGGAGAGGGAGAAGCAGGCTCCCCACAGAGCAGGCAGCCCAATGTGGGGCTCATCCCAGGACCCTGAGCGGAAGGCTTAACTGAGCCACCCAGGCGCCCCCTTCTTGACTGTTTTAAGTAAGCAATTATGCAGCCCTGTGTTGGTATTTGGTCTTGGAAGAAAAGTAAAAATTGATTCTTTAAGAAATACTTTAGAGGCCAAAGATCTCACCAGTGGAGGTTTTACTAGTTGACAGGTTAAATTTTCAGGATAAACTCAGACATACTTAAAGGTGAGAGAATTTGAATATTCATTTACAAGATTGGAGATAATGATGCCAAGCCCTTGGGTAACTAGATATGTGTTCTGTGAAAACTAAACTGATTACCTTAACTGTGGCTGGCTGACATTCAGCATAATATATATTTTGGATAGCATAGTTTAATGTTTTGTTTATGGAGTGAATTTTTCCAGTGGCCTTATAATAATATTTTCTCTCATATAGGGTTATTTAATTATTGGTTCTTCTCGCTCCCTTTGCATTTTCTCACAGGAACCATCTCCCTATGCCCCTCACCCTCACCTTTTGCTGTCTGGGACGGAAGTTTATTTTGCTGGGTGCTAAAAAAAAAAAAACTTTATGCAAGTTGTGGCGTTATGTGATCAGATTGATCCTAAAAGGAGTGTCTGAACTTCAGCTGAGTCTTTGAGCTTCTCCTCAAAAGAGTTGAGGTCTTGTATAAAGGAAGGGCATGCTGGGCGATGAGACACATGTTTACGTAGGCTAACTGAAGCTACCTTTTTTTTTCTTTCTTTTGATAGTCATGTTTCTGGGAGTATGAGTTCTTTGGAATGTTTAAGCCTTTGCAACAGTAATAAGCAAAGTAAAATGAAAACCTAGACTATGAAAAAAATTAATATTAGATTAAAACAAACCCTGGAAGAATGTTTATTGGTTGTAAATAAACGACTTAAACCTGAGATTAGTTGATGGATACGTTAGGTTCAAGTAAGCCAGTAATTTCATCGCTCCATATATTTTAGATGAAGGTTCCTGTAAAGATTGCATCATTAGTATACTCTTAATTCAATTCAGGCTATATTTATGGATAGCTTACATTAAGATAAAAGCCTTGTGCCCATCCATTTCACACTGTAAACTATAATTTTCATTTCACTTCCTATACAGTAACTACCAGAGTACTGCACTTAGCATGCATCCTGTTGACATAGAAGAAAAATTTCTTTTCAAGATTTGTTTAAAGGAAATAGAAAACAAAAAAAAGGGCCCTATTTTTCCACAAAATTAAAACTAGGGCAAGACCAAGTTAGAGAATGTTATTCTCATCTTCTCCAGGTACCTCAGTAGCCTTGAGATCAAGGAAAAAGTACTACTCCCCACCCTACCACCCTACTCCCCTCCCACCTCCCGATGAAAACCCAGAAGTGTTCCACTCAGGGCTTCAGTCTATTGAGATGGGTTTTCTTGGACCTGTGAGAAAAATGAAAGGTTTATCATGGAAAAAACAAATAAAAACCTGTTTTCTAAAAAGGGAGAAAATTGTGTGGGATATAGGACTCAAAACCTTGTCCTGGTTCTAAGGACCGTCTCCTCTCATACCTCATTACCAGGAAGACCAGTCAAACCTTTGTGGACCTTGGTGACTTTGCAGAAAAAACCCCTGGGCTAGAAAGTTCTAAACCACTTGAGTACTCTGGTTTTTCTACTTATGTATCAATTCCATCTTTTCCTTCCACTCACTCCCAACCCTCTTTACTCCAAGTGACTTTGGGCAAGTAATTTTACATCTAAAAATGCTTTCTCCTCTCTAAAATAAAAATAAGGTAATCAAGAATCTCTATACTTCTAGTATAATAGGATTCTACCTCAGATTTTCTTAACCTTAATACTTAAGCTGCCTGTGCAACATTTTAACTTCTGTTGGATTTCTTCCAAAAAATTGTCTAACACTGACAAAGTTCCCTTAGTTCTCCCTCCCTTTATTATTTTTAAATTTTTAATTTTTAAAATAATGTCTACCCCAACATGGGGCTTGAATTCATGACCCCCAAATCAAGAGTCACATGATTGGGGTACCTCAGTTAAATGTCTGCCTTCAGCTTAGGTCATGGTGCTAGGGGTCCTGGGATAGACCCAGTCCCTTGCAAGGCTCCCTGCTCAGTGGGGAGGCTGCTTCTCTCTTTCCCTCTGTTCCCCAACTCCCGCCCCACCTGCGCCCATGTGTGTGCATGTGTGTGCACGCTTTCTCTCTCAAATAAATAAATCTGTAAAAAAAATAAAAGTTGCATGATCTACCAACTGAGCCAGCCAGGCACCCTCCCAACACCTTTAAAATCAAATCACTATAGTGCTCAAAATCTACAATTGCTCCTTTTGTAATACATCGAGTTAATTCCAAAAAAAATTTTCAAAATCATCTTTAATTTGGTCCTTTGCTGCATAATATCCCTTTCCCAACTACAGCATATTATATTCATCTTCTGCATGATTTCCTCTTTGTAAGGTATTTTTCAGTCTACTTACTCAAACAAATCCCTCTTCCCCACACCTCACCAAATGACTCTGGCCTTTCCCTTATCCACTGTCTTTGAAGTTCCTCAGCATGAGATCAATGATACCAGGCTCTTTAGTACAGTCTACTTTGTATTATCATGTAATTGTTGCGTGTTTATTTTTGTTTTTCCAAAGATAGTGTAGGCCTTCAATAAACAAAAATTTTATCTTAAAAATCTGTATACTCCCCTAATACCTTTAGACAACATCAAGCATTTGTAAAACTTATCTGAACATTGTATTTTTTTCCTAATGTAAGCCAAAACTCTATCAACAGCAGTTACAGTAAGCTTTTTTTTTTTTGATTCATTCAAGTAGTTACTTTTTTTTAATGGAAGCATGTAATATAATATCATGACAAATATTCAAAATAATACATTTTTATGTTATGAGGCATACTCCTATTTATGAGTTAAGCTACAATAATCTGATTGTAAATGGTATATAAAATGCTAATTTAATGTTATCATTATTTACAATATTAAGGTAAAAGAAAAATTATATTTAAGTATAACAGTCACTCACTGCAACTGTTGTAGACTTTGGAGTTATTCCCACAGTCCCAGTTATTACACAACTGTGTAAGTCATGTTATTATGAACTTTACCTCATTCCCAGCCTTCTACAGTTGCATAGGATGGTTGAGACCTTCATTCAGCAAATCAAGGTCAAACTAACATATGGTCTGATGCTCTCTCTATGGAGATGTTCTGAAGAGAGATGAAGAACAGTGGAGATGGTGAGCCTTAGCCACACAGAGTATTGAATGTGACCTGAAAAAATCTACACCTCAGGGTAGTACTTTCCCTGAGAACCTGATGAACTCATCCCTCCACCTTGTGGAAGTGTCTCATCAACTTCTAAGGCAGGAGGTTTATGTGGAAATTTGTTTAATTAGGCAACTCTTCGTGGTGTTTTTTTTCTTTTATTTATTTTTTTATTACTGAGTATATGACTAAAAGAGGGATTATCTTCTGGTTAGTTACCCTGTAAAGAGCTATAGGGTTCTGGAGAAAGCTCAAAGACAGCCAGCTATGCACCAAAGAATAGACCAATGGCTAGGAATATCACAAAGTTATTTAAAACAAGTATAAACTGCATTATCTTGCAGGAAAAACTTATTTAATAGGAGTAACAAGTAGAGGATGAAAGCCTATAAGCAACGCACTTGTGCGTCTAGATAAAACACTGAAAGGTTCATGGTCAAAATATCAGTGACCTTGGAAATAGGAAAGAATCCTCAGGAATCCTCCTTTTGGTAACCTGAAATCATTTGAGCAATACTTCCTAACATAGAGCATGTTATCAGGCACTGTGCTAAGCTCCTTAAAAGTGTTATTTAGTTTTTACAATAATTCTAAGACAGGCACTATTAAATGTCCTTATTTCACAAATCAAAAATGTAAGGTTAGACAGGCTACAGAAGGCACCTTAAGTTTGGGAAATGGTAGAACCAGTATTTAAATTTGGAACTCCTAGACTCAAAAGTGTTTTAATAGCAATCGCAGTACATGCCTTAACTACATTAGTAGTACACTTATATTTTGTTTTTGCTCATTATTCACTATGGATGTTTTAAAACATGAGGGTTACATGCTGATAAGGCAAACTGACTTCTAATTGATGGTTACTCAAAAACATCTTTTAGAAATTGTTGTGATTAGACACTGGGTAATTTGTTTACATTTGTGCATTTGACTAACTTGTTCTGAAAACCACAGGAAATCTCAGACTATTAAGAATAAGAACTATGTTTACTAGCCTTCAATGTTCCTTAAGTAGCAGCATGTTTTTTACGTAGTATGTACCCAAAAGTAGACTCCATCAACTCAGTAAAATTGAGGGTGAAGTCATATAGTCAAAATTGAGGGTGAAGTCTAAATATAATATGTATTACAAGATAAATATTCGGTGGTCCTATTAAGCTGTCTTCAACACCATTTTATGCTATTAAAATGCTTTAAAGTAGATTTATTTAGTGAATGCTTTAAAAACACACCTAAAATTCAAAGCTAGGTAAACACAAATTAGTATAAGTTAATTTTCAGGGGAATTGAATTAGACATTTTCTTGCATCTCCATTATTAAAGATAATTTATTACATGATAGGTCTTGCAAATAGTAGAATGAATTTTACAAAGGTGAAAGGGAATCTGCTGTCTTTATCATTCTTGGAAATAAATCTGTTATTTTTATCACAGATGGAAGTAATTTTAGGATAGTCTGGTGATTGTGGAGTGACACTGCCACCTAGTGGCCATTTTCACCATAGGCAATGCCCCTTTTGGCCCATTGGGCAATGTTGAGGAGACTTGAATTCATCATCAGGTATATACACTTTAGCACCCGTCTTCATATTCAATGGATTATAAAGTCTTTGAGGGAGGAACAATGTCTTATGTATTTTCTTTCTTTCCTGTACTAAGTATTTGTTACTGTCAAAGTGAAAACATGTTCAGCAGCCACCCAGCTAAGAGAATTATGTTTTCATTCCTCATCCCATCTACCTCCTCACACACCTAACTCTTCTACTTCTGCTCAGACCTGCATAAAAACTGGCAAATGTGGAAACCATGGTGAGACAATGGCAACTTTCTGTTCCCATGACCACATCACCAATTTAAAAAGCAGAAAATAAAATCATGCATTACGTGGTTGATCCTTAATACTGGAAATTAAAAAAAAATAGATTACAGTAAATTCTAGTGGTTAAATGGAATGCAACCAAATCATCAGAATAGCAGAGAGATAAACATCATTACAATTTCATTCTAACAGCTACACTTTAAAGAATATTTATAAAGTGCTAGGCCTTGTTCTAAGTGCTTTCTGGTTTTATTTTATGTAGTCCTCAAAACAATCCTACAAAGTAGTTAGAACAAAAAGCAACAAAAATAGTGATTTTTTAAAATACCCAAATATTCCTAATAAAGATTATTTTGAAAAACACATTTTAGCAGATTTACCAGTCACCTAAAATACTTGGAAGAATTAGACTGCTTTAGCAGAATTACTATAATTATTCTTTGGAAGACACATGCCAAATGAATCAAATTAACAGATGAAAAAGTGTTTATTTATCTATTTATATATCTGTCTTGATCGAGAAAAGACTAGGGGTGGCTTAAAAGGGGACCACAGTAACTTTTTGAGAAATATTCAAGATCTTAAATATATTACTCTCCCCAAAAGTTGGCTGCTTCCAAGCTTGACTTAATATTTTGCATGTTTTCTCTTCGTTGTTTTGTAAATATATTTGCTTCTCCTTTTTGCAACCGACGTCTGACAGCTGATTTTTGCTGTTTTGTCAACTGACGTTTCACCTTCTGTCTCACCATTTCCTGGAAAGATTTCATGAATTAGTATTACTGATAATTGACCACTTTCATAAGGAGTAAATATTCAGTAAAACAAAGATTTACATTGCTAATATTTTTTAAATTTGCTAAGAGCGTGAATTTCTTAAATTCCAAACACTGACAGTATTATATGAACCAACAATAAACACAAACTAATGGTTACAAAATAGGAGAAATTAAATTACTAACAGAAATACAGATTATAGCAAAAAGTAGTACACAATTCTTTGACTAACAAATCTCCATAGTGCCACCTAGTGTCCATCAGGAAAACTGAAACCAAAAATCGAAAACCAAAAAATCCAAGATAAAAACTGTTTCTCTGTGTTCAAGGTAAAAGTAGAAATGGCTTTGCAGCAGAAAAGTATGTTTGAAAGTATTCACAACTGGTCAAAATGTACCCAAAAGTGTCTTTCTAACATCAGGCGTAGAGATGACCTGATAGCAGCAGTTACATGGAAAAATCTTTATACAATTCCTGGGAGATGTAGAATGCTTTCTCAATATAAATTCAAATGATTTCTTATCAAGACCCGAGCTGCCAATGTCACTTACAAGATGAATAAAAAGTTTGAATATTCTGTTCCCAATAACCTTTTCTTTGTCTGAAGCACTACTGCCTGCTATTTAATTGTACATCACCTTGTATCATCCAACTTATTTCCTAAAAAAGAGATACTGCAAAGGCTGAAGCAAGAGTCTCTTTTTAGTATGCCTCACCCTATGGTAGGCACAAAAATGCATTTATTAAACATCTGTCAAGTTAAAAAATCAACAAATAACAGATCTTAGGTGAAAAAGGGCTAAGGAGAGTTAGTCTACCTAACAGACTGTTTCTTGGGTTCATAGTGTACTATAAAATGCTGGAACAGGTAAGTTGAATGCAGACTTTGCATTATTTAACACAGTTAAGGAGACTACATTCAATCAACAGGCTTTAATAAGTTATCCTTCTTAATTTTAGTCTTAATGTTTCTCAATGGGAAAAAAGGCCAGAGAATAAAGGGTGGAAACAGAAGAATCAGAATTCAAGTCCCTGCAGAAAACCCAAGAGATGTAGTCACCCGAACCCAGTAAGGCAGGAGACTTAGAAGGAACTGGTATCCCAGAAGTTTCAGAACTGAAAGCTGTAGGATTGGCTGAAAATTTAGAATAAGTGTGACTGGCCCCCAGGACTCTTCCCTACCCTAGGAAAACTAGCAAACTATCATAACCTCCTCACCCCAGCAGACCAGAATCCTGAATTAGAAAAGCATCTTCTTAACTACAAGGAAAAAAGCAATACCTTCAGAATTCTGAAGGAAAATTATTTCCAAACCACAACTCAAACACTTAAATTCCCAATCAAGTATAAGAACAGGATAAGACATTTTTGATAATAAAAAGTACTGACTCTCCCATTCACTCATATAATTACTGGAATCTGTACTGCCAAATAAAGAAGTAAAATAGGTAAGAGAAAAAGATGGAACAGCAACCAATAAATAGGAAATGAAAAGTCCCAGGAAGACAATTCAGTAGAACATGCACCACATTTAAACTAGAAGAGTTCACAGAGGTCTGTAGAATATTGCCAAGAAAAAAAATCAATTTATTTTCTAAATGTTCTGCTTGAATTTTCCCTTGGTTCTTCACTTTGATGAGACCATAGAATAATCATACCAAGAAGCTGAAGAAAATAAGGAGATCAACAGATTACTATGTATGTACCTCCTCCTAATCCAGAATAATTTATGAATCCTACAATGTTAATTTTTTCATGTTAAGAAAAGGGGAAGAAAAATCTCGCTTAGTACATATTTTTTAAAATGATGAAACACAAAATAAAATACTTGTGTATTATTAAAGGAGTACATAAAAAATTAACAAAAATCATGCATTTTGTTGATTCCATTGTTTGTTTTATATTGTTGGCCATATATATTTATTAAAAAGCTATGTACCTTAATGTTTATAGAATTTGTTACATAGTAGGAAGAACAGGGTTGACAGGTGGCAAATACTAATAAATAGAGAACTATAAAAGTATTTAAATGAAGAAAACAGATCTTACAATTACATTTTCAAAGAACACAGAGGAAATCTTTTACTAGACAGTAAAACAATAATCATAAAATTAAGAGACGTAACAAAAGGGGTGCCTGGGGGGCTCAGTCGTTAAGCGTCTGACTTCAGCTCAGATCATGATCCCAGGGTCCTAAGACTGAGCCCCGGATCAGGCTCCTTGCTTGGCAGGAGGCCTGTTTCTCCCTCTCCCACACCCTCTGCTTGTGTTCCCACTCGCTGTCTCTCTCTCCCTGTCAAATAAATAAATAAAATCTTAAAAAAAAAAAAAAGAGAAGTAACAATATAAATTGTTTTCTCCTGACCTTTTAACAAAATAAAATTTGACCTCAAGGAAAACAGTGTGACTAAATTTCCAAAAGAATGTAGAATTAAGATGATCAATTTGTTTCCAATGACTACAGGGAAACCTTTTTGATCAAACCAGGCTTAAGAGACCTTTTTTCTCTTTAGAAGACAAATTTGTATTTTATAATGCAATTCATTTGACCCCATTTTAAACTTTAAGTTCCTGTTAGCTATAAGGGAAATGGGATAAAGTCAAAATGACCTAAAGACAGTGTCAATGACATCATCTTTGTATACATTAGGCAGCATAACTTAGAAAATTTAAGAAAGTAGTATTAATTGGTAATCTAAACTTTATATGCAATTACCGACTTTATACCACTGTAATTACATAAAAGCATTTATGTTTTGAATCTATCAAAGAAAAAAAGGTGAATAAAACTCATTAAGTACAGAAAATATCAAAGCCAAGGATGGACAGGCAATCAAAGAGTATGAGAAATTTTTTTTTTAAAGACTTATTTATTTACTTGAGAGAGCGAGCGAGGAGGGGATAAGAGAGTAGGAGAGTCTTAAGCATCAGACAGCAAGAGCCTGAGTGTGCCTGGGGCTTGATCTCAGCAATCTGAGATCAAGACCTGAGCTGAAACCAAGGGTCAGACAGTCAACTGACTGTGCCACTCAGGCACCCCTAAAAAAGTGTGAGGATTCTTAATAAATACAGGTTGTTAATACTTAAAGGGAGACTTTTGTATTTTAATAGAATTAATAGATGTTCCAAAAATTCCATAGATTTAAATTTTACATCCAGAAAACCAGGTAAATTTACAAGGCCAACAGTAAAGAGTATATAAAAACCAATACATTTATAGAATTACACACTTTTATTTTAGGCTGACAAGCTCTAAATGTTTCTATCAAGTAAAGTTCTTATAACCATTAAAAGTGTGCTATATTAAAAAAAGTGTGCTATATTATAAAATACAGTATGTTATTTTTAGCTTGTCTTCAGTAATTCTGATTTAATTTTGTAAATATCTCATATTATATCCATAGGACATACAATTTCACTTACTGACAATATATATGAACTTGGAAATCAGAAGTTCAGTAAAAACAAAGTTTTTTATTTTGAATTCACATTCCACATAATTTTATTTCCTCCTTTCTAACTTCTAAATTGATTTTCTTTTGTTCATTTTAAGTGAAGTTATGACTAAAAACTGGTTTCAATGGTATTTAACTTAATGCCTTTAAGCATTAGGAAAACACCCAATACACCAACGATGTGATTTTATTTCTTTCCTTAAAAATTGGCTAAAGAAATAAACTGATTCTTCCTACTGGGTAGCCTGCAGAGAAGGATAGCAAGGCAGTAAAGCTCCTCAGAAGCAGGACTATTTGTGTTCACTATCCTGTACAGAAAATGTCCCTTAAGAAATTGTTTTGAACACTGCTGCTAAATGTCTAACAAAAAGTTAAGATACCCAGCATTTTTAAATCACCTATTTTTCTCCTTCAAGATTAAAGAACTAGCGAGTGAAACTGGTGCATCTTTGCACTTCAGCTGCACTGCTGTCACTGGGTAATCTTGAGCAAAGTCACGTAACCTATCTGGGCCTCAATTTTCTCATTGTTAAATTGCAAGGACTGGACCATATATGAATATCTATAATCTGTCCATGGTTATGACCTAATCAACATTTGGAAAATGCTGAATAGTTACCGGAGGAATTGTTGAACAGCTTAAAACACTGCCTGCAGAAGTAACACTCAGAGTTCTTGTTCTGCGCTGTTTACTACCTTCTGTATTTTCTTCATCTCTAAAATCAAAAGAAAATCACAAATTATCTAGTTAATTTTTTAGTTAATTATGTGTGATTAACTTATATTATTCCTACATGACAGTAAAACTTAAAAAACATAACATACAGGCCAGAAAGATCATTATATTTAAAATTTCTGTGAAGGTAAAACTGCCCACAATTCAGCCCAATGTATTAACACTTTTCATTTTTCAGCATTCAAATAGTCACTATCAAAATTGCAAAATGGTAAAATGTTTCAGCCACCAAATTTGTTATCATGTCTCTACAATTCCTATCCTTTCCTCTAATTCTCTCCTTTTCTTTCATTGAACTTTTCACATATCTGCCTCTTAAAAACGTAAATCCTTGTAACACTTTCCTGCCACCTCCCGAACAACAACCGATGGCACAGAGAGTGCTCTTGTAGTCTGCTGTGCTGAGATAGAAAAAATGATGGAAACTAACCTGTTTTACACATTGCTCAAAGTTTTTATGCATACAAGTATAAGAAACTCAGACAATATTAACCCCTAATAGTTAATATTTTTCATCAAAATGTTATCTTGTTTCCACTCTAGATAATAAAAATTTTGCCCAACACGTGTTCAAAGAGAACAAATTATTCTGTGCTAAAACAATTTAACCTATGTAGATTTTCTTCTATTACTTACACAAACTCCTCAGCCACTGCCACCCTTGATTTTAATTTAATTTTACAAGCTTATTATTTGAGTGGTAATAGCCCTGAGACTCTAGATATGGTCATATAAAAAAGGCACAAAATTTTTGTGTTTTGCTTCACAATAAAACTCTAAAGATTAAGACAGCCCTAGGATGTAAGCCTGAACATGTACTGAGAAATGCCTAATAAGTGTACTATTGATCTAATTTTGTCATATTGCTATTTTGAATAAGACTCCCTTTCATTAAACTGTAATTGTTTGATTCTGGATAAACAATTCCAAATCTAAAAATTAAATTTTTTATATCTTTTGCTAGTATTAATTTTTGCAAGAAAAAAACTCTTACAAGAAAAATAACGTATACCATTATATAATCTTAACTGTACATGAGCAAATAAGGATAGAGGGTTCAAAGTACCAGAGAAAATTCATTATAAGTAGATATTTTAGGAAGAGAGTACATTTACTGCATGTTTATTGGACTACATATGAATCAAACATATATTAGATGTAAAATCACAAAAATATATGAACATTTATCCATCTACATCTTGTTCTATTTATCAATTATTTGTAAATAATTCTTTTAAAGTAATTGATTTGCATTTTTAGGGCAGAACTGCTTAAAACTGACACAGTAGCTTGTAAAGGGTAATGTGAATTTTAACAACAAAAGGTTATTTGCTTTCATTATTTACACACAATGGGGAAGAATATAGCTCTGCTACATACATCATTTGGGAAAAAATAAACAAACACACCTACTCATCTACCACCTATACTTTGAAGAAAGTATAGGTCTCCACATTAAAGTAAAAAAAAAAAAAATCAATCAACAGACATCTATACCTGAAAGGCCTGATTTCTTTGTTCAATGATGACAAGGCAATCAGAGGAGGGCATGCATCTTCATACTCTTCATAGCCCATGCAGATTCCTCCTTGACCTGCTTTACCATCTTGCCTGGTGTCATTTTCAGTTTTGTTTTTCTCCTCAGAACACTCAGTTACAGAACTGTTGTCAACAGCCTGCCCTTCTATTTCTTCTAAAGCTTGACTGAATTCAGGTATTTCAAAATTGTGTGCATCAGCACTCTCGTCTGACAAATCATCTTCCTTTATTTGCTCAAGATCTCCAGATGATATGCAACAGCAGTCAGCTGTTTCATCTGTAGAGTTTTGATCACTCTGATTTTCTATACTACAAGCCTTTGCTTTTTCTAACATCTCTTCATCAGAATGTGAGAATTCAGACCCGTCTTCTGTTACAGTATTTTTATCATCTGGACCTACTGGATGAAGCAGTTCATCATCTGCCTGCATTTCCTTTGTATAGCCACTGGCAGAAACCTCTACATCAAGAGAGTCTTCCCTCCTAGGAAAAAAGAATGACTGCTTAAGTAATAGGAGAAAAAAATGTACCTGACATGGATATTTATTATTCTGACAAATTATAATCCTCAAATGAGTTTAGAGTTTATATGTTTTAAAGATTTTTCTTCGACTAAAATCTAATAGTTAAGTATTCAAATATAAAGGACACAGGCTTATTGTCACATAAGAATAAAGTGACTATGGAAAGCAACAAATACAAGTAGAAAGGTTTGACTTCAGTTGATACTGATTTAATAAACTGACTTTCAAAAGGGCCTAAAGATTTCTTCTTTTAAGTTATGTCAATCATCCCAAATCAGAAAACAGTATATTAACTAAGTATATAAAATAAATGGGGAAATTTTGCTTTGAGAATTTATATATAATTATGTTCTATAAAGCAATTAAATATAGCTTCTCTTCTGAACAAAGGAAAACATAAAACTCAATGAACACTTGACTTGCTTCCTTAAAAATGGGTTATTCACATATAAACTGCACTTGGCAGTAAAAGTTTGTGAATCTGTAAGAAACTAGGTATGTTCCTCTCCTAAATCCAGTAACATTGCCTTAATAGACCAAAGGCAGGAATTTTCTAGTTTTTAAGTTTCATTTATACATTAGACAGCAATGATACTCAACAATGATGATAGCCCACAATTACCATGTGCTGAAGGTCACTATTTGGAAATTTTTTTAAATGCAACTAACTGTTAAAACTCTTATAACTAAATAAATCAGGTTACTTAAACAGTTTTATTATTTTAAGGCGTAGTACAAACCTGATATCACTAAAAGTTGGATAAAGCTCACTTTCATAGCTGAAACGTTTCATGAAGAAATCTCTAATGCATTTAACATCTCTGTCAAAATACCTGTAAAAGCAAGAATCATTTTTAATATAGCTTGTGTTGCTCATGTTTTTCCTTATTAGTCAATGACAATATCCTTAATTATGATACTCCTAATCATTGTATGAAAGAGGAGTTACTCATAAGAAAAAAAAAGAAACAAATCAGTTGCCAGGGCTTTTGAAAAGCTAAAATGAAAAGCAGAGAAATGAAAAGGAAATAAAAGCTGTCAAAGGCATTAAGTCCTTATAGTTAGAAAACTCAAGGTCTTCCCATACTGTAACAGACATACTAAGAAAAGATAAGATGTATATGAATCTCAGAAAAGAAGATTCTGGATCTGTGGTGTGGGGATGGGTTTCCACTTTTCCTCTTTTGTTTCTGTCTGTCTGGTTATACTTCTTATCAGCTATACCCACTAGAACTCAGTCAACTGCAAAAGCTAAGGATAAAATAGGTTAATGACACCTAAGAAAAAGTTTGGGGACTATTAAATTATGTTTATACACCTTTATTATCCATTAGCTAATTTGCAAGAAGAGCCAAGAGAGATAAATAATGCTGTGGATTATAAATAATGATCTGAAGACATGTTAATCTGGTCCAAGAGTTCTGGACCTATGAATATCACCGTAAAGCAGTGAGAACAGATTAAATTCTCTAGGTTCCTAGATAAGGGAGAATTAAGAAACAGGGTGCTGTGGAATTGACTACCTGCTTGAATATTAATTAATTAATATTTTAGAGAAATATGAAGTCTGGAAACAGAAAGATAATGCCACTCTTCTTTCCTTTTAGGGCACCATGGGGAAAAACCTCAATAAATTATTTTAAAATTATCTTTTTATATATGTTTGTGTCTCATCTAACTAAACAAAATCTCAAAATCTTCAAAAGCAGTAATAATTCTTATTTATAAGTTAATTATTTATTAATTTATATATTTATTTCTGGTGCTTAGCACAACTTCTTTACCCCAGTACTTGCCCATTAAATATCAAGTTAAATCACACAGTTTCCCTATAGAATTCTGCAGCCTACATTTCAAATGTCATGATTTGTCATCGTTTCCATCTCTATTTCTGGCGGTTCCTGGATGTTCCTTCATTGTGACTATGTTACCCCGTATAATAAAAATGGTGATTAGTCATCATCCAAAAATATTTTTAACTACCCAAGCACCTAATAATCTATTAATAATTGGTTGGAAATACTCTTTAAATTTATATTTAATGGACATTTGTTTTTATACAGTAAGTATAGACATTTTCTAATGAAAAGCAGAAGAAAGAAAATCTTGACTGAACACAAACTGGATTGAGCTCCTACTTTCCAAGAATTCATTATCTCTATTATCTAAGTGATAGCGTTTGTTATCTTCAGGAAAAAAGAAAAGTTTCTCATATTGTAACTTGGAACAGGAGGAGAAAAAAAAATTCAACTTTAATTTGATTACCATCAGTTTCATCATGAAATACAAGGGAAAATATTCTGTCATATTTCACAGCTTGGTTAGCTTACATGTTAAGTAATGGGAGGAATGACCTTATCACAGTGATCAGATAAAGTGATTCTGCCCTATGTCAGGGATGAGGTTTTACATGAATTCTTTTCTTTTAATAAAATAAAGGCTGAAAAAGAGGAGTGATAATCTTGTTCTGACAACTGAGCCCACTCCAAAATCACAATTTTTATTAAGGCCATCACAATTATCAAATTACGCTTGGTGAAACACTGGTAGGCAACCATGGAGCAGAGAGAAAAGGGGAAAGGCAAAGAGGATGGGCTTCTAGATTTTCCCTCTCTATTCCCTACTTTTTCTGAGCAGGTTTTTGTTTTAAAAACTGGGCTTTCACCTAAAAGTATGAATAAAGGGTCCTTGGACTAAGAAAGTTTGACTTTCGAAAGTCTGTCAGATTACACAAGTAATTCAAATTCTTTTGATGATTTATAAAGCAGGCAGTTTCTTCAGATTTCCCATATACAGCATAAACTTAATGACCACTAATTTTAAAAACAGGATCAAAGTGCATTTTGTTCCCCTTTTAAAACACTGGAGAATAAGAAAGATTCTCTTATGGGGGGATTATTCTAGTCTGACATCCTTTAATAAAAAACTAAATTTTAGGGGCACCTGGATAGCTCAGTTAGTTAAGTGGCTGACCCTTGATTTTAGCTCAGGTCATGATCTCAGGGTCCTGGGATTGAGCCCCATGTCAGGCTCTGTGCTCAGCAGGGAATCTGCTCCAGGACTGTCTCCCTCTCCCACTGTCCCTCCCTCCACGCATGCACACTTGCTCAAATAAATAAATCTTAAAGAAAACGAACAATTTTTTAGACCATTAACATCAGCCATTTCAAACCAGTTACTGACCCAAATGATAACATTACAAAGTTGAAAAATTAAGAAAAAAACTATTACATCACACATAAAAATACCCATATCCAGAAACACTTTTAGCATATACCACTCAGCATTGTGATGAGAAGTTGACACCATCTGTGGAAAGTCAATCATGGTGATGTGATCATCTTTATCCAAAATGAGATTAAATTCATTAAAATCTCCATGAATCAGTCCATGATTTGCAAGTTTAACAATTAGTTCCATAGCTTCATCATATACTGATGCAGGATCTTCAACGTGGTGTATCTGACATCTGAAAGTATGAAAATAGGTTATTTGTATTCATTTCCGATTTTCATGAAACCAAGCATGTATGTGTATTATTATTTCCATTCTTTAATTCCCTAACAGCTTTTTCTTCATTTCTATCAGCATACAGACGTGATATAACAGCTCCCACCTATTTTTTTTTAAAAAGAAGCCATGACTGTCTCAATTCTGTATCCTCTTTCCATTAAAGACTTTCTCTGAAAATTACAGCCAAACTTCTCTATATGGACTTTCTTCATTTTTTTCCCTCCCATTCTAATCAACCCTTTTTTTTTAAAGATTTTATTTATTCATTTAACAGAGAGAGAACACAAGCAGGCAGAGAGGCAGGCAGAGGCAGAGAGAGGAGCAGGATCTCTGCTGAGCAAGGAGCCCGATGCGGGACTCAATCCCAGGACGCTGGGATCATGACCTGAGCCAAAGGCAGCTGCTCAACCAACTGAGCCACCCAGGCGTCCCTAATCAACCCATTTCAAACATTTTCATCCACCTTGTTCCAAAGATATAAGTCTGGTCAAAGCTACCAATGACTTCCAGGTTGCTAAATCCAGTAGTCATTATTTCATCTGTCAGTTAAACTCTTCACTCTTGTTGAAATACTCCCTTCACTTATTCTTGGTATGTCAACTCTTCAGGCTCTCCTCTTTCCATACTTATCACTCCTTCTTAGTCTTTTTTTACTAGTTCTTCATCTTTCCTTGACCTTTAAATTTTGGCGCTCCTTAAAGGTTATTGCTAGGAGCCTTTATTTACAATCATTCTTGATGATCTCATTCAGGCTCATGGCTTTAAACACTATATATACACTGACCTCAATCTAGACTTCTCTGAACTCTAAGGCATCTCAAATTTAACATTTCAGTCCCACACTGAGCCTCTGAATCTATTTCACTCTCTAACTCCAAGCTGCTCTTTCTACGGTCTTTCCCATTTCTGTAAATGAAAACTTTGTACCTCCAATTAATTTGTTATTCAGGCCCAAAACCTTGGTATTATCCTTGACATTCCTCTTCCTTCATATCAATATCCAATCCCAAATAAATCATGTTGGCTCTATCTAAAAAATATATCCAGAATCTGACCACTTTTTATCACCTTAAAATCTACAATTCTGATCTAAATAACCATTATCTCTTGCCTGGATTATTACAATAATCACCTAATTTGTCTTCTTAATTCTGTTCTCATCTCATTTCAGTCTATTCTCAAAACAATAGCCACAGCAATCCTATTAAAAAGTGTCACATCATGTCTCTTCTCCAAAATCCTCCATAGCTTCCTATCCCAATCAAAATAAAAAAAGCCCTTTTGCTAATCATCGCTACATTGGCAATGATATTGCAATATATAAATGTATGAAATCAACATGTTACACACTTTAAATTTATGTATCAAATGTATTAAAAAAGAAATTAAAAATTCCTCATAGTGGCCTTTAAAGCCTAAATGATCTAGTTCCCTGCTGCCTCTCTAATCTTATCACTTATAATCTCTGCCCTCATTCACTCAACCCCAGTCACACCAGCCTCTTCACTGTCCCTGAACATTTAGGCATGCTCCCATCCCAGGATTTATGTACTTGCTGTCTCCTCTCTCTGGATCTCTTAGATAGCTTTATGGTTTTCTCTCCCATTTTTTTAGGTTTGTGCTCAAAAAACACCTTATCAATGAGACTTTTCCTGACCATTTATGTGAAAATAGCAGCTTCCTCCACCTACATCAGTACTTTCTGTCCCTCTTACCTGCTTTATTTTTATCCACTGCATTTTCTACCATCTGAAAATCATACATTTCCTTATTTAGCTATTTATTGCATGTCTCCCTCTAACAGAATATAAGCTCTATGAAGGGAGAGATTTTGTTTTGTTCACTGCTGAGTCATGGTATATCCTAGAACAGTACTTGGTATATACTAGATTGTTAATAAATACTTGTGGAATGATTCACAGAGATTACAAAATACATACTGTCAGAGTGAAACTGAATTTTTAATTTGCATGAGACTACAGCTTACTATTAATTTCTTATCTCTATTAAATATTCCATTTAATCAAAAATACACATTTTGGAAACTAAACCTTACATTTATTTATTAGTATCCATAGTTTCAAGAATAATAAATACTTACAGAGGATAGCCATTTATGAGTTCCATGACGACTGCATGGCGATTATAATCAATTGGTTTTGGGACTGGGAATTTCCTTTCATACAATGCCTAAAACATAGCAAAACAGGTATAAACTAATGAAGAGATCATTACTTTTTAGGGAAAAATAAAAGCAAATGTACTGGCCCACGACCACAAGGGAAAACACCCAAGTCTTTACAAAATTACAGTTAACACATACTTATTTATGTATGGCTTATTCACAGCACAAAATGAGCTATACATAAAACAAAATTTTAAACCAGTTTACTTAATTCACTTTTCACCAAGCATTAATTTACTGAACATTTACTGAATATTTTACATGGTGCTAGGATTATACAAATGAATGTTAAAAAGTCTTTCCCCAAGAAGCCTACACTTAGGATTTACCCTCTTATTTTGTTAAATTTCTGCCATTAATTGGGAGTGTGCTTAAAAATTCACATGGAGGGCACCTGGGTGGCTCAGTTCATTAGGCGTCTGCCTTCGCCTCAGTTTGTGATCTCAGGGTCCTGGAATGGAGTCCCATATTGGGCTCTCTGCTTGGCAGGGAGTATGCTTCTCCCTTTCACTCTCTCTTTGTGCTCTCTCAAATAAATAAATAAAATCTTAAAAAAAATTCATATGGAAATAAGTTGTGATTTGGGAAATACTCCTGTCTTCTGGTAGATTAGGAAATGAAATTCAACCCAGGAGATCAGGCATTTTAGTTTATAAAGCACTGACCATAATATAGAATATAAATAAATTGATTATGTGACAAATATATACACAGTAGTGGTCTGAATCAGATTTTACTTTAGATCATCTATAAATCCATTATTTCCCCATATGCTTTACTTTTTCTATCGTATTATGTACAAATTCCAAATATCTTAAATTTATGACCTCTACAATTTGGAATGCTACCATTTCAATGTAGGCCTTTGTTACTCATACCTGTTTGCTCCAACAGTGGTTCTAGCTCTTGCCACGATATTTAACTTTTATTCTGTGTACCAATACCAAACTAAAATAGTTAACGTCAATGCTCCATTTTAAAAAACCTACAATGTTTTAAGTACTGATTTCAGTCTGGAAAACTTTTCCTAGTTTTCAAAACTCTCTTCAATCTACTTATCCAGTCCTAGTTTTTCCAATACTCTTTTTAATAAGCACTCTGGAGTACACACAGGGCTTACGTCTATATTCATGTCTTTGCCTATAGTGGCTCCTCTGCAAAGTACACTGTCTTAACTATCTTCTCCTTAGAGACAAATTATACGCATGCTTCATGACTCTACTCAACTCCTACTAGCTTTAGGAAACCTCCTTCATTAACTATTCTAGTCTACAGAAGTTTCTCTAAATGTAACATGTAATTTAATTTTTAAAACTATTCTTTATATATATTTGTGTTGTATTCCCAACTTTAAGACATTGACTGTATTATTTATTTCTTTGGTATCCACACCTTCACCCGAGTGTATGCCAGGTACTTAATACAGTGGTAGGCATAACACTGATATTCAATATATATCTATTAACAGGGTTAGTTTTAGAAAGCTGTTTACTTCCTACCTTTTTTTGTGAAAGGAACTGAATTACTTCCCATTCCCCAAAGGTTTTTGCTTGTTTGGCTTTAAAGACTTTTTTTTTTCAATGCAAGTAGTTTTGAACATGCCTTAGCAACTCAATAGCATATAACCTTAACTACTGTCATAGTGGTCTAGCCCATGCAGTATGGTTTAATTCTTAATTAATTCCTAATCTTATTTTACTCTCTAGGAAAAAAGAGAATAAATTTAAGGAGCATGTTTATGCATAACTTGGTTCTATTCTAGTATCTTCATATAAACATCTGAGAAAACAGCTAATGCAGTTTTGGGAAAATGTGTAACAATCCCTACCAAACTGCCTACTTGCTGATTGTCTTTCATTGGTTACAAACCATTAGTATAAGACAAGAAACATCTATCATGTACAGTATCAGCATCACTTATATTGTCTTGAGAATTCTTCTCCCATGATTACTAAAAATTTAAGCATATGAATTAAAATAACCTACTCAAAGAACACTCCTAAGAGTTTCATAAACTGGTCATATACTAGAGTGACTCCTTTTTTTTTTTTTAATGTATGTATGTATGTATGTATGTATTTTTAGTAATCTCTATACTTAACATGGGACTCAAACTCACAACCCTGAGATCAAGAGTTGCATGCTCTTTCAACTTAGCCAACCCAGTGCCCCTAGAGTAACTTTTAATAAATCAAAATTTTAAAAAGTGGAGATAAGTAGTAACAAACACCGTTATTATTGGAGAATAATAACAATATAACACTCTTCTGTTTAATTAAATGTTACTGAAGATATTTAATTTGGTTATTAAAGATATTTAACAAGTCAAATATTTAACAAAGGGTGTTTGGGTAGCTCAGTTGGTTAAGCATCTGCCTTCAGCTCAGGTCATGATCCCATGGTCCTGGGATCGAGCCCCACCGGCTCTCTGCTCAGTGGGAGGAGCCTGCTTCTCCCTCTCTCTCTGCCACTCCCCTTGCTTATGCTTTCCCTCTCTCAAATAAATAAATAAAATCTTTAAAAAAAGAGATATTTAAATCTATCCTGAACTTAATTTTGAAGGTGAAAGTTTAAAGGCTAAAGAGTTTTATCATTCCTAATATGCATGCATATTTGTAAATCAACATTTCTTCTCTATTACATGAAGCAAAAATACTAGTCGACTTATCTGAAACACTAAGGTTTCTATAGATAACTACTATAGGTAATTCCCTGGGGTTTTCAGTTAGAGACAAACATATGCATATTTATGTATACTGAATAGATATACATTCACACACGTTTGTCAGGTAAATACATCATTAATTATTTAAGGTTATTTGTTAATACTGCAGAATATTATCTCATAAGATAATTTCTTATTAATATTATAGAACACATGTTGCCTTAATTTGCATTAGTAACAATGAAAAATGCCTTCACATAGAAAAAAAAGGTCACCAGAAAAACAAATAACAGAAATACACAACAACTAAAAGTGAAAGAATCAGGACTGGGGGTAGAAAGATGTAGGGGCAACGATTGATCAATGTCACTATATCTTTTCAACTATATGTATTATTTGGTTAAGAAATATAAAATTATTTACCAAATACCTTCATATAAGCAAATTCTTTCATGGCAGAGAGACGAGATAAATAAAGCCAAGACATGTTATGCCTGTGTTTATGATAATCACGTTTGTTTTTCAGATTTCGAAAGGAGGTTCTTCCCAATCTGTGAAGCTTTAATGCAAATTGCTGCCCCTCTTCATTTGCAACAATGTAAATATCTAGAGCCAAGATTTAGAAAAGATCATTATTATATCATAGTTTCAAAAAGTTCATTTGTAATTTCTGAATTTTGATTTTATTTGTATCAAATCTTCTTTCCTAATAACCAGGAATATTTACTGCTCTGCCAAATTTTTTATTTTAAGTACAATCCAAAATAAGATGACATGTATTAATATCTACTACAAAGAAAACCAGGATGGAGTGTGTCAAAGGTTATTGCTCCGAAAGGTGCTTAATACTCAGTTCAATGTAGTGGCAAAAATCTAATTGTCCTTTAGTGTCCTACATGTATGAGAAGTGATTTAATATCTTTTTTCAACAATATGAAATCCAATTCCTCAACTGCTTCAATAAATAATATTCATTCGAATATAATCTCATAGGGGTGCCTAGGTGGCTCGGTTGGTTAGGTGTCTGCCTTTGGCTCCGGTCGTGATCCCTAGGGTCCTGGGATGGAGCCCTGCACTGGGCTCCCTACTTGGTGGAGAAAGCCGGCTTCTCCCTCTCCCTCCACTGCCCTCCCTGCTTGTGCTCTCTGTTAAATAAATAAACAAAAATCTTAAAAAAAAAAAAAAAGATATAATCCTCCAGTAATCAGAATGGAGATCTTCCCATAAGTATTCTAATTATCAAAAAAAAGTTGCTATTGAAATACTAACATTTAAAACTAATTATCCTAATTATTCATGAGAAATTTTAATTATTACACATCAAGAAACTGTCTTTCACATTGGCGGGATTATAAATTAGCGTAAACTTTTGAAGGGAAATTTGGTTCTACAAATTTTAAATGTACGTAACTTTTGCTCTAATAATTCAATTTCTAAGACTGTATGAATGAATTTATTTGCACATTTGTATATAGATATGTGCAAAAGGATGTCTACCATGTCATTACTTACAGACGAGAAGAGGAAGTAACATAAATACCCCTAACAGCAGGGACTGGTAAATCAATTACCAAGTACTCATACTAGGTAAAACTCTGCAACTTGAAAAAGACCTATCTGTTAACATGAAATGATATCAAAAGTGCATCAAGAGGCACCTGGCTGGCTCAGTCAGTAGAGCATGGGATTCTTGATCTTGGGGTTTTAAGTTGGAGCCTCAGGTTGGGTGTAGAGATTGTTTAAAAATAAAATATTAAAAAAAAAAAGCATCAAGTGGAAAAAATCAAGGTGTAAAATAGTTAGGCAATGTTTGCTTTCACCTGTGATTAAAAAGATACGTGAATGGATATACATCTATTTTCAGTACATTATATATTAGTATTAACATAGAATATATCTAGAAGGATATATAAGATATCAATCAACAGTAACAACTTTGGTAATAATAGCAAACTGAGACCTGGGTTAGGAGTAAGATTTACTTTTTATTGTACTTTCTTTTATACTATTTATCATTTTCATACAGTGAAGTTCTTTTAAAAAAACCATTTTTTTAAATTAAAAAATTGGACATAAAAAAGTTAAGAGGCAGCATATCTAAAAAATGGTGTTTCATTACCTCATTTTATACATTACACACATAAACACACAGTGTTATATTTAGCACTCCTGCAATAAATTTGCTCAATGCTATTTTAGAATGCTTTTTTCTGTGTTCTACACACACTAATTTTGCCATATTTCTATGATGGAAAAATGTGTTTGTGGCTTTTAGATATTCACTATCTTCTAATACTCCCTTGTGTTACACATTTATCCATTTACCATATATAAAACAAGGGCAAATAAAATATTTGCCAAAGATGTCAGTTATTAGAAGAAAATTAACTCCTGCCATAACTGAATTTTCAGTGACAGACTTATGAAAAACAATCACCTAAACTAACAGTAATTTCATCATCTATATTGTTTCCAACCAACTTTTCAATTCACTGCTCAGTTGGAAAAAATGGAAAAATGAAAAGATAATGCTTTCTCAGGGGAAATATAAATAGAAACTAGAGTGAAGGAAATGAGTTCAGTAGTACTGTTAGCACTTACCAGATTCTTTTCCAACACCCATCTGGTTTCCAACAGACTCGACTATCTGTCTAGAAGAAAGTGTTTTCAAAGCTAGGTAATCATAGCCTGCATTTGTCAATCGGTAGCCCTGGACAGCTAGATAAAATAAAATGAAAAAGACTGTTATTTTACTTACATTGTACAATCAAGTCATATAGTTCAAGTCATGAGAAGAATTTAAACATAAGAAATCTTAGTTGGAATGATTAGCTTACCCAGTCTTAAGAGTTTGGCATTTCTTCCTATAATTTGTATTTTTTTCCCTCTAGAGCAGTATTACTCAAAGTGTGACTCACAGACTGACATCAGTTTCTAAAAATATTTGTTACCAGTCTGTGATAAGACATGGAAACTGAAATGAAGTGGTTACCTTAAGAAATTTTAATATCACTTAAACCAAGTTATTTTATGTCTTCAACTCTAATAAGGAATTTGTGCCTGTATTTTACCAGTTTTTAAATTTCATTTTCTAGTGATTACTTTTTTTATTGTGATTTTATTAAAGTATGGTTGCTTAGTAAATCGAAAAAAGGAACCCATCCCTCAATGCAGATGTTTTGAGAATTAATGCTTTAGAGTAGTGTAGCACAATGTATTTGCCTAAGATAGTGGCAGTAATTATCTCTATCCTATTTGCTATTTGATAGTAGACAGTTAATCTACTATCAGGAGATGGAGGCTATTTCTCTACTCTCTTTGATCTAGGTGGGCCCTGTGAATGCTCTAATAGAACATGGTAAATGTATGCCATTTTCAGGTCTAGAAAGAGTACTTTTTGGGCAACTTTCATTTTCCACCTTTTGAAATGCCTGCTCTGGGAGAAGCCAGATACATGAAAAATCACAAATGGTGCCATTAATACTTACTTTTGGTGCGCTCCCAAGCTATGAGTTTATGTTTCACTAATTCTCTTAAAACTTTATTACAGCCACCATGTTTAAGGCTGGCTATAGAAGCAACTAAACTGCAGGGAACTATTTCATGGTTCTTCATGCCCATTTCAACCTGAAATTAAAGGAATCATATGTAATCATAATCAACACAGAGCTATTGTCTATCCAAATATTGCTAAGAAATTAACTTCTTCAAATTTCTCTGACCATGCAGTTACCCAGCCAAGTCTGAGATATAATTCTAGACACATTTCTAATCACAATCTGATTATATAATCACAAATATTCATATTCTGCCTCTCTACTAAACTCTAAGGGTAAAAATAGAAGTACTTAATATTACTAACATGTGGCAAATACTAAGATACTTACTGACATCTAAATATTTATCTTTAAAAACTATAGGTATTTCAGATATTCACTGAGAAGGTATTTAATATGAGAGCATTATATGTAGGCATGGTGGAAGATTTAAAAATATATAAAAATAATCCCTACCCCTGGAGAATTTATTATCTGATTATCTGATTGTGGAAATAAGAACCTACACATCTAAATTTATCAGAAGACAAGAAATGGTAAGTGCTAAAACAGAAGTGGCTCAGGGTTGAAGAAAAATAATTCTAGCTCAGGGATCAGTTTCAAAGAAGTAGCACTTGAGATTGACTTTCAGATGCAGGAAAAACGAAAAAACACACAAGGGAATATCAGAGAAAGACAAAAGATTTGGACATGGCACATAGGCAAAAAAATACAGAGCACAGCAATAGCTAGTACAGTGGTATCTCAGGTGTGATGGCAAATAGACTAGAAAATCCTTTTGAAAAAGGTATGGAAGGCCTTGAAATGTAGATCAAGGAGTTTTAAATTTCTTGTTGAGGAAAACTGAAAACGCCTGAAGGTGTTTATGCAAGGGAGATACATAAACAGAGATGTTTTAAGGACATTAACCACAGCTCAAAGTTCTGCAAGGTCTTTTAAACGAAGATGTTTAAAGTAATTTGGAAAGATGTATCTATACTCAGGAATGAAGTCATAATCAAAGGGTAAAGTTGTCAGTTATTTGATAGATGTGACAGATCAAGTTGTGAAGTGGATGTGATCATCAAACAAGAGATAATGGAGGACAAAGGAGGTTTGAGGGTCAGAATTTTGGGGAAAGTTCACATTAAAAGGTAAGGGCAGCCAGTCAAAGTATGATTATTGATGTAGGAGTGCCTGAGAAGTAAAGGAAAGAGAGTCAAGGAAAGATGGCTGCTGATACCAGGGATGGTTAAGACTCAACAGAGACTGAAATATATTTAACAAGTAGGTCATTTGTTGGTGAGCTTCAAAAAAGAACTTAAATATTGCAGAGATAAAGTTTTGGAAGATAAAACTGGCACTGGTTTGACATCCCAATCCAAATCTCACACCTTAACTCATTTCCCTTATTAGCCTCTAACATTCTTTCTTGACTCCCCTGTTTCTGTCCCACATTAGCGATAAATCAATGTGCTGAGGAAGCAGAGAAGGAAGGTATCTTTCAGAAATGACAGTAGGTGTTTAGAGAAAGTGCAGATGAATTAAGTGCCTTCCAAATTTCATATTGAATTTGATACTTTACTCTTTAATTATTGCCTATTTAAGCAAAAGATAACAGCTTTTAAAAAATTCATTGTTTTATTCTTGAGATGCCTAATCTACATGTTGTTGATCTTTGTGCCATAAGAATACCACCATTAAAATCAGTTTTTGTAAATAAAATAAAATTTAAAAAAAGGGGGTGCCTGAGTGGCTCACTTGGTTAAGCAACTGCCTTCAGCTCAGGTCCTGATCCCAGGGTCCTAGGATTCCTGCCTCAGGCTCCTTACTCAGCAGGGAGCCGGCTTCTCCCTCTCCCTGATATTCTGCCTGCTTGTGCTCTCTCTCTCTCTCTGTCAAATAAATAAATAAATAAAAATTTTAAAAAATCCGTTTTTGTCACTTCCCTGTTTAAAACCTTCAGTGGGTCCCCTATATTTAGAATATATTCCAAATTCTTTACCAAGCATGCAAGGCTCTAATAGCACGTATCTGTCTCACCTTGTGCAATTTCATCTCCAACCAAACCTCTTGCTCACTGTGCTCCAGCCACATTGGCCTTCCCATTCTTCAAAAACAGTTTCTAGCTCAGCTTTTCACTTAGTACAGATGTTTCCAAGTTCACGGGACCACCTCCTTCTCATTCAGCTCCCATTATTTCCTCCTCTCCCCAGCCAGTCTTTCTTTCACTTGTCAAATATTTACTCAGTACCTACCAAACGACAACAACTTTTTCAAAAGGCCTTAACACTTTGGCTACAACACTAAACAGGTAAGATTCTTTTATTCTGGCAGTCTTCTCCGACTACACAATTGAAAGATGGCATTCATGCTCCCCACCCGAAATGTGCACATAGCTTCTGGAGTATTATTCTCCTCATCATCTTCACAGCACTTACCTGACACTGTCTTCCTCATTTATTCACTCGTTTACTCAATGATCTGTTACCCTTGTCTTGTACCCCTTTGAACTCCCTATAATTGTCACTAAAAACCAGACAAGTAAGTGTTGTTAGAATGAAACTGAGTAAATGCTCTGTGAGGGAATCTGTGAGTGCGGAACTCGGCGCTATTAGTTCTCAGGAGTTTTAAGCTCTCCTCCGGCGGTCGGAAGCCCAGGGTCAGAGAAGCGTTCCAGGCCAGAGATGCCAGTGTAGCTCTGCGGCACAAGCCAGGGAGCAGAAAGGATGGAAATGATCAGAAGAGGGGACTTTGCTCTGTCTGGGAGAAGACAAAGCTTCCGAACAAACGCTTTTGAAAAATCTGACTGTCGGGGTCGTCTCTTCTTCATTCTCAGTCTGGGTCTCCTCAGAGGGCCTACAGCGCGCTCAGCTCTCAGCCGAGTCGCAGGAAGAGCAAAACGCGCGGTGGGAAAGGACTAGGGGAAGGAGAAACGGCAAACTTCTTACCGCGGTCAGGACCCTGAAGTCATCCCGGCTCATGTAACGTAACTTGGCCACATTCACTTTCCCCATGGCGGCCCAAGATCAAGCCAGGAAACTCCTTCACTACAGCTGGAGAGCACAAGGTAAACGTGTACACTGGCCTCTCCGGCGCCTCACAGCCTCCGAGTGGCTCGCGCGTGCGCTGCTCACCGCAGGTCCTTGTTAATAAATAGAAGAACTTTTCAGTCTGCCGTGGGAAAATGAAGCGTCTGGGTGTATGATCCATGTAGCATGGAACAATGCAGAATATTTTTTTGTAAGGGGATTTTTGTCATGTAAGTTAACGGACTTTGGTGTCTACAATAAGTCATTTTGTTTTTCGTATCTGTCAGGACTGGCTGCGCGCTCCGCCTAAGAGAGAGAGCAGCAAGGTAACAAACCGGAGGAGCAAATTTCATCCCCAACCAGCAACTCCTACTTTAGGCAGAGTGCATTCCAACAAGAGAAGGGGGCGAAATGAACCCAAGAGCGTCCAGACGCACAAGGCGATTAAAAATAAAAAACAGTAATCATATAGCTAGTCCCTTCCCTAACAGCGCCTGCTTAGAAAAGAGGAAGGCGTGGCTAAACAGAGCTCTCTCGGCTGGCTCAGTACCGGCTTTAGGTTGGTTCTCTGGACTCCGAGTGCGCTTGCGCCGGGGCGTGGTTTTTAGGGGGGCGGTGCTCAGCGGAACGAGGGTTTAGCTCCGTGGAAAACGTGCAGGCGTGTTTGCTTCTCCCGCGCGTTTCCAGAGAAGAGTGGGCGAGTTTGTCGAGTTGGAATGGGTCTACGGGGATTGTTTATCAAAGACCAAGCCGTGATTTCAGGGCTTTAGGAGAGCTACCCACACTGAACCTGGAACTCCTCTCCACGTCAAAAAAATGGTACCTGGAGCAACCCTTAAACAACTTGCTCCTCAGAGGGTGGCTACTCTACCTTCCCTACAAAAGCAACAAGGGTAACAAAACTTGTGTGATAATGTTTGTGTTTCTGTCTTGTTTCATGAACTACGTTTTAAACCTTTAAAAGACAGTTACCTATTTTGGTACGATCCTCACATGTTAGGTGTGGGTACTACATACAGTCACGGAAGATGGTGGCCCACTTCAGCCTTGACTTCATTTCCAGCCACTGCTGTCTAGCCTCTCTGGGTTGAGACTCAAAACTTTAAGTGTAAACTTTGGAGTTCATTATTTACAGAGTCCATTTTTTCCTGTTGGCCAATGGGCCCACTTTCCAACTCTCCAAGGCCCCACTGGTTATGTTGCTTTGTCCAAATTCAGAGTAGCTTTTTCATAAAACCTGACTTAAGTTCCAGGGCAAGAAATTGAACATGTCCTTTCTTTCTAAGTCAGAATAGTTAGTACTCTGTAACCATAGAATACAAGGAGCAGAACTATCTTCTATCCCCTTTACACTACAACCCTTGGCTTCTTTTTCACACTTGAATGCAATAAGTCTTGGATTAACCATGCTTAAGTATTGGGAACCTCCACTGAAATGGACCTTTTCTTTCTGTACTTCACATAAGACATAAAAATGAAAAATTTTTCTAGAGCAAGAATGAAATGGGAAACAAGTAATTTGGCTGTCTATTAATAATCCAACATTCTAGCAGACATTGCTAATGTGTTAAGGCACAAACATTGAGTTACTTCTAAACTGTGCTCCAGACAACTGCCACTAATTGATGGATTTGGTTATAGTTGTTGCTCTGTTTCTGGAGCATTCCAGAATGGAGAATCACACTAAGCCCGAATCTCTTCTGCTTTCAATATTTATATATATTTTTAATACAATGATCTTAATCAGACCCTTGAAGAGTAAAAGTGATTTGGATATTGTTCAGTATTCTGATTTACTTTGTCCTACCATGCTTAGTAATGACAATCAAAAAATACACAGTACTTTTTATTAACTCATTTATTATTTATCAAAAATATATGCCAGATTTTTTGCTTGGTCCTGGGTAAAGAAATCTAACCCTTAAGTCTTGAGTGGAAGAACATGAATAGAAAATAGGAGAATAATATGACAGGGATGTGCAAAGAATTTAGCATATTATTATTACCTGCTCCCAAACCCCAATTACACACACACACACACACACACACACACACACACACAGTTTGTCCTCACAAGTTGCAGAGGATCTTGACTGTCTGTAGATGAAAGTTCAAACTTCTTTTCTGAGGTTAAATTAAACTTCTTATGCTGGCATTCAGGATCTTCAATACTCTGTATCATTGCTTATTTTCAAGTAACATATGTTCTTACCTAATTGAACAGCCTTTTTTTTTTTTACAGTTCAATCAAGTACAGTTCTCTTGATTTCCTGTCTTAGTGCCATTTCCCTTCACCTGCAATGCTTACCTTCCCACCTCCTTTTTTTTCCTTTTTTCTAGTCACCACATATCTAAGTCTTACCTACTGTTCATAAAACACTATGCATCCCATAAAACTTTTCTTTATTAGCCCTATGTTATTTTCCTAGGGTTGCTGTTACAGTTCTGGCCCATGCTCCCTCCAGAGGCTCTAAGGGACAATCCATTTCTTTCCTCTTTCAGCTCCTATCAGCATTTGGTGAGTACTGGCATTTCTTGGCTTGTGTTTGCATCACTCCATCTCTGTCTCTGGACTCGCATTGCTTTCTCCATTTCTATGTGTGTCTCTCTCTGTTTCTGTCTTAAAAAAATACATGTCACTGCATTTAGTAGCACGAAGATTGGACTGTAGTGGACACTGTGATATACTACCTAGCTGTCCCCATCCAAAAATGAAGGACTTACTCTCCCCCAGCTCCTGGAAGTACTGCCAGCAGAACATGCTGAATAGTCAGCCTCCAGTGGGATTGCCTAGGTTGATGGAGCTACCTCACCGAAAGTCATACTTCCTTTCAGGGTTTGCCTGGATCCAATGACTGATTGACATAGATGTCTAAAGGTTCAAATTCTTTGCCAGCTCTGCATAACTCAGCATAATCCAAAGGATCATGTGATCTTTAAAACTCCTTATAGAGTCGGGGCACCTGGGTGGCTTGGTGGGTTAAAGCCTCTGCCCTCAGCTCAGGTCATGATCTCAGGGTCCTGGGATCGAGAGCCCCGCATCGGGCTCTCTGCTCAGCAGGGAGCCTGCTTCCCCCTCTCTCTGCCTGCCTCTCTGTCTACTTGTGATCTCTCTCTCTCTCTGTAAAATAATTAAATAAAATCTTAAAAAAAAATTAAAAAAAAAACCCAACTCCTTATAGAGTCAACTGCAGCCTCCCTTGGTACTGCATCATAGTTCAACTTCTTCATTTGCTTACTTCTGGCCTTTACCTGTTCTCCAATGGTTGATCATAAGAGCACTTCTTACTAATACCCCTAATACAGTACAGGTCTGCTTCCTGAGGAACTTAACCTTTACCATTGCTTTCTTGGGCTCTCAGTGTAGTGTTAATAGGACACTGCTATAAAAATGGAATTGGCAGGATGAGACCGGCCAACTGAGGCTTAATTCTGCCACTAAGTAGCTTTTTGATCTTAGGTACACTCTTTAACTTTTCTTAGTCATACAAGTTTTTATTTTGAATGTTTATTATACAGCATATTTTGGTAAACAAAACTCAGTTCCTTTCCTCAAGGAGCTTATAGGTCTAATGATTCTTAGGTTGTTTATTTAAATTATGAAAGGACTGAACTTGAATTGTGTTTCTAAACCTTTTGTTAATTTAAGTCTCCATCTCAAGCTCCATAATCTCCATTCCACTCAGATTGAGAATCATTCCCTTCTGTATATCCCTAAGAACCAAGAATATTTGGTTAAGATTTATTTTATGAAAGTAAGATTCTTTTATTTTGCAAATAGAAAATTATGTAACATAATAATAGATATGCCTTGTACCTCCCAAGCCTCAGTGATTTTGATGGTACCTAAGGAACTACTGGACAGTCACTTTGAGTTCAGTCAGGACAGAAACCATATTTGTTATTTAAACATAGAAGTTAATATTAAGAATCATGAATTTGGCATAAAGCTAAATAGAAAACTGAAAATGGGAAAGGAGAATATTAAGGCATCACAACTGCTACTACTAAGGCTCAAGCAACTAAAATAAAATTGAAATGATTTAGAAGCTTAGGGGAAAGGCCCCATTGACCTGAGACCCAGACCGCTGAGGAGGGGCATTGCCAGGTTGGTGATAATAGTTCTGGAGCAGGAAGACTTGATAGGACTAGTTTGGCAAGTTTGGAACAACTGCAGACTAGATTCAGATGTTGCTAGGGAAAGATGCTGCTGGGCTGAGTAGGTGTTAGGACAATGCTAACAAAAATGGCTTACCTAGGAAGCCTGGAGGAAGCAAACAGGAAGCAGAGAGAGAACAAATTAATTCATCCTCCTTTATGATTACTTTTCAGAAGAGTGCAGTGTGGAGCTAGCTGGCAGAGGAGAAATGTGGTTTACAAGGTTCCAGCCCTTGCACCAGAAAGTGGGGTTAGAGGTCTGGGTTTTGGAGCTTAGAAACAATAGCTTACTAACTGGTACAATCTCTGAAAGATTTCTGAGATTTAATATTCTATTTGTCTGCCTTATAGACCTATACTGGGTAATTATCAAGTAAGAGTCTTTATGGTTTGTCTTTTTTGGTGTGTTTGCTTTTTAGGTACCTTGATTTAGAGAGTAAATAACTTGTTTCAGATTTTTGTTTTTCTATTTTATTACTTTACTTGAATTAATGGGTGTATCAGTTTTAGTCCCGTTGTGTTATTGTTGTTATTTTGTTGTTTACAAGAATCAAAAGTAATCTCATTATTCTATTAGATACTTTTAATAAATAAGGGCTCTTGGTTTCCCTAAAATAGTGTAATTGTTTTGGTTACAAGTTAGAGCACTTGACCTATCATTCCAAGTTACTCTTCCAAATTTTAAGTGTTTCCACACACTAAATTTTACTTAGTTTTATGATTTTTTCTTTGAATAGTGAGTCCGCATTTTAAAAACATTTTTCTGACAATAGAGCATTTAACTGATCTTCTGTTAGAATTGCTTTTTTTGGGCAAAGCGACTACTTGAATTCCAAACTTGGTTAAACATTCTTACTTTTCCCTTTTAACGTAGTTTAATATGCTACTCTTCAACGTGAAAACATTTGCTCACAAGGATTTCTAATTAAAGTATACTTTATATATAATATGGTATTAAACTTATAGTAGGAAATGATCAAATAGAAAATATTAAAAATGAAGTTCAAAAGTGGAATGATGGTTTAATTAGCTGAAGAGTACTTAAAATGTCTGTTGACATTAACAAACGTATGAAAATGTAGTTATTTAGTCACTTCTGTTTGTCAGTTGAAACTATTTTAAAGAATAATCAATGAAAACACTTTTGTTTTCTATTTAAAATGTATGTGATGTTCCAAAAATACACATTCTATAAGATCCAAATTGTGAAAATGGGTTCTAGTTAAGCTTAATGAAAGGTAGTACTTATGCCAGACCCCCAAATGATGCAAATTCTTTTCCATAGGTAAATTTATAAATACCTCAACATGCTTGCTGAAAGTCCACCCTCAACAGGGCAGTTCATATATGAGTTCTTTCATCCTCATTTTGGGAAATCACTGTTCTTAAGACATGTTCAAATGGTTCCACCTTTATTACTGAAGGTGTCCTCTTTCAAACAGGACTTCTAAGGATAAGATTGTTTAGTTCTCTTAGAATTTTCAACTTTGTTAAGCTGCCACCTGTAGTCAGAGGACACCTGGAAATGTTGGCATTAGCTTTTAAAAAGAGACTGGAGTTACCCATAGTCCCCAATACTCTGATACTCCAAACTCATTTATTAACCCACTAGGGAGTTCTCATCAAGGAAGTCAGAACTTGGCTTTAACTGATCTGGTTGCCCCCTGATTATTAGTTCATGTTGAACTGATTTGTTTTTCTGAACATATCTAACATATGTTAAGACTGTATGGAATAAAGCTCGCACAGGGTAGTTTAGCCAAAAATAACCTATTGGCTGGTAATTTTTAGAACTTTCACTATTTCTATAAATATTAGAAGCGATGACTTCTAGTATGTAATATGTGGCCTCTTTACAGTCACTAGAGAAATTATTTAGTTCGTGAATCAACTGAACTCCTCTCTTGGGTTTTTCCTTTTAGTTCCTGCTCTAGGCATTTTCCTACCTGTTTAACTCAGGATAGGTGGGTAAAAGTGAGGTGAAACAAAAATTATGCTATTTTTATTGTTGTTTTTATTTTATTGGCTCAGATAAAATATTTAAGAGTTTGAAGGCATTACATTGAGGGTTCTGGCTTATCTAAGGATTTTTTTTCCCACTATTTTCCACTATTTCTCTAGACACTGAAAGTAGATCCCAAAGATCTCAACATTAGTTTCTTAAATGTCAAGATAGATTATAATTTATGCATGTTTGAGGTATTTTAGGACTAAATTTTTAAAGAAAAGCATTTTTATTTTTAAAAGTATATTCTGAATGTAGCATTTCATGTTAAACTTTTTCAGTAATTTCTTTTTCAGTATTCATTTTTTTTTTTTAATTTATTTTTTATTAGAGAGCGAGAGACTGAGAATGAGAGGGGAGAAGGTCAGAGGGAGAAGCAGACCTCCCGCAGAGCCGGGAGTCCGACATGGGACTCGATCCCGGGACTCTGGGATCATGACCTGAGCCGAAGGCAGTTGCTCGACCAACTGAGCCACCCAGGCGCCCCTTTCAGTGTTCATTTTTAATTTAGAATTTATTTATAAGACTTGTTAGCAGAGTCTGCTAATTATCCCCAATGTCCATTCTTCCCTTTTTCCTTTTGGCAAGGAAAGTTTCTGATTTCCAGCTGGGCACATGGCCCCTAAGCTGGAGATGTTATTTCCCAGCCTTGTTAGGACTAGATGTGGTTACATGTCTTAATTTTTACCTATGGTCAGTAGAAATTATAAATGCACCTTCTGAGTCTTGCCTTTAAAAAATTGGGTATGTAGATCTATCTTTTATTCCATTCTTCTACAGACTGAACCTTAACTGTCATGGTAGTGAGCTATCTTCAGCCATGCAGATAAAGGCAATACTCTGAGGGGATGTCTGAAAAATAATGTGGAAGGGCCCTGATCCCTGGGTGACATCAAGGAACAGTCTGCTTTCCGATTTCACTCCTCTTGTGTAGCTCCGAATATTACATGGAAGAGCATCAAACTTCTACTTTCTTTGAGCTACTGTATTTGGGGGTCTTTTGTTACAAAAGATTAGTTCTTAACCTAATAATACAGACAGGATTTTAAGTAAATATTTTTCTGATGACTTGGAGTTTCAGAGGAGACTCTAGAGGTCAAGGCTTTATAGACTTGATAAAGGTGAATTGTCTGTTCATTTCTTAGCCACCTATTTTGAAATGTCCTTATGGAACGAATGGCTCTGTTAATGGTGAAGAACCAAATGTTGAAGATATATGTGAAGAGTTTGAATAAAATTGTTTCATCAAGCTCTAAGTGGAACAAAGCAATATTTCTAGATTTCTATGTAGTCTAATACGTGATTTAAGTCTATAACTAAATTTAATGAATTTAATGTTATTAATAGGTGTATGGTGATTCCATATATATAAATAAAAGTTTATATATTCATTTTGAAAAAACTCTTTAATTGGGTTTGCTATATATATATATATAGCCAATATAGACATATATATATATGGTAGCCAAAAGGTGAACACAATCCAAATGTTCATTAACTGATGATTGGATAAACAAAATGTGTTATATCCATCCTAGGGAATAATATTTTGCCAAAAAAAGGAATGAAGTTCTGATTGTGCTATAACATGGATGAGCCTTGAAAACATTATAATAAATGAAAGAAGAAGACATAATAGAGTACATATTGCATGAATCCTTTTGTCAGAGATGTCCAAAATATGCAAATCCATGGAAATAAAATGTAGATTAGTGGTTGCCAGAGGAGGCAGAATATGGAATGACTTCTAATTGATATGGAATTTTGTGGTATAATAAAAAAATAAGTATTAGGTGTTTGTCCTGCGTTCCTAGCAGAGGGCACCTAAAAGTCTTGGAATGTACTCTTATTAAAAGAAAATTCAGAGCTTTACTTGATATGAATATTATATTGAGTGAGAAACAAACTCTGTAAACAGGGAGACGTCAAACTCAAAAGTGCTATGAAGCTCAGAGGCAGGACATTATAGGGTGGCTTATAAAGTGAGAAAGAGGATGTTGTTTAATCTTTACACTGGTTATACAATGGAGATTGTATATGGACAATACCTCATAGATAACTGGTTATTACTATGGAGATTTCCAGATGGCAGGGATTGGTTAAAAGTGATTATCTTATACTGTTTTAGAAGATGACTTAAGTTTTATTTATGATTATCTGAGGCCTTTACAAGAAATAATCTAAATTAAGTTTTGCTTACATTCATGAAATAAGTTAGATTAAGTTTTGCTTGCATGACTTTGTCTGCTGCCTGAGGGAATCTTCAAACCATTTTATTTTATTTTGACACTGTCTTTTGTATGGTAATGAAATGATTCCAAGGGGAATCCTGGATGGCTTTAGGATGGGAGTTGGTTACCAGACAGTTAGAACTTGCAGCCTCACCTACTGACTTTACAGGGAAATGAGAGGGGCTGGAGACTGAATTCAATCAACAATGGCCGGTGATTCAATCAGCACTGCCTACAATATGAAAACTCCATTAAAAATCGCTAAATAGATAGAGTTCTGAGAGAGTTTCTGGGTTGATAAACACAATAATGTGCTGGGAATGTGACATCCCTGAGAGTGCATGGAAACTTTGTGCCAGCCCTCTTCCCCATACCTTGTTCCATTTGTATTCTATTTGGTTGTTTCTGAGTTGTATCCCTTATAATAAATTAGAAAATGTAAGTAAAGTGGTTTTTTTTTTTTAGTTCTGTGAGCTATTTTAGTGAATTATTGAACATGATAGGTGTGGGAATTTCTGAATTTGTAGATGGCTAGGCAGAAGTGTGATAGCCTGAGCACCCTATTTGCAGCCAGCATTGGAAGTAGACATAGTCTTGTGGGACTGAGCTCATAACTTGTGGGGTCTGTTGGACACCCCCTTGGTGTTGGGAGAATTTGTTGGTGTGGAGAAAACTCTACATAGTTGGTTTCAGAAGGGTCAGAAGATAGAACCACACATTTCTTTTTGGGATGGTGAAAATGTTCTGGAATTAGATAGAAGTGACCATTGTACAACATTGAGAATATTCTAAAAGGTACTGAACTGTACACTTAAAATTACTCTGCTTTGTCATTCACAGCCCAGTCCATGGTGTGTAGGGCACTTACCAACCCACCTGATCCTTTCATGTCCTTTTATTCTAAGGACCTGGAAGGGCCAGTTGACACCTAGCCTGGCTGTTCCCAGACACTGGATTCTGCGGCCAAGTCAAATACTTCTAGCTCTTGTGTGGGAGATGAGGCAGCGGTATAATTTCCACCTGGCCCTGTGGGAGTGGTGCTTTGTACCCATCCTTTCCTCTTCCTTGACATCCAAAAAAAGAAATAAACATTTTCTGCTTTGAGGATGCAGGAGCCAAAGTGAAAGAACCAATAGTCAAAGATGGAATAATGTGAACAACAAAATGAATAGCAATAGTATTGAATTATAACTCAAATAATAAAATAGATATTTGTGAGTCAATACTGATACAAATAAATAATTGAATAAATCAATGAATGAAGGACAAAGACAAATATTTTTTACACAAGAATTCTAAATAATAAATGTAAAAATAATGAGGGAAATAGAAAATCATAACACAGCCCAGTAATGATTCATGTACTGATGAATGCTAAAATTAAGGGATAACATTATAAGGAGAAAGATAGTTTCATAGCCTGAAAGTATCTCTTCCCAAATATTTATTAATTGTTCTGATGACTTAATATATGTGTAAAAATGCTTTGATACTCTTCTCTCTGAGGTTGAGTTATATTCTCCCCCCTTCAGGGTGATTAAGATTTTAGAGACTTACTTCTAATAAATAGAATGGAAAGGGAAAAATAGTAATTTTATCATGAAAAAACTAGCTGACATTATTTTAGTCAAATGATTTTTACCATCACTAGATAAGTAATGTTGATATCATATACCTTGTGGTATCATGTGATGATAACCTCTAGAGTAGTCACAAAAATTCCTAATCCTGGTATAGTCATGAGAAAAAAAATCAAGCCCAAATTGAGGAATATTCTACAAAATACCATACTAGTACCTTACAAATGTATCAAAGTCATGGGAAACAAAGGAAGACTAAGAAATTGACAGATATTGGAGGAGACTAAGTAGACATCAAGACTATCTTGATACCCTGGTTTGGATCCTGGAACAAAAAAAGAGCATTATGCAAAAAACTGATGAAATCTGAATTTTAGTTAATAGTGTTGTACCCATTTTGACTTCCTAGTTTTGATAAATTTATCATGTTTATGTAAGATGTTAAGACTGGGAGGTTAAAGGAAGCTGTACCTTCTTTATTATATTTCTGTAAATATGAAATTTTTTCAAAATTAAGTTGTAAATCCTACTATAATTTGCATGCTCTAAATTTACTTTTTCTTTGTTGAGTAAATCCCTCAGAAAGAATTCTCTTAAAAAAAATGTGTGACTAGGGGCATCTGGATGGCTCAGTCAGTTAACTGTCTGCCCTCTGCTCAGGTCATGATCCTGGGGTCCTGGGATTGAACCCCAATTGAGCCCTGCATCTAGCAATGGGCTCCCTGCTCAGCAGGGAGCCTGTTTCTCCCTCTCCCTCTACTCCCCTGCTCTTGCTCTCTCTCTCAATTGCTCTCTCTCTATATATCTGAAATAAATAAATAAAATCTTTAAAAAGAGTTATGTGACTAAAAAAAAAAATACATGACCAACACTGAATTCTTTGGGCTATTTACTATTGTTATGTAAAACAAATAGTCTTTACAACCCTCATCAAATTAATTAGTATATTAAAACCTGTAACAATGGATTTTTGTTCCCATGATTCCCCATATTTGAAAAATTTGAATGTTACAGAGTTCTTGTTCTATTAAATAATTTGAACATATATTTAAATTCAGGAGTCATATTTCAATTTATTTATTTATTTTTAAAGATTTTATTTATTTATTTATTTGAGAGAGAGCAAAAGTGATCACAGAGGGAGAGGGAAAAGCAGACTCACCACTGAGTGGAGAGCCTGAAGTGGGGCTCCATCCCAGGACCCTAAAGTCATGACCTGAGCCAAAGGCATATGTTTAACCAACTGAGCAACCCAGCCATCTCTCAATTTATTTTAATTTAAAATATAGTGTAGATTATTTTGCCTTTCTATAATGATAAAAATCAGATTAAACTAATGTTATGCTATGAGAGTTAGTATTTTTTTACGTTTTGTAGTCTACCAGTTTCCAAAAGATTCTTGAATTAGGTTACAGTAAAAACACACAGATAGTTATTTAAAAGGCGTGTTTGAGAAAAATATTTAAGAACATGGAAAGGTAATTGTTACATCAAATATAGTTACACAGTTTCTATAATATTTTCATAGTTTTGTTAGAATAAATATGTAACCTGGAAGAACATATACCAAAATTTTAACAGGAGTAATCATCTTTGAGTTCTGGTATTTAAAATTTTTCTTTTCCTTTTCTGTATTTTCAAAAGTATGTACAATGTATGTCATTACTTTTGCAATCAGAAAAACATAATAAATCTTAAAAACATGCATATAGGGCGCCTGGGTGGCGCAGTTGGTTGGGCAACTGCCTTGGGCTCAGGTCATGGTCCCCCCGGGATCGAGTACCACATCGGGCTCCCAGCTCCATGGGGAGTCCACGTCTCACTCTGACCTTCTCACTTCTCATGCTCTCTCTCACTCTCTCTCTTTCCTAATAAATAAATAAATAAAATCTTTAAAAAAAAAAACATGCATATATACCTATAATAGGATAGGTAAAGACACACTGGAACACAGAAAAAGTAAATACATTTTGTTCTCCTGAATTAATGAACCTAAAATTTACTAGGCTTTTTCACTTCCTGTGGCTTATAAAACAGCTACATAAATTGTTCATGCTTAGTGTTTAAATTTATACATACATGTTCAAACACAGATATAATCTCACAAATGTCTCCATTAACAAATAGACTCATGCCCTATATTTAGGGCCATAAGTTCTCAAAGAAATTATATTTTGAATATTTTAATCTATATGACTGGCCATTATATTGTGCAACAATATCCCATTTAGACAGTGTTTTAGAGATAATATAGAGTTTTAAAAATAACTAAAGCTTAAATCTATAAATATCAAAGCTTTTGTTTTAGTTTTTTTAGAATGAGAATATTTGTATAATGGTAGATTGGCTTCTTTTACTTAAATGCTATTTAAATCTCAAATATTGAGCTAAACTGTGATGCATTGACACATTGTTGAGTATGTTGTGTTATCATTCATTAAAGTTGAATACCTTCAGATTGTTTAGAAAAACCAAAAAGAAAACAAAATCTGGTCTACTCTTTCTAAATTGTTTACCAGCTTTTACTTCTCACTGGCTATCGTATCAACATATAATGATATGGTTTACTAAATTGTTGAAGTCTACATGTAATTCTGCTTGTCCCATCATATAATCTTCACGGATTTCCTGATGGGCCTTTCAGACTTTTTTTTCTTCTTTCTTTTTTTTTTTTTTTCAGACTTTTTTTTAAACCAACTCTTAGTACAAGACTAAAGATAATCAGAGGTCTGAGTTGAATTAAATGGAAGCATTATTGCGTTTTTATACCTACCTTGTTTTAAAGAAACATGACTGAATAACTTGAGAGTAGTGCTTGCTTGTGATCTATAAGCAAATTTTTATATTTTTGCAAGCCTTTATTGCAAACATTTTAGTTGAAATACATGTAGAGAAGCCTTTTAGCAGGCGTCCTATTTGGCTCTTCAGTGGGCACTTAACTTCCCCTGTGGAGATAACAGCACCTATCCTGTAAGATTTTGAGGAAATTCAATTAAATGCAAATGTAAAGTATTTAACACAGTGCCTGGTGCATAGTAAGCGTACAATGATTTTTATTTGAGAAAGAGAAACTGAAAGGAGGTCAGTGTGGATAGAGAGTAAGGCAGAATGCTGTGCCATTGGAGGAGGAAAAGTAGGCAAGGGCCAAGTCAGACTGTGCTAGGATTTTGAACTGTATTCTGGGGTAAGGCAAGAGACACCAGAAGTGTTTTAAACAAGGAGTGACATAATCATATTTGTATTTTGAAAATAACATGCAGGCTGCTGTTTGGAAACTGGAAAACAGAGGAGCTAGGGCACATGGTCTTTTCCTTAGACTGTATGTTTATGAGTTGGACATCTTTGATGTAAACCAATGGTTTTAAATCCTTCTCATGTGAGTACGCACACCTGGAATCTTAGCGTCTTAACTTTTATTTTGATGTAGTCATAGCACACTTGTAAGCCATGCAGCAATTTTGTTGTTGTTGTTGTTTTAAGAATTTAAATAATCTCTACACCCAACCTGCAGCTCAAACCCACAACCCCAAAATTAAGAATTGCATACTCTACTGACTGAGCCAGCCAGGCACCCCTGCCTGTTATTGGTATTTTTTGAACAAACTTGTCAGTGTAGGGCCATCCATATTTGGTAAGGATAGGCAGGATGCCAACAAAGCAGACCAGGCTTTCACGTGGCTCTACAGTATGATGCGTGCTACTTTTGATTTCCTTGTTCTGCCCCGCTGGGGTCTCAGGTGATGCCTGCCTTTTACATGGAAGTTTTGTTTCCTCTCCAGGTTTTATTCCTTTAGCCCCCAGAGAAGAAATGACAACTCGGTAACATAGATGCTATCATTTGTGTGTTCTCTACCCATCTTGAATTTTTTCCCTTCCTTGGATTGTCAGAATCTTTGGAAGAGCACTCCACATAGCTAGCAGATCGTTAGAGTTAGCAAGAACATTGGGACCTGTTAACATTCCTGATTCAAACACTTGGTTTATTGCTGGCATCCATGTAATAACATCTCACTGCTGCCTTTCTTTGCATGCAGGTTCTAACTAATTGACCTGTGTCTCACTACAGCTGCTATAAACACCTTTGTTTTTGCCATCTTTTGATGTTCAGCCTTTGGCTTCTTATACTTAATGTCAGCTCTGCTCTCTCTCATTCCCTCTTTACTTTACTTAAGTAACCTCTTTCTATTGCTGTCCACTTTCTAGTTTGATCATATCCAGGTCATCCTGAATATCTTCCTTGAGGGGTAAACATGTAGAGAGAAACTGAAATGTTAATTGGTGAAATAATGTGGCATGTGAGTAAATGGTTTACTCTAGTAAAACCATTCAACAAAAGAGTGGTAGAAACAAAGATGAAAATGACATGCTAAAAAATGACAGAATGTTGATACTTATTAAAGTTGGGTAATGGCTGTGTTATACTATTCCTTTTGTATATGTATGGATTTTCCACAGTAAAAAGTGAAAAAGACACGTTCAAACATACAATTCAATTCAAATTGAATTCAAAATACAATTCCATTCAAACATACAAACTTGCAAACAAGTAGAGATTCTGGATCCATGGTACAGAAGTATTGGAAGCAATTGCATTAAGGTGGAAAAGAAGGTGTTCTGTGTTTTGCCAATGTATGAGATAGGTCAATCATGTTGCCTTCTCATATATTGCTCTTTTCTGAGGGATTCTTTATGGAGATCACTGTCCTTTGTTCACGTAGACCCCACTATCCTAGTTAGAGCTGACTGACTCAGGGATGGGGTCTTAAACAAAGGCATCTACCTTAACAGAGTGTCTCCACTTAGGCACTATTGACATTTTGGGCTATATGATTTTTTTATGTACGTACTGTCCTCTACAGTGAGATGGTTAAGCAGCATTGAGTACCCACTAAATACCAGTAGCCCTTCCTCCCTTATATCTAGTAGTGATATTCAAAAATGTCTCTAGACATTGCCAGATGTCCCTGGCGGGCAGAATCACCCCTTGTTTTGAACCAATGAAATACAGAGATGTGAACTTTTAGTTAGGTTCCATCTTATGGGTGCTGGCTGACTTGATTTGGGTATATAGATGCCATAATTTTTCCATGCTATATTAGAAGGCTGATTGTAAGTATTATAAATAAATAATAATTTAAAAATAGAAGACTTCAGGTCTTGCCACATTTTTGATACAGTAATATAACTTGTTTTAAGCCCAGGCCCCCTAATTTTCATCTTTTTCATATGCAGTCTTAATTTTTTTTTTTTGGTATAAAATGTTCTTAAGATCATTTTTCCAACTTCTGCATATTTTACAAAATCTTTAATGTATTATCCTTTTCATCATTTACAGAATACTATTTTTTCTTTTCTTTCTTCTTTTTTTTTTTTTTTTGGTTTTCAGATACAATTATGGAGGGCTAATTTTTCTTCTTAAAATTAATGTGAGTTTTACAGTGTCTTTGGAAATGTAGCCTTCACATGGATGGGAGAGTTTGGAAATTTATTTGATAAATTTTGTGGTTCTGGGCACAGTGTAAATGAAACATTTTCAGGTGCTACAGTATATAAATAAATGAATGTTTTTCCTGGCTCAGTTTTGTACCGTAACTAGCCAACAATTCTTGTATTAACTTCTTCAACTGAATGGAAGCGTACTAGTATATACTTCTGATTTAATAAAATCCCCAAAATAGGTTTTTGTGCTAATATATTTATAACATGCAGGTGTTTGACACAGAAACATAAATTACATGTACATAAAATTGATTCAGGGAAATACTGAAATGTGCTAGAGAGGATATTAAAATATATATTTGAATGTTTATTTTATAATTCAGCTTAAACATTTTTCAGAACTGTTAGAGTTTATAGCTCTATTATATGATTCATTTTTTTCTGTTAAAGGGTTCTAATCTTGTATCATTTTTACCATTTCTCTCTTTTTCTTAAAGTGACTTTATTTAGTCTGGTTGTTAAATTTCTTTTTTTGGAGCACTCACAGAGATCTGATTAGTGAAAAATCCATATAATTATTCCCAAGAATCTTATTTATCAGCTCGTTTTATTATGCTTTCCTATAGAAACTTATTTAGTTTATGATTGTCTTTCTCCACAAGAATCACAAAGCTGGTGGTCTATTTAGAATGACAGTCATATTTGTCTGTTATGCCAAAAAGTATAGGTCACATTTTTAAGTGATTTTAGAAAGATGCCACTATTAAATTCATTATTTTTCAAGACTATTTATTTTAGAGAAAGAGGTGAGGGGGGGGTAGTAGTGGAGGGAGAGAGAGTGAGGGATAAGCAGACTCCATGCTGAGGGAGGCTTAATCCCAGGACCCTGAGATCATGACCTGAACTAAAATCAAGAGTTGGAGGTTTAACCAACTGAGTCACCCCGCCCCCTTAAATGCATTATTTTTGAAAGATAGTTCAATTCAGTGAAGGGTAATCTCTGAAATTTAAGCATCCTAATTTATTTTCCCTTTTAAAAGACATTTATTAAAAATATGGTTATTGAGTGCTCACCCAATAACAGTTTCTTTTGATCATCGTTTCACACTCATGACCTGAAATGGATTTTTCAAGTAAGAAAAAGTAAGAAAAAATTGACATGAGGAAAAAGGATTAATAATTAGATAATCGAATAAGATAAATATGAAATTAATAACAGAAATTAAGAAATTACTGAATATGCATTTATTTTTAGGATAATATCCATATAGCCAAGTTCCTCTCCTTCAGATTTTTACCTAAGTGTCCTCTTTCAGACACCTACTCTGACCAGGGAGTTTGAAATGGTAATTCTCATCCCCATCCACCCTGTTCTGCCAATCTTCCCATAGCTTACTCTCTATTTTAATGGCATTAATCTCTTGCTGAAATACCATATGTATAATGTTTATTATTAATTGTCTGTCTCCTGGCCCCATTCGTCCAACTCCCACAAAATATAAACTCTTAAGAGAGTTTTGTATGTTCAGTATGCTTGTTATGCAGATGCCTGCTGCATAGTAGTTCAGTGTATTAGGGGGATCTTTAATTATCTGCAATCTTACTGGTTGGGTCTCTGTTAACTGCCAGTTCTGCAATTATTTATTGTTGTTTTATTTTTCATTCAAATAAGAACTCTGAAAGATCTTGAAGTATGACCTGAATGAGAAAAAGCACCCAAAACTCAGTTTGGAATGGATTTTAGGGTTTAGTATTTTAATAAAATTATTGTTTCTTCAAAATCATATTAGTTACCACTTTTAACCAAATGCCTATGCCACATACTTTACATGTACTTTCTGTTTGTCCTCTTGCCATCTCTAATGAGGTGGACAGTGTTGCTTCCTGTGTTACTTATAGATGAGGAAACAAACTCAGGTTAAGTAATTCCAAGTGGCAGGTTTAGAAATGAAACTCAAGTAGAAATTAAACTCAGGTGAGCTTGAATTCAAAGTCCATGTGTTTTTGTTTTTTTTTTAAACTGTCTAATTGAAAGGAGACTTCTATTAATAGTATTCTTTAATATATATGTTAAATATATAATATATAATATAATTTATTATATATAATTAATAACATAATTTAATATATAATATTAAATATATACATCCTTTAATCAGAAACCCCACCCCATGACAATATTGAATAAAATATTTTGTAAAGTTTACAGTATAATTATTAGCATATAATATTCTTATTTATTTTACTCATTTATTAAAATACTTGTGTCCTACCATGTGCTGGGTGCTAGCTATGCCACAATGAAAAAAGCAGACATGGCACCTGCCTTTGAGGAACTTGTTGTCTTCTGGGAAAGACAGATGTATCACTAGAGATTCAGAACTCTGTCCTATCCCTACCCCCTCACTCCATGTTATCATAAAAAGTAGAAAATATTCTGATAACATCTAGATTTTATTGTTTTTCTAGAATATATGGTTAAGTTTTTGTTTTATCAAGAGATATCATCAGGGTTTTATGGTCTCATGACCCCCAAAATCCTTTCTTCTCATTCTTGAATCTTCACACACCTTGAATCTATAAGGAAAAGTCCAAACAATAGCAGTAGTTTGTTTTTAATGCTTTCCTTTATTCTATTATGATGAGAGCACAGTTGGTTGTATTATAATCTGTTTCTGAAATACCAAATTCTGAAACACCAGATTGAGCTAAGAACAGACAGGCTGATCATTTTTAGGTCATTCACACAGTGGTCTATTCAAACTGTTTGTGATAATTTATTAATAATTTGATTTTGAATATGAATATGTTTAGTTTTCATTAATTCTTTAATTTACCTTCATAAAACTTTTTCAAGGTCAATATTATCATTTATAGGGGCGCCTGGGTGGCTCAGTTGGTTGAGCAACTGCCTTCGGCTCAGGTCATGATCCTTGAGTTCCAGGATCGAGTCCCACATCGGGCTCCCAGCTCCATGGGGAGTCTGCTTCTTCCTCTGACCTTCTCTCCTCTCATGCTCTCTCTCACTTTCTCTGTGTCTCAAATAAATAAATAAAATCTTTAAAAAAATATATTATCATTTATACTGGGTTTTAACCAAGTCTTATATAGAGATAAATTCTGAGTAATAGGGAAAATTAATCATGAAATGAAGAATTTAATAAAAAATTCTTGATTTTTTGATTCAATGGAGTATCCCAAGTTGCAGTGTACTAAATGATATACTTAGTTTTTAGAAAATTCAGTGTTTCTTTGTTTCACAAATATCTCATGTGTTTATTTTTCCTATGAATCAAAGATAAATAGCAGGAAGAAAAACCAAGGCATTCATCATCAGCTTTTGAGTAACTGATGTCTTTGGCCACTTTTATCTTTTTTTATCTTTGTGTTTGCATAAGTGTAATCCTTTCAGAGTTTAATTTGCTTTAGAGACTATGTTTTTTTTTTTTTTTAAAGATTTTAATTTATTTATTAGAGAGCGAGAGACTGAGAATGAGAGGGGAGAAGGTCAGAGGGAGAAGCAGACTTCCCGCAGAGCCGGGAGTCCAATATAGGACTTGATCCCGGGACTCTGGGATCATGACCTGAGCCCAAGGCAGTTGCTCAACCAACTGAGCCACCCAGGTGCCCAAGACTATGGTTTTTAAAAAGACTTTTAAGTAATCTCTTATTAGTGGAATGTAGATCTTAAAACTGGAATATTTTGATAATTTGGAGTTTGACATCCAATGCACAATTTGGATCAAATATTCTAATAGAGTGTTTTATCTTTGTTCCTTTAGCGTAGTTTAAGATTGGAAGCACTTCTAGTTTGATGTTCCTTAAGAACCACATGAAACAGTAAGGGGAAACCCAAATAAAGGTCATGAGGGTTTCTTTGCAAACGCACCATGGTTTTCCAACCTAGAGAAGTCAAAGGTTAAGAAAAAATACAATTAAACATCCCAGTGGTTTTGAGAAGTTGTACTAATTTGAATGTTTGGATCCTGAATTCCCAAATTTCTAGTGCAGACATCAGAGAGAACTCTAGTGTGGAGAATTTAAATAGCCAGTTGGTGTGTTGAGTCTGGCCTACAGATATATTTTGTTTGGCCTTCATGGTGTTTTTTAAAACTGTGAATTAATGTCAAGTGTTTAACAGCTGAGAATTTTGACGAAAAATTCAGATTTCTAACCTCTGGGAAATTAGAATATCTGACATAGTGAGCCTGCTTCCCATAAAGGAACAATTAGCTGAGTTGAGTGAGGGCACCTTTTGGATCATTTTCCAGTTTACCATATTTCCCACCACTCCTTGTTTTCCTGGCACAGTGACATGTCGTGTTAGTTATCAGTTACCATTGTGCATGCACTGTCACTTTTTCTTATATTTGATCTATAATGATGAGTTTGCATCCCCTGTTATAGAGGGTGTGTTCTCTCTGGAAAATCTTTCCCTAAACCCTCTTCCCAATCTTTATTTAGGTCTTCTCTTCCCAGTGACCCTATAGCACCTTGCTTATATCTTCCTTTAGTAGATATATCTACTTTGGTAAGTGTTCATTTGATAATTTTCCTTGTGAGGCATGACCTTTTTAAAAATAAGGATCTTATGTTGTTTCAGGTGATTCAGTAGTGTCTGGACACTTAAATAGTGCTGAATTTATATTTGTTTCTTGATAAATGGGGTGGACTTTGTTTCCTAGAAAAGATAAATTCTAGGATACAAGTACATTTCCAGGAATAGTTTCTTATGAGGCTGTAATATTTGTTATTAAAACTCATTGAGAGGTCTTCTGATGGTTGTTGCAGAGCATGGCCAGGGCTAGGGGGAGGCATGAGAGGTTCCTAGGGTAAAAGTTTAAGGAGGCATCCCCTTTCAGGGTCAGGCAAGTGTCTCCTTAAATTTTATACCATAAGAGGTTCTCTTGCCTGCATATTACCAGCACTATTTCTGAATTGTAGCTTCTAGCTTAAAAATAAAATATTTGTTCTGATTGGAAGGGCTATAGAAACAGAAATCTAGGTTGTTTTCTTTTCCCAAAGATTTTATTTATTTATTTGACAGAGAGAAACACAGTGAGAGGGGGAACACAAGCAGAAGGAGTGGGAGAGGGAGAAGCAGGCTTCCTGCTGAATAGGGAGTCCCATGTGGGCTTAAAGACTGAGCCACCCAGGCACTCCTAGATTATTTTTAAATGAAGAAAAAACATGAGAGAATATATTTTATTATTATTTAAAAAATTTATACTCTGGATGCTTTAAAATTTTTCTCTTTGTCATTGGTTTCTAAGCAACTTGATTATGATGTGCTTGATATATTCATGTTTCTTTTGCTTGGGGTTTGTTCATTTTCTTGGATCTGAAAGTTTATAGTTTTCATCACATTTAGAAAAAATTGCAAACTTTTATTTCTTCAAATATTTTTTCTGTCCTCTTTATTTTCTCTTTAGAGACCCTAATTACACATATTTTGGGTTACTTGTGGTTGCCTCACAGCTTACTATTACCCCATTCATTTTTTTCAGTCTTTTTTTTCTCTTCGTGTTTTGCTTTGGATAGTTTCTATTGCCATGTCTTCAAGTTCACTAATTTTTTCTTCTTTGGTATGCAATCTGCTATTAGTCCTAGTATTTTTTTATTTCAGATATTTTTAGTTTTTACATCTAGAAGTTTGATTTGGGTTTGGCATATCTTTTATATATAAACATAACATGCTTAATTTTTCCTGTAGTTTCTTTATATATGTGATGAAATTATATATGTGATGGTAGCTGTTTTAAGGTCCAATTTTTTTTTTTCTTAAATCTGTCATCTGCATCATTTCTGTGTTGGTTTTGATGATTAATCTTTCTCTGCTTTATGGGTTGTACTTTTCTGCTTTTTTGCCTGACTGGTAATTTTTTATTAGATGCCAGCCACTGTGATTTTAGTCTGTTGGGTGTTGTATATTTTTGTTTCTAAAATAGTCTTGAGATTTGTCTGTGACTCAGTTAAGTTTCTTATAAATAGTTTCATCTTTTCTGGGTGACATGGGTATTTAAGATGGTGAACGGAAAGGAAAGAAATATCAGGGAATAAAGCTGTAAAAAGAGAATTATCTTGGAAGCCAAGGGATGGTTTTAAGAGAGAGGAATCACATGCTGTTTTATTTAATGCAGAATATTATGCAGTCTTGTGAGCAGAAATAAGATTATATAAATGATTGAGGAGTAAGTGAAGGGATGTACTGGGGCAGAGAGTAGATGATGATTTTTCTTTTTCTTCTCTTCCTCTTCCTTCTTCCAGTCTCTTAGATTCTCTTTTTTCTTCTATTTTTCTCCATTATTTTAACAAATAAACTTACAATCTTATGGTGAACTATTTTTTAAAAACATATACTTTTTTTATTTTTTTAAGATTTTATTTATTCATTTAACAGGGAGAGAACACAAGCAGGCAGAGAGGCAGGCAGAGGCAGCGAGAGGAGCAGGCTCCCTGCGGAGCAAGGAGCCCGATGCGGGACTCGATCCCAAGACGCTGGGATCATGACCTGAGCCAAAGGCAGCTGCTCAACCAGCTGAGCCACCCAAGCGTCCCAAAGCATATACTTTTTTAAAAAAATTCAGTTATTATCCAGAGAGTGAAATACCTTTACTTTAGAAAGTTATTATTAACTACCAACCTTTATTTAATTGGGTATATTTTTAGAGATTGGAAGAATATAGGTTTCAAACTAGAAAAGAAAATTGAAAGTAAATTTCTCATTGTTACTGTGCAGAGTTTCCTAGTTCAGGTCTGAAACAGCAGCTTTAGTTCCTTTCCATATAACACATTATTATAATTTCATATATAGCATCAGTCTTCACTGTTTTAGTGGTAAAATAGGGATTGGTGACAGCCATAGAAGACTAAAGCATTCCTTTATGGATTTCTTCAATACAAAATATAAAAACTTTTAAAATAATAGATATGCTAGAATTAATAAAAGTGAAATTTCAAAAATTTTAGGGTGATTCATGAGATAGTGCTTTCTTTTGATAAGGAAAAAATAAAGGAGATTTGAGCATGGTCTTGAGCATGGTATAATCACATAATGTGTAGTTCATTGAGAATGTGTTTCTAATAAATAAGTTGTGAAATTTAAATCTAAGGAAATGGATTTACTAGTGTTAGAAATAGTTCTGAAAGCATCATTAATGAGTTTGGTTTTTGCCTTTCTCCTATTATTTACCAACCTGTGATCTTAAGTAAGGTACTTAAAATCTCTTGGGGAACCTAGGTGGCTCAGTTGGTTAAGCATTTGACTTTTGATTTTGGCATGATCTCTGGATCATGAGATGGAGCTCAGGCTCCCCTCAGCCATAGAGTCTGCTTGTCTCTCTCTGTCTCTCTCTGCCCCTTCCCCCAACTCTCTCTCGAATAAATAAATAAAATCTTCAAAAAAATTCTCTGATCTTCACTTTCCTTACTTGCAAATTATAGTAAATTTTGACCTTGAAAGTTCATAGACTGGTCTTGCAGAGCAAATGCTAAACAAAAGTATGACATATCTTGAAGTACTAGATGTAGTTGTGGTATTTCAAGCCATTAAATATCATCTGTCATTACTGAAACTCCTTGGGTTCTAATTATTTTATTAACTTATTTTATTCTGAATAACATCCAATTACTGATTTTCTCCCTGGAAAGTACAGAAAAGGGTTATTTTAAGATAACAATTCTACTTGCAGAAACTATGGGCCCTGTAGAGCTGTTATGTATGTGATATTATTGAGGAATAAATGGGGATAAATTCAAGGCTTTGGCTACATTCTTGATATCCTTATGATCAGCCGCTTACAAAATAGAATTATAATCTCATACCTATTCAGAATGAATAAAGATAATATTAGTGAAATAGAAATGTTGATTGTGTTTGCTTTGTTACCTGTGTACATTCTGTGAAGAAAGTAGAAATAAAGAAGAAGGAAGTGGTGATGTTAGACTGTTTCCCTGGCAAATAATTTGTTCTTGTGGTTTATTTTGTAACAGAAAGATTTACTTTGATAATTTTTTATTTTATTATGTGTGCTTTCTAAAGCCCATTCATTCCTAGTACTTTGAAGAATTGCAAAGGATATTTACTAAGTTTGTAAATGATAAATTCATGTATTATAAGAAATTGAGAACTTAATGTTACAGAAAAATGAGGATCACAGAATTTTATGAGGATATATTTAGATTTGAAAACAGCACTGGTACCACATAGAGCAGATCTTGTGGATGTTAATGTATAGTAAATGAGAAGAGGTGGATGCTGTTATGGATAATATGAATGGTCTATTTTGTATTTAGAGCTTTTCTGGGAATAATATGCACAATCTTTACCAAGAAATCTAAATTATTTTGTTGCTCTGACAGCAAAGTATAACTCTCATTTTATTTTTTACATGATAAAGGCAAAAGTATAAGGAAAACTTTCACAAACCTATCATGATACCTTGGAAGTCAGGAATAACAGAATTTCACAAGTCTAATAAGATAGACACCATAATGTCAATATTTGTGTACTGATGAATATGAGTTGTGAAATTTGGCTCCAGTTGCCAGATGCTTTAGAGCCTTGCAATTTAAAATTACATTAGTAATGAAAACTAATGAATGCAAAATTTCCATTTTTGAAAAACAACCTTACCCAACTTAAGGCTGTTTTGGAGAAAAGTAACTTTAGTTTTGGCAAGTGCTGATTAAATATTTGATTCTGGTTTTGTGCACATAGGGTACATTTTATTCATCACACTAACCACACAGTAAATAAATGAATACTACAATCATTTACTTTGCTTAGTATAACTAAAAAATTAAGTATTAAGTGCAATAAATATATAGAAATGGGGAAGTAATGAGGAATCCTATGCACAAAACCTAACATTCTTGTATCTGCCCTTTTCATTTTTTTTTTTTTTAAGATTTTATTTATTTGACAGAGAATGAGAGCGAGAGAGGGAACACAAGCAGAGAGAGAGAGAGAGAGAGAAACAGGCTTCTTACTGAGCGGGGAGCCTGACGCAGGGCTCGATTCCAGGACACTGGGATTATGACCTGAGCCGAAGGCAGACACTTAACAACTGAGCTACCCCGGTGCGCCATGCCCTTTACATTTTTTCTTGAAATTTAACTGAATAATCCCAATTTTATTTCTTCTTTTAAATTTAAATTCAATTTAGTTAGCATATAGTGTATTGTTAGTTTCATCTACATCAGTTGCATATAACACCCAGTGCTCATTACATCAAGTGCCCTCCTTAATGTCCATCACCCAATTATTCTATCCCCCTACCCACCACCCCTCCAGCAACTGTTAGTTGTTTCCTGTAGTTAAGAGTCTCTTATGGTTTGCCTCCCTCTTTGTTTTTATCTTATTTTATTTTTCCTTCCCCTCCTCATGTTCATCTGCTTTCTTTCTTAAATTTCACATTTGAGTGAAATCATATGGTATTTGTCTTTCTCTGAGGGACTTATTTCACTTAGCATAATATCCTCCAGTTCCATCCATGTCATTGCAAATGGCAGGATTTCATTCTTTTTGATGGATGAATAATATTCACATATATGTATATATACATGAATGACATCTTCTTTACCCATTTATCTGTTGATGGATGGACATCTGGGATCTTTCCATACTTTGGTTATTGTGGACATTGCCACTATAAACATTGGGGAGCATGTACTTCTTCAAATCACTGTTTGTATCTTTTGGATAAATATCTAGTAGTACAATTTCTGGGTGATGGGATAGTTCTATTTTTAACTTTTTGAGGAACCTCCATACTGTTTTCCAGAGTGACTACACTATTTTGCATTCCTACCAACGGTGTAAGAGGGTTCTCCTTTCTCCACATCCTTGCCAGCTTCTGTTGTTTCCTGAGTTATTCATTTTAGCCTTTCTGACTGGTGTGAGGTGGTATTTGATTGTGGTTTTGATTTGTATTTCCCTGATGCTGAGTGATGTGGAGCATTTTTTCATGTGTCTGTTAGCCATTTGTATATCTTTGGAGAAATGTCTGTTCATGTCTTCTGCCCGTTTCTCAACTGGTTATTTTGTTCCAATTTTATTTCTTGTCTAATTATACAAAATGTAATGGGTTTAAATATTTTTTACTCATTCTTTCATTTCCTTTAAGTATTTGTTCATATATCTTTTTAATTTCAAAGTCAAATCTTGTGCTTAACTGTCTCTGTAGATAACATTTTAAAAATAATATTGAGAGAAGCTTTAATTGTCTCTCAGTGACATCAGATCATTTTCCTCCTGACATAAAACTATTCTAGATATTATTACAAATTTGACAGTAAATAGCTAAATCACGGTTTTAACTGTTACATAAAAATAATGTATTACCGGAACTTTAATCAAGCAGCACTTAGCTTCTGTTGTTTTTTCTGTTTTGAATGTTTTTTTACATCTTTTTGGTGTGCATATATTAAAAGAAATGAGACATATGCCTTTGATTAACATCTGGGCATAGATAGGTAGGTTCTTTTAATCTTCCATTAAAACTGAAAAATTAGGATTTCAGGTGACATTTTCACGAGTCATGATTTCAGGATTTAATTTCACAATTAAATTTTGTATTTACTGCCTTTAGTAAATTTATGTGTAGTTTTCACATAAAATTAAAAATGGGTAGATGATACCTAAAGCACAATAGTGGAAACTTTGGTGTATTGGATCACATCGAAAGTTAAAACTTCTGCCCTGTGAATGACCCTGTTAAAAGGATTAAAATACAAATACAAACTGGGAGAAAATACTACAAATCACAAATTTACAAATGACTTATATTTAAATAGATAGCTCTCAAAACTTACATTAGAAAAAATCCAATTAGTATATTTGCAAAAGATATAGAGACATTTTACTAGAAAGGAGATACAAATATCCTTATACAAATAAGCAAATGAAAGTTGATCACACTGACTTCATGTCTATTAGGGAAATGCATTTTAAAACCACAACAAGACACCACGATACAGTTTTTCAAAGGCTAAAATATAAAAAAAATCAAAATGGGGGATGAGTGGGGCGCCTGGGTGGCTCAGAGGGTTAAGCCTCTGCCTTCGGCTCAGGACATGATCTCAGCATCCTTAGATTGAGGCCCACATCCAGCTCTCTGCTCAGCGGGGAGCCTGCTTCCCCCTCTCTCTCTGCCTGCTTCTCTGCCTACTTGTAATCTCTCTCTTTCTGTCAAATAAATAAACAAAATCTTTAAAAAAAATGGGGGATGAGTTATTTAGAGGGAAGACTGGTAGCTATAGCTACTGAATGCAAATAAAATAGATAATGTAAAATTAAATAATGTAAACAACATACATCTAAAATTAAATTGATGATAACATTAAATAAACATTAAATAAACATTAAATAAACATGCATATAATATTTTTTTCTCTATGTAGGAACCACAGATGATGAACTTTCCTTTAGACTCATCATGTAACTGAAAGACTTATCAGGACCTTGATGCTTAGAGAAAATGTTAAGATTGGACACATTTCCTCACCTAATTTGACTGATAGCCATTATTGGAATATAGCACAGTATGCGGTACATACCTTTCTTTTTCTGCAGTAATTAGAAAGAGCCATGGTTCAGTATCCTTTTTGTTTCAAATGTCTAAAAAACTTTTAGGGAAGGGTGAAGTAAAAAACATCATCTTTGCTTTTCCTTTCAGGATGAGAAGTGGAAAATTTGGCTGATATAAGGTCAATGATCAGAATATATTATACTTTAAAAATTTCCCATGGAGGGGTGCCTGGGTGACTCAGTCAGTTGGGAACTTGCCTTTGGCTAAGGTCTTGATCTCTGGGTCCTGGGAGTGAGCCCCGTGTCAGGCTCCTTGCTCTGGGTTGGGGGTGGGTGGGGTCTGCTTCTCCCTCTCCCTCTGCCCCTCCCCACAGCTCCTGCTCTCTCTCTTTCAAATGAAAAAAAGAAAATCTTTAAAAAATTTTCCCATGGAATGGAAATAGAAATGATTTAGTATGAAAAACTTAAATCTGGAGTTGAGTTTTTTTTTTTTTTAAAGATTTTACCTATGTACCTGACAGAGAGAGAGAGAGAGAAAGAAAGGGAGAGAGAGAGAGATATCACAAGTCGGCAGAGAGGCAGGTATAGAGAGAGGGGGAAGCAGGCTTCCCGCTGAGCAGAGAGCCCAATGCGGGGCTCGATCCCAGGACCCCGAGACCATGACCTGAGCTGAAGGTGGAGGCTCAACCCACTGAGCCACCCAGGTGCCCCTGTAGTTGAGTTCTTAAGGCAAAAAGAAATTTATTTGAAAAAGAGTTGAGTGAAATACCAAATCAAAGTCATATTAAGAAGCTATATGCAGTTTCTATTTATTTCAATAAAATGTATATCTATTTCAAAGCCACTTGACAATGTATGTCCAAAGCAGAGGCAAATTTATAGGTGAAATAATGAAGTTTAAACTTTAGGGTCCCTCACTTGAGTGGGCTTTTTTCCAAGGCTAACATGCTGGAAAAAGTAAATTAGCATTTTATCCTGAAGATATGATATTTCAAAGGAATTGATATTTTAAGAAGTGGGCAGAGAGTATCAGCCAAAAAATTTAAGAAAAAAAAGCAAATGGCAATTGTCAGATAATAAAAACTATTATTTAACTCAATTTTTGTGAAGTTTTTGTTGTATTTTTCAGTTTTTTTAAATTTGTGATTTGTTTTGCTTTCTTTTGTAATTCTAAATAAATGTTCAATTTAAAATTTAAAATTCTTTATTTGTTACTTGTTTTTTCATTAAAGGGAGGCCCCTGTATTATAAAACTTCTGGCCTCCCAAAGCCATTAGAGAGTTGATAGATTTAAGAATAATGGGATTTCCAAAGTCAGATTCTCATAAAGGATGAGTTACATTGATTTTTTTTTTT
>CM052809.1:67234304-67292891 GCA_028533885.1 Nasua narica
CTGCCGCACTCAGACACCCCCGGTCTCTTTATGATCTCGCGGGTCCTGAAACCACTCTGTTCCCGCGAGGGCTAGACCTCTGGCCTAGCCTCTGGAGCAATGTCCCTCAGCGGAGCGGACTCTAAAAGTTCCGATTTTGTGCTCCGCGGCTCTGCGGCTGCAGGGAGCCGGCCCCTCCCCCCGCGGTCTGTCTTCCCGTCACTTTGGAATCACTTTTCCAATCGTCCTACCTTTCCGAAGGTGGTCGATTTTCTGCTCCTAGAATTGCTCTTCTTCCTCTCCTCTCCCTCCTTTTGAGTATGCTGGCTTTTAGAATGATTTATTAACTATCTAGATGAACTTCTGGGATCCAACTCTATCTCAACCTCCTACTTCTCCTCCATCTTGCTCCTCCCTAGTTACATTGATTTTTAAATAGTTTCATTTATGTGGATTTTAGTTGTCCGAGTATAGTACCGATGTGCCATTTTAAATCAAACTGTATGATGCCACCTTGAAGCACATACCTTTTTTTAGACAAATAAGCAGAATGAATTTCATATTCAGGTTCAGATTTGTGTACCATTTTTCCTAATGTGGATATGTTTGTACTTCCAAAGGTAAGATTTTTTGTTTTGCTAGTTAAGGGTAATATTTTCTCTTTTTACCACAGGTTAAGTTCCTTCACCTTTTTATACTCCCTATCTTACGTTTTTTTTCCCCCCCGGTCTTGCTTTTTTAGTTGTTTGAATCTTTTAAGAAATTTTCAGGAATGATAAAACTTACTTTAGGAGCATAAAGCATTGTCACAAGTACAAAGGAATTAGAATCATCTTGAAAAGACGGAGTTCTTCATCAAATTCCAAATATAAAAAAATTTTTCTCTATTTTGAATCTTATGTTAAGAATATTCATAGACAGTTAATCTCTGTCTTTCAAATATTTCTTCTCTTATATTGTTTTTCAAAGAATTTCTAACCATAGCATTTCACTTGTATCTCTTTCTCATTTCTTTAAATAAAGTATTTATTGTCAATTAATGAACACTAAAGCCTGGTGGTATAAATTCTTAGGACAGCTTGCTCTGAGGGGGAAGTCTCTGCAGTATCCAGAGGGGCTAAGCATGCCACTTTTCCTCACTAGACTTTTTGGAGGCATTTCAGAGTAGTTGGGGCTTATGGCCAGACTGCCTGGGTTTAAATCTTGGCTTTGCCTCTCATTACCTGATGAATTTAGGCAGATCATTAACCTGTCTGTGCTTTTCTTCCTTTGTCTGTAAAATGCCAATAATAATCATACTCTTAAGATTGATTAATATATTAAAAAGTGCTTTTATAACGTGTGACGAATAGTAAATACACAATAGATTTGAGTTATTACTATAATGGTGCAAGAATAATAGAAAATCTGGGGACCTTTGTTTCTCAACAGAGGTGGTACCAGGCCTCGTTACTCTCCAGGAAGCTTCAGATATTTTTGGAAGGTTGTGTGTATCATTTCACCTGTCATGCAGTCACCATAAAGGGATTTGGTCATATTTAGTCGGAACTTTAAAAAGCATGATTACTTTATGAAAATGGTTTATTGAAGATACTTAATACAACATTATTAAGTTTCCTGAGTTTGTGTGAAAGAAAATCATGGATAGGATTTGGATTGTGAACTAGACTGTGAGCACTAATTATTGACTAACTTTAAACATTTCTACTCTCAAATGTTTTTTGTGGAAACTTCTGGTGTAGAATCTTATTCTTGTCTATTTCTGTCTCTTCTAGATGTATTTCTGCTTAGTTATATCAGACATTTTAAGTAAGAAAGTTGTTTATAAACTCTATTATATGAAGACAAATTGTTTGGCTGTAGACAAAGATGCAGTCGTTGAGTTGAGGGGGAGAAAGTATTTAGGGCCTACCAGGCTTGCAGGAGAGGATTAGAGAGGCAGGAGGTGAGCAGGGATGAAATTTGGCTCAACTGGATTGACAAAGGCTGCTAAGTGCTTGCTGATTTCAAGTTCCGGGTAGTAAGCAACCTTTATGAGTGTCAGAAGAAAGTGGAAGAGACCTTCTGAGACTTACTCAAGCAGAGTTTCATTTCTTCTGTAGTAGTGCCATCACATGTGGTAACTGCTTTATGGACAGAGGATGAAGACAAGCCAGGATTGTGTGGTAAACCTGGTCAATTTGAACTCTTTTTGTTTTGTTTTGTTTTAGAGGTAGAATTTAGTAATTCATCAGTTGCATATACCACCCAGTGCTCATTACATCAGTGATGTAATGCTCATCACCCAATTAGCCCATCCCCTCACCTACCTCCCCTCCAGCAATCCTCAGTTTGTTTCCTAGAGTTCAGAGTCTCTTATGATTTGTCTCCCTCTCAATTTTTCAGTTTGGATTCTATGACTAAATAAGTACAAGTAGTTGGTGTCCTATAGTTCCTACTGCACAGGTCAAAGAATCTTTCCACTCAAAACAAATGACTATGTATTTCACAATATGGTTGAATCTCAAGATGTAAAGAAGATTGTGATTTCTAGATCCTGTCCTAGAGAGTAGTTTAATCCTTTGCTTGTGGAAAAACAAGAGGCCAACTAGAAACTTCTTTGCAATTTTCCTTAATAGTTCATTAAAACCTCTCATCTTTCTGTTTTGTGATACATGTGTAGTTCTGTAAATATACCATGGCATTTTTGGAATGAGATAGGAAGCAAGAGGTGTATCTCTAATTATGACCATCAGTGTGCAATAGCTGCTAAGTTTGCGCTGAGGAAGAAAAATGCCACGTCACGCACAAAGAAATCTTCTGTGTCATATAGTGTGCTCAAACCCCCACTGCAAAATGCTCTTCTGTTGTGTATTTTTTGCAAAAGTCTTCTAAAGTGTAGAATCTATGCTAAGAATATATAATGTCCTACCCTGTTTTCATCCCTTTGCTTCAGGCTTGGGTTTGTATTCTTTAGGATCTCTCATTTTAGGAACTAGTCTGAGGCAACCAAACCCTTGCTGCTGCCACTCCTGGAGAGAGAAAAGCAAAGGGAATAGAATTACACAATGTAAAAAGGGAATTTAAGGAGTCCAACAGTTTTCAAGCTGCTTTAATGCCCTCCATCTGCTCCTTCCCTCCCCTCCCCTCCCCTCCCTCCCTCCCTCCCTCCCTCCCTCCCTCCCTCCCTCCCTTCCTATTCCCTTTCTTCCTTCCTTCCTTCCTTCCTTCCTTCCTTCCTTCCTAAGGTCTGGAACCATTTAGATATATGTGAAACCCTAACAGGAAGACTAGGGAAAGTCTGCTTTGGTGGAAGCATGATGAGGCAGTGCTTTATTTTCTTCCCTGTTGTGATTCTGGGGAAAATAATTTGAAAACTGATTAATCGTATTTAAGAACAAGACCCAGATGTTTAAACAGTTTGCTTCCATTTCTGGTTTTGACTCCTGGGACAATGTGAGTGTGCTTAAGACTCTTATGGTGATGGGGAAGATCTTGATACAATACCAAATCCAGCCATTGAAGTTTTAAATTTTTTCTTCTATTTCTCACTTGCTTTTAAATTACCTAAATATTAAATTTGAATCTGGAGCAAGGTTATATGAGTCAATTTTGTTACATGAGTCAGTTTGTTACCCAATTTTCTTTGTAATTTAGTATAAGATCATATGTATTGTGCCCATGGTTCTATTGCTGTAGAGTAACTGAGGAAAAAGTGTGGTGGATTTAAATTGACACATTTTAAGAAAAACTGAAAGATTTTATTTTCTAAAGCAAGCCTTTATTGCACAACTGCAGTGCAAATACATTAGTTAAGGTTTATAAATTAATGTACCAAAAATTGAAGATTTACCAAACCTCTTAAAAAATTCTAAATTTGTGAAAAATTTTTTTTAGAGCTTCTTATACCAAAACTATTTCTGTTTCTTTTCTACACTCTAAAGGAGAACATAAATCTGTAATTAGCAGGACAGTGTGTATATAGTAGCATTACATTATCATGAAATAGTTGCCTACTCTAGAAAGCTCTTGTTCCTCTAGAGGGCAATGCTTCACTTTTACATCACTAATCTAGGAAGAAATTTAAGAACAGCTTTCTTTCTTAAGAGACTAGAAATGGTTCATTCTGCTTATTCTCTTTTTTTTAAAAATACATTGTATAGTTAAAAGATTTAACAAGATTTAAACAGAAAATATCCAAAATAATTAGAACTTCCATAAACTAATATTTGATTTGGAATTTTAGGGAAGATTTCTTTGGCTTTCCTTCTTTATTTTCTGAGAAAACATAGAAAGAGCTTGACCTATGTTCTAAATTTAGTTATAATTGAGTTCTCTTTTCTGAAAGATAAACTTTCTTTCTCTCTTAAAAAACATTTTGATTTAAGGTTCCAGATTGGCCACTTGACTTGCTAAAAAAAAACCCCAAAAAACAAAAAACAAAAATAAGAACCAAAACCTTTCTTCTTTGTTCTACTTTTCTATTTGTATTTTTCATGCTACTTTAAATTTTAGACTATTACTCTTTTGCCACAACCTTCTTTTTTGTGGTATTTTCACAAAACAAATGGATTTGTTACGAAAACAAAAGTCTTCTCCATCCCTTACAGCCTACCATTATCCTATCTTCTTTAAAAGCAAAACCAAATATAATAATGTGGTAGGCAGAACTCTAAGATGGTCCCTAAGATTTGCCCCTGATGTACATACATTCCTTCACCGTATTATTCGAACAGTAATCCAGGTACTGCTATGAAGGGATTCTGCAGATATAATTAAGATGCCAAACAGTTAATAAATCTTAAAATAGAGAGATTACCTGGGTAGGTCAGATGTAATCATATGAGTCTTTTAAATATGTGTTTGGAGATCAGAGACAAGGCAGACAGATTTGAAATGTCTGAGGGATTCAATTCAAGAGAGGTTCTCCATTGGTGGTTTGAGATGAAGGCAGCTGTGTTGCAAGAATCTGAGAGTGGCTTCTGGGTTTTTTTTTTTTTTCTTTCTTTTTTTTTTTAAAGACTTTATTTATTTATTGGACAGAGAGAAAGAGATCACAAGTAGGCAGAGAGGCAGGCAGAGAGAGAGGGGGAAGCAGGCTCCCCGCTGAGCAGAGAGCCCGATGCGGGGCTCGATCTAAGGACGCTGAGATCATGACCTGAGCCCAAGGCAGAGGCTTTAACCCACTGAGCCACCCAGGCGTCCCATGGCTTCTGGTTTCTGAGACTGATCTCTGGTTGATAGCCAGCAAGAAAACCAGGACCTCAGTCCTATAATCACAAGAAACTAAATTCTGGAAGTGCTTCCTGAGCTCAGATGAGAATGAAGCCCAGACAACACCTTGATTTTAATTTTTGGAGTTCCTGAGGAGAGGACTAGTGAAGCTGTGCTTACACTTCTGACCGTAAGAAGTATAAGATAATAAATGAGTGTTGTTTGAAGGCTCAGAGTTTGTGTTAATTTCTTTTGCAGAAGTATAAAACTAGTAAAATCAAGGTAAGTAAATTCCTTTAACATTGTTTTAGAGAGTTAACTTGAAAAGTGAAAACTCTTGTGTGATCTGGTACCAAAACAGTAATGTTCAACATTTGGGTATTTGCCATACCCTGTTATAGTGGTGGCCAATATCCATGCTCCCTTTTTCCAGGTAACATTCCTTATTGGATTGGTTTTATGCCTAGCTTCAGAGGTGAGAATCAGTTAGCTCCAGTAATTTAGAGTATATCACCCGAAGATAGCACACATGATCTAAACTGGTCCAATAGGGGTAAAACTGAGGAGGATTTTGGTGGGAATACCAGGGTATATATTGTCCTTTCTCTTCTGAAATTGGTGATGTGAATATTGAGGTTTACAGGTATTGATGCTACAAGGGAGATCTTGAAGTTTCTCAGAGCCTGTCATATACAGCTTGAAGATTAAACCAGAAGAAGCAAAGCTAAGAAAAGGATTCTGGTTTTGTTTGAAACTTGGATCAAGCTGTGTATGAATCTAAGTCTACTCCATGACTGTTCAGTTATATGGGCCAATAAATCTTTCCCTTTCTTTAAGAATTCTTTTGTTTGAGGGTTCCTGGGTGGCTCAGTCAGTTGAGTGTCTGACTCTTGATCTCAACTCAGGGCTTGATCTCAGGGTCATGAGATCAAGCCCCATGTTGGGCTCCACGCTGGGCATGGAGCTTATTTAAAAAAGAAAAAAAAAAGAGAGAATAATTTTTTTTGTTTAAGCTTATTTGCATTGAGTTTCTTATTTCTTGTAACTGAAAAAATCCAAACCGATAGGTCAGTCATTATCTTATTAATTTTCTTGATAGCTTTCTCCATCTTTTTAGAGAATATATTCTAGACTCATAATCTCTTATCATCTAGACATGTTTTCTTTTGTCTTTGTCTGGACTTTTAGGTTTAGAGATAGAAATTGGTGAAAAAAATTTTAATAAACTATCATAAATTTATTGTTTTTACATTATACAATTGCCAATTCAAGAAAATATTTTGGCTTCTATAATAGTTCTATCATAACACATGATTGAAGAATATTAATTCATTACTGGCTTTGCCTAATGGTTGTCCTTTTAAAAATGATGTCAATAAAGTAGAACCAATTTTTTTTAAAGGTTTTGTTTCAAGCTAGTGAAAATGTAAACCATACAAATCTCATTGATTTCCATTAAAATTGCCTATAATTCTGTTGACAGAAACATGTTGGAGATGTACATTAAAAAACTAATATTTGTCTTATTTAAAGATGAAAATAATTAGTTTATATTGCTAAGAATAGTATTCAGTGTTTCTAATAACAATCTTAATAGAAGTGAATAGGTTCTATGTTACAAGATGTGATATTGCAGGAATAATAGTTCCTTTTTAATAATTGAAAGTGCCTTTGAAAAGTATATGTTTTAACTATATGTGTGTGTTTTGAAAACTTTGTGGTTTTTCATTTGTTTACTTGCTTTTTATGCTTTAAGGTCTTTTCTTTTGCTTGCAGGCATTATTTTGCCAGAATGTAGTTGTGACAACTGACTTTATTGGTCTTAAGCTTTTCCTACCTGAACTAACTCTTCTCTGAGAGTTTCTTAAATACTAGTATCTTAGCAGGTAGAGTTGACTCAAATAGAGCATAGCAAAAAAGAAATTTTCCATTTCTATAAATACTTAAAAGTAATTTTGGAGTAAATAAAACGTATATGAAGTATTTCACCTATTTATCAGATTTCTTAAGGAAAGACCATGAAGGGAACCTCTATCATAAGAGATACATATTTTTATTATGTGAATTTCAAAATGAAATTTGACTATTCTTATAAAATAAAGTAGAATACAAATTGAGTGAGAAGGGTTTATTATCAATATGGGAATTAGGAGGAGCCAAATAGTTTTCTTTTCTTTCTTTCTTTTTTTCTTTCAATTGCAAAGATGGATTTATAGAGGAAGTTTAATTTAAAGAAAGAATGTAGAGTGAATTGATTTGGAGTGGCATGACTGAGGGGGGAGCATCTGCAAAAGATCCCTGAAGTAATGGATTTGATTAAAGACACAGCAAGAAAGGGCAGAGGGACAGAAGGGATGACATCTAATGTGTCTTTTAGATCAGGGAAATTTCATGAATTTGGATAAAAATCCATAACCAAGAACAAACCTGTTAGATATTTATTGTGGTCAGAGAACAAGAATCATTGGCCAAGTTAATGGATCGAATAATGAGGTGGTTGTTGTATTATTAAGTACTTCTATTTTACCCTTAGAATAGAATATGAGTATCTATGATTATATAATCAGTTCATGATTAGAAATGTGTCTAGAATTACATCTCAGAATTGGCTGGGTAACTGCATGGTCAGAGAAATTTGAAGAAGTTAATTTCTTAGCAATATTTTGGTAGACAACAGCTCTGTGTTGATTATAATAATTTAATAATTATAATAATGATTAGACTTGATAGGAAGCCTATCATTCATTTGAGCAAACACTTACCGAGTATCAAATGGTACCTGTTTGAAGAATACTTTTTGATAGGTAATAGTATAAGAATGTGAGTTGTCAATGGTAATAAAATAAAAAAAAGAGAGAAAATTTAGCTCCATGGGATGACTTCACTGAGGAGTGGTATGAAATGTCTCAGAAGATCTTTTTATAAGGCAGGAAAATATCTGGGATTGTGGAGTGCCACCTAAACTAAGAAAGTAAAAATCATGAAATGCTGGCCATAGAACAACTAAGAGGATTTGGCAAGTAGGAGGTCACTGATGTTTTTAAGACAATACTTTCTTGTGTGGTGAGGATGGGGATGTTGGTGGGGGTTGTGGGGAATATGGGGATGACTGCTGGTGGCAGTCAGTATATCTTGAGATGGAGAGGTACTATAATTATTGAGAAGAGGTTCAATTTTACCCTTCACAAAATTTATCATGATCTTTTCTAAGATGTCTAACATGCTTATTTGTTTTTTTTATACCTCACCAAACATTTTGAACTATGCTGTATTTCAGTAGGCTATAGCTCGTATTTTAAATAATATTTAATGATCAAATTATGATTAAACCAAAAAACTGCAGGTGTGCAGTTTTCATTGGTTACTCCAAAATTCCATGCTTGGGTAAGCAGAGAGGACATAGAATCCTTATAGTCTCAATCCATGTCTAATTTTTTGGCTCTAAGCCTTATTCAAATCTGTTTCCAGGACTTTGGGGCTAAACATTTAATCCATGTTTATTTCGTTGAAAAAGTGGTAGTATAAATTTTATGGTAGAATCTGTTCAGATGGAAAGGACCAGAGCCAGGTATGAGATTACAAGCCCGAGAATGGTGAACTAGGGCCAAGGTCTGCAAGAGAGGGGAGACCTACGTAGTTAAGACTTGATCACCATGGAGAGGGCTTTCTCTAACTGAGGGTGATGCCCAAGGGCCTGGCTTTATGGCACCTTTTCTTTCATGAGAACAGAATAACTCTTCTTCTAGATTATTTAAAAACATTAATATTTGATTCTGTTTTACTGCAAAGTGTTTTCAGTGGAATTATTTTCCTTCTTTTAACTTTTACTTTTATTAAATTTTAGTTATTCGTTGCACAGTTGTGGAATGTGCCAGGCACTGTTTTACATACTTAGTGAACAACTATGAAAATCTCTGCCAGACTAGAGTCTACATTCCAGCAGGGAAGAAAAATTATAATTAATAATATAATAATATTAATTTAATATATAGTATTTTAATGTTGTTATATTAACCAATATTATTACTTCTTTTTTATAGAGAGAGTTAATCAGTAAAATAATGTAGTCTGCTAGAAGGTGATAAGTGCCATCACTTTCTTTGGTCACAAAAAGGTGCACTTTATTTTTCTAGATATAAACATTGATTTGGAACACTATGTTGGCAATATGGTATAATGTTAAAGCAGCCAATTTTATAAGCATGAGCAGTTGAAACTCGTGATGCTCTTTGATGTTTATATTTACTCCCTACAAGCAATTCGTTTTCAAATTCAGTAACCTTCCTCCAAATAAGGTAGCTTGCATCTATTTTTCTTTTAAATTACCAAGTCATTTGCTCAACTTTCTAGTTAACCTGAACCTCTGTTTTATGAGATCTTTGGACATTGAGGCCTGCTGGAAGGTTCAGGGTGCTTTTGAATATTCACCAGGAAATAATTCTCCCTTCACCTGACAAGAGATAGGGCAGGTAAAGTGCCTTTCTTTTTACCCCTGAGTCATGGTACAGCAGAGCCTTTATAATTCTGCCCTAAGAGAAAATTGTTGCCTGTGCAAAAAGAAAAGGAAAAGGAAACAAACATAGCTCTATGCAACTCTTAAATTTCTCTTCTACTTTCTTTCTGGAGTCTATGTATGTATGCTGTTTGAAATATTGCTATTAGAAAAAACAAAAACCCTGATTCTTAGTGTCGTAATTGGGAAAATGAATGTACAGTTCTCAATCCCTCAATTCCATAAAGCTGAAATCTTTGGGAACAGATGTATTTTAGAATTCAGAATTTTTCACCATTTAGAAAATGATATAATACCTATACTAGATACTTGTTTTGCAGTGCTCTTCATTTAAAGTTTCTAATCTACAATTCGTGGCTTTAATACTATTATTGGTGATTTATTAACCTTATTTACTTAGGGTTTATAATTTTTCAAATGTTTTTAATTTAGCAAATGCAATTAATATTTAATTACTAAGTCAAGAGTTTTTATACCTTCTAAACAAATAGTGGAACACAATTCAGCATTACTAGGATGTGTAAAACATTGTATTTTTATATATGGAATATGTAAATGTATATATTATGTATATATATGTATGTGTGTTTGTGTATATCTCAGTTTGAAGTATCCTGGAAGGCTTATGTGTTTTAGATATACCAAGCTGAGTGGGTAAAGTAGGGGAAACCAATGATTATCTACTTAGTTTATGAAAAAAATGCATATTGTTTTGGTAAACAATAAAAAATGAGTATTTTTTTTCCCAGATTCAATCACATTAAATAAAAAGTCAGTACACTTACTCTTTTACTCCTTAGAGTTTGTGCAACTAAGAGTAAAAAATCATGAATGCAAGCAAGTTTTGAGAGCAGTAATAATTTTTTAGAATAGAAAAAAAGGATATGTCCTCATTTACCTCATGTTTGGGTCCTTTGCTTAGAACCTCATACTTGGTCATTCTAACCACTGAATGTTCATGTTTGCTAATGAACTTTTAGCTTTTAAACTGAGATTTGTCTCTGATCTTCAGAGAAGTTTCCAGATGTTGCCTTATCATAAAAGTTGGTATCTAGGAAATTTTCAGAAAATATATCTCCTCCACCAAGCCTTCTATTTTCTTTAAAGTAATTCAGCCAAATAATGTGGCCTATCAAATTGTTTCATCTTAATTCAGGGACAAAAGAGGAATGCTGCTCTGGAGGACGCTAGCATATATCAAGTATTCTTTGCCAAGTGTACAGTTCATTGTTCGGTCACCTGTGTCTGTTCGTTTAGCACATTTAAGGCAGTCTTCAACAACCCCCATTTTTCTCTAAAACTTACATGGAGGCTTCAGACATTGTCTGCCTCATTATTTCCCAAGAAAGGTTAAGCCCTTTACTGTCAGACCGGAACCCTTCACTAATTAGAGCCCTTCCTTTGGCACTGAATGTGTCATGTCTGTAAGCCTTCCCACTGTGATCAGGGACACGTTGCTTGCTCACTAAGTGTCCAGCGCTGGTAAGGACTGCCTGCTATTTTTAAGTGACAAATTTTTAACTTGCTAAAATTCTAACTCCTCTTTAACAGGCTCTTAGTAGAATTGGATGAGATATTCAGTAGTTCACCAAGAAGATTTTGCTTAATACTACCCTGTTTATCTTCTTCAGTTTTAGTAAAGTTGAGTCCACAGGAGAATAATGAAAAAAATACTTTCAAATGTGGGGAGAAAATGGTAACATTTCCCACTCTGTTAGAAATGAGTGTGTCAATGTATCATGTTAAGTTGACACCTTGTCCCCCAAATGAAACTTTGGTTCTTTTTGATTTAATTAGTTACGTAACCCAAGATTAGTTTAAGCTATTGAAATTATATCATAAAACTACATTACTCCCTTGATTTTTATCTTTGTTTCAGGTAATATATAATTTAAGTTTCCTTTTTCCAGTTGGTAGGATTTTTATCAGCTGCTTGGATAGAAAGACTGAATCCACTGGCAGGTCTCATGCCTTTGAATTGTCAAAGAATGCTTTTGGGTGTTAAGTCAGGCTTCTCCATTTGTATTCATAGGAGTGCCCCCTTGCCTTCTGTTTGATCATTGCTTCTTTCTTCCATTTCCAGCTTTCCTTGGTTAGAGCAGGGAGCTAGTCTGGATGATGCAAGTGTCTTGGTGTTTGATTTTGTTATAAGTTAGCTTCTTGAAGAAAATTCTCTGCCATGGATATAGACCATACTCTTGTATTTGGCTAGTTGATTCACAGGTTAGTTTTACATATAAGATTAGGTTTACAAGCTTAGTGCATTTTTCTTTTTGAAAGAAAGTGCATTATAAAAATTTTTCAAAAATTATAGTTCACTTATTCTTAGGGAAATATACTATGTATGGTTATTCATGTTTCATGACTATCATGAACGTATTGAGATTTCATTATGCTTATTCTATAAATAGATTGACACCTTAATTTTAGAATTTATAATATCTTTGGTTTTAGTAGTACATTGCCTTGTATAAAAATTAAGTGAGGCTGAAAAAGCAGATACAGTTTAAAGTAAAAAGGAGTTGTATCAAATGTCAGAGTTATTGAAGCCCAGAGGAGAGAAATTTTCTTTTCCATCAAAAAGGAGTTTTAGTATGTTAACTTTTTGGGAGAAGGGAAGGAGGCGGTAGGAGGTAGGAAGCTATAGGAAATGGTTCATAGAAACCTCTAAAATTATAAAAAAGCAACATACTTACTGCATAAGTCAACAACTTTTAAATTTCTTCGTATTGATGTTTCTTGAAAGACTGCTGTAATAAAGATTCAGTAATTTTTTGAAGTATAAATCAATTATAATCAGATGGATTAAAGCTGTTTTAAAATATTTGTCTCTTTGGGAAAAGAATAATTCGTTGAGTTTTTTTTTTTTTAAAGATTTTATCTATTTATTTGACAGAGAGAGATCACAAGCAGAGAGGCAGGCAGGGTGGGGGGGAGCAGGCTCCTCACTGAGCAGAGAGCCCGATGCGGGGCTCGATCCCAGGACCCTGAGATCACGACCTGAGCTGAAGGCAGGGGCTTTAACCCACTGAGCCACCCAGGGGCCCCTCGTTGAGTTTTTTGTACTGGGTTCTGAGTTTCTGTACTTCTCTGCTTATTTTACTAGAATTGGGTGTCGGTTTTACCAAAAATATATATTGTACTTTTACACATGTATACTTTTTGGAAGGGGGTATAGGATGAGAGTGGCTCTTTTTAAAGTTGTTTTTCTCCTGATTTTTAAGAGATAGTTGTTTGTTGTAGAATTTTTTAAGAAAAAGGAGGGGAAAAAATCTCACCAGAATCCCATATCCTGAGGTAACCAATACATATTGATTAATTTTCAGATATAGTTAGACATTAGTTTTCCTTCTTTTATGAATAGTTGATTCATGTTTCTTTCTTTTTTTTTTTTTAAAGATTTTATTTATTTATTTGACAGAGAGAGAGAGATCACAAGTAGGCAGAGAGGCAGGCAGAGAGAGAGGAGGAAGCAGGCTCCCTGCTGAGCAGAGAGCCCGATGTGGGGCTTGATCCCAGGACTCTGAGATCATGACCTGAGCTGAAGGCAGAGGCTTTAACCCACTGAGCCACCCAGGCGCCCCTGATTCATGTTTCTAACTCATTTAACCATTAGGGTTTTAATATTTTTTTAAACAGTCTATTTGTATGAGATAAGCATATATATATATCTCCTCTCTCGCCACTGATGTCTTTTAGTCTTTATGTCAAAATTTTAAATATACTGAGATTAATATACCATGTAATATTTAAATTTTATATTACTTTAAATATCCTCTAATTAATATATTTAGTATGTTAATAATCAGTTCCTCAGATTATTTTAAAATTTAGAACAATTTTGAGCTATACTTGTCCATTTGTTCTCCCAGATAGATTTAGATTCCAAAATAAAACTCCTCAGGGTTCATTGAGTTTTGTACTCCTCTGTGTTTTTTAATATATATATTTATATATATTTACTTAAATGGGCAAGTCTATTCATATTTTAATTTTTTTGATTGATTTTTATGATGATAAAGCCCATTCTATGCTTTATATTCACTATTATGGTTTTTTGATTGTTAATAATTACTTTAAAATTTTCATTGTTTTTGATTTATTTTAAATTACACTAGTAATACACAAATATCAGAAAAAATTTAGATAGTACCCATGTAGGTTCCCATTTTTCTGTTTTTCCATGCCAGTCCCCCCTTTTTTTTTCACTGTGCAGTTATTTTATTTTTTGAAACTTCAGGACACATTAATAACATAGTCAAAATTTGGGTGTTTTTTTTTACAGCGTTTTCCATTGTTCTAATACTTAAATAAATACTCATTTAAAAGGGTAAGAGAGAAGGAGGGAGAAGAGGCAGGAATGAGGAAGAAGGAGAAAGAAAGGAGATGAGGTGGAAGGAGAGTAGACATAGAAAGAGGAACAGAAAGTTGAAGGGAAAGGGAAAGCTGGGTGGGAAGTCTGGCCGAAGTCAGAAATAGAATCAGTCTTCTGACCCTTAGGGTACCTCTCTACCAGCTTGGAGACATCCAGAACTCTGGAGCTTTATGGCGGTTTTGACACAGCTTGACCTCATTGTGTTCCCAGAGAAGAATCGAAGAGTGGCCCACGTTATTCCCTACATTGGAAGTCAGCCACCACTCTGGCCTCCTGACAAACCAAGTCTTTGTTATTTGGTGGGGGAACATTCAAGAACCCCTATAGATCTGGTGAGAAGGAAGCTAGGGGGCAGAGGCACAAAGGAAGCCTCTGATTTCTCACTATGGGGTGAGATGGGTCAGAGTCCTTCTGAGACTTTTTTACCATGGTCACCAGATTTGTGTATAAATTTCCTGACATTTTTCTTTGCATTAACATATGTGTTAGGCTTTGAGTATGGGACTTTACCCGTTGCTCTGGACTAGGGGACAAAACCAAGGACATATTGAACAGCCAATATCTCATATTCTAAAGGGAGCTGGATGGAATGTGACAGTCCCTCCAGGGTTCAAACCAGACCTGCAATTCCCAATTACATACCAGACCCTCCTTTTAACTCTATGTCCCTCCAGTGTATATAAAAGAACTCTAGGGAGGGAGGATATATATATATATATATAGAGAGAGAGAGAGAGAGAGAGAGAGAGAGAAAGAGAGAGAGAGATATGTTCGGCTTCCAAGTGAATTGCTTATAGAGAAGATGAATTCCTGGCAGAACAGTTGGCTTGCAGCTGACTGGCTTATTTACTGCATCCTCTTTGAGCAGGGGGAGACAATGGGAAGATAGGAGGCTGTAGGAGTCAGCCTGTGTATCTGTTGGATTGGTGTGGCAGTGATCTGTGAGCATTCTGTGGGGCAGCTGGACACCATGGCAGGTGGATGGGCTTAAGCCACTCTTTCAGTACCTCATCAGAGGGTGGTCTGTTGGTTGAGGGAACTGCTGTGACAGTCAGCACTCAGGTAGTGAGGGAACCCACTTGATAAAAGTGCCCTGTACTACAGGGGCAGGGTGTGGGGCCAGAAAGGAGGGGGAGATGGAAGAAGGTAGAACCACCCTAGACCTCCAAAATCAGGACCTACCACCTTTAGTGAATTATCCTCTCTCCCCACTGATGTTTTTTAATCTTTATATCAAAATTTTAAATATACTGAGATTAATATGCTGTGTAATATTTAAATTTTGTATTATTTAGAGTACACTATAATTAATATTTAAAGTATGCTAATAATCAGGTCCTCAGATTATTTTAAAATGTAGAATAATTTTAAGCTATACTTGCCCATTTGTTCTCCCAGACGAATTTAGATTCCAAAACAAAATTCCTCAGGGTTCATTTGAGTTTTGGCCTCTTCTGTATTTGTTACTTTTCACTGACAGTGAGAAACTTGGCTCCCATTATAATTACTATATCTTTGTTCAGTTTATTTGTTTGTTCACTCCCTCTGGACATAACCAATGTCTCTGCTTTCTGTGTGGATGCCTTGCTCACCACATCCATGTTCCAACATCCAGGCTAGGTCTTAGTATCCAGAACTGAGGGGGCCTGGCCAGCACCCATCAACCCCCATGCTCAGGCAGCACCTCCCATCAAGCTCCCTGCTTGGTAGCCTCACTTGTCCTTGCTCAGGCTCAGAACCCCTGTGCCTGATTACCATCCCTTTTGCCCTGCTCACTGGCTTAGGTGGTTTGATCTCCATACCAGGCTACCACTCTTGTATACATGTTCCCATCATAGCACTTTGGCTCAGACCCTCTACAGGGAAACCTCCTCACTCCGCCTGGGCTCTGACACTCCATGCCAGCGCACACTCCTCACCCAGCTAGGGCTCTGTGTTTGGTGGATGCTCCCTTTACTCTCTTTGGGCTCTTATTTTTCACACTGGGCTGCCATAATCCATGTATTCCTTCCTCACTCTGCTTTGGCTCTGACATCCTACCTTGGGTTGAACCTCCTACAGGAACCCCTACTGTTACCCCAGTTAGCTTCTGACTGCCTGTCCTGGGTCACCTACCTACTTCACTCAAGTACTGGGAAGCCTGAGCAGCCCTCCAACCTGGACACCTCCCTCATCCTGCTTGGGTTTTGCACCTAGATGCCTGTGTTTTTCTGCACCACATAATAATGGTCTGAATTGTTTGGAAAAGAAAGAAGAGGAAAGGGGAAGGGAAAGGGCTGTATTTGGTTTTTGTATCTTTTTTTCTTCCAAACATATTTATTAAATGCAGTTAAAAGGCAAATAAGATAAAGTTACTGCCTTTTAGAGATTTACTTCTGGAAGTGGGGATAAACATGTAAAGATATTATTACAGTATAGTATGATAATACAGAGCTTTTTCCTAGGATGTTGTGGTGGCAGTTGAAGTAAACCTATCCTGCATAGCAGAGGAATTTGGGGGATTTTGATGGGAGGGTTTAGTCTTTAAGAAATGGGGAAATCTAAACAGGTAAAAAGGAAGCCAGGGTGGGTTGATGAGCCGACACTAAACATTTATATCAGACTCTGTAAAAATTTAATTAAGCATCATATTAAAAGTATTAAGATTACTAGGAAAACACAAATAGATCTTATTTATTTAAAAAGCCTTTATTGATAAAAATCTCATTACGTGAGCAGTTTGGACCTTCTCTGACTTTTTGCAAAACAAGGAAATTGGTTTAAAAATGAGTTCACGCTGCTTTAAGGACCTGGAACTGCCTGAATATGAATTACTAGAACCACAAAAAAGAATTTTAAATGAAGCCCTAAATATTTTATAATGAAAATGCTTAATTTATGCTTGGAGTAAGCATGACAAACTTCTGAATAAAAAGGAAAGGAAAATTGTTCTTTATCTATAGAATGCTATTCTTTTTCTTTTTAATTAAAAAAAAATCAGTGAAGAATATTACCAAAGGGGCTTTTCCCCCACTGTGGTGTCCTTGAATTTACTTCCATGACCACATTATATGGCCAAGAGGTTTTGCTTGGGAAGGACATCATTCACTAGGTACAAGAATCATGGTTGGATATGAGAGGCTGATGTGTCTGAGGAGAGGCCAAAAAATAGGACTAGAGAATCTATCCCTAGAAGATTTGCGGCAAGGGGGGAGGGGGATACATGGTTAGTTCTCTTAACTTGCCTTTCCTATGCAACTGAATTAAGATATGTATATGTTTCCTGAAAGGAAACTTATGCATGAAATAGCTTATTAAAATCAAAATTATATGAATTATGGAATCATGGAAGATTTTTGTAGCATGAGAAAACAGAAATATTTCCAATAGCGATTTTGCAAGGCTGAGCATAACTGGTTTATAGTAGGCATTCTGTGTTTTCATTTCTTTTCAGATTACCACTGAAAGTGGAACTTCAGCGTGGGGTGAAACAGGCAGTTTTGGTGGTCCCAATCTGTTAGAAAGGCCCGGGTGATGGTCTTAGTTATCTGTGGTGGTTGAGGCCCAGTGCTGCCATTCATAAACTGATGATCTTGGGCTAGTTACTTAGCATCTCTCAATCTCAGTTTCATCATGTGCATGATGCGAATAATAATGTTGAGAAAAATTATGTCCTTTCCCCATAACATGTTACATTTTTTGCAAATTATTAGACTAAATGAACTGTATGTATGATCCAATTTTTCCACATACATTCTATGCCCAAATAACTTTATTTTTAAAGAAATCACTATTAATGCACCTAGTTCTTTGCAGTGAGTAATTTCAGAATTAAGATAATTTTACCTTTCAAAATGTAAAAAAACTTACTACAAACTGACATGTTAACACAAACAAACAAACAAACTTGTGTTTTACCTCCTCAATACTTAGGATTTCATAGGAGTAGAGATAACATTTTCATCTGTAATGTAATGTTGATTACATAGGAAAAATAGCTGTGTTGGTCAGTAATAGATTTGCCTGAAAATGATGCTGAAATTACATAATATTATTTTTTAACTGCTCTTACAGTGACATTGTTCCTTCTTTGTGTACTGATATTATGTTATATAAGACATTGCATTAAAGAGATAACCACTTGTAAAAGTATGATTCTATTAATTCAACAGTTATAATACTTTCAGAGAAATACTGAGTCTAATCATCATATTTGGGTCAAGACCACCAACACTTTTGGAAAAGTAATTTGCAGATGTAATAAATTGGAGTTCATTCCTGTTACTTCTTTTAGAAACAATTTTATTTTTACAAATATAGCTGCTTGTCTAGCTACTGGAAAATCTTTTGTTTAGGCAATTTCCTTCTAAAATATTCCAGGTTGCAGTATATCATTTCAGTTTTCATGGCTGCTTTTATGGTAAGTATTTCTGCTAAAATACTATATCAAGTGGATATGCTATCAAACTTTAACACTAAGTGAAAATAGGCATAAAACCTCTGCAAATGTAGTTTGATTTTTAAAAAAATAAGTGCCTAGATTTAAAAAAAAAGAGCTTACTAAGAAAGCATGCACTAAGATGTCTTTTCTCTTTGAAATTGTTTAGTCACAAAATACATGATGAAATTGTGTGCCATCTATAAACCTGAGGGAAAAGGTAAACTAATTTAATATTTTAAAAAAGCATGCCATCCAGCACTGCATAAAAACATAGTAAACTTCCCAGAATACACAGTTTAAAAAAGATTATTCCACTTTGGGATTTAGAAAATTATCTTCTCTTTATAGATTTCCATAAAGAATTGAAGATGTATAACTATAAAATACATATATTTTTGGTTACAAGTAATTTTATGTTTATGGGGAGAGGTATTAAATGCATGAAATTTTAAGATAGGTACACAGATTAGTATTCACCATTGTTAATTGAATGTGTAGAGGAAGCATTAAATAAATATCTGTTGGAGGCATGAATGAGTTTTAATGTCAAATTAATTATTGCGATCAAATTTGAAGTTTACTTTGTACAAGTATAAGTAACATAAGCTAGATATACATCTTTCATTTTCAAAATTAATTATATCATCATGATGAACAAAAGACAAGTAAGCTCACCTATGATATTAAATTCACACATGACTGCCATGTGCTGTGAAGTTTCTTTCCAAGAGTTTATACTGTGTTCCACCAAGTTGGGTTTTGTATGTTAGTATGTGTAGTTGTAGATGTTTATGGGTTTTTCAGATTAAAAAAAAACAACTGTGTTTATAATATGATTTTCTTCCTATAATATAAAAATTTGAAAAGTAACTTTAAAAATATTTTGGAATATAAGAAAGTTTAACTGATATATTTTCATGGAAAAAAGTTAATGGTTGACTTTTTTTTAAGATTTTATTTATTTGTTTGTCAGAGAGAGAAAAAGCACAAGTTGTGGGGGCGGGCAGAGGGAGAGGCAGGCTCCCCAATGAGCAAGAAGCCTGATGTGGGACTCAATCCCAGGACTCTGGGATCATGACCCCAGCCAAAGGCAGAGGTTTAACCAACTGAGCCACCTAGGTGTCCCAGTTAATGGTTGATTTTTATGCCATTTTTTTGAAAGGTTTCAAAAGTTTTTTTTTTTTTTTTTTTGGTTCTTAAGAAAAACAAGGGGATCACATGTAAGGAAATTATTCTGGTCCTATAGCCTATGGAATTCCCAGCTGACAAATCATTGCTTGTTATATATATATATACACACATATATATTTATACACATACATACACACTATGATTTTCTAGTGATAGTTATATCTCAAGATATCATTTATTTTGCCTGAAATATTTTTATTTTCTCCTGAATTTTAGATTTTAGCCTTTAATACTTGGGGTTTTGCCAAGGTAATAGTTTTCAATCATTATTTTATACTTAACTGACTGAGCCACCTAGGCACCCCAAAATTATGTCCATTTTTGCTTTTGACAGATATAAATTCATGAGATCGATAAGTAGTATATTTAGTTCATAATTATTGGATTAGTTTTCTAATGTTGCTCTAACAAATTGCCATAGATTTGGTGGCTTAAAACAACATAAAGTTAATATCTTATAGTTCTACAGATCATAAGTCTTAAAATCAAGGTTACCAGCAGAACTGCATTCCTTTTGAAATTCTGAGGATGAAATTATTTCCTTGCCTTTTTCACCTTCTAGAGATCAACTGCATTCCTTTGCTAGTGGTTCTTTCTGTGTATATCACTATAGCCTTTGCATCAGTCATTGCCTTTCCTCTCTGTGACACTGACACTTCTGTTTCTCTCTTATGAGGACCCTTGTGATTATTGAACATATCCAGATATTCTAGAATATTTTCTAGATTTATTATGGTACTTAATATATCTATATATTAATATCGATATCTATATATCTATAATATATCTATATATCTACTTATAATATTAAGGCCCTTAATTTAATCGTATCTGCAAAGTCACTTTAAAAAAATATTATTTTATTTATTTATTTTAGAGAGAGGGAGACAGCAAGGGCGGGGAGGAGGGGCAGGGGGAGAGGAGAGAGAATCCAGAGCAGACTACCTACTGAGTATGGAGCTCAATCCCAGGACCCTGAGATCATGAACTGGGCCAAAATCAAGAGTCCGAGGTTTATCCAATGGAGCCAACCAGATGCCCCCACAAAGTCAAATTTTGCATGTAAGATAAAATTTACAGGTTTCCAGGATTAGGAGGTAGACATCTTTGGAGGGCCATTATTCTGTTTACTATAGACATATATAGTTCCATGAAGTTTGGAACTACTAATCTCTGATCTAAAGCTTCTTATGGAAAGTCAATTTCATCATTGGAAATGAAACAATCTTTCTTACAGATTTTTTTGAGGAACATCAACTGCTAAATATTATACAGGGGAATATTATTGGAGAATATGTTTAATAGGTGATTTCTCTCTCTTAACTAGATATAATTATTTGTTTTTGCTGATATCATAACATCTTCTCCCTACATATATTAGCAGAAATCTCTAAAATATAAGAATATTCTCCTCTATACCCAAATAACAGTGTTCCTTTTCACACACAAATATTAGAAATTTGTTGCTAACTCTACCAGGAGGAATATATTATATAAAAGTAATTTTTCTTTATGATCATTGTTATTGTTGATCTTACAGATATCCATTAATATTAACTGATTTCTTTGCACTTGATGACTGGGATGCTTAGAACAAGTTTATGCCCCATGTTTGATATTTTTATTATTTATTTATCTTTGCAATTGCTTTTTTCCCCCCCCTGGTTTCCTCATTTGTATTTCCATCTCAATATACTGCATATGTCTTTATGGTTTACCTCAAATCTTTTTTAGAATTTGTGTATACATAAATAAGAAAATATTCCCTATTTGTACTTTGGAGTAGTGTTTTCTGAGGAAACAAATTGAACCTTTATCCTTGTAAATTTCTTAATTTGGTTAGAATGCCATTAGAATACTCTGAGTTGGAGTTCTGCTTAGATAAGATATAAACATCCATTGGCACTTTCCTTGATTCCTCTTCCTCTTCTCTTAAGAATAATGGAAATATGAATCGACTTGTTTTTCTTTTGTGTCCTATTTTATATTTTAAAAGAAGAGAAGGACTTATTCAAGATCACTGAAGTAAAAATGTCTCTTATTTGACTCAAAATATCGAGACTCATTCTACTTGAATGAGAGCATCCAAATGAAGGAATTCTGTGTTTTCTGAAAAAGAGTTTGCAGAGTATGAAAAAATGGTAGGAAGAGGGTTCTGATGTAGGTAGCAGTTTATTTTTGATACATAAAAAATATTGTAATACTCATGCAATTCTTTATAATTTTTCTCTGTGGTGCCAAAGAGTCCAAAACTACCCTGAGGAAGGAAGCATATTACTTCCCTTGCCCTCCCCCAGTTTTCTATTTAAATCCTGCTGCTGCCAAGTTTGAGTGGAAAATCATTTCATTGCCAGTTGGCGACTTACATTACTCTTGGCCAAGAAAGCTATTTAAGCAACTTTGAAATCTGCCTAGATTTTCATAGCTGTGTGTGTGGTGCAATACCAGTGCTCCTGGAAAACACTGGGAGGCATGCCATCCTCCCTGACATGCTCTCAAATATGACATACGTTTCATGTCATGGATGCCAGCATAACAGAAGAGCTCAAAGGAAAGCCTTAACTCCATCTTGTGAGCTTCCTGACGTAAACCTGAGGCAGTACTATTACTGCTATTATTAGCACACATTAATTAAACACTAACTGTAGTGCTAAGGAATGTGCTAAGCCTTTAAGTGTTTTTAAATTTAATCCTCACAACTGCCCTCTCAGGGAGTTACTGTTATTATCCCACTTTATGAATGAAGAAGCTATGACTTAAGAAGTTAAGTCACTTGCCCAAGATAACATGGCTTGTTAGAATTGTGACTAAACCATATGTGTGTTTGACTTTAATATCCAGTGTTAATCTATATGCTGTGACCACTATATGTGAGTTTGCATGTATGTAAGGAGCCATACTACATTGCTGCTAAGACTTGGCTCATAGTTTAAAAAGATGTATATTTTCCTGATATGAATGATATATAGGACTTAACCTCTTTAAGTTAAAAAAACTCACTTCATTTAATGTTATTTTTCTGTCTGCTATCAACTAGAGATTGCCTTTACATTCTAAAAAGAAATATAACTTCAATATTATCTTGAGATTTATGTGGCATCATTGGAGCATAGCTTTAGGGGTAAAAAGAATATCTTTAAATCATTTTGATGGGAAATAGCATAACAGGCAGATGTAATGATGCTAGGAGTGAGGAAATGGATCTTATGCTGTGATTCAACTTTGACTCCTATTATGACTTTACAGAACAACTGAGTGGCTTAATAGTTTTGATATCTTTATATCTTTTCCTTCAAATGAAGATATATATAAACAACATTGTGCTTAAGTGTATAAGTTTAGAATTTCCTTTCTGAAGTAGGTGGACGAGCAACTAGATTGTAGGATCATAACATCTAAGTTACTCACGTGTGCTGCCCAATTTGGACTTGTCAAGTCCATGGACAGGGGAAAAGACCATTTCTTTTCACAAAGGGAGGAGGGAAGGCCAGGCTTGCCCATGTTGTATACAAGTTTTCAGATTATGCCTTCTTTGTGCCTGACTTGGTTCTCATTCTGACTTGAGAGCTCAGCTTTAGGTTTGGTTTCCAATTTGGTTGTTTTTCCAGACCATTTAGCTAACTTGGGTCTATGCTTAGACTGTGTCTGCTACACTCCTCATCCTTGCCCACCACTCTGATTTGGGGTATTGCCTTTCACCCCTTCTTATGGGCTAAACTGCACACAACATTACAAGTGCATGTCTGGCATTCTTGCTCTTGTGGTGAGCTATTCTTAACCCACAGCTTAGTGCTTGTCTAACAGTCAAGTGCTAGAAGGCTAAGAAGTCACTATAAAGGACAATGTTTTAAATTATTATTTAGCATTCAAAAAATTAAGTACTTAATCACAAAATGATACTTACATAATTTTTTAAAGAATCTGAACCTGCTATATTTATTTCCTCCTTTCCACTATTTTCCTTCCTTCCCTCCCTCTCTTCTTTCCTCCCTGCCTCCCTCCCTCCCTTCCTTCCTTGCTTCCTTCCTTACACCTTCTTAGGAATTTCAGGAAAGTGTTAACTAAAAGAGTATTGTAACACTTCCACCTATCATAGTATTTAGAAGAGTGTTTATATTAATTTTTTTTAAAAGGCTAGCTATGGATAAGGTGAGAAGAACTCTCATAATGGCTACTTCAAAACTGCTTTCATAATTGAGGTCTGACAAAAACTATAAAAATTTAAGAGAAAAATTCTACTTTGCTTAATTTTTTATAACATTTTTATATTTGCAAATATTTTTAGCTATCAGAATTCATAATAGATATTATCTAATTTATAATTGCTTGTTGGTATTAAAAGTATTGAAACTGCATTTTTAAAAAAAGATTTTAATTATTCATTTGAGAGAGAAGGAGAGCACAGTGGGAGAGTGAGAAGGAGAAACAGACTCCCCGCTAAGCAGAGAGCCTGACATGGGACTCAGTCCCAGGACTTTGAGATCATTATCTGAGACAAAGGCAGTCACTTAACAGACTGAGCCACCCGGGCACCCTGAAACTGTATTTCAAAGCATTAGTTTAAAGAAAGACTGAGGTGAAAAGTGGAAAATACTCATAAACTTACTATTTTAATTGTTTCAAAGTATATTCTTTTTTAACTTTGACATATATCATTTTGATCATGCATCTTTTAAAAGTTATTATATTATTGGATAAAATATTCCATTAACTTGGTCTAACCATGATTATTTAACTATTCCTTGTAGAATATTTTTTATTTATTCATTAAGTCATTTATTTTAAAATATTAGTTATCTATTAAGTCCTTGGTTATCAGGCAGCAAGTCTGTAAATAAGGTAAACATAGTTTCTTGCCTGCTTTGAGTTTATATGTAATTGGAATACACAGTGAAGGATGTCATGATAGAGAAAATGTAGAGTTTTGTAGTTTCCACAGAAGAGGGGCAGAGTATAAATGGTGTGGGCGTGGAAGAAGAGAGGGTTATAAAACATCACAGAGCAAGTGTTCTTTTAGAGACTGCACATATGAATGAACTTACTAAAGTGGATGAGAAAGTGTTCTGATGGAGGCATGAATACTGAAGACGAGAGAACATGGCATGTTTAGATACTGAAGAAATATCCTATATGGCTGGAGGATAAAGTATAAGAGACAAATTTGACCATTGAGGAAAACTAAGAAAGAGAATACATAGGATGCAGGAAATATTGTCCCAAAACTCAAAAAATAAGGGAATTCCCAAGACTCTGTAGCAGGTTAAGAGAGAAACTCAGCTGTATTGAAGCAGTAAAGCAGAAAGTTCTGGAATAGATGTCTCTAGGAGAAAATTGAACTCCATGTAACAAATAGAATTGAAAGGAAGGCAAGATAAATGTGAGAATACAATGTAGGCTTTTAATCTCCCCATTTTTTTTCCAGAAAAATGAGAGGCATTCAGAAACTCTCAGAAAAAACAAATGGCTGAAAAATTAAGCCATAGTCCAAATGTGAAGCTAATTAAAATATGGCTTGATTTTAAGTACGTGGTATAATGGAAGAAAAGAAAATACATTTTACTGTGTTGTTAGGAAGACTTTCTTTTGAGAAACCCAAAAGTAGTTACATTGAACTTATTGAGAAGTACCAAGATGGGGCACCTGGGTGGCTCAGTCAGTTAAGTGACTGCCTTCGGCTCACGTCATGATCTCCAGGTACTGAGATCCACATCGAGTCCCGCATCTGGGTCCCTGCTCAGTAGGAAGCCTGCTTCTCCCTCTTCCTCTGCCCCTCCCGACAGCTTGTTCTCTCTCTCAAATAAATAAATAAAATATTAAAAAAAAAAGAAAAGTCACCAACATTATGGGTGGAAGAGCTAAGAATAACAATGTAGTTACCAAGTTTGGGGCTCAGGAAGGGAGAGGTATTGTGTAAGTGAACCAAAGCCTTGTCTTTCATAACAAAGTCAGTGGATTGAACCTTAATCTTGTAAATCAAGGAGAGAAATACACATATTATTTAGAATTGTTGCACTAACTACCAGAAGAAAAACAGAAACAACAAAGTTTGCCTATGGACTCTTGGAAGGAGAAGGCAGAATGGGAGATTTTTTATTTTCATCATAAGCATAAGGATTTAATTTTTTTTCTATTTTTGTTGTACTTTATCATAGCTAAACTTTTTTAGATATGATGGTCCTTCTTAACCTCTGTTTCTGACTCTTCTATTTCCCACTTGTCTTTGTGCAGAACTTCCGCGTCATCTGACTGTTTTCCCTCCTTTGTCTCAGATTCAAATCAATTACCAAATTCCATTGTATTTGCTTCTAGACTGAATACTGCTTTGATCCCACCTAACGCATCTTAAAAGTAAGACCTGAAAGACTCAAGTTGTTTACAAGAAACTTAACTGCATCCCAGAACAAAACTCAGGAAGATTTTTTTTTTTTTTAAAGATTTTATTTATTTATTAGAGAGAGAGAGATTGAGAATGAGAGGGGAGAAGGTCAGAGGGAGAAGCAGACTTCCCGCAAAGCCTGGAGTCCGATATGGGACTCGATCCCGGGACTCCAGGATCATGACCTGAGCTGAAGGCAGTCGCTTAACCAACTGAGCCACCCAGGCGCCCACTCAGGAAGATTTTTTTTTAAGATTTTATTTATTTATTATAGAGAGAGAGACTGAGAATGAGAGGGGAGAAGGTCAGAGGGAGAAGCAGACTTCCCGCAGAGGCGGGAGTCCGATATGGGACTCGATCCTGGGACTCCGGGACCATGACCTGAGCCGATTGCAGTCACCTAACCAACTGAGCCACCCAGGCACCCAGGAAGATTTTTAAGCATACATAAATATTAAATGCTCAGCAAGGCAAAATTCACAGAGTGGTATCCAATCAGGGATGACCAGGCATGCACAGAAGCAGGAAGAGAGGACCCATAATGAGAAAAAAAATCAATAAACTAAAACCAATTTAGAACTGATATAGATATTATAACTAGTAGGACATTGACACTATTAATGTAACTGCATTTCATATGTTCAAAAAGTTAAGTAGATATAAGGTATAGGAAAGATCCAATAGAGCTTCTAGAGATGAAACCAGCAGTATCTGATGAAAAATACAAGGATTGATGTTTTACAGTTGGCTAAAGAAACAGGATCAATAGGATGTGTGTGTGTGTGTGTGTGTGTGTGTGTGTGTGTGTGTGTAAAGGTATATATTATTTATAACATGATACTAACATATAATATATATTCTTTATTTAGAATTTATTTTAAGGAATTGACTCATGTGATTTTGGGGAATAGCAAACCTGAAATTATCAGGACAGGCCAGCAGGCTGGGAAATTCTAGCAGTAACTGATGTTGCACTGTTGACTCCAGAGGCAATCTGGAGACAATCCCTTTCTCCTGGTGGGAATTCAGTTTTTTTCCCTTCAGATCTTCAACTAATTGAATGAAATCCACTTACATTATGGAGGGTAATCTGATTTCTTCAAAGTCTAAAAACTTAAATGTTAATCACATCTAAAAATATCTTCACAATAATTTCTAGACTACTGTTTTACCAAACAACTCAACACCATAGCCTAGCAAAGTTAACACATAAAATTAACTGTCACAGATGGGATTAACAACAGATTAGACATTCAGCAGAAAAAAATTCATCAACTTGAAAACATGGCAATCGAAATGATTAAAACAAAAATGGAAAAGTGAAAGGATAAAAAGAAAACAAGCAGAATATCAGCAAGCTATGGGACAAGTTCAATCAGCGTAAGGACCTGTAATTAGAGTCCAGTAGACGCTTTTCAATCCTTATTTACTTGCCTTTCAGTAGCATTTGACACTGTTTACTCTTTCCACCTTTTTCAAAATACTTCATTTTCTTGGTACTGTGTTTTTTGGTTTTCCTCCTATATTGTTGCTTATTCTTTGTCTCCTTTTCCCTTCCTTCTGCCCTTCTGCCTTTTCCTTTCTTTAATCTTCTTTCTTATGTTCCTTTTTCTTCTAATTCTCTATGCTCTTCCTATATGACCTTATTCACTGAGGTCATGGCACCAGTTACCACCTCCATGCTTACTCCAAAATCATTATCTTCAGTCCAGATCCCGCCCAAACATTTGACCCAAATATCAGATTACCTGCTGGATTTTTTTTCCCTGTTGATGTTCCATAGGCATTACGATCTCAAAATAATCGTAACTGAGTTCACCCTCTTTTCTTAATTCCCAACCTGCTCCACTCCTGCATTTCCTGTCTTACTGAACATGTCAACTCCTCTGGCCACATCAGAAATCTGGGCATCTCCTAGACTCTTTTGACTCCTTCATTTCCTATCAATCATAAAAGCCTACTTACCTCTACCTTCTAAATATTTTCTAGAATATCCATATTCCTTTCATCTCCATTGCTGCCAGTTGAGGCTAGAGAGCTGATCGCTCTCTTGGCTTATGCCAAAAATATCTGAATTGATTGTCTCTCTGTAGGTTTCCCAGTTCTAATCAGTTTGCTGTATAGTGAAATGAGAATCCGATGAGGTCATTCTTCTTAAAACCCTTTTAGTGGCTCTTGCTTCCCTTGGGCTGAAGTCCAAATTCATTATAAACATCTGTACAATCTCTCATTTATCTTGTACCACTCCTTTCCCACCCTATGCTCTAAGTTACAGCCATACAGAACCTAGTATATATATGTGTGTGTGTGTGTATGCACGTGTGTGTGTGTTTGTGTGTGTGTATGTGTATATATATATATAGTTACTGAATTGAATTGAAATGCATGGATAGGATTCTGGGTCTACCTAAAGCAGTTCTCAAAATGACTTTGTGCATTCTCTACCTGCTTTATCACATTCTTTAAAGTTAAGGAATCTGACTCAAGGGGCTAGTTTGGTATGGCCAGGGTCACTCCGTGGTCCAGTTTCTTTATATATCCAAACCTTTTCTGCATCCTTTTGATTTATAGAGAGTAAGGAAGTGACCACGATTGGCTAGAGCAAGCTGATGAAGTTCTGTCTGGGAAGAAACTCCTCCCAAGGCAAATTAAGGCATTAGCCTACACGAAGAGGACTGTGATAATTTCCTAACTGGTATTATTTCTGCTTTCTGTCTTCTACAGTCTTTCCTACAATCTTTTGGCAAAGCCATTAAAAAAGTACAGGCCTGGTCATGTCATTCCTTATTTAAAACTCTTTAAGGGCTCATGCTGATCCTGAGAATGAAGTGCAGCCATTTTTTTAAAGATTTTATTTATTTATTCGAGATAGAACAAGCATGAGCTGGAAGAGGGGAAGAGGGGGAGGCAGAGAAAGACTCCCTACTGAGCAGGGAGCCTGATGCAGGACTCAATCCGAGGACCCTGGGATCATGAACTGAGTTGAAGGTAGACGCCTAACTGACTGAGCCACCCAGGTGCCGCAAGTGCAGCCATTTTCACGGTGGCTGAGTTACTCCCTAGTCTGGTCTCTCAGCCTGCTTATCCATCCTGAGCTCTTACTCCTTGTTCAGCCACCCCAGGTGCTTGCACTTCCCCTAAAAGGCTGGGTTAATTTTGTGCCTTTGTTTATTCCACTTATTTGACCCTCTTTTTCCATTACCATTTCTTTCTTTATGTATGTTCCAACTTCCATCATAGAGCTTGAATGGCTTGGGTGTCTGACATACAGAAACTGTTGTATCATGTGGTTTCTGAAAGACCGATTAACTAACTGACAGACCAGATGAAAAGATGCATGCGGATTCCATTCCCTCTTGGAAACCAAAACCAAAACTGAAATCCTTTTCTTGACAATGCTTACTCTTTGCCCTCATCCTAAGTTTCTTATTTTCAATTCGGTGACAACCTCTAAAAAGATTGACATAAAATCCATTGCTTTTGTTTATTTTTCAACCCTTTATATTCTGCCTCTTCATAATTTTACTGAAATTATTTACTTACCATATCCATGTATCCTTCTTGCTATATTGTCTTTCTCTTTTGTATTCTCTTTACTTTCTCTCCTTTTGCATATCCTACCACCATCTCAAACTCAGCATGTCTAAAACTAAATACTCTAATATTGTTTTCACATCAGTTTTCCACCCATGAAATTCTTTCTTACAGTTGTAGAACTGGTCACCCAATCTCAGATCCTTGAGTTTATTATCCCTCTCCTTATCACTGAACTATTCAGTTTTTCCATTTGTAGTATTTCCTTTCATTTTGTACCATATGCACAGTTACCACACTAGTCCACAATTCTATCTTTTCACTGATGCATGTTTGCAATAAACATATTGTTCTCTAATGAAATATTAGACACATACATAATTTTTAAATAAAATTTATTTATTTATTTTAGAGAGAGACAATGTGGTGGGGCAAGGGATGGGGGAAGGAGAGAGAGAATCTCAAGCAGACTCCCCATTGAGTGCAGAGCCCAACACTGGGCTTGATCTCACAACCCTGAGATCATGATCTAAGTCAAAATCAGGAGTCAGATGCTTAACCAACTGAGCCACCCACGTTCCCCAACATATATAACTTTAAATTGTCTAGTAGCAGCATTTAAAAACATGAAAAGATGAAATTTATTAATGTTATTTATCCCAATATATCCAAAATAGCATTTCAAAATGTGATTAACATAAAAATTGAGATTTTTAATATTTTTTACTAGTCTTCATAATCCAGCTCATATTTTATATTTAGAGCACATCTCAAGTTAGACTAGTACATTGCCTGTGCTCAATAACTACATACAACTAGTGGCTGCTATAGTGGATAGCACAGAACCTAGCTGGTCTCCTTTATTCCAATTTTTTCCTTTTCCAATGAAATCTGCATCCCACTATCAGGACAATTATCTTTCAGCACTAGTTTCATCATGAACATGAAGAAAGGACTCTATGATTACTTTCATTTGTGTTCCCTGGAAAAACCTGATCTCTTTGTGTGATTTAATGCAATAGATACACAGAAAATTCCATTATCTCTATTACAACAAATGGAAATGTGTCATTAAACTTGAGCATCCTCCCGCTTACTTTTTATGCAAGGATCGCCATCAGTTCTTTTCATATAGCCAACATTATTTTTAACTTACCCAACATTACTTCAATTTATTCAACATTATACCACCAGACATAGTTTTATTGGTCTTTCTCAGTTAAATTGGTTTTTTCACTCACTGTTCTATGAACATATTTGCCTCATTCTACTTCTATGCCTCAACTCACACAGTTCCTGTTACTTGTCTGGTTTCTTCTCTTATTAGTTCTCAACTCCTAGACCAAATTCTTTCTTTATGAAGCTTTACCTGGCTAGCACAAGTAGAGGGTCAAGTGCTGCTGTTCTGATGTGAGCATATCAATAGATTATGTAATAACAATATTATTAAAGTATAGTTTGTTGTATTTTAATAAAATAAGAAAAAATTAACAGCATGGAAAAGGTGTTCATTATAGACTTATCAATATATAATTTATTTCATTGTAAATTATTATTAGCTAACACTAATTATTGTTTACTGTATATGCTAAGCACTATGCTAAGTGATTTATGTGCATTATCTCGTTTAATTCTCACAAAAATATGGAGAAGTTTCTATTCTCCTATTTTGTAGCCAACACATTTGAAGTTCAGAAACATTAAATTGTCTGGGAAGAAGTGAGTGCAGGATGTGACACCTAACTTTTTAACTCGTGCTTTTAACCACAAAGTAACAGAGCCCTCTCCATGAAAACATATTCCCCCTAGGAGACTAAAAGAGGCTTCTAAATGTAAGGATTATTGCAGGTCCTTTCTCATTGGTAACCTAGACAACAACCTGGATATTTTCATTTAGATATTGCACATTTATTATGATACATTATCTCAACTAAGATCTTATAAACTTTTCTGAGATTGTTGCAAGGAAGCTCTGCATTTCCAAAAACTAAACTTTTTAGACTTTTACACTGTTCATTAACACTTCATATTAATACTTACTTAGTAAGCAGTTTAGAAATAGAAACACACATTGTATGATTCAATATGCTAGTAACATAGAAAATTTAAAAACACAGCTTGGAAAAATTGTGTGACTTAATCTAATATGTTTTCCTGTCCCCCTCTAAATATTCTTTCTGTATGACTAAATTTAGCCTATGAGTTAAATATAAATTACAACTTATATAGATAAAATTATTTCACTAAAATTATTTTAGCCAAAGCATCCCATTTGTGACATAAATGGAGAAGAAATAGGTCTAGAAATTAATCTATTTTAGAGTAAGAGGAATCATCAGCTATCATGTGGTTACTGAATAAAAACTCTCATAAATAAAACTTAAAAATTAGTATTATTTATATCCTATGTTATTTATGTCTTACGATTTGTAAGATGCTCTTACATATATTTTTTAAGGTTTTATTTATTTATTTTAGAAAGAGAGAGGTAGAGCGTACATGCAGGAGGAGGGGTGTCTTAGGAGAGAGAATCCTAAGCAGCCTCCATGTTCAGTGTGGAGCGCCATGTGGTGCCAGATCTCATGACCCTGAGCTTATGACCTGAGCTGAAATCAAGAGTTGGACACTCAACTGACTTAGCCATCTGGGTGCCCCAAGATGGTCTTACTTTTAAACAGGTTGTAGTATCCAAATAGATACACAGAAAATTCCATTATCTCTTTTACAACAAATGGAAATGTGTCATTAAACTTTAGCGTCCTCCCACTTACTTTTTATAAATGTATTTGTTGTGAAAGAATATGTAGTTCAATGACATGTTTTCCAAACAAATGTCTTGTTCAAGTCATTCATATAAAGTTTGTGTTGAATATAATCTCTTGATATTCATTCATCACTGAACAGAAACAGCTCTTTCATCCTATTTTCTTAGGTGTTGAATCATTTGATCTTTCTTATCCCTGTGTCAGAATATTCTCCAACTTGCTTTCTTCTGAAAAGTGGAGTTTTAATCAGTACTGGACAGATTGGAATAATGACTTTATTTTAAATGTAGTACTCACTCCTTCTAATTGCCAAACACTTCATCTTGTTTTTGCATACTTTATTACTACAACAGCCAAATTCTTGCTTGATCCTGACCAGGAGAAAATTCATATGTTTATTTTACAATATATAATTTTTCTTCAGTAAGAGGGTACTTACATGTTTCAAAATCCTTTGATCCAAAATATTTATAGTTTCTGCCACCCTAAATCATCTCTAGCTTTAACTAGGACTGCATTAAAATGGTAAGTTCAGGAGAAGGTTGAGAATTTTTATTCTTTTCATTTCTTCCAAATTCTGTATACTTTAAGAGATGCTGGCCCTTTCTACATTAATGGGAAAGAAATATATTTGTCAAATCAGCGGAGAATCTGGCATTAGCTATGTGTGCAGAGTGAATTAGCTGCAATAATATTAGGTTGTTTTTCTGATTTATTTCTCTACATTTTAAGTGGAACTGGAAAATCCAATGCAAAGGTTTTTAAGAATATAAGTGCCTATATTATGAATTGCTTGAGACTCCTTATAAAAAAAACAGAAATTTTGGAAAAGATGATGTCATTTTGTTGGTTAAAAAATACCTCTGCCTACTTATTTCACATCCTAAAACTCTAAAGGAATGCAGCAATGAAACCAAATGAGTTTATTATTAATGCTTTAAGAAGAAGACTGTATTTATACTTCATGACCCTTTACGGGGAATCTTTCTTGATAAAAGAATGTTAAGGAGAAGAGGAGAAGAGATATGAGGATCTGGGCAGTCTTTTCTACTATTCATAGGATCATGATCTCTTCAATATTATCTTATTATTTTTTTTAATTTTTAGAAGATTTATTTATTTTAGAGGGGGAGGTGCAGAGGGAGGGAGAGAGAGAATCTCAATATACTCCCCACTGAGCTGGGAACCCAACGCTGGGCTTGATTTCACCACCCTGAGATCTCAACCTGAGCTGAAATCAAAAGTTGGATGATCAACAGACTGATCTACCCCAGTGCCCCTGCATATTTTGATTTTTAAAGTAACTATTTCTATTATTCCACTTTTCAGTACAGAATTATAAAATTAATTGTACCTAAGGGAAGATATTATTCCATTTTTCAGTACAGAATTATAAAATTAATTGTACCTCGTTTGCCTAGCCCCAGATGGATGCAACTTTTCAGAGAGATGTGGTTTCCAAAGCTTTTTTACTTGAGTTTTTTAGAGCAGAGCTATGTATACATGCTTGTTTAAGATGTAAATGTTATACAACCAATCATAGAAAATTGTTTAGTAAGGTCTTGTAAGCTTCTATTTCTAAAACATGTTAAATTGTTCTTATTTAATTTTTAAGTCAAGTGGCTTCACTTAAGTCACCTCAAATATATAGTTTTTACTTAACATAGGTTTGTAATCACTGTTTTGTTGTTTTTGGAAACATTCAGAAAGGAACTTAAAAGCCAAGTTTCATCTAAAGTAAAACGAAGACTTTATCATCTTGAAATTTATTCACTTTGTAATTGAATTTCTTGGAAAACATTATTTTGTGGTTACTAGCTTAACATCTCAAGTATACATTATGCTGTTAATGGACTCTCTTTCCACCTATTTTACAACAAGAAATTCTTAATTGGCTAGAAAAACCCAACTTGTGAAACTCCTGTTGCTTGATCTGAAATAATAAAGCATTGAAATGTACTAGGGCCTACAAAGTAAACTGCAAAGAAACTGTCAGGTACTTCTTTTCTCTACTGAGATTGTGAGGCTAGGGTTTTATCTTTGAAATAAACTTTTCTTATAAAAAGAATAGGGAAATATAAAAATGCTTAAAACTACTATATTTGATTAAATCTAAGATGCTAAGGATTATAAACTTCACTATTTATCTGCAAAGAAAAAAAGCGTTACCAAATAAACCATGACATACCCTACTTTGAAGGTCTCATCCCAATTTTGAATGGTTAAAATGTGAAAAAAGTCATTGTAAAATTGATGGGGTACAGGATTTTATACAATCTCCTAATCTAAACTTTGAGACTTGTCTCATCAAGATTATTTGACTTTTTAGTTAAATTTTAACTTAACAAAAATGCATGCCTGTTGAAATAAGAAATCCTTTGAAATTTTTAAACTGAAATTTTGGTTTGCTCAATGATTTCAAAGTGAAAGTTTAAGTGTATCATGCCCTTAAAAGAATTAGATGGTAAATGCCTATTGACCATTCGAAGCGAGAAACCCACACTGAAGGTGTTACGAACAAAGATGGAACAGACTTAGGAGCATTCATTTTAAAAGTTAATTCCAAGCAGGTGTACCTGGGTGGCTTAGTAGGTTAAGTGTCAGATTCTTGGTTTAGCCTAGCTCCTGATCTCAGGGTCAAGGAATCAGCCTCACGTTGTCAGCCTCCATGCTCAGTGTGAGTCCACTTGAGATTCTCTCTCCCTCTCCTTCTGACCCTCTGCTCCTGCTTTCTCTCTCTCTCAAATAAATACTTAACCTTTTTTAAAAGAGTTAATTCCAAGGAGAGGAGAAAAAGGCCCTCTAGATGACTGGTGATTAGCTAAGAAGAAAATGGTATCTCAAATGGTTTATCAGTTCTCTTTTAGAATAGCTGAGAGATGATAAGGAGGTACTAGCAGCTATATTCCATGTTCCATAAGCAGACAAACCTCACTAATCTAAAATTGAGAGAGAGCCTTGAACTAGTTTGTGGATTAAGAAAGTGAAATAGAGGAGCGCCTGGGTGGTTTAGTGGATTAGGCATCTGGCTTCGGCTCAGGTCATAGTCCTGGAGTCCTGTGATTGAGCCCAGTATCCGGCTCCCTCTTCAGGGGAGTCTTCTTCCTCTGCCCTTACCCACTTTGTGCGCGCTCTCTCTCTCTCTGACAAATAAATAAATAAAATCTTAAAAAAAGAAAGTGAAATAGACAAATATTTTGAATAGTGGAAGCAAATAGCATGTTACTTAATTGGGATATGAGTTTTTGTCTCTTAAATCTTTTTTTAATTATTTCCTTTTCACGAGTTATACATCATTTAGTCATCTATTTATAATATTTGTGTACTGGAGTAAATAATTTTGACAGTTTATGATGTAATTTGAAGCTTTTCCCACTTGATGGCAATAGTGATTAAAGTTCTCATCAATTTAATTTTGAGAACTTCATTTAATTTAAAATTAAGATTTAATTATCAAAACTATTAAAAGTCTTTATTATTAATTCCTGTTTATATTTTTCTTTTTTTAAAACTTTTATTTATTTATTTGAGAGAGATCAAGAGAGAACAGGAGTGGGGAGGGAGGGGACCGGGCAGTGGGAAAGGGAGAGGGAGAGGCCAATTCCCAGCTGATCTGGGAGCTTGACTCTGGGCTCCATCCCAGGACCCTGGGATCATGACCTGAGCTGAAGGCAGACGCTTAACTGACTGAGCCCCCCAAGTGCCCCTTATTCTTGTTTATATTTTTCTGAACATATTATCACTATTAGCATCAAGTAACTCATATTACATTCTTGGAACCATACTTTAGGGAACTTTTTTGAATTGGGGGTTTTTAAATATTAGAATATTTTCTTTCCGTGTCGTTTGAGAGCTGAATTGAATTAAATTGCTGAAAGTAGCTAATATATAGTTTTGGTTTGAAATAATTTATGAATTTTCAACTTGAATTTTGTAAGCAAAAAATATTCCACCTAATATTTAGACTTGGGAAATGTATGAAAACATTATTTAAGTGTGCTAGAACTAGTAATATTATCTCTTTTGCTTGTTTCCTTTTAATAAGAGCATATTTATCTGGGAGCAAAAATAATTTTATAGAATAAACTCTGAAGGAAAAGCATCATGTTAATCTGATGTAAAGTCAAGTCATTTCTTAATCTAGCTCTAAAAATATATTAAACACTACATCTTAAACCTTTTCTTATATATTATCATTATGTGTATTATTATCAATATGTGTCACATTTTTCTGATTTCATGGCATATTTTTAATGGCATGTTTTCTTTTTTTTTTTTTAAAGATTTTATTTTATTTATTTATTTGACAGAGAGAGAGAGAGAGATCACAAGTAGGCAGAGAGGCAGGCAGAGGGAGAGGGGGAAGCAGGCTCCCTGCCGAACAGAGAGCCCGATGTGGGGCTCGATGCGGGGCTCTATCCCAGGACTCTGAGATCACGACCTGAGCCGAAGGCAGAGGCTTTAACCCACTGAGCCACCCAGGCGCCCCTTAATGGCATGTTTTCCAGTCACATGTTGCTCTAAGCTAAAAAAGAGTTTAATTAATTAATTATTTATTTATTTTAAAAAAATTTTATTTATTTACTTGAGAGAGAGAGAGGGAGAGAGAGTGCATGAGAGGGGAGAGGATCCCTGCTGAGCAGGGAGCCTGATGTGGGACTCTATCCTGAGTCTCTAGAATCATGACCTGAGCTGAAGGCAGTCGCTTAAACAATTGAGCCACCCAGGTGCCCCAAGAGTTTAATTTTTTTATTGCTAAGCTTAAAAAGCTTTCTTTTTCTGGAAATATGAACGTGACTATTATGAAGTTATAGGATTTATTGTTCTCAATAATAACATTTATATTTGTGTGAAATTCATATGTTATTGACAATTAAAACAAAGGCCTTGCCTCCAGTGAACTTAAAATTATATGCGTGTGTATATATATACACACATATAAATATATAGATTTATATATAGTACATATATAAAAATATATTTATTTAATTTATAAATATATTAATTTAATAAATATATATATATTTACATAAATATATAAAAATATATATAATAAATATATATATTTAGTTGAAGTTCTATTTAAGTTATTTATAGAGCAATTGATACCTTTATGATAGAGTTTCACTCCATGAACGTGGTATAGTTTTCCATTTATGTAGGAGTTATATTTTTCAATTATGTTTCATAATTTTCTCTCTATATATACACACATATAATGTGTATGTATATATATACACACACATATAATGTGTATGTATTATGTGTATGTATTAATGTGTATGTATACACATATAATGTGTATGTGTGTATATATATATACACACACATATAATTTACACAGGTAATATTTCTTCTAAAAATTAGCTGGAGAATTTAGCCTTTTTACTCAAATTTTTTCTTTTGAAAATTTAATTACATAAAGCTTGTAAGCATTTGTTATTAGAAGACTCAAACACTAAGACAAAAGTAGCTACTCTAAATTTAAAATCTCACTAATCTTAACTTGAATTATGTAGATTTCATTTTTTACCTTGTATATATATATATTTTTTTACCTTGTATATTTTTTAACAAAAGTTTCTTACTGTGCCTCAAATGGAATGACATACATATTTTAGAAGTTTGAAAATTTCATCTTAGTGAATTTTATCCACTTGTTGAATTGGGATATCTAGATTTAAACTTTTCAAGTGGACTAAGTTTGTAAAAGCAATACAAATGCACAATGCTAAGATATTCTTATACATGTTTCTTTATATCCTTTGTGGCAGTTTTCTTAGTTTCTAAACCTAGAATTAGAATTTATGAGTTGTGGGTAATGAACATTTTTAGCATTATTAGAAAATACCAAATTTCTCTCCAAAGTAATTAAAAAAAAATTGTGCTGGCAGACTCTGAAAGTTTCTGTTGCTTAATTAAAGCCTCACTGGTGTTTACTATTGAGATACTTCAAATTTTTTGTTGTTGCCAGTCTGATGAATTATTTTCCTTTGTATTCCTCTGACTAATGAATATGAACATTTTTCTTTTTTTTATTAGCCATCCATATTTCTTCTTCTGATCTCTTTACATCTGCTCATTTTCTCATAGGATTCTCTATTATGTTGATTTGTGGGAGTACGTTTTTCTTTTGTTTATTTGCCATTCATATTTCTCTTTACATCTGCTCATTTCCTCATAGGAGTGTCTATTATGTTGATTTGTGGACGTATTTCAAAGTTACTGTGTGCTAAGGATTTAAAGACGGTGTGCATTTTAAATGATTTCTCTCAGCAGATATACCTAGTCTTTTTTTTTAATAATGTCTGTTGTGCACAAATTTGTAATTTTAATGAAGTTAAGAGTATCAAGCATTTTGTTGTCTGTACTTAATTAGTATCTTGTACAAGAAATCTTTTCTGACACCAAGATCACAGAAATTTTACATATATATATTTTTTCCATAGTCTATTTCACCTGGATCCATTCATTGAATACTGAATCCTTCTGCCACTGATTTTGATATAACCCAAGTCATATATTAAGTATGCATGAGTTTATCTCTTGGCTTTCTATTCTAGTCTATTGATTTACTTTTCTATCCTTGACCAAGGAAATACTTTGTTTTTGTGACTAGGAAGCTTTTGGCCCACTCCTTGTTTTTAAAATAGTTTTGTTTATTTTTTAGCCATTTCAAATCTTCCACATGAATTTTAAGAGCATTTTCCCCCAATTATTGTATTTTCATTTTAGTCAAAGTTGTATTTAAGTTATATTATTTATAGAGCAGTTGATACCTTTATGATACTGTTTCAATCCATGAACATAGTATAGTTTTCCATTTATGTAGGAGTTATATTTTTCAATTATATTTCATAATTGTCTCTATAGACTTATTATAAATATTTTTGTCTATTATTAGGTACTTCATAGTTTTTTGTTGCTATAGTGAATTAGACATTTTCCTATTATTACTGTTATTTTACTGTTTTCAACTACAATGTAAGCTTTAAGAAGGCAGATATTTTTTTCTCTTTTAGTCAGTGCTGTATTCTAGTACCTAGAATGAGACCTGACACATAGTGTGTTCTCAAAATGTTTTGAGTAAACTAATATTACATTTTCTAAATGACTGTGCTTTATCATAATAACAATATGATTTTTGTACCAACTTTGATGAACTTGCATTATAGCTATAACACTTTACCCATTCTCTTTAACTTTATATGGAGAAAATGAAAACATTAAGAAAACCAACTTTTAAAAATTATTTATTAAAATTTAGATATTTAGTATGTATTAGAGAGTTGCTCATAGTTATGATAAATAGTTATGTTATAAATATAAATAAAAACTAAATAGTTATGTTTATACATATATTATAACTTAAAAATATTCATATGTATAAATTCACTTTTAGAATTAGATAATACTGTAGTACATTTCAAAAAAATTTTTTTTTCAGTGCTATGAAAATTCCCTTAAATTATGCCATATTTTGTTAAAACAAAACTAAATTTCTGACTTTAAACTTCTTAGTCTATTAAATGCCTAATAAAATTAACGTTAGAGAGGGATAACTTATTTTGGCACATTAACTCTGTGTATCATAAACGTCTTGATTGATTTTATAGCAAATCTAGTTTATAATTCCTATTCTTTCGAAATCTATGAGATTTTTTTCATCCTACTTACTCATAGAAATAAAATTTTAAAAGCAGCTGTTTCCATATTTTTGTTCTTTCTAATTTTATTTATTGTTTTTGCTTTATGGTATCTCTAATATCTGGATCTATATACTCCACTTTGGTCATACTACCTCCAATTGGATTGAACCCTGGGCGTCCAGTCCCTGCTTGTTTTTTTCTGTCAGGCCTTGGGCACCACTCACAAGGTACATTCATGTGACTGATGCCCCAGTAGTTGAGGAGCACAGGCCTTGATCTTAAGAGCAAACAATTTCAACACTTTTGCAAATTCTTCTGACCTTTGCCTCCATATATCTAAAAAATAAGTTTATATGTCTATTTCTTGATTTTTCAGACTTCATTATTATCTAATCTCCTTATGGAAGATGAGGATTAAACTCATACAAAATTTGCCCTTTTTAAATATATCATAAAATTTGGCTTATTCAATGTTTAGAGATTATATTATTTTCATTAGTAATTATTGTTCAGAGGTGAATCACATAGGATCACATTCTCATTCTTATACAGGTTTTAATTTATCTTAGAGGCAACAATAGCCTCACTGAACACTATCTCTTGCAAATTCTCTAAAAAACTGTAAAATTCTCCTTAGTAGGTCAAAACACCTGGATACTTATCATATCTTTTCCTTTGCCTTCTCACAATGTTCCTCTTTCTGTTTACTAGGTTGTTGGTTGTTCTCCCAACTTATTGCAGACATGTCTTCCAGGAAATTCTTTTCATTGTTTTCTTGGGAATTCCTTTTGCTTCTCTTGAATTTTAAATCCCCTGGCTCTATAAGCCCGTGTCTTTTTTCATAGTGAACTTCCTTGTTTCAGTGGAAATTCTGTAAAGTGTCCCATGCTGAAGGAACTGGGGAAGATTTCTCAGAGGAAATAAAAATTGAATTGGATTTGAAGAAGGTGTAGGAATTTTCCAGAAAACAATCTTCCATACAGAGAAAATAGCATGTATAATTCTATATATACTCAAGGATTAAAGAATTTGTAGGTGGATCTGTGAGAAATTCAATAGGATTACTAAATATAAGGATATGGGGAAGTAGAAGTTGATGCTGTAGTGTGTGGCCAAATCTTGAAGAACAATACGTGACATGCTAAAGATTTTGAAACCTTTTCTTAAAAAGACCATAGTGATCTGAAGAAGTTTTTTTTTTTTAAAGATTTTATTTATTTGACACAGAGAGAGAGAGAGAGAGAGAGATCACAAGTAGGCAGAGAGGCAGGCAGAGAGAGAGGGGGAAGCAGGTTTCCCACCGAGTAGAGAGCCTGACGCTCTATCCCAGGACCCTGAGATCATAACCCAAGCCGAAGGCAGAGGCCTTAACCCACCGAGCCACCCAGGTGCCCCTGAAGAAGTTTTTAAAAGAAGAGACATGATTATATAAAAAACTTTTTCTTTCTTTCTTTTTTAATATTTTATAAAACCTTTTTATAAATTTTTTCTAATAAAGGTAATTCTGGGAGCATTTGGGAGCAGATTGGAAGTAGGTGTGGGCAGGAACAGCAGTTGGAGACTATTGAATCAGTCTCATTGAGAGATAATAAAGCAATTTTAAGAAATATGGAATCCAGAAGATCAGTCAAATTTGAGAGGTATTTTAGAGATAGAATTGAAAGGACATGCCAGTTCATGAAAAGTTTGGGGGGAAGGTGTCTTTGAGGAAGACTGCTGGTCTGGTAAAGATTATATGAAGAGGAATAGACTAACAATGGAAAAGAAGAAAATAGTTTAATATATATATTTTAAGACCATGACATAGCATTGAGATGGAAATACCTGGTATCCAAATGAAATATGAAAACACTATTATTATCATTATTGTGTTGTGACCATATAAGATTATGAGATTAATTGGTTGGATTTATCAGCTGATTGGTTGGAGAATTTATTAACCTAGAGAATATTTTCAAATTAACCCCCTTTTTCCTCTTCTGGAGATTCTGATATATTTTCTCCTAGGTGAAATTCAAGTATAAGGAATTATTTTCTTGTGATTTAGTTTCTAACTCTCTTTTTAGTAGGAAAAAATAATATTGAATGTGTGTTGTTTTGTAATGATCTTCAGATTTTTATTTGATCTTTGTGTATTTGTCATTCTTTTTGAATAGACATAAAAGCAGTTGTTCCAGAAAAGGGATATGCTCTTCAGATTCAAATTTCTATTTTTTCAGGCCAAAATTATCACTCTATGACTTGAATGATAGATAATCTATATGAAATGGATTTGACCTGACTAAAGCCATTAAAGATATTTTTGAAGAAAAAATAAGCTTGATTCTTTTCATTTATCTAAACCTAAAACCTCCATTTAGATTTTAAATTGCTCTCAATTACTTGCTAATGTATTCTTGCAGTTAAATTATATATACTTACATTGTCATATTCTGAATATTGCTAAATTTTGATATGGCACACTGACACAGGCAAATGTTAACCTTATTTTATTTGTAGAAAATGGCAACCTAGATTTCAAATGAATTTATCAAGTGAGTAAATGACAGAGTTTGGAATAAAACTTTAAATTTAACATCTGATTATCATTTTAAAAATACCTTTGTAAGCAAATAGCATTTTCCCCCAAACACCTACAATCTGCCTGTATTTTTCCTAGGGCTCATACACAGATAGTGAACTGAATGAAAGTGATCTTTTTCATTAGTTATGTTTTTCTAGGGTGTTGTCTTATTTGAGTAGTTTTCAGGATTAACTGTTTAACCATGTCACCTTTCCTGGAAGCGTTTATGTAAAAGTTTCCACAATACAAAAAGTGATCTTAGTGACAGCATGAATTGAGACTTGATTTGGTGAGAAGGAAATGAGCCAACAGTGTTCACATGGAGAGTTTCTTAAAAGTTGTTTTAATTCTTCTGCTCATATCACAAAATAAACCAGAGCTAAAGCCATCTGTATTCTCGAGGTTAGTGTTTCTAAAAACTGTATTAGGATCTTTTCATTGACTAGCTTTACAGCTTTTATGTTTAAACAGAATTATTCCTTTCAAAAAAGAATATATTTACTGATCATTGGCAAAATGCCATTATGTTATTCCCGTGGCTTATTCAATATTTTAACAATATTTACTGAGCAGTTACTCTGTTCTGGGTAAGTCATGATTTTGTTAGAGTACATAAAATTACTTGTTGCTTTGGTAAGTTAGGAGGCTCAAGCTACTTGCTTTGAAGATGTCTGTAAGACTTTATCTTTCTGGTAAGGCCAATGATGGAATTGCTGACTACATAATAATTATTTCTTTTTTAGTTTCTGGGTTGAATGATATGGAAATCTGGAGCATACAAAATCAAACTTTTATATATGTAATATATGTATGAAATTTACATGTAATATGTAACATATTTTATATGTATAAATCATGTATATATTACTTAGTATCTGGTACTGGCATTGTGAAGCCTCTAATTATTAAATAATAAATTGCCAGATTATTTCCAGCTTAATCCCAGCTTATATTATATACATAATGTATTGTTGTAATCATACTATTTGTCCCCATTTTTCCCTTCCCTTTCAATAAGAGAACACTATAAAAACTGTTTCAATGAGAAAAAGTCATTTTTTCTCTGAGTATTCTTGCTTGTAATGCCTTTATCAAGAGTATTTGTTTTGTAAATATCTCTGCTAGAAATTAGTTATAACAATATAAGTGATAATAATAACCATTGTCATTTATTAAATACTTAATATGCTCTGGGCACCATGTAAAAACTGGATATATATCATCTCAAACAAATAAGCAAAAGCCAGGGTGACTCCATTATTTTTACTTACACTCATCTTTGGACCCTTATTTTCTCTTGGCAGTCAGTTGTTGGTTGTTGTTTGACATTATATTTCAAGGCTTTCTTAGATTTTTTTTCCCTTTTGTTCTATATTAAGTGGGAGATTGAAAACAAACAAATAAAATTCCTTAATAGTATCCTTTATTATTTCTTAGATGAGAATCACATGCACATCAATTTAGTGTTTTCCTCCTCAATAATGTAACAGTGGGCCAGACAGTGATGGTTCCTATTCTCACTTGGCCATACAGTGACTGGACTACTGATGTGCCTTCCTTTTCTCACTCTTGCTCTTTTGAGATGCCAGGCTAGTTTCAGGTGCACTGTTATTGGATTCAGCATTGCATCTAGACTTGGGGGTCCTTTGTTCATTCCTGGTTTGAAAAGGAATGTTTGAATGGCTCCGTCTCTCCTAATTATGTGAAAAAAGAAACAGGGCTAACGGTTTTATGGAAACCTCAATTTGTGTTTGAATGAATGTCATGATAAATGCATGTAACCAAGACCAGTATTGACATTCCCTTCTAGTTTTGGGGCCTAATAAAAATTTTAATCTTTCTCAGAAAATATGGAATTGCCATGTCAATAAATCTTGTCAGATTCCTAAACAAGAAGTCAATATTTATTAAATAGACACAAGAATGGGACTTAGTCTTCAGTATGTGCACTATAAAACCTAATATACTCATGGTACTGAGCCAATATAAATGTTATTCATTAAGTGTTCTTAACTAGGCAAAACAGATTATATAGGAACATTAATAATTACTAAATATGACTGGAAAATTCATTTCAATTTATCATGGAATTCTATATCCTCCAAGGAACTTTCTATCAGTATTTACATTGTACAAAAATTCGATCTTTTCCAATAGTTTTCCTTCAGTGAAATGAATTATAGTCTTCTCTGGATGATGTAAACTAAGGATGACCCCATTCACAGTTAATCCTGTGTTTGTGGGTATGTGTGTGTGTTTGTGACAAGATATTTAAATTGAAGGAAATTAAAACGAAAGTTTCAATTAGATATCACGATACAATGGATGTGAATTAGGAAGTGAGATGAAACAATTTGTGATATTGAAAAGAAATATCTTATGACTCTTGGACTACTTTGCTCAAAGTCACCTGTGAGTGAATGGGAGAAAAAAAATGGGATTTTTTAAAATAGATAGTCGATGCCTTGTTTTAAGTCCCATCCCTGGAGAATGAGATGAATTCTAACTCCTAACTTTTAGAAGAGTATCTTTCCAAAAGCCTAAATGAAGAGGTGGAGATGTCACTCTGAAAACTGGTGTTCTGGGTATTCGCTCTGTCTGGAAACTGAGAGATGAGGCGGGGATGACAAACTGCTTTGAGAGTCAAGCTTGGAGAGTGCTACTTGTTGGGATCAGGCCCTACTTTGAGAGTTTGTCCAGTCAAGACATACAGGAAGGCTCCTACAGAGTTGACAAAGGTGGTATTAATTTCTTCTTCCACTTGCTACCAGAGTGGGACTGCAAAAGTAGTTGTCCAGCTGGGAATGTAGGCTGGGGTGGGGAGGGGTGGGAAGGAAAGGACCATCCCCTTCTGTACTTCTGGCTCTGAAACAGAACAGAGCCAGGGAGGGGAGATCTTAGGTACAATTGATTAAAACCTCACACTGACCTTCTGTTTTCTGAATTGAGACACGCTAAGATTGTTTGCAACTACAGAACTGTCCATTGCTTAAGAATGAGCTGAAGACTCCAGGGGTCTGCTATAGTTTCATCCAGACATGGGCATATTACTTCCAATGAATACATTTTGAAAGGGAAGAAAAAAGAATAGCCAAAGCAAGCCTGGCAAAATCTTGATAAACACTGAATATGGGTGATGAGTATATGGGGGTTCATTATACTTCCTCTCTCTGCTTTTAAATGTGTTTGAAGATTTTAAGAAAATATTTTTAAAAGTAAAGGAATGATAAGAAACAAAAAGACTTCATTTTTATTACCACTTGTGTTTGTTCAATACATAGATATAATTACATGTGTATGTATTTTTTATGTGTATATATTTTTATACGTATTTAAATCCAATTTTTAAGTTAAACTTGAAATAAAATCAAATTAACTTTCTATTCGGCTTTTGCTATGGAATGTCAGAAAAACGAGAAGTGAGGGTTGTATTTTTATTAGAATCATCAGGCTTTGTTTTACCAAAATTTTGGTTGGATGCTATTTTTTTTTTTTTTTAGATTCTTTGAACCATTGCCAGTATGCATAATTAATTCACAAATGTGTTGAGAATCTATTTTTGAAAAACAGTTGTTTTTATTGCAAAATAAACTTTGAGTAAGGTATGGATTTGGAGAAGCAGAATGTGATAAACAAAATGATTTGGTAACATGGAAGGAAAGACTAATCCAACCTAAGGTTGGGTTATCCTTAGGACAGGTGGCATTTTAGTTTGGCTGTGAAAGATGGATAGGTTCTCCAAAGGCTTAAGTGGGCTAGAGTATGTGGCATTACAGATAAAAACAGCCAGGCACATTATACAAATGAAAGCACTGTACAAAAATGCTGAGATAGAAATAGCCAAAGATGTGTTTGGGAAATGATCTCTCTGGCCTGATTGGAGTTCAGAGATTTAGTGAGAGGAAACTAAGAGTAAATTTCCATTGGATTTGTATGACTTGATATGAAATTTAGACTTTTGTTTCGAAGATATTGAGGAACAGAGAATTTGATTTGAACATGGGAATAATATTGTCCAAGTCTGTTTGATTGCCGTAACAGAATAGCTTAGACTGGATGGCTTTAAAACAATTTATCTCTCACAATTTATCTCTACAATTTATCTCTCCCAATTCCGGAGGCTGGAAGTCCAAGATCAAGGTGCCAGCAGATTTAGTGTCTGGTTAGAAACCCCTTTCTGATTCACAGAAGGCCATCTTCTCACTATTCCCTCAAATGGTGGCAGGGACCAAGGCACTGTCTGGGCCTCCATTATAAGGGCACCTATCCCATTGACGAAGCTTCCACCCTCCTGACCTAATCATCCCCAAAGGCCCCTACCTCTAAATACCATCATCGGAGGTTAGGTTTTAACATATGAATTTGGGGAGGAGGACGTAATCAGTCTGTAGCAGATTTGTTCAATACAAGACATTCTTGATATTTAATTAAACCTCAGGGTGAAGTGTATTAGGAAGGAGAGAGATTTCATAAAGAGAGTTAAGGCTTATTATATACCTCAGCTGAGAAGTACTGAATGTGGGCGTGGGCAAAGGAGTAAATTGATAAGATAGAAGAAACATATGAATCACACTATCTTTGTAGATTTTGGAGTGAAATGATTAGAATCGGACATTATTTAGAAAGAACCAGCTCAGTTAAAATTATCATCTGCTTTTTGAGTTGAATAATTTCTACTTAGCTTGATGGCTAAAATATGTATAAAAACACTCCAGTATCACTATAAGGAAATTAGTTTTAACAAGATTCACAAATTGAAGTTTCTGTTAAACCACATAGACTGTTTTTTATTTTCCATAACATTGTCTTTGAAATGACTTTGTGATCTAGAGAGAAAGAAAGGTCCAGATTAAATTGTTTCATTTCATTTAGAAGCATAGTTAAGATGGTATTTTTTATTTAGTCTTCCTTCCTGAATGAAAATGAATGTTGTGGTAATTACTGGGTGAAGTACAGGTGTACACTGGTTGATATACATCTTATTTCACTTATGAAAAAATCAAATAGAAAACAGACTACTCAAGGGGCGCCTGGGTGGCTCAGTGGGTTAAGCCTCTGCCTTTGGCTCAGGTCATGATCTCAGGGTCCTGGGATCAAGCCCTGCATAGGGCTCTCTGCTCAGCAGTGGGCCTGCTTACCCCCCTCTCTCTCTGCCTGCCTCTCTGCCTACTTGTGATCTCTCTCTGTCAAATAAACAGAGACAAACAAAAAAACCAGACTACTCAGGAATAAATTATAAAAATGGGTAGAATCATATATTTATGCAACAACAATTTTATTAAGTCATCTTGATTTTAATAGGATTACAAAGCTATTTTAAGATGAAATATTTCCCTGAGGGGGGAACACATACCAACATAGATTTTAGATAATGCGACCTTTCCCTAACAGTTTCCTTTTAATTGGAGGCAAGCCTAATAAAGATTGATTAGCTCTGGGAATGCTTGATATCGATGCTTTACTTCAGGGCTACATATCATGTATTTTGTGGAATACGTATGAATAATAATTGATGACCTAGAAAGAACATTTATTTTAATTTATATTTTTCTTTTAAGTATTCGTTTGTTAATAATCTTATAGCTTCTCATTTTCTTTTCATGTGTTCGTTTGCTGCTGATCTCATGGCAATGGTGATATACTCATTTTCCCCCAACATTTTCAAGGTAGTCGAATTCCAGTGTCATTCAGAATGAGGCTCAGTAAAATTTGGCATCATTGGGGGGCAGAATTTTAAAACTTTTTGATTACTATGAGTGAACTGATATAGAAGGATACATATATATATATACTATGAAATATGAATTGGAAGGATAAAAGATCAAAATCAGGGGGATTAATAAGATGGCTTTGTAACATCCAGACAAGAGACAGCAAGAATGTTATGTTGTTCCAAGATGGACAAGAGTTAGTTGTAGTCCTAGATGTGGAAATGTGTTTCCTAATGTGCCTCTTTTGCAAGTGCATCTTACCTTTGCCAGAAAAATTGTTGCATAATTAATTTTTATAAACAAAACCAGAAAACAAAGTCACAAAAATAAGCACCTGACAAAGTTTTTTGTTGTAGATAAGATTTTAGGTTAACCCCTTCTAACCTCCATAAGTCTCAATAGAAACTCCTATTATATGAAGGAATTCTATATGCCTAGGCTAAAAAAGTTGAAAACATAGCTTGGTTGCATTTTTATCCATATTAAACTAGCTTAATTTAAAAAGTGATATTAACACCCACATCTGTGTAAATTATGGCAGATAATGACTTGTATATACTTTCTACATTTTTCTATTATGTACGATTTATATAATGACTTATTTTTTAATAAAAGAATAATCTTAATCACATAACGATATTCAGATTTCACCTTAAATTTTGTATATCCCAATTGGATCTCCTCTGTGGAACACTTCCTCTACAGCAGGCTCCTATCAAACTTTCCTTCCAGGTATTCTGCCTACTTTCCTCAGGTGAATTAGGCAGGCATATGTGTATCTGCCAGCTAAATAATAGAGTAACACAGGGAGTGTTTCATTATTCTCTGTGTGTTTGCAACTTGAAAGTTTCCGTCATATCTAAAGACCATGCAGGGGTTTTGTTTTAAGACTGCCTATGTCCCTAGGGCTGTTTTTGCCTTTGTCTCCTCTTGCCATTGGTTTTGAGTATAGGTCAATGAAATGATTGAATGAGGAAACATACACAATAACATGTGAAACCCTTCCCTCCCTCCACCATTCTGTGGAAATACTTTGATACTGAAATAGTAGAATAATTCAAATTCTCTGTGTACAAATTATTCCTTACCATCATTTTACAATTAGCAATTGTGAAAGAAATGAAAATTATTTTATGCCAGAATCATTAAAAATGTTAAAATAAAAAAAATGTTAAAATACCTGTTCAAATCTGCAGTCTGAATAAAAGTTAAAATAGGAAGAAATGTAAAAATGCATTGATTTTTTACTCTAGTTTTTGCATTTAAAGATTTGTTTATTTATAAGGGCTTTTTATTTTATTTTAATTCCAGTTAACGTACAGTGTTATATTAGTTTCAGATGTACAATATAGTGAAATCTCCAACACCTATTTTACCCATTCCCCCCATCCACCTCCCTTCTGGTAATCAACAGTTCTCTCTTTTTTTTTTTAATTTTTTTTAACAGTTCTCTTTAATTAAGAGTTTGTTTGTCTCTGTCTCTCTCTCTCTCTCTCTTTTTTTTTTTTTTTTGCCCTTTGTTTGTTTTGTTTCCTAAATTCACAGGATTAAAATCATGGTATTTAGTCTTCCTCTGATTGACGTATTTTGCTTAATATTGTACTCTCTAGCCCCAACCATGTTGTTGCAAATGGCAAGAGTCCATTCTTTTTTTATGGCCGAATAATATTCCTGTGTGTGTGTGTGTGTGTGTGTGTGTGCGTGCATGTGTGTGTGCACACCTGCACACGCACCACTTTTCTTTGTTTATCTGTCAATAGAAACTTGGGCTGCTTCCATAATTTGGCTATTGTAAATAATGCCACAATAAAGATAGGAGTGTATATTTCCTTTTGAATCAGTGTTTTTGTATTCTTTGGGATAGATACCCAGTAGTGGAATTATTGGGTCATGGGGTAATTATATTTTTAATTTTTTGAGGAACCTGCAAACTCCAGTTTGCATTCCCATTAACAATGCACAAGGACTCCTTTTTCTCCACATCCTTGCTGACATTTGTTGTTTCTTGTGTTTTTTTATTTTAGCTAACCTGATAGGTGTGAGATGATATCTCATTGTAGTTTGACTTGCATTTTCCTGATGATCAGTGATGCTGAGCATCTTTTCATATGTCTGTTGGCCATCTGTGATAGCCTTAGAATTCTGTGTGATGTTTGGACCTTATTTTGGGAAACACTTTCTTTGAGCTATTCTTTTATTTTGTCCTGTAGTTATATATTAAGATATTCATGCTGTTTTGAGAAAGGAGTAGGCAGTGAGTTACTATCTCATCTACAATTTTAAATAAATTTTGAATGACTTCCCACCCCCCAAAAATCCCATCTATTATCTATCAGGAATGTTACAAATGATGAACATTTTTCTGTGATGAGGTTTTAACCATTATTCAGGGTGGTCCTTTGTTTTTAAATATTTTTTTTAACAAATAAGATTTACTGTGTATATTTTATACAAAATTGCATTACAAATATGTTTTTAATTATGCTCTGTTTTTTGTAGTTTTTAAGTGCCATTCCAGTGCCTTTTGTATTAAATAGAAGTTCTCTCAAAATACTCAATGGGAATAAGGCAGTTGACAGAATGGTTGGAATTTTGGTGTTCTAAGAAAAACATTTATTTTTCATAAGAATGTCTGTGGTCAGAGCATTTTACGTGTCTGTAGCCTGAATTGTATATCAGGCATTATGTTTGTTTAGTACCTGTACATTTACTTTTTAAATTTTGTTTTGTTTTGATTTTGTCTGTGGAATACTGCCTTGGTTATCATAATGTAATCTGTGTTTATGTATCCTTTTTTTACTTTAAAATCTTTAAATAAAATGTTTTTTGGAGGCATGTGTGTTCATATCTTTCTGCCCATTTTTAAATTGGATTATTAGTTTTTTGGGTATTGAGTTGTATAAATTCTTTATATATTTTGGATACTAACTCTTTATCAGATATTTGATTTGCAAATATCTTTTCCCATTCCTTAGGTTGTCTTTTAGTTTCCTTTGCTGTGCAGAAACTTTTTTGACATACTCCCAATCGTTTATTTTTGCTTTTGTTTCTCTTGCCTCAGGAGACATATGAAGTTGAATCAGCAAATGAAAAACTCTTTTTAAAAAAAAAATTTTTTATTTATTTGACAGGGGGAGAGAGAGACAGGAGAGAGAGAGAGAGATCACAAGTAGGCAGAGAGGCAGGCAGAGAGTGAGGGGGAAGCAGTCTCCCTGAGCAGAGAACCCAGTGCGGGGCTCTATCCTAGGACCCTGAGATTATGACCTAAGCCGAAGGCAGAGGCTCAACCCACTGAGCCACCCAGGTGCCCCAGTAAACGAAGAACTCTTAACAAACAAAATTCCAGGGCTAGATGGCTTCACTGGTAAATTCTACCAAGTATATATATTTTTTAATTATTTATTTATAAAGATTTTATTTATTTATGAGAGAGAGAGAAAGAGAGAGCACAGGTCAGGGCAGAGGGAGAGGGACAAGTAGACCCCCTGCTTAACGTGGAGTCCAAAACAGGGCTCGACGTGGAGCTCAATATGGGGCTTAATCCTCAAACCCTGAGATCATGACCTGAGCCAAAGTCAGATGCTTAACTGAATGAGCCACCCAGATGTCCCTCTACCAAACATTTAGAGTTAAGACCTATTTTTCTCAAATAATTCCAAAAAATTAGAGGAGGAATTAAAGTTCCCAACTTCATTTTATGAGGCCTGTATTACCCTGATACCAAAACCAGATAAAGACACCACCAAAAAAGAGAACAAATATTGTTAAAATGTTCATGCTACCCAAAGCAATGTACAGATTTAATGCAATGCCTATGAAAATACCAACAGCATTTTTCACAGAATTAGAATAAATATTAAAATTTGTATGGAACCACAAAAGCCCCGAACAGCTAAAACAATCCTTTGGTTCAGATCATGATCTTGGGGACCTGGAGTGGGCATGTGTAGAACTCTCTGCTCAGCAAGGAGTCTGCTTCTCCCTCTCCCTCTGTGTGTACTCTCTCTCCCTCTTGCTCGCTCTCTCTCAAATTAAGTAAGTAAGTAAATAAATAAATAAAATCTTAAAAAACAAAAAAACTCGGGTGCCTGGTTGGCTCAGTTGGTTGGGTGGCTGCCTTCAGCTCAGGCATGATCCTGGAGTCCCGGGATCTAGTCCCACATCAGGCTCCCAGCTCCATGGGGAGTCTGCTTCTCCCTTTGACCTTCTCCCTTTTCATGCTCTCTCTCAAAAAAGAAAAAAAAACCAAAACCCAAAACTCCAAAATTTCAAGGCACTGTTCTATGCTCATATATATGAATTAGACACATTCTTTTTAGTAGCTATCTAATATTCCATTATACAAATAATTATTTACTAAGCCCCCCATTTTTAGGTATTTAGGCTATTTCTATTATTTTAAAAATTACAAATAACATTTTAATAAACATCTTTGTATTTGCACATTTATATACACATATAAGTATGTTTGAACAATGAATTCCTAAGTTATTTGATGTTTTGGTGGAGGAGTATAAAGCACAGAAAATGAGATTTAATTGAAATTTACTGTGGAAATAAATATCATTCTGAGGCCCTGAGTGTAACATGCAGTGGGTATTTTTACCTGCCTTTTCCTCGCTTTTTGTTATCTTTATGGCAAAACCTTAGGGTGTTTATTTCCCAGAGCTCTGCTTTCATACTAGAAGTGGCTTTAAATATACTCATGTTTTTTGTTTTGTTTTATTTCCTTTTCTTTCTTTTTTTTTTTTTTTGTCTAGAAAGCCAAGAACATATATATTGACCCATCTGTTCCTAGATTGAGGGCCACATGTTTATGTATTTATGCTCTGTAACGTACCGCAGGCATTACCTGTCTTATTTATTGTTGTATTCCCACCACGTGCCTAGTAACGTATAGGCGGTCACTAAATATCTGTTACTTAATTGAAAGATATAGCAAAACTGAAAAGTTTCCATATGTTGTACCTATTTTGTTCACAGTGAAACAAGAATTCTATAGGCAAGAGAAGTCTAAGTTTTTCCTAACTAGGATATAGAGTAACAAGAAAATTTAATAAATATCTGAGGACTTAATTAACAATAGAACAATGCTATTTGTATGCCTTATTGCTTAATGATACTTCCTCTTTAGCTGACTTGCTTCCAGCTTGAACTTTCAAACCAGTAAAGATTCACTTTAAAGTCTGTGGTCCCATTATATCTTGTGGTCACATGTACTCTAACGCTGCTTATCTTGCCCATGAGAAATGTGCCCATTGAGTTATATTTGGATGGACTGGGTAAAGATGATGAACATTTTGCTACAGTTAGTTTATTTCTTATGTCACTGCAGAATGCTAATAGCTGTGGTTATCAGCCATGACAGCCAAACTCTTTATTGCACCACTTTAGATATTCCTGCCAAAAGTTGGCAGATAAAAATGTGGTACAAGCATCATCACTTTTCTTTCTAAATGATGGCAACAAACAAAAACAAACAACCTCCTCACCTCCAGAGGCATGGAGAAGTTAGTATCCCCTTGTATTTTTTCTTCTTTTACCTCTTCCCATTCAGGCACTCACGATAGTGTAAAAATTCTTTTCTATTCCTTCAATTTGTGCTAAAGCTAAGAGTAGTGGTTGTTATTGATAGCAATGAATTGTAAGATTTTTAAGCATATGTTAAGTAAGTATACATAGCATTGCAACACTTTTTTTAAACAGAAGTAGGCTCATACGATCATTTCCATGTAATTTTTAGCCATTTCATAAAATTTTGGGATGGTAATATTCAGATATAATGATACAATTTTTCTCATCCCCACTTATACCATAAACAATACAAAGTATACTAATCTACTGGTTCTTTGGTATAAAAATTGTACACTTCTCAATTTTGAATTGTTATTTACACTTTGTTAGTATCCAGTAGAGAAAATGGAAAGTAGTTTATGTGTAGGTATAAAATAATGTAGCAGTCAAGCATAAAATCTCACCGGGTACTTCAATTATTTGTTTTTTTGCTCCTGTAAACTAGAGGTTAGCTTTAGCCCCAAAGGTTTAGCCCTTGTGTCCCTAAAATCTGCTTTTCACAAACCTAGAGTCTCTTTACCAGTTAAAAAGTAGATTGTATATTTATAGCCTTTAGGGTCTCAGGAAAAGATTCAAACTGCTCTTGAAAGTGATGCAGTGGGAAAGAAAATTCCCATTACAATTCTGGCATTAGATATCTGACAGACTTTAGTTTATAGAATGGAATCACAGATATGATTAAACAATTTCAGATGTTTTCAGACCCACAGCCCATTGGGTAGCTTTCAGAGCCAGTTATCATATTGTCATATTTTAAAATCAAGGGAGAAATTATGAAGCCATTTGACATTCTCTAGAGTTTTGATTAGTCATTAGCTTATCTATTAACAAACATATCTTGAGCATCTATAATGAATGTGTCAAGCATTATTCTAGAGGCTTAGGATATGTGAGTGAACAAAGTAGACAAAAGCCTTTTCCTTCATAAAGTGTTTAGGCATTATTTACCTTTATTTACATGAAATGGGCAAGTAATAAAATATGTTGGAAGTTGTTAAGTGCTTTGTGAAGACAGAGAAAGTGGATAGAGTAGGGTAAAGGGGTGTAGAAATGCCTTTTGAGGAAATGAGATGGGGGAAGGGATGATGGATAAAGAGGGCATTGCAATTTGGAATAGTGTGATCAGAGCTGGGCTTATTATGAATCTGACAGTTGAGCAAAGGCTTGAAGGCAGTGAAAGAGGTAGCTGTAAGATATTAGGGGCAGAGCATTCTAACCACTAAGACAGTTCATGCAAAGGCACCGAAGTGGGACTTCTGGCATATCCAAGAAGCCAATGTGGCTGGAGTAGAAACAGTGAGAGGAGAAGTTACTCAAATTGTGTTCAGAGTGGAAAGAGATGAATGGGCCACTGCAGGGACTTTGGCTTTTCCTGGGAATGAGATCAAGGACCATGACAAGGTTCTGAGCAAAGCAGTGACATGAACAATGTATCCCTGGAGCTGCTGTTCTGAGAATAGACAGCAGGGGGCTAGAATGCCTTTCTAGTCAGGACTCAAGAACAGGGAAGAGCAAGGAGAGCTCTTAGTGGCTTGGTCCAGGGCAGTAACTGTGACAGTGTGCCAAGTAGTTGAATTCTGGTTATATCTTGAAAGTAGCATCTACTTTCATGAATTTCTTGATAGATGATATAAAGAAAGAGATGTGTGTAGTAGGCTCTTGTGAAACAGTATGAGCTCACTTGAGCCCACCTTGTCTGAGCTATGTAAATTAGAACTAATCTTTACAATATTAAGGGGACCTTCTGAGTCTAAGGCAGACTTAGACATATGGGCACTAAATCATATGTCTGTATATATGCTTAGACCATGGACAGTAATTCAGCTATTAATTTTGTATGACTGGGATTTTTTTTTAAGGTGAATATGGTTTTGATAGGAAATTAACTGTAGGATAATCCAGGAGACAGACATTTTTTCTTTCACTTTTGTTTGTTTGTTTGTTTGGATTAAATATCACATTTTACTTTAAGTTGGATACTTACTGAGAACAACCATTGGTGACTTTGATTTTTGCTTCTAAGACATTTTGGTCTAAACCAATGCCTTTGAAGTCTGTATATTCTCTTTAATTTTAACCCATTGAAATACTTATTTAGCACGTTCATTTTAGAGTCCAATTAATAGTGTCTTGTGGTTTTATAATATGAAGTCTAGTTGCATGACTTTATGAAAAATACAGATTAATTTAATAGAAGCTATTTTATTATATGTAGTGGTAGTGATGCTTTTCACTGAATGTGCTGTGTTAAATCCTATCTTGAATATTAAGTATTTAGTCCACGTATTGCCGCAATATACCCTGGTCCTGTAATCCTTTACAGACAAATTGGGTGAAATGAATGTAGTACAAATCTGACCAGCCCTGGGGGTATTAATTATATTACACAATGAACTCAAGCTCAGATATACATTTCCAAATTGCCCTTTTCATGGAAAGTGATTACTCAAGATTGGCAATCATATGAAATGCTGTAGTTCATTAGATTTGTTATATTATGAAAACTGATAAAAGAAAATAAGAAAATGGATTTTTGTTTTCCATGATTCATGGGACATAACACATTACTATCATCAAGCTTTAAACCTTGTTCTTATATGATTTAAAACTATATACACTAGTTTTAAAATTTTTTAATTGGAGGTAAAATCGACATACAGTTAAATGCATGGATATTAAGTTCAGTTAACTTTGACAATTGTAAGGACCCAAATAACCATCACCCAGCCATAGACCAGCACTGTCCAATAGAACTTTCTGTGATGATAATGTCCACTACACACATGTGATTTTTGAGCATTTGAGATGTGGTAGTCTGACTCAGGAACTGAATTTTTAATTTAATTTGAAGTATTTTAAATTTAATTTGTATGACCACATGTACTAGTGGTTACACTATGGGACAGTAGGGCCCTAGATGGTTCTCAATGGGGGCTGTAGGAGAGAATTAAACCCTAAAGCTGATGGCATGTGCTATTTCTAATGAATTAACTTACCTCTTGTGCATCTAGGTTGGTATTGTGCATCTCCTAATATTAGGAGAATTGGAACAATAGTCACTCATAATTTTCTGTAATACTTAATTCTTTCACAGCACTCAGTTGAGAAAGACTGTCCTAGAAATTCTCTCCATTTCCTTTTCCAGTCAATACCAGCCCCAAATGACAAGCATAATTCTTTTATTTATCTCCATTAACTATTTTTGGCTATTTATAGACTTAATATAAATGGAAATAGATAATGCATTTTCTTTTGTGACAGTCTTTTATCATTCAATATAATGTATCAATAGTACATTCCTCTTTTTTAAAAAGATATATCTAATTTATTTATTTATTTAAATTTTTTATTTTTTAAAGATTTTATTTATTTATTTGACAGAAAGAGAGAGATCACAAGTAGGCAGAGAGGCAGGCAGAGAAGAGAGGGGAAGCAGGCTCCCTGCTGAGCGGAGAGCCCAATGCGGGTCTCGATCCCAGGACCCTGAGATCATGACCTAAGCTGAAGGCAGAGACTCAACCCACTGAGCTACCCATGCATCCCTACATTCCTCTTTATATTGATATATATCATGTAATATATCCATAATGTCAACATAGGAAAATTTATTTATCCATTCTCCAGATGTGCCCATTTTATTGGCATAAAATTTTTCATAGTATCTTCTTATTATCCTTTTAAAGGCTGTATTATCTTAATGTCTTTGTTTTATTTTTGATGTTGGTAATATACTTAATTGGTCTTGTTAGGACATTATCAATTTACTAAAGAAACAACTTTGGTGTTCTTGATTTTCTCTATCTTTTAATATTTTACTTATTTCTGCTTTTATCTTTGTTATTCCTTCCTTTTGTTTATGTCTAAAGTGAAATCCATTAAAACAAACTAAGTCTAATTTTTCCTCATACCTTTTTCACTTACTATTTAAATTCTTAGCTGTGCTTTGAAATACCAATTCCTCCCATTTTTTTTATTGATTCTTCAGATAGTCATCAAATATCTGGTTACTCCATGGAAGATACTAGGATAAGCAACAGTGAACACAATAGACATAATCCTTGCCCTTTTGCATTCATAATTTTGTTGAGCAGGTGGAAATCAGAAAAGAAATTGCAAGGATTGGAGGTACCATGATGGAGAACTGCAGAAAAGTCTGAGAGTTTACAACAAGGGACTTACATAGACTGGGAAAATCATCTTGAGGTAATGCAGCTTGAGATGAGCATGACTAGGAGTTAGCTAGATGAAAGAGGAGGATGGGGCCCCTGAGTGGCTCAGTCATTTAAAGCCTCTGCCTTCGGCTCAGGTTATGATCCCGGGGTCCTGGGATCAAGCCCCGCATCGGGCTCTCTGCTCAGTGGGAGCCTGCTTCCCTCTCTCTCTCTGCCTGCCTCTCTGCCTACTTGTGATCTCTCTCTCTCTCTCTGTCAAATAAATAAATAAAATCTTTTAAAAAAAAAAAAAGAGGAGGAGAGAGGAGAACACAACAGACAGGAGGAACAGATGTACAAGACACTGGAGTGAGAAGGAGCATGGATGAGGAGTTAAGGAAGGCCAATGTGGATGGAATGTGGAAATGAGAAGGTGTGCAGCTTGGGATGAAGCTTGAGAAAGAGATGGGGCAAGATCACATGGTCTTACAGTCCATGTGGATAATTTTAGATTTATCTTAACTAAGGATAATGGGAAATCACTGAAAACTTCTAAGCTGAGGAAGCACATCTGGCTTGCATTTCACAAATCT
>CM052809.1:67293391-67429833 GCA_028533885.1 Nasua narica
TACCTTTAAGTTGGTTTCTACCCTCCCTGATTTTACAGACTTAATTTACTTTGTGTGGCATTCATCTAGCAAAGGTACATAAATATAAACACTAAAGTTTGACCTATTATGTGTGTATAGTTGCACACCTGTTTGTGTCCTAAAAAACTAAGGTTATATACCTGGGTTATTTTTTTTAACTACACATAATCATGGAAACCAAACAAGAATTAATCAACATATTTCATAAAGGCCTGACACCTGGTAAACCTTGCCTCTGGCTGGCATGCATCAACTATGGGTGAAAGACTATAAATTCTTACTGCCATCTAAGTACCATCTGATGGATTTTTTTATAAGTGGTTCAACTGCATTTTCCCAGCAATTCACTTGAACAACAAAAACAACCTTTAAAGAATTAAATAGTAAAACATATTATGCAATTAAAAAAAATAAATAAAATTATTTTTCAGTGAACGGTCTGTCAGCTGAAATAGTTAACATTGACTTCTTTTCCCTGCTCCAAAGCAATCTGTTCTTTCATTGGCTTCTGAGAAAGTGTTTAGTCTTGGACTGTGTAGAGGTGATATATCAAGGCTACCAGCAGTGCTGAGATGGCTGGGATCACCCAGTTGGTCCACCTCCTGGAATTAGAAACAGGTAGTAATGAGAATTTCTGAAGGCTTGGTTATCTTTGATCTGTCCTCTGGATTAGTGATGTATGTTTGGACAGTGCAGACACCAGCCCAACCTGGTGCAGCGGAGTGTGCATCTCAGCTAGTTGGACCCCAGACATTCCTAGCACCGTGGCCCCACACCCAGAGCCCTATTTTCTAGAGATTTTGCTGGCATTTTTAAAGAACAATTCAGAATAGCAGAATACTGACAAATTTCATTTCCGAAGAATTTTTTGAAGATCAAATATTAAGATATTAATTGAAAATTATTTTATATTGTTTTCTAACATATTCAAGTTGATTAGTTTACTTAAGTATTAGTGATAGATATAGCATTTATTTTTGGCATACACTTTGGATTTTGCATAAACCTTAATACAGAAACAAGCTACATCTTCTTTCTGTGGCTATAATATAGAATTGGATTCCTGCAGTATCTGATTTTGTGGATATTTTCTAGTTCAGTATTTCCTAAATGTCATTCTACCATAATACATTTTCACTAGTTCATAATACAGTGAGAAAAATAAGGGTAATGTATATTTTGCATAAAACTGAATGTATGATTTAAGAAGTAGCCTCTATTTTCAGTTTATACTCTTACTGTTATGAATTTCCATAGTCCTGTTATTTAGAAATTATGGTAATAATAGATGGTGGTTGGCATAGATTTATAAGATATACTTATTTGACCAAATAAAATGTCTGCAACACTCAGACCTATAAATATTTAATTTTGAAATTTCACCAGTCCTTCAAACTTAGAGGATTAAGAACTACTAATTCAATTATTGTGTAGTTCTTCAAAATCCTAAGCAAAGGAAAAAAATTCTAAAAAGCTCACCTAAAGGAAATCTGTGTTCACATAGTGATAAAAACTTAATCTGTTTGACAACAAATGTTCAATTCTGATTCTAGTAATTATAGATCCTCACTTTTATTTGTAAGTATCCTAAGGTAGACTTTGGTCCCCTCTTCTGATATAGCTTTTAATTAATTAATTTTTAGATTTTATTTATTTATTTGAGAGAGAGAGAGAGAGAGTGCATGAGAGAGAGGAGGGCCAGAAGGAGAAGCACTCAGTGGGGGGCCTGAGAGGCTCTATCCCAGGACCTCGGGAACATAACCACAGCTGAAGGCAGACACCTAGACAGACCAACAGAGCCCCCAGGTGCCCCCTGATATAGCTTTTGATCAGACTTCTGGATTTCATTTGTATGATCACCTTTGTTTTGAAATTTAGGTGCAGTGAATTGAACTAACAGGATTTTTCAGTCCATGGCTTATTTTTCTCATTGGTCTCTACAAAACTTCCTCTCTTTCCTTCTTTCTCTTTTTCCTCTCATACCTCACTTTCATTTTCCCCTGTTTGAAAACTAAGTATTTTTTTTTAAAGATTTTATTTATTTGACAGAGAGAGAGAGAGATCACAAGTAGGCAGAGAGGCAGGCAGAGAGAGAGGAGAAAGCAGGCTCCCTGCTGAGCAGAAAGCCCTATGCGGGGCTCCATCCCAGGACCCTGAGATTATGACCGTAGCCGAAGGCAGAGGCTTTAACCCACTGAGCCACCCAGGTACCCCAAAACTAAGTATTTTTAATCTATGTATTTTAATTTTGAATATGTTCCTCCAAAAGCATATTGTTTTATATGAATATATTCTTAATTAATAAAAGTAGTATTATATTTTTTATTTTATTTCTTTTAAAGTTGGGTCCTCCTTTTTGAGATTATTCATGTTGTAACTTGTACATCTAATGTAACTTCTAACTGCTGCATACAATTCCAAAGTCTGTGTCAAGAACTCAGAAGATTTCTTAAACTTAAAAACCGGGAATGATTACATTTTCTGAAATTAAATATTCTGCTCAATTAGGGACTCCTTGGACAACAGTCACTGATTGGAAGTAGAAAGCTACTTGCAAAATCCAATAATAACTGAGGTTTAATGTTTAAAATATACAAGAGACTCTTGCAAGTCAACTAGAAAAATACACCCTGGGAAAAAGGTAAAAATAGATTAACATAAAACTTAAAGAAGAGCAAACTTAGAAAATTAAGAGGCCTGTAACAGGATGGTCAAAATAATGAGTAATAAAAAATGCTAATTACAGCAACATTGAGCTATGACTTTAAATCACTAGACTAGCAGACATTAGAAAGATGGATATTAACAACTAAGACATGAAGGTATAGTGGAGATATATATATATATATATATTAGTGGAGAACAATGTAGCATGACTTTAGAAAAAGTATGTGTAAACCCACCATTCTACTTCTGAGTATATATCTAATGGGAGTTAAGGGGACATTCATGGGGATTTTCTTTGTAGAAATGTTCATGGAGGTGAGCTGGAAGCATCCTGGATATCTATTATCTGGGCAGGGACAGATAAACCTGGGTGCCCATCACTAGGACAGTGGGTATGTAAAATGTGGAGCATATGGGTGTTCAAATGCCAGCCATCATAAGGAGTTCTGTGATATTTAAGATAGTTTGTATTTTTTGATTTTAAATTTGAAGTCCTTTAAAGTGCTCATAGACCACTTAAGAAAATAAAAGTGCTATATGTGGGATTTAAACAAACCAAAAAGTACAAAAACCAAGCTCATAGATACAGAGAAGAGATTGGTGGCTGTCAGAGGCTGGGGGTGGGGGAAGGGTGAGTGAAATACATAAAGGAGGCCAAAATCAATCTTGTAACACTGAAAGATTAAAATAAACAAATTTGGGGAGAAAAAAAAAATAAAAGGAATGACCAAAATACTCAAAAAAAAAAAAAAAGTCATGAGGATATAACTCACAATGTGGTGACTAGAGTTAATAATACTGTATTGTATATTTGGAAGTTGCTAAGAGAGTAGATCTTAGAAGTCCTTATCACGTATCCCCCAATTTTTTTGTGACTACATGTAGTGGTGGATGTTAACTAGACTTATTGTGGTGGTCATTTCACAATATACAGATATCAAATCATTATGTTGTGTATCTGAAAGTAATAGAATGTTATATGTCAATTATACTTTATTTTAAAAAAAAGAAAGCAAATGGAAGTGGACTTTACCAAATTTTTAATGTCTGAAGGCTACAGAGTAAGGATGTGGTTAGGGACTCCTGTGATCTGCCCTTTATCATCAAAAACTTTCTAAAGAAAACAAAATACACAGAAGAACATTTAATATAGTCTGATAGTGTTAAAAAGATTACAACTAAAACTGCAGTTTCCTGCTGTATCTCTTTTAATCATCAAAACTGTCTTCCTTGTTGGTACCACTTTCAACTCCTAGCTATTTTTAAATATTTTCCTCCATATTTTAAAATTATGTACTCATACTATTCTCAATTTCTGATTTTGAGATATTTATTTAAACTCGAATATACTATTTCAGTTTTTCTTTTTCAGGCAGTTGTGCTATACTGCAGCCCCATAGTCCCCATATTTCATTCTTCTTCCCCTTCTACCACTCTGCTCCCTGCCCTGCTAGCTACCATTGTGCCTAGTGTCTCTGAATCTCTGGTTCAATAGGTACAGAAAAGGCTGGGTTCTCAAGATGGTCGGTGGTGGTGGTTACAGTTAGTCACTTAGAGATAAGGAGGTGATGGTAGAGGTCTCAATATTTAATTGTTCCTTTTTAGACTTTCCACCAATCTTCCTGTTTTCATTCACCTCTCCCCAACTTATTTAATTCTGTCACCTCTGAGTTTGAACTATGAACATCATCATGGATCTGTGGAACAAACTTTCTTCCAATTATTATCTTTGGAAATCTCTGAGGTATAACAGTGACCATTTTGCTAAATGTATTATGGGTCTGTCTATTTTCTTCTTATATTGTTTTTTGGGTTTGAAGAGATTTCCCAGTTTTATTAAATAGTGTACTTTTATTTCTATTTTTTCCACTTGTGAGTTTTGGGAGATTATCTATCAAATGATAGAACAGTTTATGTAGAAATTCTACATAGGATTTTTCAAGTATGAGTCTATAAGACTATAGAAACTTTTCTGGTCATAATTTTCTAGGACTAGGATTCCTTAGAGAGCACTTTGTATAAATGTTCTCATAGGGCCTTATTATTTCACACATACTTCCTTAGTTGCTCTTCACAACATTTATGCCTGTTAAATGCTATTACTTTCCCAGTTTAACAGATGAAGAAATAGAGACTTAGAGGTTTCATCATTTGCCCAAGATCACAAAACTTCTAAGGCACAGCACTAGCATTTGAACTTCTAGCTCCAATAGCCCAGCCTTAGCTTTCGGTGCTAGCGAGAGCAGAGATGATTGGTGACTTCTTGCAAAACCAGAGCTGGTGGGTAGATTCAGTGAGTTACAAGATATATATTATGTAGCACGCAAAAAAAAAATAAGCTTCTTCTACTTTCATCTTTATTTTACCGTTTAACGTGGTATTTTATTTTTTTTTAAACATGTGTATCTTATTTCCTTAACAGATAACCTTGTTTGAAGAGAAGTTATTCACCAATTTTGTAGTCATTCTAAAACCAAACCCATTGCTTTTTAGCTGAATATAGAATTTAGAGCTCAATAATTACTTTTATAAGTATGTATTTGGAGATTGTCTTTTGATATTTAAGATGTTTCTATTACTATGGGTTGTTATCTAGGTATTTTTTAAAAATATTTTATTTATTTATTTGACAGAGAGAGACACAGCCAGAGAGAGAATACAAGCAAGGGAGTGGGAGAGGGAGAAGCAGGCTTCCCACTGAGCAGGAAGCACAATATGGACCTCCATCCCAGGACCCTGGGATCATGACCTGAGCCGAAGGCAGATGCTTAAAGACCAAGTCACCCAGGTGCCCTTTTTTTTTTTAAAGATTTTATTTATTTGACAGAGAGAGAGATCACCAGTAGGCAGAGAGGCAGGCAGAGAGAGAGGGGCAAGCAGGCTCCCTGCTGAGGAGAGAGCCTGATGCAGGGCTTGGTCCCAGGACCCTGAGATCAGGATCTGAGCTGAAGGCAGAGGCTTTAACCCACTGAACCCCCAGATGCCCCCCAGATATTTTTAATATGTTTAAAATATCAGTTTTGCAAAACTTTTTTACATTGACTGTATTTATTGGTTATTATTAGAGAGGGATAAACAGATTTGAGTATCATTGTGAAAACTCTGAAATAAATTAGAGTTTAAAAGACTTTCTCTGTAATTCTAAAATGTAAATTCAAATAATATTTTTCATAATTTGGAGTAAATAAATAATAAAGTACACATGACTGGCCTCTTAAGTTTTGGGGGTGGGGTCATCATTGCCTCAGAAAGGCACTTGATTATGGCTTAGTATTATAACAGACATGCTGAGTCTCTAACTTAATTTCCATGGAGATTAAAAGTCCAGGGTGGGGAATACAGTCAATAATATTATAATAACATTACAGTAATGTATAAAATTGTTGAATCAATATGCTGTATGCCTAAAACTAAAGAAACATTGTATGTTAATTATATTTCAATAAAAAAAGTCAATCCAGCACAACATTCTTGGTCCTTCAAAATATGGTTCAGTGTGCCTTTTAAATCATATTTTTACAGTTTTCCCTACTTGCTACTATTATCTTGGCTCATTACTCCCAAACATGTCCTCTGCTTTCTTTCTGGCTCTACTTGTGTGGATCCTCTGTCTGCAAAAATCATGTGCATCTTTCCAGGTCTTTCTCAAATTTTATCTTCTCAGTGAGGGCTTTCTTAATCCTTTCACCTAATTTCTTGAATTCTTATAGTCCAGGTTGAATTGACATAGCCATTTTTGTATCAATATTCCAGTATTATTCTGCTATATTATAGCAGTATTATTCTGTGGTACATATTCTATTTCTTCCTCCCATCTCTCAATTTCCACCTACTCTCCTACTTCGTGCTTCCAGACTCTTGAAGCAAGAGTTGAAAATAATAAATGAATCCTATTGGTCTTTGTATAATAATAATACTAGTAGCTTTTATAATAATAAGAATACACTGAATCTTGGAACACTGAAAAATAAAATTAAGTTTTAAAAATTTCATAAAATGCAAAAAAATAATAACAAGAACAACAATAACAATAATACCTGAAATTATTGAGTGTTTATTAGAGGTAGATGCTATAGTTTGTGTTGCAGTGTCATAGTTCTTTTGTCTATACAACTTACAATTATATAGGTATTATTTTTACCACATTTTATAGATGGAGAAACTCAGACTTAGAGAAGTTACTTGTTCCAAGACCACAGCTAGTGAGTGGTGGGGCCAGGATTTCACTCCAAGCATTGGGATTACAGAGCATATATTTTGAATCACTACACAGTAATCTCTATAGCTCTATTGCCAATAGTAGAAATTCAATAATTTTTAATGCTGAATTTATATTTCCAAAGAAGCATACATTTATGTATTAAAATATGACACAACATGGTTAGTCTATTTTACACATATGCTTTCTTCAGAAACATGCATTATAAAGGATATTCACAGTGTATTACATTTTATCGAATATTACTTTTATAAGAATGGATCTAAGCACTCTATAGTATAGAAGATTAGACAATATGGCTTGAAAAACATTGAAATCATTTGACTATCAAAACACTTGAGGGGTGCCTGGGTGGCTCACTGGGTTAAAGCCTCTGCCTTCGGCTCAGGTCATGATCTCGGGGTCCTGGGATCAAGCCCCACATTGGGCTCTCTGCTCAGTGGGGAGCCTGCTTTCCCCTCTCTCTCTGCCTGCCTCTCTGCCTGCTTGTGATCTCTCTCTGTCAAATAAATAAATAAAATCTTTAAAAAAAAACACTTGAAGAAATGACGTTTCAAATCTAAGTTAATAACTTTTCCCATTATAAAGCATTATTCTTAGAAATTATCAATGATGCATATTGCTATTGTTTATTACTGACCATTTTTTGACTTCTCTTTTGCTGAACAATACAAGCTTATTTTCTTGCTTATTTACTCCGGGCCATGGAGGGCAAATAGATTTTATCTCAAGGATCAGCTGTGTTTGTTCAATTAATAGTAACTACCTGAAACTCTGAGTTAAGAAAGAATCTGAATCTTTGCCCAGGGATTCAGGTAAGAGTGTACTATGATCAGTTAGAAATATCTGGTATAAATGTAGGACTGGTACAAATACCACCGTGCCTGCCACATACTTGCCATTTCTGCTGTAGGCAGAATGCTGTAGGCAGGTCTTTTAGTGCTCTATGGACATTTGTTGGAGTGAGAATGAATTTTGGTATTAAGTAAAACATAACTGAATAAGGAAATGCTTGGAATACAGACAGTGATTTGTTCTGAGCTAGGTGTTTTTGAATAGGTCATGCTTTATATTAATTTATAATATATGTAAGGTATAGATTTTTAGCATTATCTCTACTAATGTCTCTGTCATCACCATATTATGACCTATATATTCTTATTATGTATCTTGGCACTATTTTCTTATCTTTTTATTAGGCACTGTTACTAGAGAGCTGTCAGCCACTCTGGGCGATGCCAAAGACACATTTCACTAAAACAGTAATTATGTTTCTGGCTGGACCTTGCCTGGTAAAATGGAAATCATAAAATATGTGGTAAGTTTATTCAATTATTATCCAGCTTTTTTTCCCTCAGTTTTTTTCTTTTGTATTTTCAGAATAAGGTAGTCAGTAAAGGTACAGGTTATAATGACGACAGTCAGTGTTTGTAAATAATATTACCTGCTGTTCCTGGCTCCCTTCAAGTCATAATTCTGCAGCTTGATTGGTTTTTCCTATCCCCCATCTAATAGTAGTTGCACTTAAAGTCACTTTATACTTACAGACTTAGCTTTTTCTTAAGGATGTTGTCCATGTTTTGAGTTTTTTGTTTTTGGTTTTAGTTAAATTATAAAAGAATCTCAACCTACATATAAAGATAAATGATTACCTCTAGTTTTTGGGAGTATCATGTACATTGTTTATGCTTATTAAAGATTAAATATTACTTTATTTTCAAATGATATAGCTAATTTGGGTTTTGTTGGAAATATACCTAAATTTTGCCTCAGGTCTCTCATGACATGTTTCTCTGCCTGGAAGTTTTCATTCACATTAATACACATCTTTACCTATTTGGATCCCATCGGCAGAGATATCCATATGAAGTTCTAATAAGTGATAAAAGCGTTTAGAAATATTTGCCATATTAACGTCTACATGGCTTTAAGAAACTAAGCTGAAACACTATTCCTCGTGATATGGGCTTGTTTTTTGCCTAGGGTAATAAAAATTTCAATAAGCATTCTCTCACAGACAACTTTTATCTTCATCCTACATTTGACTTTACTTATGTATAAAATTATATATGTAAAATTAACTTTGTAATGAAAATGTTATTCTTATGTTCAGGGTTCTTAGCTACAGGCACTTGGACTCATTTTGGCCAGTTTAAACAGAAAAGGATTTATTCAGGGTTGTTAGGGAGCTCATGGGATCACTGAGAGAGCTGAAGGAATTGACTTAAAAAAAGTAAACTGCAAGGGGAACCTGCTGGGATATTCTATAGGTCAAATGCCCCAGGTTTTTTAATAGATAAATTATTAAGGGAAGAAAGGGGGTGAAGGAGGAACCTATAGATTAAAAAATACTTAAAAGACACAGCAAATTTTTTAAAGGGGGCTAAGAGTAAACTGTGGTGTCTAGGGATACATACTGATAAAAGATAAATTGAGGCATATTAAAAATTTTAAGAGTTTATTTGATCAAAAATCCATTCTAATTGAACAGTGCCTAACTGGAAGTGGTTAGGAGCACCTACCAATCAGTAGGTGCTGGGATGAGACTTTTACAGAGAAATGTGGAAGCAAAGTAAGAAAATTATTGAATGGCTATAGCTTAAAGTCTAGTTGGTTGTTTGTGATTGGCTGTCCTTAGGTTTCAGTTTCATAACAGTGAGGCATTTACAAGCTTAGGCGTTTTGGTTTCCTTACCTTCTTTTTGGCATTAGAGTCATTTTGATCTGATGGTCTCCTTGTTTAATTAATTTAGTAATACTTAGGTGATAAAAATACAGTGAAACAGAAGAAAGTAATGGTTATAAATGTCAGGATAGTGGTTATATTTAGGGGAAAGAGGGACTTGGTATGGCAATGGATTACATGACGGGGCTTCTGAGTGGCTTGCAAAATTCTATTTTATGATCTGGGTGGTAGTTATAAGTGAGTTTGTCTTAAATGGTTATTAGTTTTTTCTCTTTTCTCGTATCTGTGTGTAATTTGAGAACAAAAAAAAATGGATGGAACTAGAGGGTACTATGCTAAGTGAAATAAGTCAATCAGAGAAAGACAATTATATGATCTCACTGGTATTTGGAATTTAAGAAACAAACGGGTGTTCATAGGGGAAGAGAGGAAGAAATAAAACAAGATGAAATCAGAGGGAAACAAACCATAAGAAACTCTTAATCTTAGGAAACATACTGAGAGTTGGTGAAGGGGGCAGGGTGGAGGGATGTGCTAACTGAGTGATAGACATTAAGGAGGGCATGTGATGTAATGAGCACTGGGTATTATATAAGACTGATGAATCACAGACCTCTGTCTCTGAAATGAATAAGGTATTATATGTTAATTAATTGAATTTAAATAAAAATTTTAAAAATAGAGTTCAAGGGCGCCTGGGTGGCTCAGTTGGTTAGGCGACTGCCTTCGGCTCAGGTCATGATCCCGGAGTCCCGGGATCGAGTCCCATATCGGACTCCCGGCTCTGCGGGAGGTCTGCTTCTCCCTCTGACCTTCTCCCCTCTCCTTCTCAGTCTCTCTCTCTCTAATAAAAATAAAAAATCTTTAAAAAAAAAAAAAACAGAGTTCAAAATAAAAAAGTGTCAACATGTCAGTAGTATCAACTTCTTATGGGAAAAAGATGATTTTTTAAACATGTTGTGTTTGCATATGCTGTGTTTTTATTGGAAAAGTCATACTGAAGAACTTTTAAATTTGAATGGTACCTAAAAACTATTTTAACATTAATGTACAACACCAATGTACTCAGACAAATATAATGTACAACTCTGTTCAGACAAAAAGCAAATACATATATTCTTCTAGTCAAGTTTGAATCATTGAATATCCAGGTATTGAAAGTTAAAATACATAATGAATATGAATGACTATCAAGATTGTTAATTTTCAAGAGTGGAATAGTGGCCTGAATTCAGATGCTGATTTCTTTGTACCTTTTTAGGAATGGCTAGATAATTCACATAATAATTGATTTAGATGTAAAGTTAGACATTATAGTGAAATCATTTTTTCAGTCTGTCCCAAAGCTCTTTCCTTCCCTCTCTTGTAACATGGTAACCACCCTTTTCCACTCCCATTCTGATGAGTTTGTGATGACAGTAGATTACCTCTTGCTCGAGGATCAGCCCGGCAACAGGTAGTGAACATCTGATGGGCCAGAGGCCTTCTCTGGAATTTAGTATTTTGCCTTTCAAAGGGCAGAGATCTCTCCTTCTTGTGGTCATTTGATGAGTTGGTAGGTACTTAGAAAAGAGAGTTTACTAACATTCTCACAGAAGTGGTTCTGAGGCCCAGAGAGAGAGGGTAGCTGGAGGGTCTGATAGTATTATTTGAGGTCCCATTTCATCTGAATCCAGATCCACTCTTTCAGTTCCCAGTTACATGGACCAAAAAATGCCCTGTTGTATTTGTACTTATACTAATTTGAAGTGAGCTTTTTCCTTTGTGAATTAAAAAGTTTCAAATACTTTAGGGAGCATGATAAAATATCTGTTTTTAAATTCCTTAATAAAAAATAAATAAATTCCTTAATATTAGTTGAAAATGGCCACAAATATCACCTTTACACACAAAAATAGGACAGAGAAAAATTAGATTAATCAAGCATCTGAGTTCTGATCTACCAGCTAACCTGGTTTTTTTTGTTTTTTTTTTTTGATCAGTCTTTTGGATTCAAATAAACATTTAATAAAGACATTTGTCAAATTTAACTAGTGAACCTGGTGATTGTCAATTAAGCTATCCTGAAATTTCTCCTTTTCTTTAGCACTTCTTACACATTCACTTAAATATATATATATATTCATATACATATAATCATACATATTATCTTCCTGTCTTCCATATACCATATACATCCAGTAATCTTGGATATAAAATGTATTATAAGATGCTTTCATTTCTCTTTGAGGAAAAAAATGACATTTTTAATGAAAGTTTGTATAGGGCCATGATTTGAATCACAGACTTTCAGGTCCATGGTAGAGTGAGGTGGTATTTTTATATAAATTCTCCCAAATATTTTACAGCAGGGAATTCTGAGATGATCTTCATCTTATTAGAGAATTCTATTGAAATTAATTTATTGGGAATTTTTATAAAATTTTGTTTTTTCCAAGTAATTTTTGTTGAGTAGTATAAAATTCCTTGTTTCAAATCTCAAAAATATTTTAGATAGAAAATACGAGTGTACCATGTTGACATAAAAAAACAAAAGGGCATTTCTAGTTTCCATTGTGTCAAGTGGTTGACCTTTTGAATCTGAACTAAAACAAATTGGCAATGACAGCTTCAGATTTTCACTGATCTCTCTTGGAAAACATTATTGCAAATTGTATCTTAGCAGAAATGCTTTTAAAAAATAATGAATTATTCATGAAAAATCACTTCATCTCATAGTGCACCTGCTGAGAAGGTTTTGCATTGCCTATTAAAGTGTATGCAAAAGCTGCGCAATTAAACCTTCTATATTTTGCTTTGCTAATACCCTGTGATGCATCATAGGAAGGGCAATGACAAACCTGTATTTGAATTCATAGATCATTAAAAAAATAATTAGTGTTTGAAAAGGTCACAGAAAAGATCAAAGGAAGACTTGTGGCATTTAACCAGAGTTTGAAATGGTGAGGGACATACCTTTTTCTTTTGATACATACCCTTGTCCATTGCATTTATACTCTTAATAGTATTTAGACTTAGTTCGTACCACTGCACCCAAATTTTGCAGAACTTACGCAGATGATGGCCTACAGAAGCTATCAATACAGAAGACAGGCCCCTGCGTTGTCTATTCATGAGATGTCTAGTGCTAGTGTCTCATTAGTTGATCAAAAAGGCAGAAGAAAGATCTCATGACCAGGAGTTTAAAAACTCAACAATTTTGTACAGAAGACTTGAGCATCCTCAAAAGACCTTTTAGCTTAAAAATCAAAGCAGTTAAAATGCAGGTGAAGTTTTACTACAAAACATATTCCCACAAAAAATTTCTAATTCATAAATATACTTCCATTTTGCAGTCTGTAATACATAGACTCAAAAATTACATATTTCTTTTATCAGACTTGTGTAACAAAATCATTTCTTTGGTCCTTGTCTCTATAATTATATTTTAAATACGGCTTCTGTTTTATTTGCATTATAGACATTCATTCACTTATTTATTCTTTCATTTATTTAGTTTTAATCATTTCTTCTTTTATTCACCAAGTATTTATTGTGTACGAGTTATGTTTTGATTATTGTGCTAGGCTTCAGCCGTGCAGAGATGAAAGTGGGTTCCTACCTTTAAGAAGTTCAAGGTTAGTGGAAGAGATAGACATTTACAGTTATACTGTAAATTTACAGTTATACTGCAGTTGGGTAAATGCTATGGTTGATTTATTCCCCAAATGTTTTGAGAACTTAAAAACAAGGCATCTAACACCTCCAGGTGTTGGAGGAAAGCCAGTAAACACTCCCCAGAGAAAATTTGCACTTGAGGATATCTTGAAGGTGTGAATAAGTTAGCTACATGGTAAGGAGGAGAAGGGTGTTTTAAGGAGATAAAGTATGCATAGAGGCAAGACACAGCATTTCATCTACAGGAAACTGCTTACAGAGTGCCAACCCAGAGTGCTTGGGTTGGGGACCAGATCATGTGTTATCTGGTACTCTTGAACTTTGTCCTATGGCAGCAGTCAGCCTTTAAACTGACAGTGATCAGAACTACCATCTTAAAAGTTTATTCTAATGCAAGTAGCAGGTTAGATTTAAGGAGAGATGAAGGTAGGAAAATTATTAAAGTAATCAGAGTTAGACATGGTAACTGCCCCAATTAGATCAACAGCAGGAAGGATAATGAGGAGGGAATGTATCTGAAACTTATTTAAAAGGAACTAATAGGACATGATAACAAATTGGATTTATAGGACAGATGATCCTGGAATGACAGGTATTTGGCAAGGTAGGTGATAATTTCCTTCAAGATGGGATCTACAGAATGAGGAACAGGCAATAGCTGAACCATGCAAAATTTTGATCAACAGTTGTATCATAAAATAATAGCTAATTATATCAGCAAATTACAAAAGTACAAAGAAAATTATATTTTGAGGAGATTTGGACTTTATTCCTATTTCTTGAAGAAGCTTAATGCATAAACTTGTAGGTCACTTAAATGCTCTGAGCCTCAATTTACCTTCAGATGCAAAAAATGGGAGGTTGGGTTACATGGTCTATAGAAGTATTTACACACTAGAATTTTGATTATGGAAGATTTCCATATCAACGGTCTCAATTGAATACAACTTTGCTCCTGAATAACCATCCAGAAAACAATGGCCCATGATAAATACAAGGGAGTATGCGGCTTTCTTATGGTAGTCTTTTGTTATAATTTACTAGTGTATTATAGAAAAGGCTGATGTTTTCATCTTTATCCCTTAAGAATGCAATGTTACAATAGTGTTTGGTTTCACCAAATTTTAATTAAACAGTAAATTAGAAATTTAGAAATAATAACAACATATTTCTTTACTACAACTTTAAAAGAAAAGTTAAGATATCTTTAAATACTTGTACTAAACTTTTAGGGAAAAACAGCTCAAGTATAAGAAATATAAAGCCCTAATATTTAAATGTGAGTACATTTTAATATTTTTTAATTATCACTTCTCATTCATTAGGACTTAGATATTCCTTTTTCTGGCCAAAATTTCTGACCACCCTCTCCCGTCCTCCCTTTTCTGACATCCAGGTCCACTGCCTCAATGTGACCTATATTCTGTTGTAATACATTACCCAGTTGCTTTAACCTCTTTTGGCCAGTGCCCTTACTAGAATATGAGCTCTCTTGAAGGCAGCAACTTTATCTCCTTTATTTCTGTTTACCCAAAACCCAATATCTATCTGGCATATAGTAAATGCTCACTAAATATTGGCTGAGTCAGTGAATAAGTGGATCTTCCTAGGAAGATGAATGAGTGGATCTTCCTAGGAAGTGAATGAGTGGATCTTCCTAGGAAGATGTGGTGCTCTCATTTCACCTCCTCTGTTAAAGAAAGATTCTTCGGGGTGCCTGCGTGGCTCAGTGGGTTAAAGCCTCTGCCTTTGGCTCAGGTCATGATCTTAGGGTCCTGGGATTGAGCCCCATACCTTGCTCTCTGCTCGGCGGGGAGCCTGCTTCCCCCTCTCTCTCTGCCTGCCTCTCTGCCTACTTCTGATCTCTCTCTGTTGAGTAAATAAATTAAAAATATTAAAAAAAAGAAAGATTCTTCAACAACCCTGAGAAGACCACCTGAATGATAATTATACAGCAGTACAATCTTTATATTGACCACATTTAGTTCTTCCTGTTCCTCAGTTTTGGATGACTCGACGTTTAATTGTGTCACTAACTTTCTCAGTCGAGAAATGGAATCAAATCAATGTTATTGAAGTTACATGTCTGTGAACCAGGTGATATTACTGATCTGCTACATAATTGAACCCACAATGGCAGGTTTTTCTTTTACTTCTGAGGTTCATAATAAATGGATTTTATAAAATATACACACATTATCAAATTATTTTAGATTGATATTATCTTCTAGTTCTTTGTGACCAGTCTCCAATGTTGTAATTAATATCAAGATTTGAGTACACAAGGCACATCAAAGTAAAAACAATTGAGTTATTAACTAGATTTAATAATGACCTACCTCTTGCCTTCTTTTTATTATATTGCCGTTCTGCTAGTCTGGGTCCTTATTAACTTTCATCTCAATTCTTTTTTTTTTTTAATTTTATTTATTTATTTATTTGACAGACAGAGAGAGAGAGACCACAAGTAAGCAGAGAGGCAAGCAGAGAGAGACGGGGAAGCAGGCTCCCTGCCCCGCAGAGAACCCAATGCAGGGCTCGATCCCAGGACCCTGAGATCATGACCTGAGCTGAAGGCTTAACCCACTGAGCCACCCAGGTGCCCCTCATCTCAATTCTTACAGTAACTTCACCACTGAATGTCCTGCTTTCTGTCTTCTCTGTACAAAATCTGTTCTTCCTACTGACTGCTAGAGTAATCTTTGCATAGAGAAGACCCAGCATGTAGAATCTCTGCTCAAACAGACTCCTCTTCCAGGTACTTAAAAAATAAAGTCCACAGCTTGGTATACAAAGAAAGCCAGGTCTGGACTAGGATTCAAACCCAACTTATCTTTAGAGCCTCTTCTCCTGTTATTTATCATAAAATCAGTTAAGTTTGAATCTCTGGATTACTTAAGCATGGGCAATACTTCACTCATGGTATTCTTTTTATTTTAGCTTGGCATTTTTTTCCTTCCACTCTGTCAAAATTCAAATCTCAGTTCAATGCCACATTACCTGAAAAAAGTTCTTTAAGTGACTAGCTGATTCCTTTATTAAGTGTCTTTTATTCCTTGAGCAAAATGTATCTTTTCCTTGTTGATGTTTTCATGGTGCTTAAATATCCATGATAGACTAATCATTCTGTTATAGTACAAATAACTAACACGTTTTAAGTCCTCTAATAACATTTGAGCTTCCTGAGAGGTGACCTCTGCCTTGATGACTTTCGGATGCATAGTAACAAAAAGAGATAATATGAAAACACAGATCCTGGGGGAGAGGCAGGGTCTTTTGGGCTACCTTTCATGATATAAGATTTCAAGTTCAGAAAATCAGAAAATAGTGTTGTTTTTCCATGGGCATGGTTGAATCAGTCAATTCATACTACCTGCACTCATCAGAGGTTTTATAAATTGCAGGGCTAACATTAATTTATTATGGAGATATATTTATAACATAACTTAGACATCACCTTCTAGATGTGAAGGAAATTGGAAAACAAAATTGGTAATCAGAAGGATGCTCTAAAAAATAGGAGCAAAAGGTTTGTGATGGTTTAGGGAGATGCTTCATCCACCCTAGGGGAGAGCTTGAAAGAAGTGATTTATGGTATCGAATATAGCAATTTAGTAGCTGAACAGTTTTTCTGGGGAAAGCAAAGTCTTTATCTCTTGGATATATAGACACAAACTTTTTTTCTTTGCTCATTTTTTTCCCTAGATTCTGCAGCTTTTTTTAAAATTTTTTTAAAATATTTTTTTAATATTTTTATTTATTTATTTGACAGAGAGAGAGAGATCACAAGTAGGCAGAGAGGCAGGCAGAGAGAGAGGGGAAAGCAGGCTTCCCGCTGAGCAGAGAGCCCGATGCAGGGCTCAATCCCAGGATGCTGGGATCATGACCTGAGCTGAAGGCAGAGGCTTTAACCCACTGAGCCACCCAGGCACCCCGATTCTGTAGCTTTTCTATTTTAACAAGACAACAATGATTTCAGACACATTATAGTAATATTAGTAACTGCTTAATTCCCTCTGCATTAATCAGTTGGCTTAAGTTGAAGTTGAAAGGCATATTTGTTAAGGTGACAGATCCCTGGGGACAGCCTGGGCTTCTCCCTTGAGGCCTGGGGTCACTGTGGTCTCATTTGCAAACATGTTTACAGGAAATCTTTAAGGCTTGCCACTTTTGGAGATGACTATGTTTATCTCTTTCATACCGGGTCTTTGGCATCTCAGAAAGTGATCCTTTATTCTTGGTTGTACCGTCTGTGAAGTTTTAGACCATGGTTCTCTTTCTGTGCCACCATGGCCAATGACCTATGAGTTGTGTCTTATACACCATCGATAATTAAGAGTCTGATCAATAAAATACTACTAGTTGATTTATATTTTGAAGCAATGAAATAATTACATATAGATAAAAATAAGTATAAAACAAAAAACACACTATTATTTAAACTAACTATATATGATTTTATAAAAGAAAAGGAATTCTGGGGTAGACCCAGGAATAGCTTAGCCCATTCATTTCTGCCATACATGTCACAAAGTTATTTTGCAATTTAGCTGACTGTTTGGAAAGGTTTCTTTAACCTTCCCTTACTAAATCAGCATGAATTTGTTTAGCCTTGTTACCCTTATTTGTAACAACCTCATTGCATGTACTTATCATAGTATAGTGAGCTTTTTGAGACTCTGTTAAAGGACTTTTGAAGTTGAGATGGAAAATAGCTTTTCTCTTTTGTGACTCTAAAAGGATATAAATATTGCTGATTGCTAAAATTAGTTAACATATAATAAATTGGACTTCGTTTTTACTTGTAGCTTAATCAGGAATATTAGCAGTAACTCATAAAATAAAATGGAGAAAACTCCTTGAGGCATTTAATAATGTATCCATATTGTAAAACACAGCCTAATTAAATAAAAACAAGTAAACAAAGAAAAATACCTTACATTCCCATTAGCTAAAACATCAAGTAATGGTCACAGATAGTGAAACAAAACTATCCTATCTTGTTTGGCATATGTCAGAGCCATGTGTTGATTCATCTGGAATGGACAACATTTTTGAGGCTTAGGGTCCTGATAGAAAATGCCCTTCTTTTCGCCCTAACCACGGGATGAAGTTCTGAAGACCTCAGAATTATCATGACAGGGCATAGAGCAACATGGTACCTTAGGCAGACTAATCCCATATTATTTAATGCCAAAAACAGAACTGTCAACTGTTTCAGGGAAAACATAGAGCTCAAAACTGAAGAATTGTGTTATGCCCAGATTTTGAGATCCCCAAATACCACCAGGGAGCTGAGTCCGATGCAAAAGCAAAAGAGCCCTTTATTCAAGCTAGCTTGAGCTCTGTATCTCACACTCACCGACACAGCGGCTTGGTGTAGAGAAAGAGAGCGAGTTTCAAAAAGCACAACATTTTTAGAGGGGTCAGTGGCCAATGAGTTTGTAACACACAGAAAGTTGCTTAGTAACTGTTTGATCTAGCCTATCACCCTGGCCAGAATTGGCGCACAAGTTTGGCGGGCAAAAGGCGGAGTTAATATTCTTTCCCAGGCAGGGGTTCCACGTTCCTATTGGCTAACCCAAACCCAACCCATAGGCCCTCTGGGCTTATTAGCTCAAGGGAGGGCTGAGCCACACTCAGACCCTGAGTGTGGTCAGGTCCTGCGGGGGGGCCACACACAAGAAGGCAGGTTTAAACAAAACAAGCCAGCCCTGCTCTGCTCCTTCAAATTGATGAGTAAACATGAAACTGATTTTGAAATATTTAGTTTGAAATATATTTTAATTTTTCCATTAAACATACATTGTTACTGATTTGAAATCCTAAACCACTGTTTGAATTTAAAAATAAGTTCTCTGGAAATTTCTGGGAAGGAAACTCTCAGAAGACTTTTCACTAACAGTTTTTAAATGATCCCCCCCCAATAAAAGAATATAACATTAGCTTTAGTTATTGTTTGAGTGTTCATGTGTTTGAGCAATGGGTCAAAAGAAGTAACCTTTTCAGAAATATAATAAATGCATTTGAAGCCTATGGCATTTTCATAGAATTTGATATACAGTAGATTAGTCTTGGACCTCTCTAAGGAAGTTTAATTGCTTATTAAGAGGAGAATCTCATTATACTCATAATGTTTTGGTGAAATTCTACTATGAAATACTTTTGCTCTTTACAAATAGGCATTCTAATTTTCATTAAAATTTCTTTTTTAATACAAAAATATTCATAAAATAAGAGGAATATATGTGCCTTGTGGAAAATACAAATGGTATAAGTATATATAATGTAGGAAAAAACTTCCTCCATTCCTACTCTCCAGAAATCATTACCATTGCCAATTAGATGAATTGCCATTCACCTTTTTCTCTTACATATGTCATTGATGTGTCCTTACACTCACATAACTTTTTAAACTAAAATAGGGTGGTGTTGGAAATACTATTTTGAAATTTGGCATATCAAAAGTTTTAAACCAATTAAACTGATAGCTAGATTTCATATTCATAGATTTCAATCTATGGCCAAAACAAACAAACAAAACCTGTGTTATTTTCTTGGGGTTTGTCTTAAGGAAGAAAATGAAAAAGAGAGCTACTTTGGTTCTATTTCATATTATAATAAGAAAATTTCTGGGGCACCTGGGTGGCTCATTCAGCTTAGCATCTGCCTTCAGTTTAGGTCATGATCCCAGGGTCCTGGAATCAAGCCCACCACTGGGCTCCATGCTCAGTGAGAGTCTGCTTCTTCCTCTCTCTCTGCTCTCCGCCTGCTCTGGCTCTCTTTCTCAAATAAAAAATAAAATATTTTTTTTAATAAAATTTCTTATAGAGGCTAGTGAAACAAACGATGAAACAATACTATGGTAAATATTTTTAACTAATTTATTCAACTAATAAAATTAAATCATACTGTATGTGAAGCTAGGTTTTATATGTTCAGGAATAAAAGGCATGATCTTAAGCAACAAATAATCTGGTAAGATGGATAGAAAAGTAGAAAACAAAATAATTACAGAAGTGTACTTAGTAAGGAGCCATGGAAACACAGAAACAGGGCATCCAAACAGGTGGAGATAGATAAGGAAGTCTCCCTAAAGTTTAAATATTTTCAGCTTTGAGTATTTGCAGGACCTCTAGAGATAATATAGTATAGTAGTTAAGATCACTTTCTCATTTATAAGCTTTATGTCCTTGGGTGAACACACTTGGTCTCAGTTTTCTCATCTATAAACAGAGATAATGATAGTACTTGCTTAGAATTATTGTGAAGAATAAATAAATTTATATATTTAAATATTTAGAACAGTGCTTATGCTTAGCAGTAATTGTATGATGAGTACTTAATAAATAGTATTCACTATTTGAAACTTATTTAGCCATTAGCTATAACATATATAAGTCTGCTACTTAACAGGAAGATGGGAATCTAAAATGGTTATGTGTTTTGGGGGTCATCAGAATTTATGTGCCAGATGACACCAAAGATGTGAATGAAATCAACCACATGGAATATCTAGCATAAGACGAGTGGAAAGAGCCAAAGGGAGCACAAACTTACAGTGATGTGGGTGAAGGAGATGGACCCTGGAAGGACTCTGTTAAAGAATAACCTCAAAGGAAGGATGAAAAATCAGAAAGTAGTTGGGTCCATAAAAATCAGGGAAGAGGAGAGTTTCCGGCAATGGTTACTAATGTCAGGTATGACAGAAATATCAAATTGTGTACTGACAGAACATCTCACTTTAATTTGGAAACTAGAAGGCCATTAGTAAGTAGTGCCGTTGGAAATCGGTTGGAAGCAGGGGGTCATGGATTGGGAATGGAAACAATAGAGAAAACTACTTGTAGAGTGATCTGAGAAGACTGCAGAAAGTAAGAGGAAAAGAGTCAGCTGTAAGTCAAGGAAAAGTTTTGTAAAATGGGATTTGATATGAGGTGAAGAATAGAAAAGTAAAGGATGGTGGAGAAAGTGTGAACTTAGTGAAGCACAATCTGTAAGGAGGAGGTTGAAGGTTTACTTAGTCTTGAATAAGGAAGATAGGCTGAATTATAGATAAAGGCAAGGAATTTCAAGCGAAGGACATTTGCTGAAGTGATTAATTTTTTTTTTAATGGTAAGGTGGTAAATGATAACTACTTTGCATTATGGGATTTAAATACATTTATAAATATCTTAATCTGAGAAAAATGAGAGAGGTGTGTGACCAGGGACAGTTACAAAATTTGTTACCCCTGGTTGATGACTTTGGAGACCCTGACTTCTCATGAAACAAATCAATAGGGTAGTGTGACTTTTATCGTGCAGTACCCAGGACCCTAGGTATAGGGAATAGAAAATACAGACCTTTGAATTTATTCAGGTTGGGGTGGAGTGGAAGGTAGTAATGGGAATTGATAGATCATAGGCTGCAGGCTTGTCAGGGAAGGAAAGTAAAAAAAATGAGTGTAAAAAAATAGAGAGATTAAAGGACTGGAAGCTTTTGGGCATGTGAAATGACACTTGTAATGAAAGAAAGGTAGTGAGAGAGTGAAATAATGTGATATTTGAACCAGAAAAAATTATGTTTGTGATTCTAGAAATGGGACTGTTTTGGACGTGGTAATATGAGTGAGATATACTGAAATGGAATAAGTCAAAATTCGGTAAATTGGTATGAACTTTAATGTCTGATAGGAAGAGTCCCATGAAAGTTAAAGAGGATTTATTTGCAAGACTTTGTGCTTTATATTAACTCCCTTGTATTTCACACTAGTTAGGATATCTCTTTTAGAGGACCGGAGGATAGGGGCGCCTGGATGGCTCAGTCAGTTAAGCGCATACCTCTTCGATCTCAGCTCAGGTCTTTCTCTCAGGGTCCTGAATTGAAGCCCAGTGTTGGATTCTGCGCTGCTCATAAAATAAATAAATCATATATATATATATAATAAATCAGTCAATTAATCAATCAAATATATAAAGGAAAGGGGTATAAATTCACCAGCTGGCATTCCTTATGAGGCGGTACTTATTTATATTTTGTGTTTGAGTACCTAGTCTAAGGGCTGCCAATAGAAGAAACTTTATAAACATTTGTTAAATAAATGAACAAATTAGAGAGTAAAAAAAGACTAGAACTAAAACTGATTAATATCCATGATACTCTAAGAGTTCTTCCTCATAAAGGATTGAATTATATTGCTAACATTTCTTTTTGGCTTGTTATCATGGTTGGAAACAGAGTAAGTTCAGAGGCCATTTGGAATTGTAAAATATTTTTTAATTAAGCTGAAATGCTGTGAAGTGTTAGACTTACTGAAGCCAATAATCATTTTGTGTTAATCTAGTTTAAAATTGAAATTACCTATAATCTTGTGTGTGTTTGGATTATATCATGCAGTCTCCTAAAATACACAGATGTACCATATAAGAGTCCCATCCCACTCCAAAGTAATAAACACTCTCATAATGTTTGACATCACTGCCTTGAATCCAAACAGAAGGATTCTGGAGTGCAGAGTAATTAAAACAGTGTTTATAAAAGTTTGCAAATGTTGCACCCAGTTGCTTATTTTACTTGAGACAGAATTTACAAATGCAGAATACAAATGAGATAGAAGTCATTTTATGGATGTTTAGAATGTGCCACAGCTTATATAGCTATACAAAGGGAAAGCCTTTAAAATATAATTTAGTTGCAGGGCACCTGGGTGGCTCAGTCGTTGGGCATTTGCCTTTAGCTCAGGTTACGAATCCAGGGTCCTGGGATTGAGCCCCGCATCTGGCTCCCTGCTTGGTGGGAAGCCTGCTTGTGTTCCCTCTGTTGCTGTCTCTCTCTCTATCAATTATATAAGTAAAACACCTTTTTAATAAAACCAAGAGTAATTACATTTTTTCTTCTATTTGAAGATAACACAAATTAACCTTTTCCAGATATTTCTAAACATATAGAGCTTTTGGTTTAATATTTTGTTTGGTGATCTTTGCTAGGTGACAAAGTCAGGTGTTTTTTTGTTTTTGTGTTTGATATTGTTTTGTTTTAGAGAAATCAGGGCTCAGATACTTACTGAGGTTGGTAAGGAAAAAGTTACTCAGTATAAATTCTAAACCCACCCCTATGAGTAAATGTTGAACTAAGATCATTTCTGGTTATACCTTAAGTTTTTCTTTAAAAAATTGAAAAAAATCACTTAATGTCAGCTTTTCCCAGGAATCTTTAAGAACCACAAAAACTTACTTTGAATTATTTTAAATGAAACTGAATTGACACTAATTTTCTTTTTTTTTTTTTTTTTAAAGATTTTATTTATTTATTTGACAGAGAGTGAGAGATCACAAGTAGGCAGAGAGGCAGGCAGAGAGAGAGGAGGAAGCAGGCTCCCCACTGAGCAGAGAGCCCAATGTGAGGGCTCGATCCCGGGACCCTGAGATCATAACCTGAGCCGAAGGCAGACACTTAGCCAACCAGCCGCCCAGGTGCCCTTAACATTGATTTTTAAAAAGAATAAATAATGCATTGTTTTTTCTAATTATTCTCATAGTAATTTATAAATAAAACTTATTTAGATTTCACAAATTTGGATTAAATGTAAAATTTCTTTTTTAAAATAAGGCATAGAAATAACAAAATATGCCCATTTTAATCAGCATTTTGACTTTGAAATTAAATCTAAACAGGTTACATACAAAAACTGGAATAGTCAGTTTAGTTAGTTCTTCTTACTTAGAGATACTTATTATATATATTATTATATTAGATAATAAAAAAATTAAAGTATTCGAAAATCATTTGAAAAGTACTTGGATTCAAGTGTGTTTTCTGGATCTCCTTAACTCTATGGCCCAAATTCTCCAACTTAAAGTCTATGATTTAAATTCTCTGATCATTCGTTTCTCCTGTAAAATGGTTCAAAAATAGCTTCCTCTTAGTGCTGTGAAGATTAAATAAAGTAGAACTTTTATACTGATTAATGTGTTGGTGGCCTTCAGGTAATGTTAGTGCAGCTGGAGATTATGAACAGATTGGTAATAGTGGAAGGACCATAAGCCATCATTCCCTATTTATTGCATACCATGCCACAAAGACAGTAAGATTGTAGATTTGGACTTTCTGAGTTCAAATGCTTTCTGAGCATTTTTGACAAGGACCACAACTTCCAACTGCTAGTGTCTGTGTTTCTTTGCCTGAGAACTTTTCTCAAAAAGAGAAAACAACTCTACTTCTAAAGCTGGTCAAAACACAGGAGAAATTAACACTTCTGGGCAGGGCCTTTAAAAAAGTTGCCAATAGAAGCTAGGGTACTGTAGCTGTCCCATGGTGTGGGAGGACTCATGTCCTAAGTTCTAGTTCCTCCAGGGTTATCTGGCTTCATGATGTAAACTTTATTTGATGTTTTCTTTTTCTTTTCTTGTTTCACTTCTCTACTGTATATCTGTGATTTCTGTACTTTTCAAATGAACTATTTGCATACAAACCCTTGTCTCAAGGTGTGCTTTTGAGGAAATCCAAACCAAGAGCAAATTAATGTAAATTGAACAATCACTTCTGCCATTCAGCTAACTTCAATATGCGTTATGCTAATTTGATGAATGGTATAAGAAAGGTAGACATAAAATTTAATCAGAACACAGATGAGGGTAAAATTAATTACTAAATTTGCCAGAGGCTCAAAGAGATATATAATATCCGTAGGGACATTTGAATTGTTTGAAGGATGAGAAATGGTTCAGAAGCATCAGAACTGGAGAAAGCCCTCGCAGATAACAAGAAATAGTATGAGAAAAGAGAAAGAAGTGAAGAGGCATGTGATATTCTCAGAATGATGATCAGCCTGGTGTGACCAAAGAGAAAGGCAAGATGGACCTGGGGAAGAATGATTGCTCATGAGGCTGGGGCCATAGTGAAAAACTGTTAATCATGAAAATGATTATGACTTTATGACTTTATTATGATTATGACTTTATGAAAAAAGTCATAAAGAAAAAACATACTGAAAAATTCTAACTAAACTCTTATGTGAGCTTTATCCTTTTGGCAGTGGGCAAGCATGAAAGTTTGGAAGATAACAAGGACGATTATAATTGTGCTTTAAAAAGAGCAGGGAATGAACTGGGCTAGGACATGACATGGACAGGAAAACTATTTAGGAGGGTATTGCTATAATGTAGAAAACTAATGATGTTTTAATTGGGTACAATGGCAATTTGAGTGGAAAGGAGCTTATGGATGTTAGAGGTGTTTTAGCTGAAAAATAGGGAATTGGAACAAAGTGTTGAAAGAAGAGTTTAAGATGACCCTAAGGTTTCTAGTTTAAACAAATATGTGTATTGTAATACTTTTATTGCCATGTTAGGGAATTCAGAAGAAAGTGAAAATGTAATCATGAACTGGTAATGAATGCAATTTTGAATATGACATTTACAGGTAGAGTAAATTAAAGGTGACAGTGTGTGGGGAAATCCATTATCACCAATAGACCAGGGATAAGAAGTTCCCTATCCCTAGGTCCTGTACTTGTGGGGTCCCTTTTAGACTATCCTACACCTGTGATCCCTCCATTGGGCAAGGGGTTGGATCCATCTACAGTCTATATCCCTTGCCTTTGGGAGCCTAGAACCCCAACGTCTCTTTTCAAATGGCCCCAAACACATTTTAAGGCCTGTCACGGCCTTTAACTCATGTCTTTTTCCTTCCGAGGGTGAACCTTGTTGCTTTATTCACACACATATGCCTAGAGAGTGACCAATGGATAGCTATTTGCTGTAGGCATGAAGGGACAGAACTAGGACATACAGGTTAAAGTGTCTACACAGGGCACCTTATGGTGCAGGTTGGAACTGCTGATGGGAGGCTGCTGGATGAGGCTGTGTGCCAGAAACCAGGGGTTCGGAACAAGCTCTTCCTAAGCTATCAATTTCTTGTGCAGAACTTTGAGGAATACAAAAATTCTACATTCAAGCTTGGCTTATCTGATCATTATCAAATATATTTTTCAAGATAGCACTAAAGTACACATTTTATTTAATAATCTGTTAGCTTGATGTATGACTATTAAATACTTACATAGATAGTATATGGGTTTCTATTTGTATTCTTGGTTCAGGCTTCACAAATGTTAGCAGAAAACCTAATAAAATCAATAGATTTGTGTAATGATGTAAGCTCAAGTTAGATTATAGCAGTTAAAATGGAAAAGGAAAAGAACTTAAAAGGCACTTTTAAAAAAATTTATTTTTTCTCACCATAGCACATACGTTTAAGGATGCATTTTACTATCAACCTTAGATTTATTTAAAGATGAACTTGGGCTTCAAAAGTGTCTTTATTTGTGGCCAGCAACAAAAAACAAAGATCATTGAGTTTAAAAACAGTATATTAGGGGCACCTGGGAGGCTCAGTGGGTTAAAGCCTCTGCCTTCCGCTCAGATCATGATCTCAGGGTCCTGGGATTGAGCCTTGCTTCAGGGCTCTCTGCTCAGCAGGGAGCCTGCTTCCCGCCCCCCCTGCCTGCCTCTCTGCCTACTTGTAATCTCTCTCTCTCTGTCAAATAAATAAAATCTTTTAAAAAAAACCCAGTATATTATATTAAATTTATTTTTCTGTCCTTAACTCACATATTGTATGTTTTCTGTTTGAATTTTCTTTTTATTAGTCAGTATGGAACAGTATTGAGCACTATGGTTAGTATGATAAAGATACTATGTTACTTACTTTGGGCTTCTGGGAATACCAAGCAACCTTTCAAAGTTCCTATTATAGATTTAAAGGAAGAGGCTTTATCAAGCTAAATTTATAAATTTTATCTAAGAATATAGGATAAAAATAACACCTACTTTTACTTTTAGAAGATAGTGCACAAAAACTGGAAAATTAGGTGTTTTCACTTCTGGCTATGTACAAGCGAGGACCCTACCTTGCTACTCAGTAACAGTATGTATCATCTCTAGTATCCATTTAGCTGATGGAAGAAAAAGCCCAGCAACAACTAAAAGTATCATAAACAGTGGGGTTTTTCTCTTCAAAGATAAGTTCATTTATCAGCATTAAGATCTATATTGCTTGGAAAAAAATTTTTTTTGTTGTCCCGTGGAATTCATTTTCATCATATTGTATATCTAATTTTTCTAGATTTACACATTTACACATGTGAGTTTGTTTTCTTGGATTTGACTTCATAAAAAGTACCACCAGATCTTCAAAATAATCTCTCATTCTAAGTAAATTAAAGCAGGCTGCCCAGTTTACTGTGTGTCCAGCTGGCTAAAGGCTTAAACAGGAAAGAGACTCAAGGAGATTCTGTGGTAGGTATAAGATAAACATGCTCTTGTTTATGTTTTGCTGATACTCTCTGATTGTTTAGAAGTCGGGGAATTTTTTTCCTTGCTTTGGGCTGTTCTTTTAAAAAAACCAAACAATCATCCAGTGCGCCTTGTGGCTTTGATCTTTGTTTTTATATTTTGTTATACAAGGCTCAAAGTCTTATAGTTTGTTGTGTTTCATACTTTGCCAGATCATTCCCTTTCTATATATATTGCCCACAGATGGCTGGAAGTAAAAAATAAAGGAAAGGTAGAGTGTCTTAAAAACTGACATCTCCCATAAATCCCAGGAGAATGTTGTATAAATATTGGCATACTTTTGCGGGTGCTAAAATAGAATCCTGTGGCCTTTCACCTGGTGTAATTAACTTCCTTTTATTACTCAGTGTTTACCATACCTTTTCCTAACCTTTGTTTTTTTTCACAGGAATGCCCGTAAGACCAAACCTAGTAAGTTGTAGAGACACCTGCATGCCACAAGGCAAAAACAGCAAACTTCATTCTAGACCCAGAACAAAGGTCCCACAGACTGACTCTACAGATTCTCTAAAGTGCTAGTGTGATGTATTATGTGAGGCTATGTAATCAGGCTCAAAAGGAATGTTACAGTGATTTGCTAATTTTGACACTCTCACAGAAACATTAGTACCTTCGGTGACTTAATAATGCAAGCTTGTGCTTTTAAATTCGGTTATGAAACACTGTGTACGTGGTTGTCGGTGGCACATATTTTAGTTGTCTTTGGAATCTGGTAGATCTTTAACAGAATGTGGGCTGAATTATGACAAATCTTTTGAACGTTTGTGTCAGCGAGACAAATAATATTTACATTTAAAGTATGCAAAGCCAATGACACTGGTTTATTTATTGAGCATACACTTATCCCCAGCATGAAAGCATGACATATCTGGATTTAAAATATTTAATATTAAATTTTAATTTAATATCTTCTCATTAGAAAATGTTATACATTGTCTCCCAATGTATGCTCCACTGATGAAGGAGTAACTTTTGTGAACCCAAACTTTGAATTAAAAGTGCATTCCTGGGACGCCTGGGTGGCGCAGTTGGTTGGGCAACTGCCTTTGGCTCAGGTCATGATCCCGGCGTCTTGGGATCGAGTCCCGCATTGGGCTCCTTGCTCCGCAGGGAGCCTGCTCCTCTCTCTGCTTCTGCCTGCCTCTCTGCCTGCTTGTGTTCTCTCTCTGTTAAATGAATAAATAAATCTTTAAAAAAAAAAAAAGTGCATTCCTAAATATTTTCCCATCCTACATGACATCATATAAATGTTTGAACTTCACACTCAGTATTATCCCCCTACAGTCTCCTATTGAGATAACTTAATGGGAAGCCTGCTGACAAAGAAATCTTGAAAATGAAGTTTGCAGTCATAGCTTAAGTATCAGAGTTGGAGTAAGAGAGGGTAAAAGTCTCTTGGTGTTTTCAGAAAGGGAGCTACAGATTCCTGCTGATCGCATGATCCATCTTAGGACAATAGCCGTCAAATCCATCTCAAAAGAGGAGGACTCATTGTAGAAGAGGATATGGCTTTGCTCTAAAAATCTTGTGCTTTTTCAGTCTTACCGTAATTTCTACACAGTATATTTTTGCCACTCCGAGTACCATTAAATCTTCTGAGTCATAAGGCCCAAGTGGCAGAACATCTTGTACAGGGCCCTGTGCCTGCTATAGAATCTTCCCTCTTTCTGAGAGTCACTGGAATTTGGCAGCCCATGGGTTACTCAGCCCATGGATTGGAGCAGCACACTCTAATATGTTACATGATTCTAAAATCAAATGAGCCCTGTAGATCCTGGTTGACTCTTTTATAGCCATAATCAGTGCAAGGTGCAACAACCGGTCTTTTACTTGATTTCCAAGCATGCTTCAGACCAGTAGACCCCTAGAAACTTCATGGTGACACTCTCTGAGTTTTCATGGGTTTATTTCCCATCTTGTGGCATGTTTGTGTCTTACAATGATACTTGCTACTTTTTGCTTATCTGTTTGTTTATCAGCATGATGTCATCAATGTAATGGGCCAGATTTTCGGTGAGATACCAGTATAATTAACATCTCTGAAGACAAAATTAGAGAGCATGAGAAGTGAGATAGCCTTGAGATGAGACAATACAAGTGTATGTAAAAATTTTTTCTAACTGAAGTATAGTTGACACACAGTGTTAACATTACTTTCAGGTGTACGACACAGTGATTCAAGTCTATACCTTATGCTATGCTCACCACAAGTGTGGCTACTGTTTGTTACCATGCAATGCTATTGTAATACCATTGCCTATATTCCCTGTGGTATGCCTTTAATCCCCGTGACTTAATTCATTCCATAACTGGAAGCCTTTACCTCCCACTTCCCTTCTTCATCCATTTTGCCCATGTCCCCATTCCTACCCCTCTGGCAACCGTCAGTTTTTTCTCTGTATTTGTGGGTCTGTTTCAGTGCAATTATATTTTTGCCCATTTTGGGTGAAAATGAACTGTGTCTAATCATACTCTAAAATTGGTGGAGGAAAAAGAATTGTCAAATCAATAGCTGTGTACCGGGTGCCAGATTTGTGTTGATTTGTTCTAGTAAGAAATTCCAGTAGTATCTTACAGCTGCGACTGGAGTTAACGCCTGATCAAGTTTTAGTCTCCAAGGTCTTCTACTGTCTGTACAGACAAAACAGCAAGTTAAATGTGGATATAATAACAGTCACTATTTTGTATTTTTCAAGTCTTTGATGATGGCACTAATATAATCAGCTTATTCACGTATGGGGTATTGTGTTTAGTCTTCAAACCTGATGGGAAGAGGAAGTTCCGGGAACTTCCACTTTGCTTATTCTGACATAATAGCTCTTTCTCCAGTTTCCATGTGAAGGGTGATTTCAGCCAGTTGATGAGTATGTATATTTCAATGATATATTCAGAAACTGAGGAATAAGTGATATTATGCTAGGAGTATCTGGCATCTTGACTTAATTGATGATAGGCCATGATTAATTTTTAATTATTTTCTTCAACCAACCAAGAAAGTTGTTAAAGCCATTTCTCAGCTATTTGAGCTAACACATTGAAATCCAGAATCTCTACGAAGTGGATCTATATCAATAAAATGAACCAATCCAATTCTTAAAAAATAACTTTATTGATTATAGTTCATAAACAACAAAATTCCCTTGTTTTAATCTACAAATGAATGACTTTTGGCAAATGTCTATGACTATGCAACCAGCCCAATCAGGAAATTTCTCTTGTGCCCTTTGCAGTTAATCTCCCCAACTCCCTGCCCTAGACAACTGCACATAGGATTTCTATCACTACAGGTTAGTTTTTACTGTTCTCAGATTTGATTTAAATACGATCACATGGGACGCCTGGGTGGCTCAGTTGGTTGAGCAACTGCCTTTGGCTCAGGTCATGATCCCGGCATCTTGGGATCGAGTCCCGCATCGGGCTCCTTGCTCCGCAGGGAGCCTGCTCCTCTCTCTGCCTCTGCCTGCCTCTCTGCCTGCTTGTGTTCTCTCTCTGTTAAATGAATAAATAAAATCTTTAAAAATAAATAAATAAATAAATAAATAAATAAATAAATAAATGCGATCACATAATACATTTTTTGTTTATGTTTTGTTTTGTTTTTTGGTTAGGTTTCTCTTACTCAGCATAATTTTGTGTTTTTATTTTGTTTTTTTCCTTCTTATTGTTGAGTCATGTTCCATGGCGTGAATATACCAGCTGGTGTAGTCATTCACTAGTTGGTGGACATTGGAATTATTTCTAGCTTTTAGATTTTCCGAATAATGTTGTAAACATTCATTTATAAGTATTCCCAAACATGCATTTTTATTTCTTTTGACTAAATACTTTTAGATGTGGAACTGCTACGTTATATGTTCATTACATGTTTAAATATATAAGAAACTCAAATTTAATACAATGTTATATTCTATTTACCTTAGTCTAAAATATTTAGAATCCATATTCAAACGCATTCTTTGGTTTTCTACCCAAATATGCTAGCTAAATCTTGCAAGGCCTTTTTTTTTTTTTAAAGATTTAATTTATTTATTTGACAGAGAGAGAGAGGTCACAAGTAAGCAGAGAGGCAGGCAGAGAGAGATGGGGAAGCAGGCTCCCTGCTGAGCAGAGCCCGAAGTGGGGCTCGATCCCAGGACCCTGAGATTATAACCTGAGCCGAAGGCAGAGCCTTTAACCCACTGAGCCACCCAGGTGCCCCAAAATCTTGCACGTCTTTAGAAATATATGCAACCAGACTTTTTCTGAAGTTTGTTGAGATCCACTCTAATTATAGGTACAAACAGAGATCGTAATAATTACTAAGAGAATTGATATCTTCTTAGCAGGCAACCTCCCAATGTGAGAGAATTTATTACAGTATTTAATAAGAGAAAACTGTTCTCTTCAGATTAAGGAGAAGGTGCTGGTAAGAGAGGTTTATGGAGACTATTTAGATTAATTCCATGATCTAAGGCTGTGCCACAATGAAGCTCTTCTCTAGGTAATCATCTCAGTTGGCTCTCATGACAAATGCTACAGCATAACTTGAGTTAAAAGTTTCTTTAAAAAATAAATAAATAAAAGTTTCTTTTAAGGTTTTCACTTTATTTTTAAAGTTTATGTATTTAATTCAACCTTAGACAATAAAACAATTGTGAGTTCCTTTTAGTGAATGTGTCAGGTAGTGTCCTAGGCACTAGGGATAAAGCACAGACTAGAATAATGTATTCCCTGATCTTAAAGAATTTACAGTCTACTATATGAGTTAGTTATAAAACACATGAACATCCAAATAAATGCACAGATATGAATCATGGTAAGTTCCATAAAGGAAAATTAAAACATATCAGTAGAGATTATTACTAGGGAATTTACATTGAAGAGTGTTGGGGCAGAGCCAGCTCTTTTTTTTTTTTTTTTTTAAAGATTTTATTTATTTTATTTTAACAGAGAGAGAACACAAGCAGGCAGAGAGGCAGGCAGAGGCAGAGAGAGGAGCAGGCTCCCTGCCAAGCAAGGAGCCCGATGTGGGACTCGTTCCCAGGATCCTGGGACCATGACCTGCGCCGAAGGCAGCTGCTTAACCAACTGAGCCACCCAGGCGTCCCGCGCCAGCTCTTTTGAAGAAGTGGAGATTAATCCTGAGTGGTAAATTAAAGTTAGTTGAAGAGGGGAGAGGAACACCTAGGCAAGGTAAAGGGCAAGTGGGAAGGTGCTGAGACTGGAGAGACTTTGTACTTTCAAAGGAACTGAGAAGTCCTCTTTTGCTAGAATAAAGGGAAAAGGCAGAGGGAATGTACTGAAGCAGTAGGCAGGAGTCAAATCTTGCAGGGTTCATAAGCTTTGTTAAAACAGTTTGATTTTACACCAAGTGCAGTGAGGAGTGATTAAAGGGTTTGATGCAGAGTAATGATTTTAAGTTCGGTACTTTAAAATATCATCTGACTGTAGTGTAGAAAAAGGACTGAAGAGAGCCCAGGCAGGAAGTGGATCATGTGGTAAGCAGTTCAGGGTAAGTTAGAGAAAGAGTGACAGCAGTGGGATGGAGAGATGGGTGGATTTGAGTTGCCCCTTGGAGGTAGAATCCATAGGAATTGATAACTGATCTGCCATGGGGGAGTGATAGAAGGGCAGTTTTTGAGGATCACTCTGGGTTTCTGGCATGAGCATCTAGAATTATTGGAGATACCAGTTACTGCCATGGGGAAGGCTGGAAAGAAAGCAGTTCTGAAAGGAAGATCAAAGCTTAGTTTTTCACTACATCAAAAACTAATGATGTATTGTGTGGTGACTAACATAATACGCACACACAAAAGAAAAAGCTTAGTTTTTGAGTTTGCTTCCTAGATGGGATATATGGGTTGGAAATGGAAATTTGTAAGTGCCATTTTCAGTAACTCATTGTTATATAGATGTTGTGCTCTTGGTTTTTTATTTAGTATGTAGAATAACATGATAGTGAAGTGATTGGTTTTTGTATTTTCTTCTTTGCTACTTCCTTTGAATGGAGATCTGTAGCTTCATTTCACCGCTGTAAACAGGGCTATTACATTTCCTTCCTGTAAACAGTTCCTAAAACAATTAAGATTTTCAGAGAACTATAGCTGTTTAGACACAGAGACATCTGTAAGCCTCAAAGTTGCCTTCTCTCTAAGAATCAGTGACCAATTTTTGAACTGTCAAATTTAAAAAAAGGTATGTAGTTTCTTTTCTTTTTCTGGTGAATCATGGAAATTATTTTAGTGTTTCATATCATACGGGATTTTATCTATCTATCTGTCTATCTATTTATTTATTTTGAAAGTTTCATTTATTTTATTTGAGAGGGAGAAAGAGAGAGAGCACAACTCATGAAGGGGTAGGGTCAGAGGGAGAGGGAGAGAAAAAACCAAACTGACTATGCACTGAGTGCAGAGCCCCAATGCAGGCCTCAATCCCAGTACCCTGAGATCTCAATCTGAGTGGAAACCAAGAGTTACATGCCCAACCAATTGCACCACTGAGGGGCCCCATATCACACAGACTGATTTAGATTGACTGATTGGGAATTACATTAACCTACAAATTACATAGTGATTTTAGTGATTATTTCAAATATTTAAACCTAAAATTGGATAGACTGATTTTTATTAAAGAAAAAAATAGCAAGAACCATGGATGGCATATATTCAAAATACACACTACTTGCAATGATGCCTATATCAGGATTGCTCATAGAATTCTAGGCATTTGAAGGATATTTGGATAAACCTGATTCTTATTCAAAATATTTGTATATATAATTTAAATGTTATGAATATATATTGGATTTGTAATGTCATAACTGTATTGAATTGTTAGCATGTGTTACATGCATAGTGATTATTTCAAATATTTAAACCTAAGATTGATTTTTATAATCTTATTGAAAATGCAGATGGTTTTCTATTCATACTCAAGCCTCAGTAAATTTTTCCCTGATTTAAAAAAATATCATTTTGTTCTTTTAATATTTATGATGCTTTAACTACTCCTTTCCTTTCTGGAAGCAATGATGATTTGTTTAAGCATGATATCTATGCCAGTTTTTAAACAACTATACTATATCATAAAATTATTTTTAAGCATATGCAATTTCTGTGAGAGGAAATCCTATCTCTCTAAATCATACAAATTGCTTCATTGAATATTATTGTCGAACCCAAAGCATTAAATCATGCTTGGTTTCTTTCTCTCAGAATATAATGCAAGGACATTTCCTTTAGATAGGGCTAGCAGAGAAGAGATGACAGAGCAATGTGAAGGCCTTGCATTCCCTTACTTGCATACCCAAAGGAGAAAATTCCATTGAATAGCCTATTGTTTGGTCATATCCTCTTTTATAGAAAATTCCCACCTTATCTCTTACTCCTTACTTTTTAGACTAAAGACTGAAAACAACTATATTTATTTAGTAATGTGATAGCAAAACCCAGATGGCATATATACAATACTATAAATTAAATACAGTAATATATAAAATACATATAATATAATGTATATAATACAATATATAATGAAGTGCTCAATATCTAATAACCTTTGGAAGAGACTGCAAAGTAACTGGATGTTGTGCTAAAAGCTGCCTAATGAAAAGCTAGGGAAATTTAATTTTTGTCTTTGGCATTCTCTTATCTATTACTTTATCTCCGATCCATTTTCTGTCTCTCGGAAAATTTTTCTCTTTCCTTTTATTTGTAAGCATTTTGGATTCTGGTGGTGGGCCCTGCACTGACTACTCACTGACTATGAGATGAATCTTGGCACCATGACTGCCTGCCATAGAAAGGCATTGGGAGGTGTGGATTCAGAAGGCTTAGTGAATTCCTTGAATTACTTCCACAACCAGACTGTCAGGGTTGTAAGGAAAATCATAATAATGAGGCAAAAACCCGAGAATTTCAAAGGATTTGATCTCTCCCCACTCCCTCTCTTTCCTCATTCCTCTCATTCCTCCAAGCTTTTATTTCCTCACTAACTTAATTTTATTTAAATTGATGCATATACTTCCATATTTGGGGCTCTTAAATTTTCTTAGACGAGGAACCATGTCTGAATAGGCAACATAACATCATAGTCAAGAGCCTGTCCAGAGGCAGACTGCTTGGGTTTAGATTCTCGTGACCTGCTACTTTGCTTGGTGACCTTACACAAGTTACTTAGCCACTCTGTCTCTCAACCTCAAAGTGTGGTTGTGAAAACTATATAGATTAATATGTGCGGGATGCCTATATGAGTTCCTTGCTAATAGTAAATGTGTGAATATTTATAGTATTATTATTATTAGTCTTTGTCACCTCTGCGTCCAGCATGGTCCCTAGCATTAAGTAGGTGTTATAAAAAGATTATTGAAATAGATGGAGGAATTGAACGCTGAGCATCTTGCAAAATTTCATTGTAGAGCCTCTTCCCTAGAAATGTTATTATTCCCATGACGTCAACAGAAACAGAGATTCCGAAATTGAAACCAGTTGTGTTGGACTGAAATATTTGCCTTCATATCAGTTTCAAAAAACTAAATAGAGGTGAGGAAGCAGCACTAGACAATTTCTAATCGTAAAAATTCTGTGAATTTGTATATCTTCTGATATCCAGAACCATATTCCCAACAGCCTACTGAGGCTTTTATACCCCATATTTAAACTGAATCTATCTTTTACTGATGTGGGGAACAAAGGCAGAAGGAAACATAGATAAAATTAAATGTCCTTAAAACCTGAAGCCTGTTGACAAATACTTGAGGCAAGCAGAGTAAAATGTTCCTTCAGGAAACTCCTAACTGTCTTAAAGGTAAGGCCTTGCCAGAAGGAAAAACAACCTTAGTTTGACAATAGCAAGGCCTCCAGTATGTGTGTCTTCTTTAGCATATGAAATCCTTTTGGAACGTCCCTTATTCTTACTTCCTCCAACCCCAGGGTATATAATCAATTGCCCCTCATAATCCTCCAGGAGCAGCGGGCAGCAGGAGGCAACAGGGAGCATAGCTGGCATCAGCCCTTTCTGCCCATAGGTCCTGTTCCTGTGCTTTAATAAAACCACCATTTTGCATCAAAGACATCTCAAGAATTCTTTCTTGGTCGTCTACCCCAGAGCCTACCAATCCTCACCAATATTCAAAAACTACATCATCATCACTCAGATGAACTTCTTTACTGTTTCCTTCTATTATTGTCTTAATTCAGCTGGTATCATCCTCATCTGGACACTAGTTATGGGCTCCTAACTGATTTACCTGCCTCATGACCCTGGGATCATGACCTGAACTGAGAGCAGATGCTTAACTCACTGAGTTACCCAGGCACCCCCTGAAAAGTAGCAACTTTCAATCCTATTCTGTCCTTATGTGTTATACCATATTCATTTTTCTATTCATTAAATCAGAAAATGCATATTAAACATCCAGAATATATCATAAATTATGCTAAGGATAAAAAATTAGTGAATGGGAGACATGATTCTAGTCCTTAAAGGGCACATGGTGCAGTGAAGCACCCCAGTAATCCACTGAGTACAGTACCGTGATGAGCACTGTGTGAGAGTGAGCTAAGAGCAGCAGAGGCATCTGCGGGGATGCAAAGAACCAGACATAAGCTGAAGGATGTCTGGAAGTGGCTAGCTTGGATGTAGAAATGTTCCAGGTAAATATCTTAAAGGATGTGAGAAGGCATACCAGAAAGCATGAAGTACTCAGGCAGGGGCACAGATCTGGTTAGGGGCTGATTTTTGCCACCTCAGATATAAAAAGAGTAGACATATGGTTAGACTAAAATTTAGGTTTCAAAGGGCAGGCAAAAAGAAAACTGTGAAATTCTTTGAGAGAGAGGGCTTGAAGTGATGTCTTGATATCTGCTGGTAAGGAAGTGAAACTGAAGGGAATGGTAGAATGAACTGGAGAAAGGAATATAGTCAAGAGATTTGAAATGTCCTTATCTTATTCTGTGCTTACCCTCAATTCTCTCCATTTCCCATGCTCCAGCCATCTGTTTCCCAAATGTAACACCTGACTTTTCCAAAGTTTTGGTCAAGATATTCCCTTTCCTGGAAAGTTTTCTTTTTTTGGAAACTGTTAAAGCCAAGCCCTACCCCAGCCAAAAAAATTCCATATCCTCAAAGGAAACTTTGGCTCTATAATTATTTATTTTATCCTTTCCTTCATATGATATATATATATATTTTTTTTACTTATTTTTATTCAATTCTGCCTTTTTAAAGGCTTATTTACTCAAGTAGTTGTTTCTCCCATTAGCTCATGGGTTCATGTTGAGTAGATGTTTGGCTCACTTGTCTTTGTTTTTGCCTTGCTGAACTCTATACCATATAGTATAGTAAAGAAAATAATTATGGTCTCTGGCTCATAGAACTTATGTTCTAGTGGAGAATAGAGCAAATAACTGAGCAAATAAGTGAATAAGATAATTTTCTATTTTTATAACTGTATGCCAGGAGGGAGAGAGGTGAGTGGTTTTAGTTAGGGTGGTCTGGCAGGGTGTCCCTGAGGAGAAATAACAGGACTGAGAAGGAGCCTTAGGAAGAGCCCATAGTGGGAAAAAGGAATGGCGGGCACTAAGGCGCAAAGTGAAAAAGAACGAGGTAGGTTGCAGCTTCCAGCTGGGCGTGGGCAGAATACTGCCCCAGAAAGAATTTACTTGGTTAATGGTCTCAGTGTCATGTCAGTGAATGAAGTTAACACTGGACGGAACTTTGGCGACCTAGGACACATCACTTTATATGTTTGAGCTTACGTATTCTTCAGTAATATGAAGCAGTTGGTCTTCATGTGTAACATTAAGGCTCTTTTGGTATTTGATTCCTCTTCATTCTGGTAGATGGAGTAACCATAGGATTTCTGAGAATGGTGTGGCCTGGACAGGAGATTAGATTTTTCTCCTTTCCTGTTCATAATAATCCTTTATGTTTGAATGTGCTGGCATCTGTGTGTGTCTTCAGAGTACAGCTAGGGATGGAGGGAAGAGGAATCCATGGGTACTCTTCTTTGTCTCAAATAAAGCTTCCTTTTAACCTGCAGAGAAGAGTCTGGCTGCTGTTCAAAGGCACAGATTTATTCAGAAAAACCAGAGCAGTTTCAAGGAATTTGAGGGTAAAGAAAAAGAATGAGAACATATGATCTTCACCTTTGCTACCTGTGAAGATGAACAGGGAAAAGAAAATAAAAAGTTTTTGGTTTAAATTTTTAAATCTCCTGTATTATTTTTCCCCTGACAGACCAGACTGGGCATTCCTCCTAAATAGAATTACCATTGCATTGGTGAAATGCTCCTTTAGCCTTACCTCTAATGAAAAAAGTCTGATAGATAGATAAATAGTCCCAGGACAGATAATACCATATTTAGTTCCTTCTCACAGATTTGCGGAAAATTAGATCTGAGATGGTGCATTTGCTCAAGAGGATAAAATGAGTGATTGCGATGGTTTATATTTTTGAAGTCAGTGATGGATAATTTTTATCTTAACTTCTTAAATTTGAATTGCAAGGGGTCAGAGAGGCTAAGTTCTGATTAAAGATTAATATAAATTCAACCATAGATTGAATTTGGACTTTTTCTCCAGAAAAATGGTTACTTTGTCCAACAAGTATTTGAACTGTTATTTGTGTTACAGATGAATAAATGACAATATATATTGTGTGAAAATGATTTGTGAGATATGAATGCAAATTGGCTTTATTTTCAGACATGAAGAAAAACACTTTGTGTTTGGAGGAAGATGATGAATTAGGATTTTTATGCTATTCTGATTAAAAGACTGTTCTTTTGATGATTAAAAAGATGAGATATAAAATGATTTTATTTAAGATAGTTTTAATTTTCATAATGAGCTTAACACTAGACAATAAATTGCCATAATAATTATAGATCTTTTATTTGTGAATCATTTTCATGCATACCAGTTACCTATGGGATAACAAGAGAGTGCTTTGAATATAATTCAATTTTAAGGAAGGTATGTTGCAGGAGAAAATTTTTTCATTCATTTGTGCACTATCGTGAGAAGTGAAGACATTGAAACATTTCTATTTTTTCAACAAATAAAACTTTCCCATTCCCTTTTTATCTTAAGATAAATTCAAATATATTACACTAAATTCTTTATATGGTTAGTATTCAATTTTGCAGAAAAGTGATATACCAGGAGATTTAAAATTTCTGCTACTGCAAACCCAATAACTCTTGTTATCTAGCATGTGAGCATATTATTAGCAGAATTTTTTTTAATCTTCTGAGTTAATCAGTGAAATTGCCCAAATGTTTTAACTTTTTTGGCTTATGTCTTCACTGGGTTATTTTCAGAAAAGGGATGTTATCAATTGTCAGTCTACCATCAGAACTTACTGAGCAATGGTGGTACCAGTTTCTACTTTTAGAAAGACTTCATAGACACACATATTAAAAGCTATCACAGATCATGTTAGCTAAGCAAAAAAGAAAAAAAAAATCTATAGGGAAAGAAAGAATACCATCCCTCAAATACTGAACCCTGAAAAGTTTAGCGGACTGAAAACTCACATTTTAAAAACGTATAACATAATACTTAAAATCAATGAGAAAAATAGAAACTTCTGAATAATGCAGAGATCTCTGTATTACTCAATAAATAGAATAACATTTATTTTATAGAAACATGAAATAGAAACTTGACAGCCCACTGAATTAAATAAAACACATGACTATCTTAATTAGAATAGTCAAAAATGAAAGCTTTTAAGAGACTTGTCTATCCTTTAACGTTTCTAACTCTATGTCACCTTCCCTTATGACTTTAACACATGTAACATCTGTCAACAGTGGTACATCTAAGACTTCAGAAAAGCAACTTGAGAAGGTAGAATTATCCTCTCAGTATCTACAAAGAACTGTGTTCAGCAACAATTGTGGCTTTATGCCACCATTTAATTAGTGTGTTATGGAAATTGTAACCTAATATAAAAGTCAACATGACACTATTGTGTCATGTACCCATTTTTAACTGAGACTAATATTGATGAAGGATGGCCCTATTTATTAAAAAAAAATCTCTTAGGTATATGATTTCCTAGATTGCTATATTAAAATTTTAATGAGTTTAAAAACTTGGTTTTATTAAACTCCAAGATCTTACCCACTGTATTTAGTCTATTATTTGTTTCTGAAAGAATTGTCAATTCTGTAAGGTTAGAGAGGTCTTTTTACCTTCTGTTCCCTAATCAATAAATAACATAAATTTTGAAAGGAAGATAACTCATTCTTGCCTCATCCTGACAAAAATGAAATATGAGAATTTTATGTACTTGTGAAGATCTACATATGTATATGTATATATATACATATATATATGGAATTGGTTTTTATTTTTTAAAGGAGTGTTTTGGGAGGACACTGGGGTATATTATGGAATAGACAGGCTTTAAGAATGGGAGGTAAGACAGTTATGGTACTCTAGAAAGGGATACTGAATCCAGCCTTGCTTATCTGTGCATGTGAATTATAAATTTCTTAGTATAATAAAATAGTTGTACAACTAAAACTTTGAATGTAAATTAACTCTTTAATTAAGGTCAACATTGAATATTAAATATGTAATATAGCCCCATGAATATTTTAAAAGCATGAATTTAGTACAAGGCAGGTTTATGACTTAATTGACAATAATATTTCATAACATATTCATTTTGAATTTACAGTATTTATTCCCAGTTAGCAATTATATATTTATTTGCCTGCAATTTTGTTTATGCCAGTTTTTCCTGGTATGTTGTAATCTCCATGAGGCCCTGAGCCATGCTAAACTTGTTTTCTACAGTATGTCCCAATCCTGCCACAGTAGGCATTTAAATATTTGCTAAATGTTGTTTTTATTACGTAATCTGTGGTCAGTTGGAAGAGATATGTGGGATAAACTTTTTTTTTAAAGATTTTATTTATTTATTTGACAGAGAGAGACATAGTGAGAAAGGGAACATAAGCAGGGGGGTGGAAGAGAGAAGAGCAGGTTTCCTGCTGAGCGGGGAGTCTGATGAAGGGCTCAGTCCCAGGACCCTGGGATCATGACCTGAGCCGAAGGCAGATGCTTAAGGACTGAGCTACCCAGACACCCTGGGATAAACATTTTTATATGACATGTTGTTGAACCTATGTATAGTTTTCCATTTTATTTCTTTCATTTTATTAAAGATCTTATTTTTTTGAAGAATTTTATTTTTTAAAAGATTTGCCTTACTTATTTGAAAGAATGAGAGAGACAAAGAGAGACAGAGAGAACAAACAACAAGAGGGTGGGTGGGGTAGGGAGGGGGGCAGAGGGAGAGGGAGAGGCAGACTCCCTGCTGGGCAGGGAGCCTGACAGGCACTGGATCCCAGGACCCCGGGATCATGACCTGAGCAGAAGGCAGATGTTAAAGGGACTAAGCCACTCAGGTGCCCCTATACTTTTCCATTTTAATATATTGTCTTTAGGACTTTGTATAATTTGACTCTCTAAACATTGTTTCTCTTGGAACTCTCATTCATATTTATAATTGCAAATATCAATTCTCTCTCAAATTTTAGAACAACATATTTAAATAACTCTTGAATATGGTGTCCCCTAAAGTCAGACTGTCTAAAATCTAATTTGTCATTTATTTTTCAAATTCACTTTAATTATTTTTTCACATATTTTCTAAGACCTCAGTCAGAAAACTATACACATCTTAAATTTTTCTTTTTGCTTCCTGTATCTGTCCATAACTATACCTAATTAGTCATAAGTTATATTGTTTTGTCCCTTGTTATATCTTTTGCTTCTTCATTCCTTTTTCATTATGGTCTTTGAAGCCCTTACTTTCTCACACCCACCAAAACTTTGGTCCCTTCTCTTTACTTTCTCTCCTTCCCAAAATTCTGGAAATTTCACTGCCAAATTAAACTTGAATCACCACAATCAACTAATTTTCTGTTCTTTCTTTTACCCTTTAGTGAACAGTTATGGGACTTACTCAATAAATTCTTTAGTTTGGGGTGCCTGGGTGGCTCAGTGAGTTAAAGCCTCTGCCTTCAGCCCAGGTCATGATCTCAGGGTCCTGGAATCGAGCCCTGCATCAGGCTGTCTGCTCAGCAGGGAGCCTGCTTCCCCCTCTCTCTCTGCCTGCCCCTTTGCCTACTTGTGATCTCTCTCTCTCTGTCAAATAAATAAATAAAATCTTTAAAATAAATAAACAAATAAATAAATTCTTTAGGTCAACTCATTCCTTCCCCCCACGTAAAGAAAAAAATGAATTTAGACTGAACCACTTTCCTAATATCATTTTCCAAAATTGTCTTGGAAGTTTCTGCACTTTGCTCCTACAGGAGAATGTTTACACTTAGCCTGGTATTCAAATCTGTCTACTGATTAATATTTTTTTTATATTTACCGAGATGACATTTTGTTTAATCATTAAACATAGAGACTTACACATAGTAGACATTCAACAAATATTTATTAATTTTGTTTGGCACATGGAAGGTTATGTGTATCAACTTGGGATACTGTTAAAGAACACAGTTCCATTTTCATTAAGTTAGCACAGAAATTTCTAATCTCTGCATTTGAGAATTTTCTATGGATAGACCAAGGTACTTTTTTCCCCAACCCTGGGCAGTGTACAGTGATAGTGGTTATGGAGTCAGTTATCTCATTGGGTTATCTCCCTAAATGGTACAAATAGCATTGTTTTCTACATGTGCGATCTGTGACAAAAATTGAGCAGCACTGGGTAGCAATGCACTGATGTGTTCAGTTTATAATAATTCAACTGTTAATTAATATTGCCTTCTGATTTTATTATTGAGGTAAAGCAAAATAGAATTGGTTTAATAAAGGTTGTCTTCTTGCTGTCAAATGAGCCATTTCTGGTTCTTTTCCAGTGTCACCTGGAGGCATAATTTTGGCTACCTGCCCCCTTGGGGATTGTTGCTGTCACTAGATTAGAATTTCCTCATTTTTGTGACAAAATATTTTGTATGATTTCATGCTTAGTGAAAAAATCTTGTAGAAAACATGCCGATGGCTTTTATAAATGAAATAATATTAGAAGCAATATTACATATTTTTATAGAATATATAGTTTATATTTTTGTCAATTTTATCAGTTCCATATGCTCACATATCTGAGAACTTTTTTTTTGAAGGCATGTAAGAAGAAAATATACTTCTCATGGTTTGCTCCCTCTCTGATTTTAGAAACAAATTGAGGGTTACAGAAGGGAGGGGGTTGGGGGGATGGGGTAACTGGCTGATAGACATTAAGGAGGGCATGTGTGGTGATGAGCACTGAATGTTATATAAAACTAATGAATCATTGAACACTACATTAAAAACTAATGATGTACTATATGTTGGCTAATTGAACATAATAAAAAAAAGTATACTTCTTGAGTATTGAAAAAAACATGTTGATCTGTTTAAATAGTATTTTTTTTTTCAATATTCTGTTGATTTAAATCCATTTGTATACAGATTACTATTTCTAGGAGAGATTGTGTACAGAAAGAGCTGTCAGAATTCACATTTCCAGTAAAGCCCTAGAAATTATCGTTGTTAGTTTAAAAATATTGTGATATAAGGGAAAATTTTCTTTCATTTTTAGAGACCCAGTGTTCTTTGACCTGACGGCTACAGTTTAGAAAAGCATGTTATCGATAGATATTCATTTTAGGAATATGTATACAATTTGTTATAAAAAAAGCAAACACCAAGTATGTTAATCCTATTCTTAGGTATATAATTGATATGTATTAGGCTAGAATATAGTTTCTATACAGTTTGAGGAAGACTTAAAATCTTCACTATTTGAGGAACTCAGAGTCCACAAATATTTCTGAATGTAGTGTTTCAAGTTTTAGCTGAATAAATCTTAGTATAAAATCAAATAGTCACTTTAAGATGTAACAGACTTTGATAAAACCATATTTATTAAAGAACAAAGTTGTGTGAGAGAGATATATACACAGAAACCCAGAGGAAAAGTTTTTTTCTTCTCTTCTGTTCACATATATATTCCTTATTCTTTGTTAATTTGAAATTGACAAATTTACATTGAGTGGTCTTTGTAAGGATCTTAGTCCAAAATGGATGCATATTAGTCACATGAGTCAAACACTTCACACACATTTTTTCAGGAAATGAGATGTAGGTGTCATGTAAACCATTTATGGAATAGAATTTTGTTCTTTGTTAAAATCTGGTTAATAAGTGAGAGGGGTCCTTGATAGGCAGGATGAACATTTGCATCTAAATCTCTCAAACTTCCAGGATTTAGTTTTTTTTCTATTATTAATTTTTTTTTTTTTTTGAGAGAGAGAGAGTGAGAGAGCGCATGAGAGGAAAGAAGGTCAGAGAGAGAAGCAGACTCCCCGCGGAGCTGGGAGCCCGATGTGGGACTCGATCCCGGGACTCCAGGATCATGACCTGAGCCGAAGGCAGTCGCTTAACCAACTGAGCCACTCAGGTGCCCTGTTTTTTTTCTATTTTTTTAATATAAATTTTGTTAGTTAACATATATCCAGGATTTAGTTCTGAGCGAGTCCACACTTTACATGGGTACATATTCACAGCAGGGACCTTGGTTCAGTAAAATGACTTGTTCTTCTTTGTAAAATGTTGTAAATTCTCTATATGCCATTCCCTGAATTGTTCTTACTTTTTTTTTTAAGATTTTATTTATTTATTTGAGAGATAGAACATGCACAAAAGCAGGGGGAGTGGCAGAGGGAGAGGGAGAAGCAGACTCCCTTTTGAGCAGGGAGCCCAACCAGGGGCTGGATCCCAGGATTCTGAGATCATGACCTGAGCCAAAAGCAGATGCTTAACTGACTGAGCCACCCAGGCTCCCCTGACTTGTCCTTACTTTTGATATTTTAATTTAAATAAGTTTATCAAATGAAGGATAGTATCTAAAATCTATCCAGTCTTCCTATGAAGACTGGATATCCATTTATATATTTCTAATGCATGAAGCTCACACTCTTTTGACATTGTTTTAACCTAATAATTTATGAAGCATCTCTGGTAACAAGTATAACATGTTTATTGCCTCAAACTATTTACAATCAAGCCACAGAGATGAAGTTGTATTTGATGAAATATTAGCAGTAAAATTCAGCTACAAAGAACATTTGGGGACTGAATGTTTTGGAACACCACTTTTCAATTAGACAAATCTAGCAAAATATTTCACTTTTAACATCTTGGATATTAAATAGTTCAAAATCTCACTATTTTAGGCTGTAAATAGACTATACTGAACACATTTTAATCTTTTGGAAGACTCAAGGTCTTCATTATAAGAATTTGCTCTTTGGATAATACACTGAGGTTCTACTGAAATGTATTTTTCTGTTTGATTATACATAACTAACCACAAACTACTGTGAATTTTGTGTTCTTAAATTCGTGTGTGTGAAAAAAAATTTGCATGTGTGTAGGTAAGTGTGAACTTGTTATTGATATCCACTTTGCAATGGTGCCATATCTCCCTATTTGCCTCACACTTATTCTCACTCTTACATTTTGCTTCTTCTAATTTATTTTGGACTTAGAAATTTTTCTTTCTTCTTTCTCTTTCCTTCTTTATTTTCTTTCTTTCTCCTTTCCTCCCTCATTCTCTTTCTTTCATCTATTCACTGTTTGAGAATTATTTATTGTCTCTCGTGTGCTAGGTAGTGTACTTATAATGATTATATAGAAAGCAGAAAAAATAAGCTTCAGACAAGATTCTAGGGAATTTTCTTATGAATACAATTCACTGATATTAGTGTATAGGATTTGTGATTTCTCTTTGATCTACCCAGATGTCTTCTATCCTTACCTAGTTTTGAGCCGTGTTTCATTTGGGTGAGATGTTACAGTTATGTGATGAACGAACAGGAGTTAAGTGACAAAGTAGTTCAGTACAATGAGAGCAGTTAAGGTCGATTATAGTAACTGGGGAAAATCTCATGGAAGAAGCAAGAGTTAATTGACTCAACATGAGCTAATAAAATTACGATGATATAAAAATATTCATCATGAAAAATTACCACATTGGAAATTTTCTTATTTGTGGCACTAGTAAAATTTCAAACAAGATGGTAGATACTTATGATTAAAAAAATGGTTGCACAGATTGTTTGTCCTAATTAAATGAAATTTAATAGCCACATGTGATGATATAAATGATGACATCACTTTATAACATTAAGCTGCTTATTGTACAGTGATTCATCATGGAGCCTTCATAGTATCAGTTACATGTGATTGGATTTGCCCTTCTTGGACTGTAATAGTCCAGGTTAGGGACTAACTTGTGCATGTAAGAATCGTGGTAAGGACTAGGCCAAAGTTTTTTCAAATGTTTTTCACCTTACCTTCACACAGATGCACAAAAACAAACATATTCCATATGCATAGACATATGTTTCACAAACTTTGTATATGCAATTCCTTCTGATATTTCCTGCTCCATTCAATTTTAAACTTTTTAATATATGGATGTGATCCACTAAACTGATTTCATGACTGACTAATATGTTGCAGTCTTTAGTTTGAAAAAAGCTAGTCTCAGAATTATGGTATGAGGCAAAGAAAGTAGGCATGATAGCCACTAAATTCAGTCAGATGCAGTGAACAATTGCTGTTTTTGGTCGCCCAACAGCTATTGTTATTTTTAATTGTGCCCTCATTTTCTTTTGAAGATTGCCCCTTTTCTACTATGGCTGTTTGTGGTGGGCAATTATTTCTAGGTGCCAGGCTCCCATCCTGATAGCCAAGGGGCAGTCAGATAACTTAAGCTTGGCCCATTGGACTCTGTTTCTCTAGATGTTAAGTGTTGGGAGAGTGACTGAGGAAATGGTCAGAAATGACTGATCTCAACAGCAATGTCCACATCATCCCGGACCAGGCTTTTCCAATGTCCCATTTTCCTGCCTCTTGTGGCTCCCTGGGTTCTGGCCAATCATATCTGGCCTTCCAGACTTGGGCCCCAGTGAGTATCTTATTGATCAGGGAAATGGTGCTATCCACCAAATGCTTGTAATAAGATAGTTTTTGCTTGAGTGTAATAACATGTTTTTTCTTAATGTAACTAGAATTAAGCTCTGTTGCTGGCAAACAGGAACTTTAATTATTCATCAGTTAAAAAGAAGAGCTGTTGATTAGATTGGTATCATCTAGCTGCCAGGTTATATTTTTGATATATATGTTATGGAGAAAGAAGGGTGAGTCAAGGAGAAGTTGGAAAGCAAACATTTGATAGGAGTGTGACTCCTTGATAGAGGGCATGCCTATATAGCACCATTTCAGAATGTACCATGTTTTGACAGTAATCTAAATATAAATGCCAACATGACAAGGAGGCCAGTTGAAATTAACTAGGTTATTCAAAGGATAAAGGGCCAAGAGAGATTTGTTTCACCTCTATAAACATTCTTTTCCTCATTAAATGGTTGTTTCAATTAATTTAACTATTTTTATTTTGTCTTGTTGAATGCAGTTGGAACAGGTTTTTATATGTGGATAAGTTTTGTACTTAAGGGAAATCTGTACTTAGAAACTGACAGTTTGATTGTAACTCACAATAAAATGAGTTGATACTTTTAGGTGAATGCTATTTAATTATCTCAGGGTCCCTCCTATTAACTACTATGATTGCTATAATTATTGTTAATATATTTTAGTCTCTGGTTTCATATGGTGGAGATATTTGTGATGAACTATTTAAAAAACAGGTAATATGCAAAAGTGCATACAAGACTAATGGTCGTTGTAAAAAAAAAAAACCTGCTACACGTTCTTAATAAATAATTTAGAAGGGCAATAAGAAAAGAATAAATAGGAAAGTAAAATATCACTTGAATGTCTACCTAGAAATAACCATCATCAAAATGTGATAAACACTTTTTCAGATATCTTTCTATACAAATACTGACAAGATAACTAAAGGTGAGACAGAATGAGAGTGCACAGGCACAAGTGGGGAAGGGGCAGAAGGACTCTCCAATCAACTCTGCATTGAGCTTGGAGCATGACATGGGGCTCCATCTCACAACCATGAGATCGTGACCTGAGCTGACACCAAAAGTCGGTCAGTTAACCAACTGAGCCACCCAGGCATCTCACACATGTTATTTCTTAATAAAAGTATTTTTACCTATGAGAATAATTTGAGTTGCCCAAGATATTTAAAAAAAACTGATAATTGCCAGTATTTTTGAGTATATAACCCTGGAACATAATTTGCCATAATATAGTTAAATCTCCCCCAAATTCATACCTTTTTGATAAAATCAAAGTAGCAAAAATTATTTGGTCACATAAAATGACCAGAGATGCGTTCATATATATAGTTATCAGGATATTTACTGGTATGATAGTCATAATAGTAAATAGTGGGAAAAATTATATTACATATACCCAAGTTGGATTACAGGAAAATAAATTATCTTATTAGTCATTCCATGTAGTACTATGCAGCCTTGCCAAACAATGTTGAGTAAGAATCATTAGAGGCATGAGAAGTTATCATACAATGCCAAGTGACAAAATACAAGTTGTTAAACATGCAGTTGTCCCTTGAACAACAGATTTGAAATGTGCAGGTCCACTTACTGATGTACTTTTTTCAATAAATATACTGTGCTGTATATAATACTGTAAGTGTATTTTCCTTAAGGTTTTCTTTTCTCTATCTCTCTTTATTGCAAGAATATAGTATGCAGTAAATATGACTAACAAAATATGTGTTAATTGTGTGTGTTATTGGTAAGTCTTCTGGTAAATGGTAGGCTATTAGTCATTAAGTTTTGGAGGAATCAAAAACTATATGTGGATTTTTGACTGTGCAGGGCTTAGTGTCCCTAACCCCCTCATTGTTCAAGGGTTAACTGTACATGAAAACCCACAAATGGATGAAGGTGTTCAAAAGGTACAGACTTCCAGTTTTAAAATAAATAAGTCATGGAGAGGTAATATACAGCATGGTGACCATAGTCAAATAATACTGTATTGCATATTTGAAAATCGCTAAGGGCGTTAATCTTAGAAGTTCTCATTACAAGAAAAAATATTTTTTAACTGTATGGTGATGGACATTAAGTAGACTTATGGTGGTGATCATTTCACAATATATATAAGTATCAAATCATTAAATTGTACAGATGAAACTAATATGTGTCAATTATGCTTCAATTTAAAAAATCATGTGAAAAGAGAGAGCTGAATTGGTCTTGCTTCTCCAGTCATCATCCCCAGTAGATATCTGCAAAAGTTATAGGCTTCAGGGATATTCATTGTGGTTTTGAGTCCTTGATCTAGCAAGGAGTACTGTGGCTTTTCTGCCCTCATAGCCAAGAAACTAAGAAAACTCTTTACAAACTCGGAAAAGTGGGGTCAAAGAGAATACCTCAGTGGTGCCCAGAGGAGGATGACATTGGTATCTCAATCTTAAATTCGATGTCTGTTCCAATGGCAGCCTTGCAGATCTACTCTACAATTATGTAAACAGGGCAAACACAACAACTACCAGGAGGGAGACAGGGGCAGCAGGTGAGGAGCTCGTGCTTGTATTGTATAGGGCACCAGGTGCTGGAATTTTACACAAAGCTGCTGATGCAAATGAACCACGTGTGCTTGATCACTGCTGCTGGCATTTAAGGCGGGATTGGAAGCTCTGAACCAGGATAGATGTTTCACATCAGAAGGCTATGCAGTGGGGAGGTATCCTCAAAGAGACACCCAATAGAATTCACCTGTGCTCTCTTTAATAAAAGGAGGGTTTCGACGCCCTCTGTTAGGAGAATGCTTTTGGCTGAAGGAGGAATACGACCGCACAAGGTAGGTAACGATGTTTTCGGCATTTTTCTCTAAGCTCTACATTCTGCTTTAACAAAGAAAAAGCTAGAACCTGGAAAGGGAGGCAGGAAGAAGTACAAAGAGCCTGAGTGAGGAGAGGGGAGTGTATCGGAGGTGAAATTGGTTTTAAATTTGAGTAGGATTGGAACCTTGTAGATTTTGGCTCAGGTTATTTTAAGATGTGGGAAAGGGAGATTCAAAAGGGTGGTTATTGAAGACAGTAAAATCATTCTACAGTTGGATTTCACTGAATTAGGATTGTTCAAGTAGTCTGTCAACACTTGAATGCCATCAAATGCTCCTGTATGCACTGTGTAGGCCATTAGTTTTATTTATCTTTTGGTAACTAGTAAATTTGTGGCTAGAAACCTTATGTAACATCTTAATATTCTTGAATTAAATATCAGTACAGAGATCATTGAGTACATAATTTTTAGGACATCAGGAAGCATTTAACAACTTTAGTACTAATAATTATCTTTGGGTTGAGAAATATAAATTTTTCTCGAAATTCTTTAAGAATTGTCAGTCATGTTAAATGAATTCAGATATTAAGTCCTCATTTTTCAAGGATATAAGAAAGGAAAATATTGGTTATGTTTTGAGATTTTTTTTGTCTACATACCCAGAATGTTAAAAAATCCTGTATGCTGTGCCCCCTTTCCTTCCAAAGCATTACCCTGTCCCCACAGCAGAGTTAGGTTGAGCCACAGAGCACTTCTTGGCCCTGGTTTTATTTACTTGTTTAAGGTAAAGAAAGATTGCTAAAAATGTTTACACAATATTTGCTTGATGTTTAAGAAGTCTGGGGCCGTTTTATGCACCGTTAGTCCTGGGCATTTTTCATGTTTTTTTTTGTTGTTGTTTTTGTTGTTGTTTTGTTTTGTTTTTTTAACTCTTCTTAGCTCGCTGGTACAATTGGAAAGACTTGGTAGAAGGGGAGGGACTGACCCATGGACCCAGGGTCATCTTCTACCACTCTGAGACTTCACTGTATCCTCCCTCTTGGTGAATATTCCATGTTCCCTCCTATAGGCCTTCTTTTTCGTTGTAGTGAAGGGGATGTTGATACCATCCACTTTTTCTTACTAATTCACCATGTAACACAAACAGTGCTTCTGGAGTCCTTGACAGATGAGATGAATAGGGAAGAGGGAGGAGAAAAAGTGAAGGGAAATGTCTGACAATGAAAGTAAAATGAAAAAGGAAAATAAAAACCGAAAATAAGAGTTGGTAGAAGGACATTGGAAGTTGCTTTTAATTTCCTCTCTGTGGAACTGTTATTTCTGGGCCACCTTGCTCTGTGGTTTTCTGGTTTTCATAATTGAATGGATGGAATTGACAGGATGTATGAATGGCATTACTATGATTATGTAACAGTCTAAACAGTTCACTGTTGTGTGAAAGTGAATGAGGATTACATTTTACTGAGCTGTTACCTGCTTTGGCAGCTGTTACACTGTGATAAATGACCACAGAATTAATTGAAGAGGTTATTATACTATAAAAATGTATTTCCATGGAGCAGTAATAATGAGACTTCATTGTTAGTCAGTGAGTATCCATCATTTATTCCTTAATAGGAGATTTCTCTTCTAGCATTAGATACATTGTTTTTGAAGCACCTGTTAGAGTACGTTTTAGAAATTTATTTACTTGGAGAGGTGCCAACTTTTTCTCCTCCCATTTCAGGGTTAGATTGTTGTAAAGGCTCAAGGTTTCTGTTTTAAACTTGGTTTCCTTTCCTTTTGAGTACATTCATACTATCCCATTTCCCCCAGTTAGTTGTCAACTGATTGAGTAGAGTTGAATCAGATCTACCAATTGTTATTAAGTTATCCTCATATATTACAACAATTCCTTGTAAAAAAAAATTCACAAACTAATTACAGTGTAAAAGAAGGCATTACCTTTCCTTTCTATAGTTGTTCAAGAAGCATTCCTTTTAAAACACACTGTTCCATCAGTGTGTTTTAAACATTCACATGTACTCAGCTCTATTTTAGATTATCTGGAAACCATAGCAGGAAAACTTGACAATTTTCTTTTACATTTTAGTAAGAGAAATTGTGATAGTGGCTTTCTTAAGCAATGACCTGTGAACCCACTTCGGGTAGTTTGGGTAGTGGGCACCCAGCAGGAGAGGCTGCACCTAAACTTAGTATCCCACAGTCCTGGTGGTTTCTTTTCCTTTGTCAGTATAGGCTTTACCTGAAGCTATGGTCTATAGGTGGTGGGCAGCTACTTTTCTCAGTCAACTCCTATAAGTAGCTGGCACTCCAGAAAGATTGTTAGAGTGTTGACTCTGTAAGAAGAGCGATCTGTGTGTGGAGCTCCTTCCCCTGGAGTGTGAAGGCATGCTGCATGTGCTGCCGAGCACCCTGGTCCTTGTTTAATTCTCTGTGAGACAGTAGTAGTATTGGGGACTGGGGTCTTTCCTTTTCTGACACTTGTCATCTAAATTTCCCTAGTAAAGCTTGTGTGTGGTGCTGTAAGAGCATGGAATCGTCCTTGGAGGACATAATTCCACTGTGTATGGATTGTTGTGAATTGAGGCATGAGGTATTACTTTGTTTCTCTGAGAAGGAATTTCTCCTAAACATGCTTGGCCTTTTATTATACTCTCTACTTTTTCCAGTTGGAGTTAATTGAATTATCTGGCTGGCAGGCAATAACATTGATATTTATCAATTATCAGAAGCTAATCTATCAATAGTCCTAAAGCACTTAAAGGAATTGGGATTTTTAAAAAAATTTTTTCTCTCTCGACTCTGGGTAAAAGGAAACAAAATGTTTTGCTCTGTAGACTCAAACTTTGCTTTGTATAGTATGTCGTTAGAGGGCAGGGGGTTTCAGTCCTGGTCAGTTTTCACATGAAGCTCTATTTTCCAACTCAGACTTTATCAGTGACATGGATGGTATTTTCAACTCCAGTTCGCTGTGTACATTTTTCAGTTGGTTCAGAACTCAGGGGGGTGAGGAAAAGATGGCACTGATGGGGCCTCTTTGGATTTCAACTTCTTCAACACCCTCTGCAGAAGGGAGCTATTAAAGGATTGAAGCATTGCATAGAATGCAGCTCTGTTGCCCAGGTGTTCTTTCCGCTGGAAGGGGACAGAGATTTCAAATCCCAGGTGTTTGAGTTTAACCTCGTAAATTTGAAGATGGCATCCCACTGGAGAAATTTTCCTTGCGGGCTCAGTAAAAAACCAATTAGGTCTTCGGCAGCACTAATGCTTGGCTCAGCCCCATTCTTATGGTGGTAAAGGCATCTAGCTAGAAACAGATTAATACTTACTGTGAGGTACACAGTCATAGGTATTTGATAGCTTAACTCCATGCACTTAAATCATTTTATACCTCTCTATGGAAATAGAGCATATCTTAAAGAAGTAATCAGCCATGCAAATTATGGCATTTAAAAATCTAAGTCAAAATTATTTGACACTATAAACATGACCTAAATAAAATGGTTTAATTACCAAATTGGTTTGTTGGGCATAGAGAGTTTAGGTAGAAGAATTTCATTTTATCCTTCCCTAAAAGATAGAATGAATTTAATTAAGGTAACTTGATATTGGAAATACAGTTCTTCCTCAGAAAACAAGGTTTTGAAAGCTGCATGGATCCACCTATATGTGGATTAAAAAATACTCTATAGTACTGTAAATGTGCATTCTCTTTGGATTTCCTTAACATTTGCTTGTCTCTAGCTTACTGTATTGTAATATAATACCTACATAATACATATGGCCTACAAAATCTGTGCTAGTTAAATATTTGTTGTTGATGGGGTTCCAGTCGACAGTAGACCATTAGTAGCTTTTGGGGAGTTCAAGTTATGCATGGATTTTTGACTGGGAGTGAGGGTTTGACTATGCAGAGGGTTGGTCCCTTAACCCCTCATTCTTCAAGAGTAGACAGTATATGCGTTTATTTCTGTGTGTATGCATATGTGTGTGTATATATATTTATATACATATATATGTATTTATACATACATTACTAGAGGGTATAAACTAAAGTTTAATTGTAACTTTAATTTTCTTCAATTATTATTTTTTAAGATTTTTATTTATTTCACAGAGGGGGGAGAAAGAGCATGGGAAGGCGAAAGGGCAGAGAGAAAGGGAGAGAGAATCCTCAGCACAGAGTCCTACATGGGGCTTGATCCCAGGACCCTGAGATCATGCCCTGAGCTGAAATCAAGAGTTTTGGATGCTTAACTGACTGAGCTACCCAGGTGCCCCTCTTTAATTATTTTATAAGATTATTATAGTGTGTTAATTCCAAATTCAGAAAAAAATTGTTAAATATATTTTTTATATCTTGCTATGTCCAGGGTTTGTGTTTAAAAATATTACTGATGTTGATTCTATTTTAAATATGCCAATTTATAAACCAGTTGTCAAACTGGAAATTTTTTTTTTTCCAAACTGGAAATTTTTAATGAAAGCCAGTCTGACTTTTTAATGCATTCAACTCTTCCTAAGATAATGTAAAACAAGACAAAATTTATCCACTGGTCATTAATTTTCTGAAGTGTAGAAATCAATGGGTATAAAATACATCCTCTGTGTGTGTTTTTAAAATACTGTATGAAAGAAAAAAAAGATCATATGTAATTTCTTTATTCTGAGATAAACATTATAATTTTAGTGGTCATATTCTTTGAGGCATCGCTTTCTCTTATAAATGGAATATTTTATAAATGGAGTCATACCCTACATCGTTTTTATCAATAGACACTTTCTTCCTCTTCCTTTACATTTCCTACAACCTGTGCAACTCATGTCCATTTTAGTCATGTTAACGACCATGGGTTTGTCCTTCCATTTTTTCCAAGCTCATAAATTGATAATCCACAAAACTATTTGTTCCTGAAGCAATTATGACCTATTGAATTGCCTGTTGTTACTCTATGGTGTTTATCTTGCAATTCATTCTATATTCTTTTTCATGTTTGTCTTAGCAATTGTTGGTTGTTTACCCTGTATGAATTATAAGGTGTATCTAAGTTAAAGATAATTCCTGGTCAGATTCTGCTCATAATCACACTGAATTTTTACATGATAGTGTGTTACCTTTAATTTTTTCATCTTTTAGCTGTCAATTTCGTAAGGGTTATTTTTTTATTAGACTACCTTTAGGAAGTTCCTTGAGGACTAAAATGATTCACAAATTTTGATCTCTGTAAACAATAGTTGTCTTACTTGTTAAGTACTAGTGAAAACAATTTCTAATGTCCCTTTTTAGTTGTAAGATTGTAAAATTTATAAAGAATAAAGGTTAATTAGTCTGCAGATATATATATACACACATATACATACATACACTATGAAAGTTTCTATGTACTTTGCATCCTTAGGAAATGAGAGTCACAGATACTTAATGACTTACGGTAAAAATGACAAGGTAATGTACTGTTAGGTTAACTAGCTATCCTGGTTTGCCTTGGACTGAAGTTGTGTTCCGGGATAGGGGATTTAAAGTGCTAAAACCAGGAAGGTTCTAGGTAAACCAGGATTATTGTTGATTCTATCTAGTTGGGTGGTTTCTTTAAAGTAGCTTTAAAATGTCCATATCTTTTTTTTAAAATTTTATTTATTTATTTGACCAAGAGAGGTCACAAGTAGGTAGAGAGGCAGGCAGAGAGAGATGGGGAAGCAGGCTCCCTGCTGAGCAGAAAGCCTGATGTGGGGCTTGATCCCAGGACCCTGAGATTATGACCTGAGCTGAAGGCAGAGGCTCTAACCCACTGAGCCATCCAGGAGCCCCTAAAATGTCCATATCTTTAGGTATAAACAAACTGACATTTCTGTTTTAGTCTTTAAAATTAAATTTAAAAATTATTCGTCTCCTTGGAAAATTTGTAGTCACAAAATTTCCAAGGAAAGGAGAGAGGTTTATGTAGTATCAAATAAATCTTGATGTTAGAGATAAATTAACAGTGTTCAATATTTGACTTATAATAGTTTAAAATGTTTTATTAGTCCAGAAATAGAATTATGAGAATGTTTCTCACATATCAAATCTTATCAAAAGTATAATATATAAATGATGATCATCTTAAAAATGATAACTGTTGAAGGGTGAAAATTAACATGATATGAAGCCAATAGTAAGTATTTCTGATGATAATCCTATATATTCTAGAGAAGTTATGTTCCATAGGGCTCTTAGATTAGTCTTTTTGGTCTGCTATAACAAAATTACCACACCCAAGCTCCGTGGCTTAACAACAGTTCTGGATACTTGAAGACCAAGGTTAGGGTGCCAGCATGGTTGGTTTCTGGTGAGAGCTCTCCTCCTGGGTTTTACACATGGCCTTCACTGTGTCGTCACATATTAGAGAAAGAGAAACCACATCCTCTCTGATACCTCTTCTGTTCCGTCACTAATAGCTTTATGGGGACCCCACCCTTATGACCTTAACTAAACCTGAGTGTCTTCCAAAGGCCAATATCCCAATGCTGTCACCTTGAAGTTTAAGGCTTTAACATAAGAATTTTGGGGAGCACACAATTTCATTCATAGTGGGTCTCATGGAAGTATACAAACCATGAGAAAATGATGATTTATTGCAGTTAATTTAGATAATAAACTGCATAAGGGTCTCCATTCTGAGTAATCACTAAAAAATTATTTATGGAAATAGATTTTAGTATGCTTATGTATGAGCGTATTGGGGAACAGTTTTGATGGAATAAAACACAAAGATGACTACATAAAATCCACAAAGCTATCAGACAATGAAAGGCTTCCTAGTAATCAGAATTCAAGTTATAGCACATTTACATTTTCATTGGCTTATGAAAATCTTTAATGGATTTTGGTATAGTATATTAAGCAAATGAATATTTGCCCTTTATAAAGCCATTTCTCTTATGTAAATTTTTGTTAGGCCTTGCTCTCCTCAAACCACCATTAGGCTGTTGTGCTCTTTGTAGTAAGGGGAAGTTGCTAGGCAGTGTCACAGAAGCCACTGATTTGTGACGATGCCAACCTCTGTACTGCATAGCCATTCTTCTTAAAGACAAGTTTAAGGAGGATAATGTATTTAAGAAAAAGGGAGTTAAATGTCTTTGAGTGAAGAGAAAACCTAAACATGATTGTATGATATTCATATAAAGAGTGGCAAATACAAATAACAATGCTGATTTTTTTTTTTTTTTTCCCTGAGATAGGAAAGTCTGGATCCTTGCATTTCGCTTTTCACTACTTTGAACTTGATGGTATAAGTTTGTCAGCATACTTTGTATGGTTTGTTTTAATTGCTTACCTAATATAGATCTCTACTGGAGCCCTTTAAGATTGTTGGGGTGGCAATGGATCTATTTGTAGAAAATAAGTGATTGAACAATGAAAGGGATTTTTAGGACTTAGAATATTCTGTTTTTGTGATTTGAACTATTTCTCCATGACTGTTGTTCAACTAATTTTGATATACCTAAGACAGATACTTGCATGGTGGATATCTATGTTGGGATGGAACTAAGTGGGGGTGGAGGGAGGTTGTTATTGTGGAGAGAGAGAAAATCACTAAACCATGTGGGTAATTCTGTGAAATACAAGGGTACATTAGTATGCAGATTGCATCTGATGCTCTCATAACTAATATGTTTATAGAAAAACAACCATTTGCTTTAAGTAAATGGTAGTGCATGCAACACTTTTGTAGATGATTTGTTAAGCATGCAGTGGTGATATTATTTCTCCTACTGAGCATATATTCCCTTAACTATGAATTCAGGAAAATAAATCACAAATGTGAAGTAAGTGAAATATAGCAACCCACGTTTATTTTAATTATGTGGTATTGAAATGTGTGCTCTTTAATATTTTTCATGACTGATGGCTTATAGAGGTACCCCAGAAAATAAAATTAAGCTTTAAATATTACATACATAATTGTTAGTATTCAGTCTTGCCTGAACTTATAAAGCAATAAAGCCATATTTGTTTTACATTCTGATTTTTTTTTTAATTCTGTAGTGATTGTTAGCTTTTTCTCCTGAAATTTGTCCTAAGTCAAGTTTAGGTTGCATTCAGCAATGTCAGGAAAATTGATAATGTTTATTTCTTGACACCATGCAGTATATGATCTTACTAACTCTGTGTTAATATTTCCAAAGAAGGGTAACAAAAGGGACTTTTAGCATTTACCCTTTGTTCAGTAAATCAAAGATAAATATGGTCTGCACATAGCTTTTCAGCGAACTCTGCTATTTTATTTGTCTTTTATCTTCAAGGTTTATTGCTTTATATGGCTTAAAGTGATTCAGGCTCTGAACTGTTTAATCTAGAATGTTTAGGTTACTGATGTCTCTGCTGGAGTGTATGAGAAAGCCAGATATAAAACTCCCTGACCATGTACAGTAGGTGCAGTATTGTGTTTGGATGATTGATTCCTTAGCACATGAGGTTTGTTCTGCCCTTTTTTTTTTTTTTTGAACTGCATTGCATTTCTGAATAAATAGCTAAAATAGTGGCTCTTTGCTATGGATTATTTTGGTCATCTTCATGCTAAAAACTTTGGACAATATGCTAGCTCTTTCAGCTTCTCTACTAGGAACTTGCAGGAAAGAAACAGAGTGATAGTTAAGAGTTTATTAATCTAGTGATTTCAAGATGATTACGCAACAGGAAATTTTATTATTTACAGTTTGTCATTTACTTTTTCCCCTTTTAACATTACTAATTGTCCAGTTTCTATCATTTAAATAGGCATACAACTCTTTGAATAATAACTGATTAAGTGCCTCTTTATTGTTTTTCCCTACTAGAGAAAGTTCTTAGGGATGGGAAGAGGCACAATGCAAGTATAAGGCAAGGGCTACACCCCTAAGAAAGAAAAGAAAAATTTAACGATTATTTACTTTGTGCCAGACACTATACTAGGAACTTTCACATATGCCTTGCACTTAATATCTGGTTGAAAATCTATGCTAATGCTTTTAAATTAATGTAATAAACCTGCATATACTACTATGATAAAATTTTAAACTTTAAAAGTAAAATGATTTTTTTATGGACATGAAATACCACAAGAGTCCTTGGGAAAGAGCAGTCAGTGTAGGGCTGTCTGGACAGGTAAGGCTCTGAAAAGACATGTGATCAGGACTCTGAAGGAATGGCGATGTATTTGTTATGATTGCTTTAAAACAAGGTAAATGGAATTTAGAAAGAAGAGCTAAATTTGCATTTATGTGACCCGGTGATGTGCCAGCATGACTTCTATCACATTGTAGCTCCATCCTTCTACTGTGGTTGTCCAAACATCCTGATGGTTGTCCACCACGCTTTAAATAAAATTTAAACTCTTCTCCATGATCTTTGAGTGCCTATAGGAACTGACTTTTGTCTACTCTAGACCCCCACTTCCTATCACTCTCCATTCCCTATTAGCACTCTTGACACTTTGAACCATCTTTCTGTCCTCTAATGGATCTAGAGTTTTGCACGAATTATTCATACTGGATGATGTTTTCCTCCTGTGTAGTTTCCATTTATTTTTAGCCTTTACCTGATAGCTTCCTGTTTTTGTTCAGGTGTCTACCTCTACCTGGTTACATTGTAGCCACATAGTTTCTGGGATTAACTCCTGCTGTAGGGGTAATTCCGAGTAGTCCAAGCCAATGGTGACGTTCTCAATTTTCTTGTTAAGCTTGGGCACTGAGCTCAATGCGTATGCCAGGCAATGCAAAAAATTTCCACAGTCATATGGACGGAGTCAGGAACAGGCAAGTGATGTTATTCAGGCTAGTCACACATGGGAAAACTTGCCAGAAGTTTCTCAGAAATCTATTCTTGCTCCTAAAATAGAGCAATGTCAAGAAACAATCTTTGTTGGATATTCCATGCAAAGCCTAGGATTTTGGTAGCTCTCTTGCCTCAAGTTCAGAATTGGGTTGTCTCACAGATGAAGACCAAGTTGAGAAGATTGTAGAGCTATAGCAAATAGACAGCCGTGAACTATGTTCCTCTTTGATCTCTACTCATCTCAGCCAACATCTACCTTTATTTTGCTTAACGTAGTTTTTTGTTTTAGTTTTTAGTTTTCTGATAGGATAAAAGGTCCTTCCCCTGGAGTTCTTTCCTGAAGATGTTAAATGTCTACCTCCTGCTTGGCATTCAGATCTCATTTCAACTGTTGGTTATTCAGAGAACCTTTCTGTGATACACCATCTAAAACCTCCCTATCAGTCACATTATCTCAATATTGTTTTCTTTTCTTCCTAGCATTTACTACTTCTTCCTTATTTTCTAGTGTATTTAATACCTGATTCCTCAAATGTAAGTTCCATGAGAACAGGAAGATTGCATATTAATCACAGCTATGAGTTTAACAATTCTTAACAGTGCCTTCATCCATAACAGATTCTTATTATTTGTTGGATAATTGGAAATACCAGATCCCTAACTTTTGCTTCCAGTTCCATGCTGTTTCCACTGCACTTGGTTGACTGGCAAGGAGGAGAATGGTAACCACATTAGAAACAAAAACAGACTCAACCTATCTTTTTGTTGATTGAAGGGGGAAAATTAATTAAAATTCTAAACCAATACCCATGTATGTCAGTTAAATTAGAACAGTTTTAACCTAAATCAAATATATTTAAAATGTAGGATAGTAAAAACTAGGTACAATGTACATATAAGAAAAATGCAAGTGATTTTACAGAGCGTTAAATATATTGATTTGTTCCATGATTGCAAGTGACTTATATCACAGAATTTTGTCTGCAGTGAGTGGCTTGTGACATAACTACATCCTAGAACCTCAGATTCTAAACACTATAGCCAGGGGGAGGCTAAGTCTTGAAGAACCTGTCAATAGGAAGAAACAAATGGAAGGTTCACAAGAGCTCCAATAGTGGAGCAAAAATCATGTCAAGGATAGTACTCTAATTTGGGTTGGGTAAACCTTAACACTGCTTTAAATTGGTGATGGCATGGGAATAAAGTAAGTCAAAGGATCATTCTATTGACATTCTTGTTCTCTACCCAAGACTATTAGAATTTTCTACCACTATTTTTCAGTCATCTGCCAAAGATGGACTTAGGAGAGGCAATTTATCATAGTGGATAAATGCATGTCTTGATAGCTTGATAATGCTTGGGATTGAATTTCTGCTCTGTCAACCTACCAACTGCCTAACTTTGCTTGACCTCTCCGTGCCTTAGCATCTTCATCTGAATATGTGGCTAAAAGCCATTTTATAGAATTATTAAAGAATTACATGAATTAATATACAGAAAGGATTGCTTTTCACCCAAGGTGATCTCTTTTTTTAAAAAATTGTTGATCTGTTCTGATAGTTTTGTATAACAAACCAATGAATTACTAAAGAAAAAGGTACATACCGGTCTTGATTCTAAACAAACAAAACCCCACCAAATTGAACAGAAAAAATTAGTTATTTGCTCAAAAAGCTTCTAAATGCTCACCCCCAATTTCTGCAATTCATCATGAACTATTAACCAGTAAACATTTGTTTACTGTTTAAACAAATCACTGACTGGGGTCAGCAGGATTAAGATGCTGTAAATACTTTAAACAGTAAACAAATAGACTTTTGGGATAGGGAGACACTTATTGTGGGTATTTTGGCAGGCATTGCTTACTTTCTTCCGCAATGGCAATATGTGTAACTTATTTTCAGGGAAAGGTATACCCACATCTCAGTTAAATAAAACCAAAGACCACTGGCTTTGACCCCTTTCTAATTGTGTGAAATGAATACCTCTTTCTATCTCAGTTAACTCTTTGTGATATGGTTACAATAATAAGGCTTTCCCCATTGGGTTACAGTGAATACATACTGCTAAAGATTTTACTTATTTGACAGAGCGAGAGAGCACGTGTGAAGGTGAGCAAGAGAACGAACAAGCAGGGGGAGCCAGCAGGCAGAGGGAGAGGGAGAAGCAGGCTCCCCGCTGAGCCAGGAGCCAGCCATGAGGCTCCATCCTAGGACCCTGGGATCATGATCAGAGCCAAAAGCAGACACTTAGCCAACTGAGCCACCAAGGTGCCCTGGGTTATAATCAATACTAAACAAGCTAATATATCTTAACTAATATCCAATATCTATCAAAACAATATGTGCCATAAAATAAGCAATTGGAGGATACCCAACCCATAAATAATAGCAATCTAAATAAAGGGTATTTCTGATTAATCAAATATTTATTGATTTTGAAAGGCAATATATCCAAGTCTCAAACCAATCTGCTATTGCTAAACTGCATTAGAAACACTGAAACCCTTACTCAAAACCGGTGAAATGGCATCATCCTTGGAATGGGGCAACTACCCTGAATGATGTGGTGGTATAAAGTCACAGGATGCGGGAAGTAGAATAAACCAGATTGTTACCAGAGCCTAGATTCTAGGAGCACCCCTTGGTTCTAAGAAAGCTGTACAACAGCTATTGGAAAGTAAAAAAAAAAAAACACCAAAAAACAAACAAAAAAAAACCACATGAAAGCATTTGAGATGTGGACCTCTTTAAAAATGGTCTGTTAGCCAGTTTTCTTCTTTTATTGAGCCAGTCATCATATATGTATTGGATGTATATTGTGAGTGTGGCATAATTTATAGGGGAGAAATAAGGCTAAACTTTAAAGACCATACATGGTAGTAGGGAGAAAAAATCCATGTTGTATTAAATAACAATATTGCATGAGGTTTTAGTAGCAATTCCAAGGGAGCCGTATAGAATGGTATAGGATTACTTATTTATCTTTAAATAGGTGTTTGGAAAATAGATCATTTCAGGCTATGATGCTGGGGATAGCTGCTATATTCTGCTTAAAGAGCCATATTTTTTGTTTTGTTCAGTAAGAATAAAATTTCATAAGCACACGCATACATACATACTCATCTCTCTTTCCACATATCCCAAGCTAAATGGAACCACAAATGTTTTATGGTTTCATCATATTCTTATAGCAGGTGTTTTATGGCCTTCCTTTATTCAAGTTACCATTGCTTAGATTTGGCTATTTTAGTATTAATATTACAAAGATAGCATCATTATGTCCCATACACTGTTAATGAGTAGCTGACTGACAAAGGCCCATATTTACCTTTCTTTGAATTTCTGAAGCCAAAAAAAAGACTTTAATGGTTCTGGTCTGTTGGTGAGTATAATTGTGATACATTAAAACCATGGTATCATCATCAACCTAGAAGTTCTATAAGAAGCATTATGTTCGAATTGTCAAGCAACTTGTTCTTTTAAAAACAAAAAACAAAAAGCCTTGATGCAGAATGTGAAGCAAGTTTACTTGAGCTACATGTACAATATTGAAAGGCAATCTAATTTTTCTGGGAACATTGAACATAGTTCAACATTAAAACTGCTGAATGTCTATTCAGGTGTGCAATATAAATTCAAACACAAGGAGAAGTCTTTGAGAAGTTTAAACTTATAAATTAGTATCTTTTCAGATTTCAAGCCCGTCAGGAGGTCAACATTTTCAATTTGTCAACTCTCATTAACCAAATGCCTGAGGAGTGTAACGTTAATTAAACCTTTGTTATTTATTCAGTCAATCTATGGACTCCACAAGTTCAAGACTCCCTAATTTGTCAGATTTCATGGTGGTTCTGTGACCAGCATTAAGATGATGTTGCTTGATTTAACTTAGGATTTGTTAGCACCATGTGATTACAACACTAGTCAGTTTATTTTAACATTTGGGGAGAAAATGTACTGAACCATTTACATAAAATGTTGTTCTAAGAACTTAATTGAAAAATCTGTGGTGTTTTCAAGTCAGTATTCTGAAGTAGCACATTCTGTCTTTGAGAATGATTTCTCAGCAGGACCCTATTTCCACCGCAGCTACGTAAGGACGTTAGCCAAGTCTTCTGGCAGTAGCAGATGAAATTAAACACATTTTTCATAAGGTGTATTTATCTAGAGAACCGAACATACTGTGAGCAAATATATTTAGTTATTCACTTAAACTTGAGCTCACTGGAGCGCTCAAAGCCTGACTGTATGTCCTTTAAAGAATGTGTTAATTAAAGAGGTTAGAAGAGTCAATAGTCTTTTTGTTTGTTTGTTTAAAGGAAATAACCACAAATAATGTAAATGATAAAAAATAATCCTAAATGACTTCAATTTTCTATCAGTAAGTTGGATACAATTTCTTGGTTCTGAATCCAAAGTACTCATATCCTCACAAATGAGTTAGCAGTAAAGGAAATTAATACCTGTTGTACCTGGATGAGATGTTTCCATTCTATTGTTAAGGTCAATCAGAGGAATGCAAATGTATATAACTGGAAGTCAATTGTACCTAGGTATTTTTTTTAAGGATTTTATTTATTCATCTGAGAGAGAAAGAGAGGTAGAGGGAGAAGGAGAGGTAGAGGGAGAAGGAGAAGCAGACTTCCTGCTTGTCTGGGCTCCATCCCAGAACCTGGAGATCATGACACGAGCCAAAGGAAGAAACTTATCTGACCCATGGGTGCCCCTGTACCTAGATATTTTTAACTCTAATTCATACTTTCTAAGTTTTTTCTTCAGTGAATTACCCATTGTGTTTTGCAGTGGCACTATTCAAGTCAGTCCAGTAATATCATTCAACACACATAAATTGAATGCAACTCCCTTACCAGGCTCATGAAATAAACTAAACAAAACAAACAAAAAACTCAAAAAAAAAAAAAAAAAGACAAAAGGTTGGGTCCTATATTGATTATTTTAGACATAGGCCTAGCTTCCAAAATGGAGAGTAGTCAGCCTCTTAATTTCTTTGGCTATCAATTTGTGTACTGACTGGTGATATTCTATTTATGTCTACAGTTATGAAAACAAAATAACTTGACAAGTAGATAATGGAAATAGCCTAAAACAGCATTTCTCAACAGTGGTGCTTTTGATACTTTGGGATGGATAACTTTTGTTTGGCTGCCCTGTGCACTGTAGGATATTACATCTCTGTTAGATGCCACTAGGGCCTTCTCAGTTGTGGGAATAAAAAATATCTTGAAACATTGCAAAGTGTTCCCTAGGGAACAAACTCACTCCTGGTTGAGAGTCGTTACCTTAGGAAGAATACTACATATTGGGGTGGATGGTCTTTCCTGAAACTTGTTTATTGTCTCTCTTTCTCTTTCTTTTTCTTTCTCCCTCTCTTCCTCTTTTTTTCTTTTTTTCTTTCTCTTCGTCTTTCTGTCTCTGTGTGTCTCTTTTTCTGTCTTTCTCTCCCTCAAAGTCTTTAAAGAGAAATAAAAACAAAATTGCTACCAAGGCAGGAGTGATAACACACATAGTCTAGCTTTGAGGATTAACTCTCAGGCCACCCTATTAGTGGGTAATAAAACAATTTTCCAAGAGAGACTAAGGTGTTTCTTCATAGTAAATTCTCTAACAGATTTTTTCATCTGGGGCCTCCTAATCTCCAGTGGGGCATGGAAAGATGCAAGCAAAGCTCAAAAGTTAAATCATACAGCTTATTTATGTTACCTGTCACTTCACTCCACCCATCTTAGCTTAAATCTGAGAGTGTATGGATGACACACAACTGAATTCATGTGTTCCCTTATGGTGCTAAGTATGGTTAATTATTTCACTTATTTCAGACTGGCTTTTGGTTGGCACTAAAGAGCTGGCTAAAGGTTATACTCACTGAAGAAGATTGAGTGTGTTTATTCTCTATTCTCCTGACTGAGAAAGAAGCCACAAGTTGGGAACTCTATAAGCATGACCAGTTCAAGAAAAATCAAACCTAAGCACATAACAAACTGCTGAAAACTAAATATAAAGAGAAAAATCTTCCCCCTCCAACTTTATTGAAGTAAAAATTGACATATAACATTATGTAAATTAAAAGTATATAATGTGATGATTTGATACATGAGAAAAATCTTAAAAGCACCCAGAGGGAAAGAGCTATGAATCACGTGCAGGATTACAATGAAAAGAATGACATCCAAACAGGAACAATAGAGGACAGAACACATTTAACATTTTTAAAGTGCTGAGAGGAAAGTAAAGAGTGTCCCCTTAGAATCCTTTATCTAATGAACGTATCCTCCAAAAATGGTAGTAAAATAGGTACTTTTTTTGGATCAAAAGATAGTTACTTAGATATTATTTTTTAGATCATTCTTCAGCAGACCTGTAACAAAAGAAATGCTGAAAAAAGTTTTTGAGGATGAGAAGAAATGATACTAGATTGAAAATTTAATGTACATAAAAAATGAGAAGAACTAGAAATGGTAACTATATGGGTAATTACACAAAAACCTTGTATGGAAACACAAACTAAGGCCATTACGTGGAAATAGACCATTTTTAAGGTTTTCATTTTGTATAAAGTGATAGTATTCTTAATTCTATGAACACTGTTAAGTTTGGGATACATACTGTGATCCTGAAAGCAAACACAAGTAAATAAAATGACGAATAGCTAAAAACCCAATTGAAACTGTAAAAGAGAAAACTAAAATTTTTCCTTGATCTAAAAAAAAACAGTAAAAGAGGAACAACAAAGGACCAAAGAACACAGAGGACAAATAAGCATTTTACTATTTGCTTTCTACCAAATACATCAAATGTAAACTGAATAAACACCACAATTAATGGATAAAAGGTTATATTGTCTGTTTTTTATGTACAAAGATTTAGACAAATAAAACAATGGAAAATGCTCTGTAAATAGTAAGCGAAGGTACTTGTGTGGTTCGATTAAATCAGACTGTAGACTTAGGTGTACTGCTTGAGATAAAGGGAGGTACATCATAACAGATTTGCTTTAAAATTGAAATAATTTAAGGATCAAATAAAGGACATACAATAAAAATAAATAATTAGGAAGACCTAACTGTACATACATGTGTATTTGATAGTTTTCAAAATAATGAGCCAAAAAAAAATCAACCTAACAAGAGAAATATAAGTCATTGGAGACCTGGGGCACCTGGGTGGCTCAGTTGTTGAGGCATCTGATTCTTGACCTCAGGTCTTGATTTCAGGGCGGTGAGGTCAAGTGCCACATTGGGCTCTATATTGGGGAATGGAGCCTACTTAAAAAAAAATAATTGGAGACTTTAATAGTTGGAGACTCTCTTAATTAACTGAACAAATACATTAAAAAAATCAGTCTATAATATATTTGAATAACACTGTCAGCTACCTTAACCTACTTCTAACTTCCAGAACATGACCCTCCACAACTACAGAATACACATTCTTCTTACAAACTCACTGAGTATTTAACAAATAGGCCCATAAACTGGATCATCAAAGCAGCCTCAATACCTTTGAAAAGATTGACATGTGGAATATGTTCTTTGACTATAACAAAATTAACTTAGAAAAAATTAACTTAGTATTAAAAACAAATTAACAAAACATTGGGGCTTTTCTAAAAAAAATTCTAATCAACACATGGGTCAAAGAAGAAATCACAAAGGAAACTTAAAATATATCCAACTAAATTCTGATTAAGGGACAAAATACTAAAATTTGTATAATTCTGCTACAGCAGTGAATAGAAGAAAAGGTAAGCTTTAAAAGCTTGTATTCACATAAGAAAGGTAAAAAAGCAGTGGTGTAAATCTCTCTCTCTCTACCTCAAAGAAAGCAATTGAAACCCAAAGTGAATAGAAGAAAATAAAGATAAGGGCATAAATCAATCAAATAAAAAAACCGAGAAAGTTAACAAAACGCATCTAGAATTTTCATAGCATTCTTTGTGCATTCAGGCCTTTAGAATGAATTGCTCCATGTGCAACATACCATGAAGTTACATAAGTACTTAGAATTACGTGAGTGATGTATTCATGCTACTTCGGAAAGGTAACATTAATACAATAGCAACTTTAGTTACAGTTTATTGAACCCCTATAATTTGCAGACCTATTCAAACACATTTATTCTTTGTTGATAAATATGTTTATTACTATTTTTTGTTTCAAGTTTTTATTTAAATTCTAATTAGTTGGCATATAGTATAATATTAGTTTTAGAAGTAGGCCTTAATAGCAATGTTGTAAAGCTTATATCATTTCCATTTTATGTGTGAGGAAGCCAAATCTTGAACTGAAATAGCTTCCTTAAAGTCACACAGCAAGTGGTGGAAACAGGATTCAAAACAAGGACTGATTTGCCCTCCGAACCTGCACCACTTTTTCCATATAGCTGTCTTGATAGTTACCTGTTATTTATGGATCTGTTGGTCTTTTCCTTTTTATTACAATTCTTATAGCTCTTATTTGCAGGTTAAAACTCTTCTTGGACATCTTATTTTTACTCTATAGTTTTTTACCCAGTTTTTTTTTAAATGAGGCTAAATATGTTTAACATAATCTATAGGTATTTCTATCTATAGAACATAGAATTTCGTTATTGTACATTTAATGTTTACTTTGTCTCTGTGCTTTCCTAATTTCAAAATTAACCATGATTTTTCTGAGTCACTGCAAATAAGATGTTAAATCTTTATAAAGAGGATTTTTTAATGATAGTGAATTAAAAAGCCCCAATATTTTTCTAATGAAAACATTTTGAATATTTTTATTTTAGTAAACTTAATCATATGAATAGAATGTTTGATCATTAACCTTACTTAGGTGTTTTTCTATGCTGAAAAAGGACCCAGACTTACTTCCAGCTTTCTATTACAACTCATTCTCATCCTTTAAAATAAGAGGTCTGCTGTCATTAATGCTTTCAAGATACTTGAATGTCTACATATTATTTGCTGTGATAGATGCTTCACATTTCATTATTACCTTTAATCTGTATTATGATCTTTAAATAAATGTAATCATCCTTATTTTACATATATGGAAACAGATCTAGGTTATAGAAATGGAAAAAACTAGAATTTAGTTGAAATCGTATTGACTCAAATCTTGTGCTCACATTTTTGCTAAGTCACATTATTCAATTAAAAAAAAGTTTTTTAAAGATCATGGGAAAATTGAGAGGAAGCTATAGTTATTTTCCTTTGTCCCCTGCCCCCAAACATAACATACCCTCCCCCATTATCAACAATCCCCAGTAGAATTGTAGATCTGTTACAATGGATGGACCTACACACTGACTTAACCACCCAAAGTCCCTAGTTTACATTATGGTTTATAGTTGGTGTTAGGTGTTTTATTTAGTTTGGACAAATGTGTAATGACTTGAATTCGTCCTTATAATATCATACAGGGAATTTTTACTACCCTAAAAATACTCCATGTTCTCCCGATTTATATTCTTCCTTCCTACACCTCCAATCACTGGCAATGACTGATCTTTTTAATGTCTTCATAGTTTTGCCTTTTCCAAAATGTCATAGAGTTGGAATCATATAATATATAGCCTTCTCAGGTTGACTTTTTTCACTTAGTGATAGGCATTTAAGATTCTGCAGTATCTCCATGGTTTGATAGCTCATTTCTTTTTAGTGATGAATAATCCCCTACTTTGGAGATGCACCAGAATTTATCCATTTACCTACTGAAGGACATGTTGGTTGCTCCCAAGTTTTGGCGATTGTGAATAAAGCTGCTGTAAACACCCATGAGCAGGTTTTTATGTGGATTTAATTTTTCAGCTCCTTCAGGTAAATACCAATGAGCATGGTTGCTGGATCATATGAAGAGTAAGGTTAGCTTTGTGAGAAATTGTCGTCTACATTATTGGATTTTGATATACCATACACAAAGAATGTTTGGAAGCTTTAGGTGATTTAGATGTAATCATTGTATTTCTTGGAAGTATTTTGAGACAAGAAAATAAGGTTGTGCATTTACTACCCTGGTAAAAAGTACAGCAGGTTTTTTTTGCTTTTTTTTTTTTTTTAAATTAAATCCTCACAAGAGCATATGTGATCTCTTCTTCCCATGATTGTGACTCAAAATCTAGTTTGAGTATAAAATACCAATAGAAGTTTTCAAACACCTACATAATAATTGAATTAGTGGATGCTTTGTCACTTACTGAGTTTACTAATTTTGAATGACAGGGTAGCTCCATAAAGGAATTAAGCACTTTGTTGAAAGTTTTCACAACTACAAGGCCTGGAAGTTTGAAACCAAAAGTATAATTTTGCTTTTGTTGAATTTTGAACTTTGCTAAAAATCACATAATTTTCTTTTCATATGTGCAAAATATTGTACTCAGGGAAAATAGAAATAGACATTTTTCATATTAAATAAATTTACTTTCTAGTTACATATGAATGAGTGTTTTTGTCAAATGGCTAATTATCTTGCATTAATAAGTAATTGAAATATTTTAATTTTTTTTCTCCATAATAAATTTATCAGTGTATCATTAATCATGCAGTTATAAATGATTGGGCTAAATTTTTGAAAATCTTTTTAAATTATAAAATAGATAAAGTCATATAAAACTAATATATAGGTTAGTGAATTATTTAAAAGTGGTCCAATAATCACAATTCACATTAAGCAATCAGTTCTTGTTCAGACAACCCATAAGTCTTCCATGTGCCTCATCCCATTCATATCTGCCCTGTTCCCAACAAAACTAGTATTCTGACTTTTACTTGGTTTTTTGAGTACCAATGGGTGTATCCTTAGGCTCTCTCCCTTAGTCTTGCTCAGCAAAACAACCAACCAAACAAAAAACAGTAACAACAATAAAAACTCCATATATCCTTTGTCTCTGGTAATCAAAAGATTATTCTTCATCATTCTCTTTTCCTTTCAATTTCTTAGAAAATCGTCATCTATTTGATTTGTAGGGTTTCTTGCATGTGATAAATACTTGTGATTTCGTAATTATGGTTTAGTTCAGTTTGTTTCTCTGTTTTTCTCTGTCCTCTGTATTTCCACATGGTACCTGGATCCTCAAATTTGATTAAGTTGAGTCCCTTTGGCAAGAGAGCTATTGTTTCTGGTTTTGTTTTAAATTAAGAGGCAGAAATTGATTGGTTATAATCAATCAATGATTGGTTATAATCTCTCTTTTGGCAATTGTAGTAGTCAGTGATGCTCAATGCATAGACCTAATAATTTATTGTTGTTGATAAATAGTCCAGTTTTAAAAAGAGTATTTGGAACACCTTAATATGAAGAAAACAGCTTCGTTTATTTGATTACCCAGTGGTATAGTTCCTTAAAAAAAAAGGCAGGATAATGCACTTTTTTGGGGGGGGAGGTCCCTCTATCTATCAGTTTTTAAGATAGTGACTTTTAAAAATGGTAAATTAGTTTCCTGTCATTGTTTGAAAGTGATAATTAGCTTATTAAGAGTGTCATTATGAATTTAAATAGACTTTATTGGTTTCATTCTTAACCTTCCAGAAACTTGAATTTTGTGCAATGGTTTAAGTTAGTTGTTGAGTTCTTTGAACATGTTTTTAACCATTTTTTTGCTGTAGGATTAAACAAGATATTCTAGGATTATCTCATGCATTCCCTGTTCAAGACCTGGAAAAATGATAATTCAAGGCTATATTCTGGGCACTAGGAATACTCATTTCTGCTGGGTTAGACATTATTCTATGCCTTTTTAGTGAAGAGACAGATATCTAGTTTTCTATTTAAAGATAAAATAATTGGGAAGATTAATATCAAATATTTTCCATTTAAATTCAGGACTATAGTTTGTACTTCAATTTTTCTGGCACTTCTATATTTTCTTCTTTACACAGTGAGAATACTGGTTTTCAAGGACAAGAAGAAAGATAGAATATCCCTAAATAACTCGTTTGCTTTATACCTAATTATACATAAAACAAATTTAGAATAATAACAGTACAACTACTGTCAATTTCATTTTTGCATTATTCTCCCCATATCTTTCCCGCCTTATAAAAATAGTTGTACCATAGCTACATTGTCAGAGCACACATTCTTAATATAGTCCCTTCCCTTAATCCCCACTTAGTGTTAGTTCTACATTTGGCCATAAGAATTTATTTTGAAAGCTGTGTAGTTATTTTGGCTGACAATTTTATTCTGTAATAAATTGAAGATGAAGTTCATGGGAACAATAGTATGTGAGTCTTTGCCTGTTGGTAAGATTTTTTCTGTGCCCTTTGTAATTGAAATTCAATTTTTCTGGTTATAAAATCTTTGACATATTATCTCTTTATTCGTTTATCTTAAATATGTTACCCTCTTAGGGCATAGAAACATAGATGCTAAAAAATGATGATTATTTTTCTTTCCCTATAAACTCCTGGTTCTTTTTGTCTAGATTGTCTACAGACTTTTTCTTTATAATCAAAATTGAACAGTTTTACAAGAATACATTTTGATGTTGATCTTGTTGGTCAGTTTTTAAGTATACTTGTTCAATATGTAATTTTAGGTCATTTATACTTCTAGGAATTTTTTCTTGAATTACAATTTTTAGTCTTTTTTCCTATTTTACTTAAGTTTTGCTCTTCAGAAATTCTTACCATTTATATATTGCATATTTTTTGTCCATTTTCAATATTTGTTACTTGTTCCATATCCTTAAACTCTTTTACTTCTTTAACTGAAAATTTTCTTCCTTTCTAGCCTTTATTTATTTTAAGGCATATGTTTTTATTTTTGTCTTTCTAGTTTAATCTATGTTTCTTAAATTACTGTTCTTTCGAATCAGTATATTCTGAATTCTCTTGACTTACTGTAGTGTTTCCTTCTAATTGTGGTTTGTTTATGTCTTGTATCATTTACTTGATACTTTAGTTTTTAAATAGTTTTAATTGTTTTGTGGACTTTTCTTTCTGACATGGTTTTGTTGTCTGGAAGGCGGTTACTTAATCTTTGTCCTCTTAATTACCTTTTGCAGGATTTGACCATGATCTTTTCCTGTCAGTCATGTTAACACAAAACTGATTTCCATGAATTTTAAGAAGGAAATATATATACTTCAGTATAGTTTTTAAAGTTTTTTTTTTTTAAAGATTTTTTTAATTTATTTATTAGAGAGCGAAAGACTGAGAATGAGAGGGGAGAAGGTCAGAGGGAGAAGTAGACTTCCCGCAGAGCCGGGAGTCCGATATGGGACTCGATCCGGGGACTCCGGGATCATGACCTGAGCCGAAGGCAGTTGCTCAACCAACTGAGCCACCCAGGCACCCAGTTTTTAAAGTTTTACTGAGTCTGCAGCTCCTGTTGTTTCTGAGGCATGTTTTAAAATATAGTGGTTAGCTTTCTGATATTTCCTGGCTTTTGATCTTTTCTATTTTTATGTCTCTGCCGTCCCTATCCAGTTAATTTCTGAATCTACTCCCAATTGCTTCTTCTGCACCATCCTGTTTGGAAGAGAGCTCTTGGATGGTTAATGGTGAGAGTTGGGAGGTGTTCATACAGCTTGAGCCATTTTTAGACTGAGCTTTGGCTCTGTGTTCATCTGTTAGTGGTTTAGACCTAATAACCCCCATTGTCAGTTTTTGTTTCTCATATTAGCTACCAAGCTTTCCAGCAAATACCAATCTGTTGGACGTTATGGTGTCCTCCTGTTCTCAGGTGATTTTCTAGGCTCTTGGATTTGACTTTTTTGCCCTTCTATGTCAATGGTACCAGGTAGGTTTTGTGGCTGTCAGGAGTTGGTTACTTGCTTTTATTTTTGAGGTAGAGATATTTTGTTAGCAAGTATAAATTTATCCATGAGTTTTTGGTTTTGATATCTTGTTACCTATTTTTGTTATATTTTTGAGCGGTTATTCAGAGATACAAAAACTATGCTACTACCTGCACAGTAGCTTTGGGTTAAAATATTTAGATGTTACTGAGTCTTGATATGACTTGATATTTTTCCAAGTGCATGTGGTCAAAATTCTCTTTATACTATATAAAAATTTCAAGGGCTTCTGGGTGCTGGGTGCTGATTTCAGTAGGCTAGTGTCCCCAGTGCTATTAGCTGAGAGAGATGCCAGTTGTAGTAGAAAATGGGGAGCTGAGCTCAGAGCATCCCCATAGGGTCAGTTGTACATTTCAGGGTTACTCTTTGGAATTGAGTGTGTGGGCCATGCTGAAGTGCATAAGTGGGAAACCATTTTTCTCTGAGTAGTCTAAGAACTGTGAAGCCTGTACTCAGTTTTGGTGTTTTCTTCCTATATATGCCGTGTGATAACACATGCCATTCTTAAGCTATGGTTCAACCAGAAACAGAAACACCTTTTGTATTTGTTCAGATATAAGTGTAGAGTGTCTATAGTAATTTCTTGGATTTCTAAAGTACTTAAGACTTTACAAACTGCTTTAGCATCCGTGTGCCTAAGGGAAACTCATTAACATGGCTGTTAAGAAGTTGATGCCATGCTATATGTATTTTCATTCTTTTGTAGCTGAAGAGACTAACAGTCCTCAGACCAATTGACTTGTCCAGTGTCACACATCCTGCATGTTTCAAAAATACAACTAGAACTAGTATTTCCTGATTCTCAAACCAGCAGTTTTTCCACATGGAGTTTTGGGGCCTCTACTATTGTATCAGAAACATACTTGCAACATGGTATCTGTGTGCATTTGCCATAAAAGCCATTTTATCCATTTATTCTGTATGCTTAGTAAATACCCAAACCATATAATAGCAAAGGGATTAAACTTGCCAATATAATTTCACACCTCACATGATTTCTTTTTTTCAACTTAAGGCTATTCCCTCAATCATGTGTTGAAAGACTTAGTATACAGTTTAACCCTAGAAGTAATTTATAAGGCAATGCTACAAAAACAACGATCAAAATGCAGTAATCTAAGCTCTTTATTTCTTTACCTCCGTGGCTAAGGCTGAAGTGATTGCTTGGAGCTTCTGTTTGTTCAGGTGTACTTTAATTTATACGGGGCTAAAAAGTCTCCCCTTGGATTTCTGTTCTTGGTGGATTTGTTTAGGAGGAAGACCTCATGTGGGTAAAGGATGTTGATTGCTATGTTTGAAAATTTCATTTGACATATCTGTGAAGAGTTCATTCAATAATCAGATTCTTGTCCTTATAGGGATATTTCGTTGCCTCGCAGATTGACTTTATTGCCAGATCTTACTGGTTCGTGGATTCAGTGTCAGAGTGGATAATGTTCTTAGACATCATTTACTCCCACTATCAGCTTATAGGGGAGGTGATAGAGCTCCGGAGGGCATGGCTTTCTCACATATCTTACCACTATCTCTGTTGCAAGCTCTCTCCTCTCTCCTTTCCTTACTACACATGGAGCCTAAACAGACACAAGGCCAGCTGGACCTGTCCTGACTTACCTGCGTATCCTTCCTCTCTCATGTTTCCTACTACCAACTCTGCAAAGTCGAAGGTCTAGTCAGGTTAAAATGCTTCGAAATCCAAGCAAATACCATGTTCTTATATCCTAGGTCCTTGGCATGTTCTGTTTCCTCAGCCTCAAAAACCATCCTTCATTTCTTTTTACCTGATTGCTAGTGATGAGCTCCACTGCAGTTCCCCAAGAAGTTTTACTTGGGCATCCCTGCCCGGTTTTGCGGACTCTCCCAACTGCTGCTACTATAGGACCCAAACATATCACATTACAGCACTTAGCAGGTGATGCTGACATAATTACTTTTTATTTATCAGTATTCCCCACTGGACTGAAAGCTCCAAGAAGTCAAGAACCTTGTTTGTTGAATTTACTGTTCAGTATATCTATCTAGCATAGTGTGTAGTATGAAAAGGGGGTTCCATTAAATGATTATTAAATGACTGAGTTCTTCATATTATTATTACCTTATATCTGTATATATGTGTGCATACAAACATGCATGCACACATTACAAGTCTTTAAGTATTTTGACTCTTTACCTTTACTTATAATATTTTCAATTTCTTAATCAAATAAAATTTCTATTATTCAAGATCATGTACGAATGAACCCGTCTCTACTTCACCATCCTAAATATTCAGTAACCATTGTTACTTGACAAGTCATTTATTAGATTATTATAACTATGGCTATTATATACTTTTTTGAAAGAATTTTAATGTCCAGACGCATAAGGGATTTTAAATATCAGCATAAACAATGTATAAATTATTCTAAAAATGGTATGTTTATCCCACATTTTCTCAAGTGTATTTAATTCTCGGGAGTTAGTTTCATTTAGGAGGACAGCAAGGATCTGAGGTGAGTAGCTATGGTGAAAGTTATTGGTTATAGAAAGGTCAAGCATCACAATATTACTAGACTAACATTAACATTTTTTTGAGGAAGAGTATACTCTGAATTAGCAATTTATAACATTAATCTAGAACTCAAGGTCCTATGAATGTCTGCTCTTCATTGTCTGATCTTAGAATCTTAAAAGCACTTAGCTTAAGGGCTTGTGAAAGACAGGAGATCAATAGCAATACTGAGAATTTTGTTCATACTTCTCTGTCCAGATAACTTTCCTTGATCTTCTGTAGTTTAAACTTACCGTTACAACTCATTTTTGTCACCAGAATTCTATTTTGTTGGCTTTATTACTTTTTCTGAAAGCAAAGTTGAAACTGAAATTCTTAGGTAAGGCATCCTCCTTGACATTAGCAGCACTGAATATAATTTACAGGCTATTTCTGAGAACCAGACAGTGGTTTCCTTAAATTAATTGCATTTTGAGAAAATGGAACAGGTTATGATCATATTATTTTAACATTTGAAGTACTCAGACAGTATGCTTCATGTCTTCATGTAGAGGTTTATTTAATGTTCTGTTTTATTTACTTTTTTGATATTTTATTATTAGATATAATTGAATGTGTACATGAGTATATTAAATATTTTTAATGATTTTTGTTTTGTTGCTATTTTATGTTTATAAGCTAATGGACATTAAAATGTTTAAATTTTCTTTATTTCACATATATGTGATGTTTATAGAAATATAAAACAAATTGTAATGTTTCTTTGTATCTTTCTACTAGTAAATTAAGTTTGTGATTTTTTTTTCCCCTTGGCTTTTTTTCTCTAGTTTTGCCGGTTGATTGGTAATTAGTTTTGTTACTTATGAAATACTGTATATTGTTTAAATATGACCAGGTTTTTCAGAATTAAGTCAAAGTATTCTGGTGCACAGGATTGAGTGCTATAAATTGGAATATGAATTAGTTTAGGCAGATAACATAATAAATTCAAGTGGATTTTAAAAATGTGAGCATGGAATGATTTATCAATTAACTTGTTACAACATTTGTTACATTGTACTATATTGGTCTTCTGTTAGTAAGTTACTTGGAAGTAGGGATCCCATCTCATTCATTTTTCTATTACTGACAGTGTTTTTTTCTTCTACACATTAAATGCTCAAGAAATAGTTGAACATGGGTGACATTAATTTGGATGAGTTATGAATTACTTATTTGTTATACCCTATTTATATGGAAGAACAAAGTTAACTGCTGTTTTCATAATTTTTGGGGGGAATTTTTTACATTGTTCTATGCTGGATGTTTTTTTGCTCTGCTAGATGTACTATCTACCCTTCATCTTACTCATTCTCTGGAAGGTTGAACTCAAGGGAACAAATCAACAAGGCTTTCAGCTCTCATTGGATTAGGTTCATGGGGTGTCAGGAGACCAAAATGAGGGTGAAAAGTCAGATTGGGGCATTTATTCCCTTGGCTTCTTCTTGGAGGTCCCCTCGTCATGTATCTGAAGATTACTGCTTTTCTTTAAATATATTCCAAATTTGAAACAATTGGAGAACATTCTCAAAATGTTCTGTGACTATCCTGCCTGGTCCTGGAAACCTCTCTTCCTTCTAGTCATCCATTTAGGCCTAGAGGTGGTTAACAGCCTGACTGCTGGTAGCCCTGAGTTTATCTTCTGTTCCCTTAGGAAAAGTCCTTTTGTAAATAAACTTTCCTTGAGTGATACTAATTTGACTGTGTTGTCTAGTTGCCATTGCAACTTGAATGATAGACGTATCTTACCATGACTTTGTTGTAAAACTGCACTCTCTGACTCAATGCTCTATTAACAGAACTTAATTTCCATAAGAGCAGTCACAATTTACAAATCTGGTATAACTGAAGGACTTTTTCAAGGCATAAAGCAAATTTATCAATATTTTTAAGGAAATGGTATCTTTAATCTGTGTACTCTACCATAAAGGGAATGGCAGACCATTTAAAATATTCATTAATACAATAAATAACTGAATACACAGTGTGCCAGGAGCTATAGATACTTCTTTCCTATGATCGAGGTTTAGTAGGTTATGTTCTTCTTCTGAGAGTGTGGGCTGAGATGACTTTCCTGTACCAGTAATATAACTAATATAGGGAAAGCAACCTTGCCATTGCTGTCAACCTAAAGCACTTGTCTAGAATGAATATCATCAGGAATAAATATATTTGTTCACCTGCCTGGCTATTGTATCTATTTCTCAAATGATTTCCCAGTTCAGAGGGGAATAATCACATACTTACCTTCCCAAACCTGTGCAGCTGACAAGTGAGAAAGGGTAATCCAGGCACAGGTATGAAATGGCTTGGCATATGTGGGCGTTTTGTTGGATTTTGACCTGTCCATTCTTTAACATGACTATAGGTTGAAGGTCTGACTGAGATGAAATTTGTATTTTTAACCTCACTCTGGGATTTTGTAATAGGTATTTTATAAACTCAACCTGTAGGGAGTCACTTGTAGGAGCTTTTAGGAAAAGATAATACAATAGAAATCTATGAAAAATAAGTGGGAGAGAGTATTAAATGTAGCAGAAGGATCAAATAAGGGGAATCAATGAGTTTGTTGGTGCTGACAGTAGGGAGATGTTTTTTGTATTCTTAAACAGTTTTTGGGATAGAAGCCTAATTATGATAGTTTGAATAATAAAGGAGAGGCAAGAAAGAGCAGATGGGGGGTAGACTTTTCTTAGGAGACTTACAAGTGAAGGAAGAAGAGGAAAATTTAAGGAGCTACAGTGATACACAGTCACTAGGGATTTTTGTTTGTTTTTTTAAGGATGGAAGAAATTTGGAAATAATTTTAATCTGTAAAGAAAGCCAGTAGCAATCTTGAAAAGTTTAGGAAGGGAAAAAGGAAGAACAGAATATCAGATCAGCTGAGGAAGGCTGAGTCCTGGGCTGGGAAGGACCTTTTGCCCTGTGGTCTAGAGAGAAGATGGAGATGGTGTGGATACATGTCTGTATTCATTACTCAGTAATCATTAACTTGTCAGACTTTTTTTCACCACTGCTCACCAGTTGAAAACATTACATGCTTTTAAATGTTGGGAGGGAATTTGAATCCCTGCTTGAAAAACATATACTAAGGAGTATTCCTCACAATTGAAATCCATGTTGTAAATCTGTACTTGCTCACTGACCAGGATTTTAAAAACGACTTTTTTTTTTTCTGGATGTTTTCTTGTCTCTTATTATAATGGTTTTGGATAGTAGTTCTAAAAGTGAACATGAAGAGGAAGGCAAACAGGGGGAGAGGGATCGTCAGTGTGTGACTTTTGAAACTTCTTTCCAGTGGCTACTACAGTGGAGAACTATTGATTTAGAGCCTTCCAAAAATAAGAATTTCTTTGTTCTCCAGTGTAGGTCTAATTTGGTTGTATTCCCAATCCAAAGCACTGTTAAGCACCATTTGGATTTTCTGCATAAAGCTTTCAACTTTGTCAAAGTGAAATTCCTTGGAAGATTCTTAAACAGTTCATTGGATTTTATGTGTAGATAAAGGGTTTCCTATGGCCTACTGCAAAATCTTGAGGCAACTGCTTTTGGGAGTACCGTGTCAGAACCACATTTTTAGAACTTCTGAATTGGTGGGGCTGTGGTGACATCATGAAGCTCAATGAGTCTGGTTTCATGTGACATGAAACCATTACCTTCCTGTCTCATTTGGAGCCTAAGTGGCAGGGTATTATTATCTCATGGAAACATTTTAGAAAGCAAGTTGTTACAATATCCCAACAATGAGATTCTGATCAAAGGATTTTTTTAGGGGTTTCATTTTCTCTTAACTGTGTATATTTTATCTTTGAGGAAAGGGACACATATGGTTATGCAGCTTAAGCACAATGGAAAATAGTTCAGAGTGTGATTTCCATCTGCTTCCCAGAAGGGTTACCTAGTGGTAGTGAGGTAGTGAAGAGGCCCAAGGCACTTTGATATCACCTGGTTTTTGATGTGTTCATAGAGCTTGCCTGAGCAATTCTTCTTGCTGCCTCCACTTAGCATACCATCTCTTGGTCACAACCTTTCAGCTTGCCCTTATGTATGTCACATACATACAAATATAACAAGAAAACACTGTCCATGCCAGCTGGCACAAGTCCAAGAGGAGGGGCTCTCTAACTGGTCTCCTTTCCTGAACGGTTACTGCTTTGTCATTTGTCTTTACTCCCGTGCCTTTGTTTCTGTTGAATAAGTTTTTTGGCCAATATACTGCTGACTTATTCTCACACTAGGTCTGTTTCTTCATCTGAAAATCAGTGAGGCTGAGTCCCCTATTTTGCCAAGCTTTCTTCCCTCTTACTGCCTTTTTCTTCTATAATCTCCATCCAAGCTGCCAGCATCTAAGAGAGAAATTCAGTGGCAAGTAGATAAATTACACCTGATGTATTTTTTTATGTGGATTTTTATTTAGTCATGTTATTGCATGATTGCTATTATGTGTAGCCTTTACAACCTTAAGAATTTTAGCAACTTGATTTCTTTTATGATCTAAAAAAAATGGATCAGATTATAAGGGGTCTCTAGAGAATTTTAGTTCTTTGCTTCTCTTCAGTGACTGGAAGTATGTGATTATACTATATTTAAGTCAGTAAGACTTTCTTTAAAAAACCTGACATGTATGAGGACCGTATTTAAAATGAGTAAACATAAATAAAATCCATAAAATTAAACCTCATAGTAATGTATTTTCTTGAATTTTAAAAACTTAAGAGCTTATTATGTGCCAGATATTTTACTTAGGGTTGCCAAATGAAGATATTCAAATATCAAATGAAATATTGATAGTACATTATTAATTTAGAAAACAGTATCTGATATCTCCCAGCTGAATAATCTTTTTTAAAGGAAGAATACCAAACAAGATAAAACCATGCTTCATTACTTCTACACACAGACAAGCAAACTCATTTACATCTGAGCTCTCTTAAAGCCTCACAAAACTAAATATTGTCTGTGTTTTGGTAGTGCTCTGCTGTCAGTCACAGACTTACTCTCTGGAGAGTGTTTTTCTCCACCTCCTGCAGATGTTCTTTTCTTATATGGAAACCTTAAAGTGCAAGCATTTTTTTTTAAACATTTTATCTATCTATCTATCTATCTATCTAGGAGAGAACACAAGTAGGCAGAGAGGCAGGCAGAGAGAGGGAAAAGTAGGTTCTCCGCTGAGCAGAGAGCCCCATGCAGGGCTTGATCCCAGGTCCCTGAGATCAGGACCTGAGCTGAAGGCAAAGGCTTAACCCACTGAGCCACCCAGGTGCCCCTAAAGTACAAGCTTCTGATGATCCTGGTAAAAATATTTTTACTGTTTTAAACATCAGTGTTGTACAGATTCAAGATGCATTTGAGTCCATCAGAGAATCAGCAGCACAAAGGTACCAATTTACTTGTTTAATCTGAAATGCTACAAGATGAAAAAAATCACCTTCCTAGTTCCTCTAATTCGATGAACATGAAGTAGCCATCAGAAGAAGAAAGCTACTTGTCTTCACTTAAACTGTTGTTTAGGAATATATAAATCTGTGTTTCTGCTAGAAATCAATTTCCAAAGTGATCTCTGTAGTAAGAAATCAGAGAAATTCTGCTTTATTATCCTTTCTTTTTAGTTAAAAGAAGATATACTCAATGATTTCAAATGGCAGCATACCATGAGTCCATGGATAATATAATATACACATTTTCTTCAACAAAGCTCACTTTAGCAGTAACATGTTAACTTCTAAAATTTCTGTTCTTTGCCATTTTACTCACTATGATGGTAGACTGCTCTTTGCTAATTGCACATTTCTATCCCTGGTTGCCAGATCAGGCTGCCTGAATCTTGAAATGATTGAAAAGGGCAAAAAAAAAAAAAAAAAAAAAATCAACAAAAGCCTTTCCAGCTCCATGAGTTTGGGTCTGTGAGTTTTGTATTGAATGACTCTAAAAACAAGAAGCAATTAGCATTCCCTTGCTTGCTATCAAAATAGCTAACTTGCATAGCTTAAACATTGTATTTTTACCATTATTTATTGCAGGGAATGAAAATGTCTTCTTCTAATCAAGAAGCACCTTTGATTGTCATTCCATTAACCTTTCAGCAAGTATTTTAGTTGTAGTTGCTTACAAACATTGAATTTTTTGTTGTTGTTGTTGGTTTTGTTGCAGCATAAGTCCTTTGCTTTCCAAAAGACTTACTGCTTCAAGATTAGTTTTATAATTCACTAATATGGTGGTTTTGGCAGTTACAGGTTCTGAACAGTCAGAGATGATAATTGAACAGTTTACCTTTTTTTAAGTTTGGGTTTATGTAAATATTTAGACTGAGCCTTTGAGAATAAAACAAAATTTAAGTGACAATACTAACACAAAACTGATGTTGTGGAATGTTTTTGGTTTCCTTTGTTGATTTCCTTTTTTTTTTTTTATGGCTATAAAGTACACTAGTGCTCCCCAAAGTGGATGTATACCTGGATATGGCTGCTTCGATCTAATGGACAGTGCACCCACATAAACAGCCTTTTCCCTGCATTTGTATTAAATAGTCTCTCAGTTGATTTTCTAACATGAGAGAACTGGAAAAGACAAATCCTTGCAAGTAACATTAGTCCACAGATTGGCAAATATTGGAAATAATACCTATTTCCATTCTTAAATCTCCCACAAGAACAGTCACATCGGTGTGGAACAGTGGTCATGTTGGGTTGAGTTAGTGGCAATCTGGGAAAAAGAAAAATTGTCCTATACCTTATTACATCAGAATAAATTATAAATGGATCAAATATTTACTTTAAAATATGACACCATAAAAATACTAGAAGAAACCATGGAGTAAGTGTATTTGATTTAGGAAAAGCTTCTCTAAAAATACAAAATTCAGAAAACAAAAAAATACTGATAAATTCTATCATATACAAATAAAAAATTTTGTCTGGCAGAAACGAAAATTCAAAATACACATAACAAAAATAAGAACTCATTAGCAAGTCATACCAACAGAAAGAGTATTAATTTTCTTAATATCAACAACTCAGCAGAAATAAAAATAAGAAAACAACTACCCAACTACCCATTGCAAAATGGGCAAAGGGTATGCATTGATAGTTCCTAGAAAAAAATTTCTTAAAAATCTGAAATTATTCAACTTTATTCCTAATAAAGATAAAGGCTATCTAAGAAGACTAAAATAACATATGTTCATGTATAAAATAGGCAAAATCATGTGAATTTGATAACAAGATGTGTTAAGAGCATGTGAAGAACCAAGCATTTTCACCTGTATGGTAATATAAGACTATGCAACTCCCACAGAAGAAAGTTTGGCATTATCAAAATTACTACTGCTTGTACTCTTTAGCTTAGTTATTCAGTGTCTAAAAATTTATCTTACATACTCATATATACATGGTATGAAAATAAATTTATTCATTGGGATAATGAAAGATTATAAACAACCTAATTGCTTATAAGTTATGGACTGCTCTAAATAAGTTCTTATATTGCCATATTATGGAATACTGTGCTGCATTAAAAAAAATAAATAAAATGACTCTATATGTACTATTATGGAAAGACCACCAAGATATATTAAGTAAAAATATCAAAGTGAAGAATGGCACTGTAGTATCTAAATACTGATAATGAAAATGTGTGTTTATGTGTATACATGTGTAAATATCCATAAGATCTCTAGAAGAATATCCCTAGTTGAAACCTAAATATGTAGTTGCTTCTGAGAATGGGAGCTGAGTAGACTGAAGGTTAGAAGAAGTATCCTATTCTACATCTTAAAAATTGTGAATTCTAAATACTTCTAATTCAAAGATTGAACATACACACAAACCCACACCCCACATGCACACTGCCAGAAACAGAAAAACTCGGTGCATTCATTTCTCAAAACTCTTACATATGATTCTAGTTCTTTGTAACATATGAGTCTTTAGTTTAAGATAACCATGAAGTCGCCATAATCCTGTGAAGATAGTTAATACTTTACCAACAATATAGAGAATGTACTGTAGAAAGTCTTTATAAATTCTTACATATGCTGAAACACTTGTACTATTGCATTCACTTAAGACAAAGTAGTAAGCTAGACTTCGCTCACTGAAACAAAGTGAAGGAGGATTTAAGAAAAGTTTAGGAATAAGGAGCTAGACAACATGGTCTAAGATGGCATTTAGAGAAGGGTTATATGTTAAAGTATATCCCAGACCTCAGATGAGTGTGACATAATAGGATTTGGGAAATAAGAAATCTATTGCTGGCTTTGTCTTTTAGTAACCATCCCTCCCATCTCGGGTGTTTTCTATCACCTTTTGGACCTCAGTGAAAGAAGGGATCATAGGAGATGATCTTGAAGATCTTAAGAATCTAATACTGTTATTCTGATATAATTGATAGGTTTTTCACTGTATGCAATATGTTAGGATTCAAGCAAGCATCTTTATATTGTGATGAATTGGACAAGATAAACACCATAAAAATTAATAGCTTTGTTTCAGACATCTTAATGATTTATATAATTAACTCTAATGATAGCCTAATGCTAATAGATTTTTTTTTCCACTGAAGTATGACTTTTATGTTTAACATGTAAATGCTATATGTGACCTAGTGTTTATCACATATAGTAAGTTTTATAGGGTATAAAGGTCATAAATATTCATGGTTTTAATTTCCAGTCTGAGAGATGCTTAAATCTTCCAGGATTTGCTAGAAAGCATATCAGAGAAATGATAACATATTTATGGGTTTTGAAGCATCGATAGAAGTATCCAACAGTAGTTGTCCAGGGCCAAGAATTGGGTGGGAATGGCCAGCAATGTTAAGAGGCATGAAAGACAATCAAACATGTAGAGACCTGCAGTTAGTTGGGAATTTACAAAATATTAAGTACAATAAAGGAGTAGGAGGAAGTTTAGGGAAGGGAAGATATTAAAGAACATGTTGCTGCCTGTAAAGGACTTAGGTTGTTTTAGCAGTGATAAGTCACTTCAGTTTTTAAAGTAAGTGAATAGTAAGCATTTTAGATAGGTTTTCCGATCATTATAGTGCATGGACTTGGAAAATGGGAGATGGGAGGCAGCTAGACCAATAAGGAAACTGTAATAGTAGATAAATCTAAAGACATGAATGATAAATGCATGAACTAAGGTAAGATCAGACTCTTAAAATTGCATGTAGGGATATCTGGCTGTTTACTATGGTGTGAGTTTATTTTAACTAAATCTTGGGGATTAGAAGGAAGTAATGACTTCTCACAACAGCAGCATTTTCTTTCTCTCTTCTTCCTTTTTTTTTTTCTCTCTTTTTCTTTTCCTTTTTCCTTTCTGGTTCTACTAAAATGGAAATAACATTTACAGGTATTTCTTTCAGGTTTCATGACCTCCCTTCACATTTTTGTCAATTTGTTTGTCTATATTATTTGGTTATTATTTTTTTGCTAATGACTTGATAGAAAAAACATTTCATATTATAGTCTCTAAAACTAGCTGTAGATAACGTTCTCCCTCACACAGATAGTTAAAAAAGAAAAAAAAGGCATTGACAGCAGGAGCAAGCTGAAGATGGACCTGTTGAAACTGGGGATCAGGATTAAGTTATAAATGCAGTCAACCTTGATGAGCCCCCCTTGGCTGACCTAGACATCAATATTTTTCTTCTTACTTTCTCTTGCCTATCCTGAATGACATACATGAGAAAAGCTGCTTCAAAAGAAGTAGAAGGAGTATGTGTGATCCAAATGAAAAGAATTCCTTTTAAGCAGTATTTCGAATTCTTACTTAGAACTTTATTTAGTAGGCTTTATTTTTTCAGTAAATTCTGCATTTAAGTTAAGACTCTATTAGATAGCCCCATAAAGAGTATTAGACAAGTTATTTGCCTGGACCTCTAAGACCTATTGAACTGTGTTGAAAATATTCTCCCAATTAGAAGCTGGTTCTTTAGCTTGGTTTCAGGTGCAATCAACATTCCTACAAGTGGAACCATAAAAGTAGTTGAAACATTCAAAATTGTTACCATCATTTCTACTTTAGGGTACATATTCATCACACTATTTCTTTTAAAGGGAGTTATTGAGTGAGGTCATAACTCACTAAACTTTTTTTCTGGCATCAAATGCCAAAAAAAGTGTTTCGGAATCTTTTTTCTTTGTGTTCATTCCAGCTACTTGTGACGGATCACTGTGTTTCTGAGTTGTATATTTGCTTTTCAGCATTGATGCTTCCTTAAGTAAGAGAAAGAACAATATTTGAACACCAGAGATAGTTTGGCTTCTTGTTTCCCATTCTCTCTCTCCATCTGCACAAGATAGTAAAACACAGAGATAGACACACAGAGACAGAGACATGCACATGCGATCAAAAATCTTGATCTGTTGTTTACCCTTTGATATTTTAGCTAGGAACAAATAAATGAATCAGCAGCCTTGCCCTCTTGAATGAAGGTAGCATTTTGCTTCTGGGGATGTCTAACCTATCGGCACCATCAGAGCTAAACATGTGCTTATAATGTCAAACATTATTTTCTTGCAATACCAAATACACCAAAAGTTAAAGTTGTTGAACCTATGGGTTAAAAAATAGAATCCAGTGAAATTACATTCTGCAAAAAAATTATTTTGTCTTGATTGTTTCAGGATTTGTTCTATGTCCCTGTCACTGTGGATATCATTGCTTACACTGTGACTTAGGTGATTAAAGGGAGACAGCACTGGATCTTTGCATTGCTGCTCCTTATATCCTCTGTAGTGTGTATATCATTCATATATTTGAGACTGAAAGTAAGTAAAAACTGCAACTCAAAGTGGTTAAAAATGAGGACTTTTCCCCCCCCCATTTAACAGAGAGTCCAGAAATTGGGAAGGCTCCACACAGGAAATTAGTAGTTAAAATGTCATTTCAAGTATTCAGGTTAATCTTTTTTCTTTACTCTGTCACATTTAAAGTCAGGTTCCTCTTAAGAGGGGTACTCCACCTTTTGGTTGCAAGATGGCTACTAGTGGCCTTTGAGTCTAGGTGCCTCCTCATTAGTGTTCAGCAAGAGAAAGAGTAGTGTCTCTTTCCCAGAAAGTCTGTGAAACCCTGTTTATGCATCCCATTGACCCAAATCGATTTACATCTATGAGTCAGCAGAATGGATGCTGGTGAGTCCAATTGTTTACCACAGTGGGAAAGTCTTTATGTAGGCTGAGTAGCTGGAACATTTAAATAGGAGTTCACCAAAAGTCTAGGAATAACAAGGGAAATAAATATAGCCAATTGGATATTCTGGTTGTATAATCGGCCTTACTTATCTTTTGCTTGGAGTACCTGGCAAGATTCTTCCCTGAATATTCCTACTTCTGTTACTATATATAAAGATGTCTGTACCTTATGAAGGAAATCAAACCCATATTCTTTGGGGCTGGAATAAGTAATCTCAGCAGACAACGGCTGGAACCAGAAACTCTAGCTGTCCTTCTTTAAGTCCAGGAATATCTAGACACTGGTATATGTGGGTAACTGTGTAACTGTGTAACTCTGTATACGTGGGGGGTGGTTCGCATGCGTGTGCACGCACAGAATTTAGGGAGAGAAAGGAAAATCATTGGCCTCCTGTAATTTGTCATTTGTCAAACTGACGTTGAAATGAATATTTGGGGCATTACATGGTCTCATTTCATAACTCTGAAAAATATCAGGGTATATTAGAGATATAATAACTGTGGTGTTAAAGCACTTTATCATAATAAGCAACCCATAGTAAACTGATTATATGTAATGTTTTTATACTGGGTAGAATTCTAAAGTTGAATCATAGCCATGAAACACTGCTTTTATTTTGTTCAAATAAACATGGAATATTTTAGGTCCAGTGAGAAAGAGTCCTATAAGAAAAAAAAATACACATTTCAAATGACTCAATGGTAAAGCCACCTAAAAAATTTCACAAAATAGCATTAGCCCTTGGAGAACTTTAATTTAGGGATATATTTGAAATTAGGCTGTGATCTAGTCCCAATTGAACAATTGCTATTACCAAATAAAAAAAAAACTTATCAATAGTAATTGCTTTTAGAAATAAAAAAACCATCTAGTCAAAAAATGAGCCAGTAGTTGTCATAGATCATTCTCACACTCAAAATCTTAAGATATATTTATAAATGCTTTATTTGACTCATTGAAAATAGTTTTATCCATCTTCATTGACTTTGGTGCATTTGGCCCACTATAACAAAATGCTATAAACTGGATAGTTTTATAAACAAATTTATTTCTCACAGTTCTGGAGGCTGGAAAGTCTAAGATCTAAGTGCCAACATATTCCGTGTCTGGTGAAGAAGGCACTTGCTGGGATTGCTTTTTTAGAGAGCACTACAAACATTCAGATCTTAGCAGTATGTTACCTTTTTATAAAGTCCCCCAGAACTGATACAAGTGAGTAGTATTATCAGAAAGAATTCAAGGAAACAAAATAAGAGCTTAGGAATATTCTTCTGGAGAGATGTGTACAGCATAAATGAAAGAACATCATTAAAATAATCTTAGTAATTACAAGTAAATTTTTCTCAAAAAGTCCTATAGATGACAAGTTTTATTCTTTTAGTAAAAAGTTGTTGAATATAATTTTTTGTGTTGTTGAATATAATTTTCCGGGCACTATTACCTTTCGAAGAGATAAGGTCTTCTCATGGAGGGGAACTGTGGTTGTGGGAGGGGGACACATATAAAAATTGTTAAATGATCAAGGCAATTTCATACAGAGACAAGTAGAAAGAAAGAAATAAAACAATGTAAGCAAAGAGAGTTTCGAGGAGAGATTGGCCAGTTAGACCTATAGTAGGGCTTCTTCACTGAGAATTGATGCTGGTGCTGAGGCTGAGATACACAGATCTCATTAATAAATATGCAGAGGGCCCAATCAGATATTTTAGACATCTAGTAAATACATCAGTGGGAAAGTATGCAATTTTACTAATAGTCAAAGAAATAAAAAATCAAAATGCACAAATTATACTTCAAATCAGGAACAAATAAGTAATAAAATATACTCTGAACTGTTAAGGACACAGTATAACTAGGGTTCTCTTTAACAGTAGGAGTCGAGAATAAAAACATCCAGACACTTTATCCATTAGTCTCTCTGTGAGTACCCTTGTTGAGGAATAAATAGAAAATATGGGTAAAGTATCAGCAGGAAGATGTTTATTGTAGCATTAATTTATTTGAGGTAATTAAAAACAATTTAATCATTCAATTTTATTGAAGTTAGTACATTTTGTTAATTTTTTAAAAGATTTCATTTATTTGTTTATTTGACAGAGAGAGACAACAAGAGAAGGAACATAAGCAGGGGGAATGGGAGAAGGAGAAGCAGGCTTCCCACCAAGCAGCGAGCTCAATGTGGGGCTTGATCCCAGGACCCTGGGATCATGACCTGAGGGGAAGGCAGAGACTTAACGACGGTGAGCCACCCAGGCACCCCAAAGTAAGTAAAGTTTAAAGAATCTACTTATAATATGCATCAGTAAAATGGTTATTTTAAAATTTATTTAAAAACTGAGCAACAGTGTAAAGAGGAAATGAAGTGAAAAACAAAAGCAGAGTATTTCTTAATTTGTTACTACTTGACTATCAAGTTATAATCAAATAAAAATTTTTCTAATTTTCTGTCCTAGAATCTAATTTAGTTGATAGTAAATCAGCACGAATGTGATAAAATTCCTCACTTTCTTCTGCTTTTCTAATCTCCTTACATGGGGTCTACTGATACCCTTCCATGTTTCTCCTATTCTTCCAGCTAGTGTTTCAGTTTTGAAGGACTCTAATTCTTCAACACCACCATTTACTGGGTTTCAGAATCCATGTCTCAGCCACAGCTGATGTATTTCTAAGGTTCTCATTCCAAACCCTAGCTCTCTGTAGTCATCAGAATTTTGGTTTCTGTAAAACAGATTTTTTTCACCCCATAGTGTTACTCCTGTGGGTCTATTATGTTACATGGCAAAAGGTAAGATAAAGAAAAAGATAAAATAGAGATTATGAATTAGTCGACCCTAAAATAAGGAAATTAATCCTGGATTAGCCATCTAGATCTAAGATCCTTTAAAATATTTTAAATTCCATGTTCATTAGAAGTAGAAGAGGAAGGCAGAGAGATTCAAAGCATGAGAAGAACCCCATACACTGCTGCTGGCTTTGAAGATGGAGGGAGCCACAAGTTGGAGAGTGAGGCAGACTTGAGAAGCTAAGAACAAGTCTCAGAGAACATGCTAACAAGAAAGCATGAATATCTGTCATAAAATTGCATGAAATTAAATTCTGCCAACAACCTGAATAAATATGGAAGCTTATTCTACCCCAGAGCTTCCAGATAAAAGCCAAGGATGGCCAAATCCTTGACTTTGGTCTTGTGAGACCCTGAGCAGAGAACCAGTGGAGGCACATTGAGCTCAGACTTCTCACCTAAGGAAATGGTGAGGCAATAACTGGTCATTGCTGTAAGCTAGTGGGTTTATGGTTATTTAAGACAGTCATAGAGTCTCCTTTTTTATTTTATTTATTTATTTATTTATTTATTTATTATTTATTTATTTATTTATTTATTTATTTATTTATTTATTTATTATTTTTGATACAGTCTCCTTTAATGATGGAACCAAATAAGGAAGTTTTTTACCTCCTGGGTTAGCTATAGGCAGGAGACTGCCTTGATCTTTATTTAATGTGATATTCTACACATATCTAAGTTATCCAATTATTCTCTACATTGCTGCAGCCATAATATTGATTGATATCCCTTCACAAGAATAATACCTAATAAACCAAGCACTTTAAAAGTTAACCATCTCTCTCCATAGAACACTAGCTAATAGCTAGCACTAGCTAGCATCAGGCCATCCATTCCTACTATATGTCAATATGATATGAATGTAGGGCTAGTTGATTGCCCAATAAAATGATAAGTCAGAAAAAGACGTAAGGTTTCATAAAGGTGGTAAAAGTGATATTGAGACTTTGCAAATTGTATCTTGCAGAATTAGACCATTTAACTATTGAGGAAAGAAGAAATCAAGGCTGATGGTAGGATGGTAGATTGATACCAAGTGAACCTTTTTTTCCCCTGGTACTAATGACTAATTATGTGTATTTAACCAGCACTTTTTGTAGTGTGCCAGTTGCCCTTGATTTAATTTTCTCTGGTTCCACATCCAGTCATCATCCCACCTTTCTAGGGATAGGATTCTGTTAAGTCTAGTCCTTTGAATGGATTTCTACTACCATTTTGGCTTTCAAGTGTCTCGACCATTATGTTCTACCCGTTACTACTGTGCTCCAGCTGCTAAGTCGAACCTCCTCATATCAATGGTTACCTGAATGAAGCATGATTTTGCCACATCCATTAGTTCTGCTGCAAACCCCACTAGTTTTCCTTTTCAGGGTAGCTTCTCTGCTGGTTGAATAAAGGCACTCACACCCTCCCTAGTGAGACCTGGGCAGCACATCTCTGCGCATTTCCAGATTCTATCCTCTTCTCAGCCATCCCTAAGTTACTAAGATGCTGGAATGACCTTTTGAAAATGTTTTTATTTTTATTTATCTACCCTGCATTCCCTTGTAGATAATTTTTGCTTTAATGTACTTGCACTGCTTTCTGAAGATAAAAACAACTCCTTTGTGTGGCAAAGACTGTGCCCTATCTGTTCCCTTTTTCTCTTCATGAAATAGAGCTATCCCACCCTCAGTATTAGCTGGCCACATGCCCACCCTGAAGACAGATGGCTAAACTCCCTTATAATTGGGTGGGCCCATCTGACTAAAGTTTGGCCAATGGGAAATAAGAATCTTGCAGAAAGTGTCTTAATGGGATAGGGCATCCTCTCCGTTCTTTTTCTGTTATTGAGTGGAATATGGACATGGTGACTAAAGTAGGTCAGTCATCCTGGACCACAGCATTGAAACAACAGGACATAAGGAGCCTGCAGTTCCTTATGATTTTGGACCTACCTATCTAGCCCTGGACTTGCTAAATTTTGATGAGACAGAAAAAAATTTCCCTTCTTATTTACCATGTGGATATTTTGGGTTTTCTGTCACTCAGCAAAATATGATCCTAAATCGATACACTCTATATTACTAATTTACTTAGTGTCTAAAATGACTCTGATTTCTTCCTTCCTTTTTTTTGGTCTATGCTGCTGTTGCTTTTCTCCTCCTCATATTCCACTCTCTCCTTCTCCATATATTAAGGAAAACTTTTTTGTCAATTTTAAGAGAATCTGTTTCAAAAACAAGGAAGTAAACCAGTCTATGGGCAAATACCTGTGGTGCTACCATTTCAGCCTTCTCATATGCCCCTATGAGGCTCCCCACTCTGCACTGGCAGAGATCATGGTGATAAGCATACAAAGCAGGCTATTTATAAGTGAAGGGTGGTTGATAACCATTCACTCTTAATTCTGAAGTATTACGTCCTGCGTACTGTAATGGATATAGTACATTTTAATGGGTAAAATTACTTTTTTATCAAACACTTTCATGTGTTTAGCAATACTAGATGGACCTTCAACAAAGATCTATGCCTTTTGTGTTTCTGAACACCTCAAAGAATAGTTGATAGGTTATTCAAGAATAGAAAGGCAGAGAGAAGTAGCCTCTGCGCATGAGCCAAACTGCCCTGTTGTATTTCCTCATCTTTTAACTATTGAGGCCTATGGAAGGGTGGTTCCACATGGTGGACTTGTGCTTGGGTCAGTTTTAGTGCCGTGTCTGAGACTTTAGGGAAAGCCAAGAGAAGCATGACTAGTACTTCGATTGGGAAGAGTGTATTACTCTGCGTGTCCTTGTGTGTGACCTTATACTAAAAACATCAGTCAGTGACAATGGATAGTGTTTTCCAACAATGACTATGTAAAAATAACAAAACATTCATTATTTGGATGATTACTTTTGAAAGCAACATATGATAGAACAGAAAGAATACATAACCTTAAACCAAAATTGAAAGAATTTTTAAACTACCTTTGTGAGATGTAGCTATCTGGATATAGCTTATAACTTCCTGGTTATCAACCTTGATCCAGGAAGGAAATTTAGAATACCTTGTACAGCTATGGATGGTATGTCCTGGTGTGTCTGACTTATCTTTGTTAGACCTACCAGGACAAGTTAAACACTCAGGTGAGTTCCTGAAACACAGGCACTTTGTTTAGTTGCTTGGTTTGACTGCTAAATAAAAGGTTGAAACTTTTACAATAGAATGAGGAAGTTGTTCAATGGGAATAAAAAAAAGTAACTTTGACAAAGAAAAAGTAAAAGATACTTAGATTTAGCTGTCTACTGGTCTGCCCTCAACTTCGGCTCTAGTTTCTAGTACAGGAAGTGGAAGAAGTAAGGTGAGACTAGTGATTCTGGTTAATCTTTTATTTTTTTCAAAGTAGTTTTTATTTTCTTCATTCTTCTATCCATGAATTCCATTTAATTTTCTTTCTTTTTTATTGTGGTAAGAAACATTTACCATGACATCTATCCTTCCAAGAAATCTTTAAGTGTGTAGTTCAGTATTGGAACTGTAGGCACACTATTGCAGAACAAATATTTAGAACCTATTCATCCTGCATAACTAAAACTATATGCCCACAGTGTGTAGGAATACAGTTGCATACTACATAGTGAATCCCCATTTCCCCCTCCCCAGCCCCTGGCAACCATTATTCTATTCTATGTTTCTAAAAGTTTGAGTCTTTTATTTTTTTAAAGATTTATTTATTAGAGCACATGAGCAGCGGGAGGGGCAGAGGAAGAGGGAGAAAATCTCAAGCAGACTCCAACTCTCTGCTGAGCGTGGAATCTGATCTCACCACCCTGAGATCATCACCGGAGCTGAAATCAAGAGTTGGCTGCTTAACCGACTGAGTCACCCAGACACCCCAAGTTTTGACTCTTTTAGATACCTCGCATAAATGGAATCATGCAGCGTTTGTCCTTCTGTGACTGACTTATTTCACTTAGTATGATGTCCTTCAGGCCCATCCATGTTGTCACAAATAGCAGGATTTCTTTCTTTTTTGAGGTGGATAATATTCCATTGAATGTATATACCACATTTTATGTATCTGTTCATTTGTCGAGGGATACTTAGATTGTTGCCATATCTTGGCTATTCTAATTCTGCACTGAACATCGGAGTACAGGTATCTTATGGAGTTTCCAGGTTCAACTCTTTTGGATATATATGGTTAATTTTTTATTCCTTAAATTCTGCTACTCATCAGATAAAACTGCTTCCCAATGCCCTGTTTTCTTCTGCTTTTCTGTAGGTAGCAAACTAGGGTGGGAAGAGAGGGTTGCAATTCTTGTCAGTTTTCTTCAGTGTCACATTTGCCATGTCCTAATGCCTTACTGCTGTCGCTTGAGCCTACTGATCTCATTCTCAGGAAGAGAAAGGATATTGTTTCTTAAGAATAGATTTAACAGTTCCTTCTTGTATTTCTCATATGGGGAAAGAATTACTGTGTCTCTATACTTTTCCTAGGGATCTTAGTTGAATAAGATGTTTCTGAACTACAGAATCTCAGTCCAATCTGACAACCTTTATGAAGAAATGGTCATTACATATGGGAATTGGCAGCACCTTATAAACCCAAAGTTAGGTTTTTGTGTTAGACCTCTTCCACCTGGAAGGGTACTTATTAGTTCTGTGGCTTCAGAGAGACTTCTAAATAGAGATTCCATTGCTGACTGTGTGGCAGGCATGGACCTGAGTCACACCATCTGGGAGAATTATCCTAATAATCTGTTTATTTAAATGATGCCCATGTTCCTTGCTAACTGTCACCTCCCTGAAGTCAGGGTTTGTGTCTGCCTTATTCATATTGTTACCTTCAATGGCTAGCACTGTCCTGGCGTTTTAAATAGGTGCTGAGTCAATTTTGTTTTTGAATGAATGAATTATTTTAAGAGGAAAGTGTAGGAGGGCCCTTGAACTCTCCAGAACAGGCATTTCCAATATAGCTTCAGACAGCAATGTGGGAATAGAGGATACCCATAGTATATAAGTAATTGCATTTTGTTATAAAAATATTTTTTTCAATTTCAGTTTATGAATTATTTTTTTCTGTAAGAAAAAAGGGACATCAAGGAAAATCAATTTAGCAGTATTTAGATGAATAAGTTATTACACATAGATGGATTTCTTTTAACATTATGGATTAGATTCAGTCAAGCATATGGTAAGATATAGTAAAACATTCTTAGCATAACTAAAATCTTACTTTTATTGCTATTTACTTTAAGGTTGCTATTCCTTTCTGTAGGCCCCTTATAAAGCATCAAGATTTTATGGAATTCATAGTCACTTTAAATGACGTCATTGGCTTTTAGCTACTATACATGTTAGCTCTGCTTATCTTTAAGATGATAAAGGGAATAAGACAAAGAAAAATCTGCCTTTATAGGCAGGTTCATCTAAAAGAAGCTCCAAATTGCTGATTATCTAGTAACAACATGTATGAAACAGCATCTGTCAGATTTTCAAACTCTTTGCTGAAAAATTTCTAATTATTTTTCCAATTCTTATAGTTTGCCTAAGAATTACTTTTTGTCCATATCAAGATCATTTCATAAAAAATTTCTGTGACTGGCAACAATTAATTTGTTCAGTTTATCTTCCCAAAGTGAGAAAATTCCCCCTTTTAATACTTTTTTTCTTCTCATCTACATGTCTCATAAATAAGCATTCAGAAAATTCTAAACAAAACTTTAAGAAAAATTGTTGTATGTACATTGGTTTCCTTCTTTAGTGTCATGCTAATATTCCACCATCAGCAGTCATTTATTTTTTTTTAATTTTTTTTAAGATTTTATTTATTTATTTATTTATTTATTAGGAAAGAGAGAGAGTGAGAGAGAGCATGAGAAGGGAGAAGGTCAGAGTGAGACGCGGACTTCCCATGGAGCCGGGAGTCCAATGTGGGACTCGATCCCGGGACTCCGGGATCATGACCTGAGCCAAAGGCAGTCGCTTAACCAACTGCGCCACCCAGGCGCCCCATCAGCAGTCATTTAATAAGAGTAGGACCAGTACTTCCTACTTGGGAGTGATAAGTAGTCATTAAAGAATTTAGCATGAAAAAGGGTGAAACTTAGAATATCTCTAGAGATGCTTTCTTTTACAGTGAGCATTGTTTCCTTTCCTCAGTTGTAATTTTATCCATTTAGGCTCAACTTAATAAGGCCCTGATGTTATATATGAAAGATCAAATTATGTAACTACCTTTGTTAGGCCAAGTTCTCAGGACAAGTCTTCCTGCTGAGAAATGAGAGACACAGGGCTCCTTTTGCCCTTAATGCTGGTGGTAAATACAAACCAGAGCAGAAAGTGATTAAGTGCAAGACTTTTTTTTTTTATGGCACAATTAAGTGTTTTATAACTCATGAAAACTGAATTAAGTAGGTTTTGAGGAGGAAAAAACAGTATAATAAAATCAGGAGAAAAAAAAATCTGCCATCATATTTGTCCTTGAATGCTAGATAGGAACCTGTGATCTTTTATGCAGTGTTTCTGAAGGAGCCACTAACATGCTTCTCAGAACATCAAGTCCTGGCATAATGACAGGACCTTGTCACAGGTTCCAGATAGGTATGTGATCTTGGCCCTTATTCCCAACCTGCTGTGGAAGTCCACGGCCACTGATAATGTGCAAAAGATTAGCATAGCATGTTAAAAAATATTTTTAGATCTCACCTAATTAGGAAAAAAGACCATGTAAATTGTTGGTTAGTTCTGAGTAATTTATAGGGTTTATGTATTCAGTACATTCGTTCATTGCTTTCACATGTTAGTAGTTATCCACCCACTGTTCCCTCTGAATTGCATCTTAACAAGATTATGCTCCTTTTTCTAATTTATTGAACTAGCATGGAATATATTTATATAAAAATTAGCTTCTTAAATACTTCCTTGATGAAAAACATAGCTGTTGTAATTTTATTATGAGTTTTAATCAGGGAAAAAAATGACCTTTGAAATTTTCTTCTATCATTTTATATTTTGTGTGCATGTGCTTCTCTCTCTTTATATGATTAGAAATCTTTGTGATTTAATTAAATTTTAAATAGAAAACATGTGACAGGACAGCAAAAGTTTATTTTGTAAGAAAAATCTTAAGGAATCAGTTTATAAATTAATATGACTAACAGAAGACCTGTTTTCTCTGAAAACACTATTTCTTCCGGCATAGTGCATCTACTTTGCAATACAATGCATTGTGATTTTCTTTTGATTTAGGAAAAAAATCCTCTGAAGTGAATCCAAAAATGCCCTGCACTTAGTTTCTTTTGATGCAAGGTTCCAAGCCTTTTGGGGATCCACTGTAACTGTTGTCAGTCAAACAAATACCTTTTCATACCATGTCCAAAATACCAATTTAGGAAGATATTTATCTGATAAGGGAAAGCTTTTTTTTTTTTTTTTTTTACCCTTGCCTCCTGAAAGATTATAAGAACCCATGTGCTGGACAGAAGGTTTCAATAAACTGGTACCCCTCAAATTTTATAAGAATATAAGAGAAGTAAAAAGTTTTTCTTGATCTTATTAGGGTCACTGGCTGGGTCTGAAAATTAAGTTGACAAAGATAGAATAATAGGAAAAAAGCATAGAAATATATTTACTGTAAGTTTTATATAACATGGGAGCCTTTATCAATAAATGAAGAAATGGTTAAGTCTGAGTATTTCAGTGCTAGATTTGATAAACAGTGGACAGTTTTGGAGAAACATAAAAGGGGAAAGAGTATGAGCTAAGTGTAGTAAACTTGGAGAAACTTTGCAAGATCAATTCATTTACATCCTTCTTTCTATTCCTTTTTCTTGGAGATAAGGATATTCCTTTTCTTTGGGTATAAGGAGGACATCTTTCACATGAGAATCTTATGACCTCCTTCTGTGAAAGATCAAAGAGTCCTTCCTGAACCCACGATTTTCTCAAGTCATTTTTTATAATACTCAATTTGCCAAGGTATCATATTTGAGAGTATTGGGTTCTGAACCTCCTCAAAAGTACTCACTTGGGGATGTTGCTAAATGAGTATATTTAAGCTGCAACACCAAAGATTCTGATCTGGACAAGTGTATGAGAATATTAGGTACCCCCAAGTGATTCTGGTTCCTGTTCCAGGAACCACACTGAGAATGCTAATTAAATTACTAATGCAGTTATTTATTTCTATGGCAAGATGGTAACTAGCTAAAATAATGTCTATTAGAAGAAAGAAATTACAATATAGTATGTTTGGTGGTGATTTTTCTAAGTTAAAGTTGGCAGAGAGTCAAAATTTGAGGTTAAAAGGGAATACAGGACAAGGAGCATAGAAAGATTAGTTTTAAAATGTGTATGCTTTTTTTTTTTTTTTTTTAAGATTTATTTGAGAGAGAACACAAGCGGGAGGGGCAGGGAATGGGAGAGGGAATCTCAAGCAGACTCCATGATGACTGGAGCCCACATGGGGCTTGATCTCATTACCCTGAGATCATGACCCGAGCCAAAAGGAAGAGTCAGATGCTTAACTGACTGTGCCACCTAGGTGCCCCATTTTTTTTTTTTAAGTAATCTCCATACCCAACTTAGATCTTGAACTTAGAAACCTTGAGATCAAGAGTCACATGTTCTAGCAACCATGCCAGCCAACTGCCCCTGGAGATGCTTTTTTAAAAACAAATCGGAAAGGGGTGCCTACGTGGCTCAGTGGGTTAAAGCCTTTGCCTTCAGCTCTGATCATGATCTCAGGGTCCTGGGTTCGAGCCCGGTGTCGGGCTCTCTGCTCGGCGGGAAGCCTGCTTCCTTCTCTCTCTCTGCCTGCCTCTCTGCCTATTTGTGATCTCTCTCTCTATGTGTCAAATAAAGAAATAAAGTCTTTAAAAAAAGTCTGGTAATAAAAAGTTGAATTGGCATAACTGGCATACATCAAAACAATCATTTTTTATTCTTGTTCATAGAACAAAATAGTTGACATCAGGGGGATTGTGTTTCAGAAGTATAGGTAATTAAAGAGATTAATTGGTCACAAACATTGCCAGTTTCAACCACTTCATCATGCAGTTATTATCCTCAACCCCTAAAGGTGATATTTTCTTTTCCATGGTTTTCCATTTCAGTGGTTTTTCAGTGCCAGCTGGGCATATCATAAACAGGGGTTGAATTACAAGTTTTTTGTTTTTTGTTTTCCGAAAGAAACAACTATTGAACCTTAGAAGGAAAAGGAAACTGTATTTCAGAGAAAAGGAAATCATGTATTTCAGTGGTTCTGTTTAATATAAGAATCTGACTTGTAGAATGATTGTTTCTCCAACTTTCCTAGAAAGCACAGAGCCTGGGGCAAAAGTTTATGTGATGCTAATTTATTGGGGAGTACCATCTCGGAGAAGCTAGATTTGGAAGACCAGAGAAGGAGGGACTGGGTCACCCAGATGGCCATCTCTTGGTACCAAGTTAAACCAATGGCTTGGTTTTTCAGGACCATATTCTGAGACAACATATGAACAAATGTTTCTCAAAACAGTCTGCCCAGGGGTAGAAGAGAGGAAATTTTCCTTTGGCTTTTACCTCTAAATGGTTAAAATTTTGTTTGAGGGCTGTCAGTCCTCTTGTATTGCCAGGTTGCATACTTCACCAGCAGTAGAGAAACCCGGGGGGCAGGAAGCCAGAGTGGTGTGATGGAGAGACTAGAAGCTTTGTGCTCCTGTGGGGTTGGTAGCTGTGTGGAGCTCTTGCAGTTTGTTGCCTTGGCAATGCCTAGAGTAGAACATAGTCCAAGACAAGTGATGCAGGAGAATCTTAGGAGACATAGAAAAATCTGATCCAGGGACTTTCTCTCTGGTTATGATAGATCCACGACTAGAACATACTTGCAGGAGATACATTAAAAAAAAAAAATCTGGAGACGCCTGGGTGGCTCAGTCATTTAAGTGTCTGACTCTGGATCTCAGCTCAGGGTTTCAATCTCACGGTCATGAGTTTAAGCCCTGCATTGAGCTCCATGCTGGACATGAATCCTACCTAACTTAAAAAAAAAAAAATCTAGGGACAAACTTAGTGGCACATTAGATTAAGCATCCAACTATTGGTTTCAGCTCAGGTCATGATCTCAGGGTCCTGGGATTGAGTTCCAGGCTCCATCCTCAGTGTGGAGTCTGCTTGAGAGTTTTTTTTTTCTTTGTCCCTCTACCCCTCCTGGTTGTTCTTTCTCTCTCTAAAATAAATAAATAAAATCTTAGAAAATTTTTAAAAATCCATCCCTCCACCCCTCCTCTCTGAAACCCTTGTTTCCCAGAATCTCTCACGATTCATCTTCCCCCGATTCCCCCCTCGCTTTAATTTTTCCCTTCCTTCTCCTGATGTCCTCCATGCTATTCTTTATGCTTCATAAATAAGTGAAACCATATGATAATTGTCTTTATCTGCTTGACTTATTTCACTTAGCATAATCTCCTCCAGTTCCATCCATGTTGATACAAAATTTGGGTGGTTATCCTTTCTGATTGCTGAGTAATATTCCATTGTATGTATGGACCACATCTTCTTTATCCATTCATCTGTCGAAGGGCATCTTGGCTCCTTCCACAGTTTGGTTATTGTGGACGTTGCTGCTATGAACATTGGGGTGCATGTGGCCCTTCTTTTCACTATATCTGTATCCTTGGGTGCAATTGCTGGGTCTTGGGTAGCTCTATTTTTAATTTTTTGAGGAACCTCCACACTGTTTTCCAAAGTGGCTATACCAACTTGCAGTCTTACCAATAGTGTAAGAAGGTTCTCCTTTCTCCAGAACCTCTCCAACATTTGTTGTTTCTTTCCTTATTGATTTTTGCCATTCGAACTTGTATAAGATGGTATCTCAGTATTGTTTTGATTTGAATTTCCCTGATGGCAAATGATGATGAACATTTTTTCATGTGTCTGTTAGCTATTTGTATGTCTTCTTTTGAGAAGTGTCTGTTCGTGTCTTCTGCCCACTTTTTGACTTGATTATTTGTTTTTTTGGATGTTGAGTTTGAGAAGTTCTTTATAGATCTTGGATATCAGCCTTTTGTCTGTGGTGTCATTTGCAAATATCTTCTCCCATTCCATGGGTGGCTTCTTTGTTTTGCTGACTGTTTCCTTTGCTGTGCAGAAACTTTTTACCTTGATGAAGTCCCAAAAGTTCATTTTTGCTTTTGTTTCCTTTGCCTTTGGAGACGTGTCTTGAAGGAAGTTGCTGTGGCTAATGTCGAAGAGGTTATTGCCTATGTTCTTCTCCAGGATTTTGATGGATTCCTGTCTCACATTGAGGTCTTTTATCCGTTTTGAGTTTATCTTTGTGTATGGTGTAAGAGAATGGTCGGGTTTCGTTCTTCTGTATGTAGCTGTCCAATTTTGCCAGCTCCATTTATTGAAGAGGCTGTCTTTTTTTTTCCATTGGATAGTATTTCCTGCTTTGTCTAAGATGAGTTGACCATAGAGTTGAGGCTCTTTATTTGGGCTCTCTATTCTGTTCTGTTGATCTATATGTCCGTTTTTGTGCCAGTACCATGCTGTCTTGGTGATTACAGATTTGTAAAGGGACAGAGAATCATTTTTGATGCCAATGGACAACAAAAGAAGGCTGGGCTAGCAAATCTCATATCAGACAAATTAGATCTTAAGCTAATTGCTGTAGTTAGAGATACTGAAGGACACTATATCATTCTTTTTTTTTTTAAAGATTTTCTTTATTTATTTGAGAGAGAGTGAGCCAGAGACAGCATGAGAGGGGAGAAGGTCAGAGGGAGAAGCAGACTCCCCATGGAGCTGGGAGCCCGATGCAGGACTTGATCACGGGACTCCAGGACCGTGACCTGAGCTGAAGGCAGAGGCTTAACCAACTGAGCCACCCAGGCACCCCAACACTATATCATTCTTAAAGGGTTTATCCAACAAGAGGATCCAATAATTATAAATATCTATACTCCCACCATGGCAGCAGCCAACTACATAAGACAACTGTTAACCAAAATAAAGAGACATGTTGATAATAATATGTTAATGGTAGGAGATATCAGCACTCCGCTCTTAGCAATAGATCATCTAAGCAGAAAATCCACGAAGAAACAAGAGCTTTGAATGTCACACTGGACCAGATGGACCTCATAGATACATATAGAACATTCCACCCTAAAACAACAGAATATTCATTCTTCTCAAGCACATATGGAACTTTCTCCAGAGTAGACCACATACTGGGTCACAAATCAGGTCTTAACCAATATCAAAAAATTGAGATTATTCCCTGCATATTCTCAGTCCACAATGCTTTGAAACTGGGACTCAATCACAAGAAAAAATTTGGAAGAAATTCAAACACTCGGAAGCTAAAAAAAATTCTGATCATAATTCTTTAGCCATGGCACATAAGAAAAGAGAAAGCAGGTGACCTATGACCTATATATTGATAATTAGTCTCCAGAAAAATTGATTTTATGTTCTTAGAAAAGGAAGCAAATGGCATGTGTCTCTGACAATATGGCAGATAATTGAAAAATCCCTCTGATAAAAAAGTTTTGTAAAAAGATAGCAAATGTACCTTCACATGTACTACTAATCATGTGAGAAAAGGATACATTAAACATATGGAGTAGGGTTCTTTTTGTCAAAACACATCATTAAGAGATTGAAAAGGGAAGACGATATAGAAAATATTTTATGACCTAAAAAACAAAAAAAAAGTGTTTTTATCCAGAATATAAGAAAAAGTCCTACAAAACAAGCTTTTAAAAAAGGATAGACAAACCGATGATAAAATGGGAAAGAGTCTTGATTTTGCCCCCCAAAATAATGCCCACATATCCAATGAGACTATAGAAATGTATATTATATCAACAGGAATATATAAGTTAAACCAACAATGAGATGTCAGCATACGCTCACCAGCATAGTTAAAATTAAAAAGGATTGATAATGGTGAGGCTACAAAATATCTGGAATTTTTGCTTGACTGATTTGGTGGTGGTATGCATTAATTAGCATGATTACTATAGAACACAGTATGGCTATATTTACTGACCCTGAACATTATATATATTATATATATATAATATAAAATTTTATATTTTATATAAAATTACAGTAAATTTATATATTAAATTTATTAAAAATCTATTATATATTAAATTTACTAAAAACAGTAAATTTATATATATATTTTACATATATATTCTAGGATATATAGTCAACAAAAATGCATGCACAAAAGCATGAGCAGACAAAGGAACATTCAGAGCAATTTTATTCATTAAAATAAAATGGGTTAAATAAGTTGTGCTATAGCATTGTCAGGAAGGAAAAACTTTTTTTACCCTTTCAGTGTTTGGGGTCTCTGAATTAAACTGAAGAAAGATTAGCAAAAGAAAAAGACAAATTTTTATTTACATATGTCACTGGGAATTCACAGAAAAATGTGACTGAAAGAGGTGGTTAGATTGGGGGCTTAGATATTACCTTAATAGTGGAAGTGGAGGGAGAGAAGGCATGTTTATAAGAAATCGAAAGGCTTTTAAGAAAGATAAGTAAGCTTTTTAGAGAATAGATATGGTATATAATAGTTTGTGACATTGTCCACTTGGGTGCTTTCTTATCTGGAATTATCTCTGGTGATACAAGTCTATCGTCCCTGATTGTGACTTTTAGGGAGGGAGACTTACAACGGTTCAGTTCTTGAAAGAGACTCTGCTTTTAGGCAGGTAAGAGAAGTAAAGGCAGACTTTTCACAGAGATATATTCTGTGATATATAATAACATAATGTTAAATAAAAGAAGCTTGATAAAAATGATATATATAGTGTGATGAATATATATCATATAAAGTTCAAAAACAGAATAATATATGGTATGAAAAGTCAGTATAGTAGTAGTTTCCATTTAAAAGTTTAGTGATAGGGAAGAGCAAGTGTGGATTTCTCTGGGTACTGGTAATATTCTCTATCTTGATGTAGGTGCTGTTTATACATATGTGTCCTTTTTGAGAAGTTTGCTGAACTATACACATAATCTGTGCACTGTTCTGTCTGTATTTTACAGTGTAACAATTAGTACCAAAAATGGAATAAGTAAAATTATAAATTTGTTCTTGTAATAAGGCTGTTAGGCATGTAAGAAATGTAGAGTAACATACTTACGTTTTTAGGAATGTATGTCAAGATGCTTTTAATTGAACATGCATTAGTATAAAAGCAGAATATATTTTTAAAAGTTATGAGTCTTAAATCAGTGAAAAAGGAAAAAAGAGAAACCATTTGAACATTTTTACAAAATGGACATTAGCAAAATCGTGCATATCAAACTGACTAAAGAGGAAATAAAAGATTGAAATCATCCTATAATCAGTCAAGAAATTTAATCAGTAAATATAAATATACCAAAAAAAGTTACTCTCCACCAGATTTTTTTTTTACCACCAGATTATTTTTAAAGAGAGTTTTACCAATTGTTCAGAGATAATTCTAATCTTATACAAACCAATGAAAAAAGGGAATGTTCCTTGAATCATTTGATCAGGCTAATATAATCTTGATACCAAAATCAAACAAAGGAATTTAAAATTTAAAATACAGGGGATATCATGAAGATGGATGAAACATCATGAAAAAAAAATAAGCTGACAAAATCTAGCAAGACATATACATATACACGTTAGCACCAATTTAGGCGTACCCAAGAAATTGAAGAGAGTTAAAGCATCTTTAAATGTGGTCATCTTCAGGGTACCTGCGTGGCTCAGTCATTTAAGTGTCTGTCTTTGGCTCAGGTATGATCCCAGGGTGCTGGGATCAGCCCCGCATCAGGTTCCCTGCTCAGTGGGAGCCTGCTTCTTCCTCTCCCTCTGCTTGCTGCTCCCCCTGCTTGTGCTCTATCTGTCAAATAAATAAAATCTTTAAAAATAAATATGGTCATTTTCATAGAAGAATTTAATAAAATCTAACACTGGTGCTTAAAAACAGATTTGACAACAATAACAAATCTTAATAGTATACCTCAGTAGAAGGAACACTTAATGTGATAAAGATGACCAAGGTTATCTACCAAAACTACACCAAAACACATAATTAACAATGAAATGATGGAATCATTTTTTTCAAAGCAGAAATGAAGCTGCTGTGCCTGCTATCACTGCTTCCATTCATTTTGGAGGTCCTAGTTAGCTCATGAAGACAAGAAAAGATATAAAAAATAGAGGATTAAAACAATAGAAACATGGGGAAAATACTGCTTACAAAGAAAACTCAAGATAATCTACCAAATATTAAGTTACCAATTATTAAATCTACTAAATATTAAAATCTTCATCAGAATGCTGTTTTAGGATTAATATAAGAAAATTACTAAAACCAGTAGCAAATATTTAAAAATATATTAAAATAGTCTGGCTCATTCGGTAGAACATGTGACTCTTGATCTCCGAGTTGTGAGTTTGAGCCCCATGTTGGGTGTAGAGATTAATTAGAAATAAATCTTAAAAAATGTGTGTGTATATATATATATGTATATATACATATATATTATTTACATTAGTGACTTAAACTATAAGATACCCAGATTTAAGGGCGCCTGGGTGGCTCAGTGGGTTAAAGCCTCTGCCTTCGGCTCAGGTCATGATCTCAGAGTCCTGGGATCGAGCCCCGCATCACGTCTCTGTTTGGAGGGGAGCCTGCTTCCCCTTCTCTCTCTGCCTGCCTCTTTGCCTACTTGTGATCTCTCTCTCTCTGTCAAATAAATAAAATCTTTGGGCGCCTGGGTGGCTCAGTTGGTTGAGCAACTGCCTTCGGCTCAGGTCATGATCCCGGAGTCCCGGGATCGAGTCCCATATCGGACTCCCGGCTCTGTGGGAAGTCTGCTTCTCCCTCTGACCTTCTCCCCTCTCATTCTCAGTCTCTCGCTCTCTAATAAATAAATAAAAAAAATCATTAAAAAAAAAAAAGATACCCAGATTTAAGACAAAGGTGTGAGAAACTTGTATGGAGAAGATAATCTTTCCTGAAATGTTAGAGATACACTATTGTCCTAAAGATGTTTGTTATCCCCCATTTAATGTTATTTTTATTGAAATGTCAGTCACAATACCAAAGGTGTTTTTGTGTAAAACAAATTGATTTTAAAATCTATTTGGATGAAAAAAACCCAAATAGTCAATTTTGAAGAGCAAGTGGAGACTTAGCTTAGATGTTAATGTCACAAAGCTATAGTAATTATGTTAGGGTGAAATTAGTGCCATAGAATATTGACTTATTAACAGACTTCCATATAACCTGAAAGTTGTTAAATGACAGAAACGAAATCATAATATGGAGAAAGAATAAATTACTCCACAAATGGATGCACATAATAGAAAAATTGTCTTATTTCACGTGATATATAAATATCAATCCCAAGTACATTAAATTTAAAATCTAAAGGAGTATACTTATGCAACTGGCACATTTTAAGAACATAAGTAATAGAATACTCTCAGTAATTTCTTTTTTCCTTAAAGTTATCCCTACGAATAAAATTGATAAGACCTTTTTTTCCTTGTTTTCTTGAGTTAACAACTTGTCTAAATGCTGTAATATTATTGGTTACTTACTGGGAGAAGAAAACATCTGTGTAGTTATATATATGTTATATATTATCTCTATATAGATAGACAGATAATCGTATAGTGGTGGGGATATAATAACCTCTGATAACATTCAAAGTTAAAACCACTCCTCTCACCAAGCTTATGTAAATTGATGGAAAGAAACTTGAAGTAAGAAACAGGAACATGTTTGGTTTCTTTTCTCTTCTCTCAGGTGTTCTCTAAGGTGACCAACCATGCCAATATATCTGGAATGGGGTGTCAAAGGGTCGCTGACACATGGGAGTTTTAGTTTTAAAATAGGCCATTTAGCTCATTCTCCCACCTGTCCACTAAATGCTATGGCTTCTGCTCTTCTGAATACAATGTGGAGTTGGGAGAAGGAATAAAGGATTGCAGGGAGAAAGGGAAAGTCTCACTTGACTATTGAATTCTGACATTGAATTTCCATTGGCCATGACACATGTTTAAAGAAAATTCTTCTGATAGTTGCTTAGTGGGTTCCTTGGTGAAGTGAGATTTTTATTACACGTTGCTGCAAATTTGCCATCTGTGGCATTTAGTCTCTGTTATGAGTGCCATTTATAACTCCCGATTTACCCTCTAGTTCCTTGTGATCTATGTTCATCAAACTTTCTTTTGAAGTTCCATTGTCTCCTCAGGTTGCTCTCTTTGGTAAAACCTCTTTAAGATGCTTCAAATCAGATTTGCCTCTTTCTTGACCATTGCAATGGCCTCCAATTGTAATTAGTTCCAATCTCTTTTTGGAAGTAGTATTTTTTTAAAGGATTTTTAAAAATTTATTCATTTATTTGACAGAGATGCTGGCATGAGTAGGGGGAGGAGCAGAGAGAGAGGAAGAAGCAGACTCCCCACTGAGCAGGGAGCCCAGTGAGGGGCTCCATCCAGGACCCTGGGATCATGAGCCAAAGGCAGATGCTTAACTGCTTCATTTCAAAAATATGAAGTCTTTTTATTTACAGAGATGCAAGTGTATGTATTGTTAAAAACAACAACAAAGGGGCACCTGGGTGGCTCAGTGGGTTAAAGCCTCTGCCTTCGGCTCAGGTCATGATCTCAGGGTCCTGGAATGGAATCCCACATTGGGCTCTCTGCTCAGCTGGGAGCCTGCTTCCTTCTCTCTCTGCCTGCCTCTCTGCCTACTTGTGATCTCTCTTTCTCTCTCTCTCTCTGTCAAATAAATAAATAAAATCTTTAAAAAACAAACAAACAAAAAACAACAAACCTCTCAGGAAGTTTCATAGCATTTGAAGGCAAGGTGTTGGCCTCAGATAAATGGCATTTCTTATCTCAGTACTGCCATTTAACTGTGTGTATGAATCTGGGCGTCTGAGGTCTCTGCGTTCCTGCTTGCATCCTCAGTCCTGATTCTCAGTTCCTTCACGCATAAAATTGAAATATTCATTGTATCATTGCTAATATTAAGTGAGATAATAAATGTAAAGTGTTTAGAATAATGGCTGGCACATGAGTATTTAATACAAACGTTAATTTTGGTAATTGAGCATATGACCCATTTTAAAGACACACGTGCAGAATGATTTCCTCAAAATTACTGATATTCAGTGGATATCGTCGCTATTTCCAAAAGGGCCAAAGAGAATCTTAAGTTAGGTGTTTTTATCAGTTATGAAAAACTAGATTTTAGTGCAGTAAAAACCAATAGCTTCAAGCAACAAAGTTTTATTCTTTAATTCCTGCCAAATGCCTGTTGTTTGCCAATAATGACAGTGCAATGGAAAGTTCTATTTTATACCATCCTCTCTGTGACTGAAACTGGTGGACACTTCACTGTTGGGAAAGTTGGGTCACAGTGGCAAAAGGAATAGGGGCCGATTTATGCACCAGCATATACATTCACATGGAAAATTCACACGGTTACTACCACTACTCAAATTCCATGGGACAAAGAAACTCCCATCACTGTGATGTGTAATACTTACATATGTCTAAGGGTAGAGAAGAACCAAACATTGGTAGACCGTGAATGTGGTGGGCATACATAGTAGGGTAAGGCAATTGAGCTGTGAGAAAACTGGGCCCCAGAATTCTCTAACTGTAAAATCACGGTTACTGAAACAAACGAGTAAGTGATAAACTAATCATTTCATTTCTATGTAATAGTTTCCTTATTTTATATAATTGAATCAATTGTATCTCTTATTAACGCCTAAAACAAAACACATTTGTGATTCTCGAGTACAGTGGAAGTGATAGTCCAACTAATACAGTTAAAATTTGTAATGACCTCTCAATTCTGTATTTTAATTTTTCCTCAGATTCCATTGAAATGATATGCACATTTATTTTATACAGTCAGTTGCCATTATTCAGATTCTGTATTTGCAAATTTACTAAAATTTTTGAAACCCACAAATTAATACTTAGTATTTCTGGTTCTTTGTAGTCCTTCACAGACAGGTGAAGAGCCACACAAAAAAATTAAGTCCCTGTTGTTCATATTCTCAGCAGAGTTTGAACAAGGCTCTGTCCTGCCTTCTTGTTTTAGCTCTCTTTCTATAAATAAGTGTCCTCGGGATTGGGGGGGTTGTCTATGTAGTGTCGTACTTAATTGTGTGATTGTTGGGGGATTTTGGTTTGGTTTTTTTTTTTTTTTTTTTTTTTTTGATTTTGCTGAAATAGTGTATAGTGCTGAAATGTATTCTAATGGTCCTAAGCACAAGAAGGCTGTGATAGGTCTTAGGAAGAAAATGCATGTGTTAGGTAAGTTTTGTCCAGACATGAGTTACTATGAGTTGAATGTTAATGAATCAACAATATATATTAAGTAAATTGTGTTATGCAGAAACATACCTAAAACAGAGTTAATTTAATTAATATATGTATTAATTTCTTATTTTCTGTGTGTTTCTATTTAAAGATGAGATGTTGGCAAATATGAGACCAGAGGCTCATAGGAACATAACCCTATGCTTACCCTAGGAGCCATATTTAAATGTGAATTATTCAGTGTCTGTGGTGACTTTTATAGACCATAACTACTATAAGAAATTAAACTTGGAAACTTAAATGGAAATATTAAAATAGGGCAGATCTGAGGCACCTGAGTGGCTCAGTCATTTAAGTGTCTGCCTTTGGCTCAGGTCCTGGGATCAAGCCCTGCATCAGGCTCTCTGCTCAGTAGGAAGTTTGCTTCTCTCTCTGCCCTCTGTCCCCCCTCTTGTTCTCTCTCTCACTCTCTCTCTCAGATAGATAAAGAAAATCTTAAAAAAAAAAAAAAATAGGGCAGATCTTTCTGTCACCTGAAACAAAATAAGTTCAAAATCAGTAAAATGATGGGAGATTCTGTGTCACTTAGAAGAATAATTATTAAGTTGACCTGCAAAAGCTTCAGTCTCTGTAGGTAATGTATTAGTGTTTAAAAAAAAAAAGGTTATCTTCTAAAAAGTTAAAAACCAAAATTGCTATGTTCAAAATTTTATTTTCTTAAAGCTAGGTACCTTTGAAGAAAAAACATTTGTGGGCTTTCTGATTTTTAAGGTTTAGGTTACCATGTGTAGTTCTTGCCATCTCAAACTAACTGCAAGATTTTGTACTCCACCAAGAAAATTTTTCTTACCATTGCTTTATTTATTTATTTTTAGATTTATTTGTTTGAGAATGAGAGAGAGAGCGAGTGTGTGTGCATGTGGGCACAGGTTAGAGGGACAAAGAAGCAGCGAGAAATGGAGAGAAAGGCTTAAGCAGACTCTGTGTGGAGCCGGATGTGAGGCTCAGTCTCACAACCCTGAGACCACAATCTGAGCCGAAACCAAAAATCGGACTCTCAACCAACTGTGCCACCCAGGTGCCCCTTAACATGGCTTTAAAGTGACTGGCTTTTAGGAAAGAGGCTTTGTTAAACAGCCAGTTTACTCTCTTGTGATCCATGTTTTTAAAAGAATTACACGAGATCCTGATTTCTCCCACTTAAACTTGGCTAATTAACTAAAACTTGAAATGGAATAAAAACACTAATTTATATGACAAAAAGCTGGTGTTATTAGAAAGGGCTATCTCTAAATTCTTTATCACCATTTGGGCAGCATAATCTGTTCTCAGACAAATAAATCCAGGTAATTACAGTGATTTAAAATTTGATGAATGACCATCCGCCATGGTTACATCATGAAAGATGTTAAGTAGTACAACTAGTTCTCATTTACCAATAGGATTGCAGAGTCCTCAGTTTATCTTCATTTCACACTCAGAGCAATCCCATTTCATGGCTAATGAGGCATTCCCACACTTTGTCTGTCTCTAAACAAGGGAAGATTAGTCATATGACATGCCAGTTGCCTGTGACAAAAAGACATGGTGTCACTCTCTCTATTGGCCTCTCTCTCATCTAGCTATCTCATATTATAGACAGCTGCCTTAAAGAAAAAACATGATCTTATTTCAGTTCACAAAATGAGCAACAGTTAAAATACAAACCTCTTTTCTATGAAATCATTCTCAGATAATAATTTAGAGGAAAATTGGCCAGAACTTTTACATGATTTTCCATTTTTAACTATACCCTACTCTGCCTATGTCAATTCCTGGCCCTGAGGACCAGGGTGAACTTTGTGTTCATCAGTCCTTGGCTCCTATTATGCTATGTTGGTAGTCAGATAATAAATCTCTGCCCAGAGGGAGCATGAAGAGATGGTCAGATCTGGCAACAAGGGTATGGAGGAGTCAAATATCTTCTGTGTCTGAATCCTATGACAAGACAAAGATGGGACACTGGATATTATCTGGGACACAAGTTGCTGATTTGTAAATTTTTTTTTTTTTAGGATTTATTTATTTATTTATTAGAGAGAGAGAGATTGAGAATGAGAGGGGAGAAGGTCAGAGGGAGAAGCAGACTTCCCGCAGAGCTGGGAGTCCGATATGGGACTCGATCCCGGGACTCCGGGATCATGACCTGAGCCGAAGGCAGTCGCTTAACCAACTGAACCACCCAGGCGCCCTGATTTGTAAATTTGGTGGTACTTCTCTACTTACTACTTAAAAATGTAATAATGATTAATTTTAATGTTCATTGTTAGGGTATACTGGTTTTTCTTGCTTTTAATTAAAAAGGTCATTTAAAAATTGGTACATAGATACTGATGTTATATATAGCAAAAAATGTGGAGTTTCTGAGTACTTAAAAAAAAGAGGCGGTGGGGACCACAGGGATAACTCTAAGATTTCTAACAAAGTTCTGCTGAAGTGATTTTATTCTTTGATTCCAGGAATGATGGACTTAGTTTTCTATCCTGAGGGGGAAAATGGTGAAAAAAAGAGGAAAAGAGTAGCATTAATGTGTCCTGATCAGTTGAGTCAACTGAAATATACTGTTGGCATCAGGACAAAGTAGAAAATACACAGAAAAGCCTGATGAACTTGTAACTTGGAACTTGGAGGGCCTAGAAACAGATCTAGAAGATGTGATGAGAATGGAGAGATAAGGATTCCTAAGTGGGCCTCAGGGCACATGATGAGTCCAAATAATCTGTTTACTTACCAAATGACTGGGAAGGATATAGAAGCCATTTAAAATGTTGGTATTTCCTAAAATAAGTGTGAGTTAGCAATCTATACATGAAAACAGTCTGTGATGTTATTAGCCCATTTAACTTCATTCCAACCCTATCTTGAAGGATTCTTAAAAATGGAAACATCAGTTTTTCAGTAAGATTTTAAAGTAAGACATGCTGATCCACCCTCTCCTTAACTCCCCAGTCATTCAAGCTCATAGAGTAAGTATCTATATGAGAGTTAGAACTGTGACTGTCTCAAAGAGGAAGAATTCTGTCATGGTAGATTAAAAGGGCTTGGATTTGGCATAAAGGAGTTAGACTGAATTCTGGCTTTGTCACTTATAGGTTACTCTTTGAGTTTCAGATTCCTTATGGCTAAAATGGTACTAACAGCACTTACTTCATGTTAGTATTGTAAAGATGTAATATTAAATGAGATTACATATGTAAAACATTGAGTGAAGTACTTCATGTAGAGAAAGTACTGAATTAGAGGCTATAGTTACTATTTGCTCTGAGTACTCCTGCCTGGAACCAAGGTTCTCACCCATGGATGTTCATTAACCAGTAGTAAAATTCAATCTTCTGAGGCGGGGACTAAGGATTTGTATTTTGATTCTGAAGATTCTGAGATTCAAGGAGATCAGATTCTTGAGAATATCTGTAACTTGTAAGATCTCCTTGAACCTGGACCATACTCCGCTGTGAGGATACCAGCTGCTTAGGGGTCCTCAGAAAGCTGCTGTGGGTGAGGAGGATTCTCCTTATGCTCACATGTATAGCTGGTCTGCAGTTGTGAAGGTACAAGGAAAATCCAGGCTCTGACCTTTATAAATTAGACTCTTGAAACAGACTAGTGCTCCTCTTCAGATGTCTGTTTTCCAAGAGCTTTCCGTACTGCTTACATTAAAGTTGACTCTTTTCTAAAACTATTGTTGGTTGTTAGGGACATGTGAAGTGTGATGCTCCCTGTTCTTACCTCCCCTCACCCAGTCCCACACCCTCTACAGCAACCCTGTCTTCATCTTTCCCAATATCTAATCCCTCAGTGCTCTGCGGGTTAATTTACTAAGCGAGTTCAGCACAGTGACTGAACCTAAAACTTATAAAAATGGGCTGTTAGAATTTAATGCCTTTCCTCTACCACGGGCATTGGATGTTACATAATTCATGCATATGAGTGATGGTTTGTGTCCTTATTTACAAATGTCAACATAACCACTCATCCTCAAAAGCTTTCATCTCCTTTACCTGGACAGAAATAAATTAAGATTGCTGCAGTGCCAAATTCTCTCCCCAGAGAAGAATGGAAGGGAAGGGATGGAATCGTGGTCTATTTAGAGAGTAGACTGGACAGGAATTGACTGGGAAGGAGAGTGAGTTTTGAAATTAACTTTCAAGTTTCAAGATGAATCCAAAGTGTGGATTTAGTGGCTGTAAAATATGATGTAATTTTAGAGTGCATCCTTGTACCCCTCACCTACACTACCCACATCTCCTCTCTATCCTCACTGATGTGTGCAGTTCATGCAAAAGAGTACAAAGCCTCTTACACAGACCTGTATTGCCTTTCCAGCTATTCTGCCTGGTGGGGCACGGTAGTGTCTTAGGTGAAGAATGGTCATATACTTCAAGGAGTCAGGCAGAGGAAATATTTCAGTTCTATCTATTTGGTCCCACTAGTAAGGGTTAACGTAGAACTTGAAATAGACAATCAAGCTATTTTTCAATTGTTTAATTGGTCAATTCTACCATAAAGAAAAATTATTACTAGGTATTAGAGAGCCTCATCATATTACTGGAGCTGCACAGTCTCAAATAGACGCTTTTCTATTAAGGAAGCCAATTTGTGAATTCTTTATCTCTGTACAGCCCTAACTTCAGCTAAAATAATAAAATAGCAATTGAGCTTTTATTCCTACTCTGTAACAGTGGCAAAACAAAGCATGTGATTTTCAGAAACAAGCACAGGTGTGAAATCTAGAAATTTAGCAAACATTTATTAGAACTTGATAGAAAATAACTTTTTCAGAGTATATAAAAACATATTCTGCCAAATCTCTGCCCTTTATACTTTTTAATTTATTTATTCCCCAGAGTAGAACACTTGAAAGGTCAGAATATATAAGAATTAACTGATTGGATGCATCTACAAAGCAAAGTCATATAGTACCTCCTTTTGTCCCTAACAAATGCTAATGGTATTGACATTCAGTTGGTATGACTTTGCTTTTCTTAGTGTTACCCTCTTCCTTAGGCAATTTGCTGTGTCATCTCATTATAGTCCAGGCTTGAAAGAGGAACCTAGTTCTAAAGCTTGAAGTGGTTTATTGATCCTGAAAGATGAGGTAATTCACTGTCTGACATAATTCAAGTCTCCAAAGAACAAAACTCTAAAGTGAAACAGTCACTAATGAAAGTATCAAAATTTTGGCTCTTGCTTGGCATCCTGAAAATAGTTTATTTTGATTAAAATCTAGTCCTTAAAATTCATTCTGAATCATTCTCATGACCTATCCCTTTAAGTAGCTGCAAGATCCTTCCATTTGTTTAACACTGGTAATTACTGCTAATTGTCCTAATAATGTTAACTAAATCTAATTCATTCCTATCATTGTACCTCCCACCATGTGATTTATTGTTAGGAGCTGGGATTCTGTATATATTAAATATCTTCTTAAAGGTTATACCCTGGAAATGTGAGGGGAAGTTCTATGGCAATGAGATAACATCTACCTATACGATTGACACAGAGTGACCAGTAAAAGGACTTACATGCATTCTAAATCACCCAGAGTGAGCCAAATTATTATTTTGTTTCAGAAACATGACGATGAATATTTATAGTTGAGATAAGGTAGCACTTGAATGGAATGTTGAATCTCTATTAATTCTATTTGGAGGAGATCATCAGAAAAGATGTGATTTGTTTTTTTTTTATGTGATCTTAGCCTTCAAATATTATCTCCACAAATATGGCTTTGGGTAGAGAGTTTTGTGCTGCAGAAACCAATAAAAAGCTCTTTGAGCACTTAGTACCTGCCAGTCACTGTTTTAGGGAATGTTTAAGTATAATTTCATTTTATTCTTAAAGAAGGTAAATTTATTTTCCTATTTTATTGATAAGAAAACTGGCAAAGAGAGGTAAGTAATTTGCCCAATATGGTGCAAGTACGAAGTGTTAAAACAATTGAATTTATGCAAAGGGGATCCAACAATCTCTTTCTTTTTTTTTCTTTAAGGATTTTTATTTATTTATTTATTTGACAGAGGGAGGGAGGGAGAAAGAGTGAGAGAACAAGCACAAGCAGGGGGAATAGCAGGCAGGGGAGAAGCAGGCTCCCCGCTGTGAAGGGAGCCTGATCTGGGCTCAATCACAGGACCTTGGGATCATGACCTGAGCTGAAGGCAGCAGCTTAACTGACTGAGCCACCCACATGTCCCTCAGCAATCTTTCTTGACAGCTCCGTTGCACTGATTCATCTTGCAGCTCAAAACGAGGATAGTGTTCATGAAAAAGGCTTATTTGAATGACAAGTAGGGATGAAGAAAATTTTGACGGAGGTGGCAGGGCAAAGGTAACAGATATTTTGAGCTAATGAAACAGCATGAGAAAATAAAAGAAAATAGGAAAAATGCAGAGCATATTCAGGAAAAAATTAAAAGTTTGTGTGTGTGTGTGAGAGAGAGAGAGAGATTGAGAGAGAGAGAGAGAGAGAGAGAGAGAGAAATGTATACGAATTATGTAAAGCAAAACACACAGGCTCTGTAATGAAATGGAAGTGGAGAGCCAAAGCACTTGGAGAACAGCAATAGCAGCAGCAGGAGCTTAGAACTGATGAGCATTGGAGCCCATTTTAGTATGATGTGCTTGACAAGGGGGTTTTGATGTTAACTGAAATATGTCACAAGATCTCCAGTATTTGATCCTGTTCAAGTTCTCATATTGGTCATCTTGACTCCTGAACATTTGATCTATTTATTGTTCATTGTCTAAACTGATCACCCTAAACCCTCTGAAATACATTGTTTCTTTTTCCTGTGTAGGAGAGGATACTTAAGAATATGCCAGTGCATTCTCTACTCAAGCTAACAACAGATGTTAGAAAGTAACTCAGGCCTGGAGAAAGAACCCATAACCAGCTGTTTCATAGCTATAATTATAGCCTTAATAAATGAATCATTTCCTTCAGTTGGCGCTAGTTGGGGTCTGAGCCTGGTGTTCTGTGGGTTAGCATTTCTGGAAGTGTTTCCTTGTCCACTGATGATGTTTTAACATGGAGGTTTGAGAAATCAGGCACATAGCAAAAATGGCCCTTACTGTGTATAAATGCAAGTTTAGCAGTTGGTGGTGAGCTCATATAAGAAGGAAGAAGTCATCAAGTCCTCGGTAATATAATTGGCTTGACTTATAAGGTTGTAGCTTTGAATTTAAAAACCAAACTATAAAACATAATCTGCTGTACAGTGTGCTAATTAACCAGCTGGGCCAGCTTTTATAGACTTAATTTTACAGATTTCCTCGAGGACCTAATCTAGTTTGGTGACTCAGAGCTATATCTCCCTCCTGATAAGTCTTAATAATCATGGTCCCTGGTTTTTTTCCTTGGTATATCAGAGACCTCATCTTTGTCTCTTTTGTTAGATGATATCCTTTCCACAGAGGAATCTTTTTTGTAGATATCAGTATTAGACATTGTATTATAAAAGCACAGATTTTGCTACTTCCACTTGAATAATTTTCTGCTGTGATTAATGCTCATGTTTCAAAATAATGTATCCTAGTCCCAAACAAACATGCTAGTCATAATAGAAGAGTTAAAAGCAAGTAAAAATAAGGGCTGAATTTCTACCAAACGTTTGGTAGAAAGGCAAAGATGAAGTGGCAAATCATTTAGTTGCAAGCTTTTTCATAACAACAGTAGCAGGGGATATAAAAAAAAAAGGAGGGGGATGAACAATAAAAATCAGTTTTCTTCCCAGCTTTAAGTTTACAAATGAATGCAGCTAAGGAGACAAGTAGAACAATAGGAACAACATAAAACCTTAAAATAACTTTTTTTAAGAAATTGAAGTATAGTTGACATACATTGTTACCTTAGTTTCAAATGTGCAACATAGTGATTCAACATCTTTATATATGCTATGTTCCTCAAGTGTAGCTGCCATCTGTCACCACGTAACCCTATTAATACCTTTGAATATATTCCCTTTTTATCCACAAGACTTACTCATTCCGTAACTAGAAGCCCATACCTCCCACACCCCTTCACCCACTTTGCCAGTCCCTCCTCCCTTGAGGCAATCAAAAGTTTATTCTTCGTATTTGTGGGTCTGTTTGGGCTTTTTGTTTGTTTATTCATTTGTTTTTTGTTTTTTGGGATTTTTTTTGTGGGGAGGATTCCACATTTAAGTGAAGTCATATGGTGAAATAAGTCAGAGATAAACACAGTAACTTTTTTAATGATAGAGATAATATATGCTTGATGTAAGAAATAAACTCTAAAAGAAAGAAAAATTATCAAGAGATGATTCTGAATATTTCAATGTATTATAATCTTTCTCAAAGTTTTCTTTTCACTTATTTGCAGTCATCCTGGGTAGGTAGTTTTGTATTCTCCTTGTTTTTACATCATTATCCTACATTTTCTAAAGTCAATAAAAATTTTCTGACAACAGCATCTATGTAAATTTTATCCATTTTTTTTTATCAACAAAATTTACACTTAATAGAAAAAATTAGAGCATTGAGTTGACAAAAGCTACTAATGCTGTTGATAGTTTGTGCATGTATACATTTATGCTAATTCTGTAATCTAAATACACCATGTATGTGATTACATTATGATTATTTTACAATATGATTTTTATTAGCAATACACTGAGTATTTTTGATGCATATATACATATATGCATATACATATTATTTTAATGAATATATACTATTCCATTGTATGGATATTCTATAATTGATTTAGCCAATCCTCTACTATTGGCCTTTTGTATGGATTCCAAATGTTTATTCCAAATGTTTATGTTTACATATTAATAAAAATCTCTAGGAATATTTTGTAATTCCTAATTTTTTAAAAAATACATTTTAGAATTTGTGCATTCATACTAATTAATAGAATTTATTCCAATCTGATGTTGTATATGAAAGTAATGGGATTCTTTTGATCATATCCAATTTAATATGTGGACATTATCTCCTTGCATTCCTTTCATATTAACATGATTTTTTCATGTAGTTATTACATATTTCTCTATTAGTATTTCTTTTGTAAATGGCCTATTTTTAGTTTTCCATTTTTACTTGGGATAAGTCACTTTCTGAATTTAACTTATTTAAATTAATAAAAAATTTAAATTTCTAGTTATTTTATTGGTTACATGATATCATATATATTTAGCATAATCCAGGAAGGGAGTTTTTAGTCTGTTTTTAATTTTCTCAATATCCATTTATTTCCCTCTGTTACCTCACCTTCTTTCCCCATCTGAACATACTCCCTCATGTCTGGACAACTGAAGTAGCCATTTCACTTTTCCCTCTGCCTCTCTCTATCCCCCACTCCACAGGGATAGAGCCCTCCTCACTTGTCCTTGTCCTTCTCACCACTGCCCAGTGAACATGATTTTGAGCTCCTTATTTCTCTGCTCAAAGGATTTGTTTCCCTTTTTTTTTTAAGTCTATAACTTTATCCCGTCAACCATCTCAACCCACTTTGCCAGACCTCATCTACTTTTCTCTGTATTAGTCTTTAATTTGAATATATTATTTGCATTCTATTCTTGCTGCTAGTGATGGCTTGACATGCTGTGTAAAAATGGGAGGGGGAGTATGGGTGAAATAGGTGATAGGGATTAAAGAGGGCACTTAGGATGAGCACTGGGTGATGTATGGAATTATCGAATCACTATATCGTACATCTGAAAATGTAACACTATATGTTAACCATACTAGAATTAAAAAAAAAAGTAAATTCTTGGCCTTTAAAATGGCTTACTCAATCCAAAACAAGTAGGGATATGACTAATGGTTTCATTTCTTAAAGGGATTGTGATGTATATAGTTAATGGACCCATTTTGAGGGACATTGTTGTATGAATTGGTTCATATTGATCCCTCTCTCTGGAAGACACTCTAATTACCTGAGCTAACCAGTCTTTAGAGTCTAGTTGAGAAATCTGTCCCTAACTGTCTAATTTTAGAGTCACTCTAAGTCAGAACTATTAAAGCATTCATTGTATATGCCACATTATTCCTTTAATATTGATCATTAGAACTTACAAGTACTTTGAAGGAAAGGGTCTTGCTTAGACATCTTTCTATCTCCTATAACATCAAGGATAGGGTGTTGTAAATAGATATTCAGTGAATATTTGTTACTGAAGAGTAGTGTGAATCACTGATACTATTCAATCTGGACATAGGTGAGATTGAGAGCCCTGTGTTGGGCTCAGCACTCAGTGCAGAGTCTGCTTGTCATTGTCCCTTTGTTCTTCCCCTGTTCTCTTTGCTCTCCCAAATAAATAAATGAATAAGATCTTTTAAAAAAATCTGGACATAAAAATTAATTTTAAATGAGTGGAGTAGACTTTCCCCAATATTGCTCTCCATTGTAAATACCTGTATTAATATTTAGTTAAATGCAATTTTAAGTGTATAATTATAAGCCTAAAAACTAGTTGAACAATATTATAGTTTGTCATATTTGCTTTGGAATGTGTATATATTTTGAGAGAAAGGGAGAAAAAGAGATTTTACTTTATTTAATGTGTGTGCATTTTTATTACAAATTTTAAAAATTTAGGATATAATTTCATTTTATTGGTTGAAAAAAGTTGTTAAATTGAATGTTTGGCTAGTACAGTTATGCAAAGTTTACACAAATTTTAGATAATTTCTCCAGGAAATCTTATATTTTGGGACTTCAACCTGTTTGATTTAAAAAATAGCATTTTTTAAAGATTTTTTTTAAAGATTTTAAAAAAGATTTTTTAGATCTTTTAAATTTTTTAAAGATTTTAAAGATTTTTATCACACCCTTTATTGCTTTTAATTCAACTTTAGCATTTTGAGTATATAAAAGTGGTATTTCTTTCCTCTTGAGGATCACTGGACTCTAAACAAACTGAACACAATTGCCTTCAAGGCAATTCCCTTTTCTTTGAAGTGTAAATGCCACTTCTGCTACCAGGGTAAAGTGTAAAATGTAATCAGCCACAAAGACTCATTTCTTAATTCTATGCCTTTGAATCCACAAGAAAATTGCCTTAAGTCTGCTATCAGTGTGCCACAGTAGATATGCTTTTATTAGCATCCTTTCTTCTGAGTAAAATACATAAAACTTTCATTGTGGTCATGAATGTGTTTGCTGACAGTTTCCCTGGGTTTTTGGATCTCAGAGAGGCTATAGAATTGTGTCCCCTTGAGGGTATAAGAGGCAATTCAGTTGAGTACCCTACAGTTCTGAGTGCCATCCAGCAAGTGGAGGCTTTGTGTTTACGATCTTACTCATGCAAATCTCTCAGATTCTGTTTTCTAAGGAGCAAAGGGTTGAAAGGGTCCGATGCCAGCCATGTCACTGTTAGCCTGACTTGCACATTTAGACTGGGTGCTCAGAGCTATGTACCATGGAAGCAGCGCTATTGATCTTTGTTGATAAATTCATCCCTGAGTACTACTAGGTGTTCTGTTGGTTTTTAGAATAGATTTCTCCAGCATGTTCTTTACCAGCAGAGAGCAAGTAGACTGCTTTTTATCTGTTGCTATTAGGGCTGAGAAGAAAGGCAATCTCTAGGGTAGCTGGAGGAAACAGTATACTCACTCTGCTCTCTTCAGGACAATGTGCTTGAGTAAGCCCAGTGCATTTAGTGGTACCAGGTTATTGCATCAAGACCTCCTTCCCTCTCTTCATTGATTTTCTATGGCATGTAGAATGAACAAATGAATGAGTTAACAATTGGATATAAAGAAATACTTGTTTCTATGATCAAATAGTTGATTGCCTGACCTTTGGACTTCCAGATTAAAAAACTTGTAGTTCCATTGCATAGAGGGAGCTTTTTGTGATGAAGGTGAATCTGAGAGAATAGAGGGGGGAAAAAAAACAGGTATCCGGGGAGCATGAAGGGCATTACTACTGTTGCTCAATCTTAAAAGGTCTGAGAAAAGTATAACAAAAATGTTCAGTGTCATAAGGGACATTGTAGATGTCTAGTCTTGAGATTCTCAACCTTGACTGCATATTAAAATTAAGTAGGCATTTTTAATACTAACTTATTATTGAAGTATAACATGTACAAACCATAAGTGTTTAGCTCAATTAAGTTTCACAGGGTCCATATACCCATATAACCATTACCAAATTAAACAGAATATTCATAGCTATTAGAAGCCCCTATGTTCTTCTTAGTCGTTACCTCCCTATAGAAGTAACCCCTGTCCTGATGTTGAATACTGTAAAATAATTTTGCTTATTTTTGAAATTTATATTCATGAAATAAATAATAGTGTCTTATGCTCTTTTATGTCTGTTTTTCTTTTTCCTGTTCAGTACTCAGTTTATGAGAGTCTGCCAAGTAGCAGTAATACAGTCATTCCCAATGTTGCCAAAACCTTCACAAATGAATAGGCCACCATTTATTTACCTCTTCTAATATTGATGAACATTAGGGTGATCACAGGTTTTGGCTGTTGCAAATAGTGTTGCTGTAAATATTGCTATGGATATTTTGGTGAACCCATATAAATATTTTGTTGGGCATATATCCAAAATGGAATTGCTGGATGATGGTATATGTGTGTGTTCAGTTTAGTGTCTACAGCCTCTCGTTTTCCAAATTGTTATACCAATCTATACCCAGCTTCTAGCTGTTCCACATTCTTACCCATCCAGGGACTTTAAAAAATGATAATATCCAAAGTGCACTGACATTCCACCCCAGAATAATTAAACCAGAGGTTTTGAGGGTAAGACCCAGATGTCACCAGAGAAGAGAACCAAAAAAATCATTGATATTCAGATGAGGTACCTGAGGTATGAAGAGATAAATGCTTTCCCCAAGGCACCCAGACAGAGTGACAAGCCCAGGACTGGATGCCAAGTCTCCTTACTTCTGATCCAGGCTTCCTTTCCCTGTCAGTTTCATTTGTAGGTACTTCCTCATTTCATTTCATTCTTGTACTGTGAAAGTGAACTTTGACTTAGTCTACACATTTAAAGCTCAATAGTTGACAAAGCAGTTTTTCAGGCTTTGTGAGGTAGGTAGAGCAGATATGTAGGACTGGCTACAGAACTTGTGGGATCCAGTGCAAAATGAAAATGTGAGCTCACTTGTTCAAAGAAATGATAATGAGGGGCACCTGGATGGCTCAGTTGGCTAAGAGTCTGTCTGTTTTGGGCCCAGGTCATGATCCCAGTGTCTTGAGAGTGAGCCTTGCTCATCGGGAAGCCTGCTTCTCCCTCTCCCTCTGCCCCTTCCCTGCTTGTGCACTCTCTCTCTCTCTCTCTCTAATACATACAAAAAAAAATCTTTAAAAAAAATAATGAACTTGAAGACCATATTAGCAGAGCATTAAACCAAACATGGGACCTTTTAAGAGTGGGTGCCATATATATTTAATCAGAGTTTTAAGAAATCAATTCATCCAAAAAGTGTGGGTATACTTCTGGATTTCTGTTCTGTTCCACTCGTTTGTTTATCTGTCCTTATGCAAATATAACATTTTCTTGATTACTGTATAAAACCAGTATTTGTATAAAACAAGAGTTATAGTAAGTATTGAAGTCAGGTAGTATGAATCTTCTAACTTGTCCTTTATGTTCACGATAGCTTTGACTCTTTTAGGGCCTTTTCATCTCCATATGCATTTTAAAATCAACTTATCAATTCTACCCCCCCCCAAAAAAAAGCTTGTTGGAACTTTGATTGAACTTGAGATCAATCTTAGATCTGCTTGGGAAGAATCAGCATCCCAACAATATTCCAAACCATCATCTGAATTTTTCTCCCTTTATTAGGCCTTACTTAAATTTTTAAGCAATATTTTATAATTTTCAATGCAGCAATGTATCTTGTGTTAAAAAAAAAAAAGAGTGGGTGCCTGCGTTATTGCACACCTATGATGCTGGCCCTGCAGGCGCTATTATTTGCAACCTAGAGATGAAAAAGCAAGGTGCAGTGACTTGGTTAGTGGTTGGGTGAAGAGTAAAGACTGGCCCAATGATGCCTGCTTTGTCTTTCTGGTCTAGAGGGTGAGCAGCCCCTTTTCTCAGGGATTTTCCAAGATAAAATGAGTAAAAATGATAGAGACAATGTAAAATGCTCACAGGAGAACATTAAAAAAAAAAAGGAGAGGGGGTGTCATTTTGTCAAAGGAGTAAAGAATAAATTTTGTGAAAATGTAATCCAACTAACTGCTGTTTAATCTGCCACCTAGGCTCCACACCTTAACATGCTTTGGACATGTCTGTTGTATTTTCTGAAGCATTTGGCTGGTAAACTTTATTCAGATGTTCAGACCCTCCCAACAGGTGTCTTCATAAGTCTTATGTTCAGGTGCTGTATGAGAAACAGATGGAAATCTCTATTCTTCTTTCTGGGGTAAAATCTTCTAATAACACATGTAAATATGATAGAACTATCCAATGGTATGGAGTTAGAAAAAATATTTTAAGAAGTAACACTCAATTCTAGGTGTTGTATAATAAAGTAAGAATAATGAAAACCTCCCCCTACCATCTCCAAGCAATCTGTTTGCCTCCTTGACATCCCCACAAAGTTACTCTTTATTTTTCCCTCCTAAATTATATTTATAAGCCCATGACTAACTAGCCTGTTTAGGGATACTTGTGAATGACAAGAACTAACCTGTCACTATACCTTTTTTCTTTAAAATGGTGTACTTTTTAATGATTGAATGACTGATTTAATGATTAAAAATTGTACTTTTTAATTATTTTGTCTCCTGAAGACATACAGAACCATTTCTGACTTCTGAATATGGCTCCTCTCACACCTGAGGAACATTAGGGTGATCGCAGGTTTTGGCTGTTGCAAATAGTGTTGCGGTAAACAACTGAGACCCTCCCACCCTTCCCTCCCACAAGACTTAGGACTAAGGATTCAGAATTGAGGACTCAAGACCAATGCCAACACATAATTGACTTAAAGGGTCTAAAGCCCTTAAAAAAATAACTTCTGCTCTTTATGTTCATTTTCTCCATTGTAAAATAGGATGTTATGTGCTGAACTGTACCCTCTCCAATCCTGGATTTATATATTGAAGTTCTAACCACTAATACCTCAGAGTGTGACTATATTTGAAGATAGGGCCTTTAAAGAGATAATTTGAGTTAAATGAGGATATTAAGATAGACTTACTCCAATATGACTGATGACCTTATAAAAAGAAGAGATTAGAACACAGGAACACACAAAAGAAAGACCATGTGAAAACCAGAGGAGACAACAGCCACCTACAAACCAAAGAAAAAGGCCTCCGAATACATCAACTTTGCTGACCGCTTGGTATTTGACTGCTAGCCTTTAGAATTGTTGAGAAAATAAGTTTCCATTGTTTAAGCTACCCTTGTGCATGATACCTTGTTATGGTAGCCCTAGCAAACTAATACAATGGATAATATAATGACAGGGACCTGAAAGATTGTATTATGGAATAAATGGAATTGACATGTTAGCTACCTATGAAGTATAGAATGAGTGTTCATCCTCTAGCCACCAACTTGAAGTTTTCTATCTATAGCACATGGTCTACCTGTCTCCCTCTATCTCTTTCCTCATTGCACTCTACAGGTTTTGCTTTAAACATGGAACATGGCTCCTAAAGATAATGACTTAATTTAGAAGTGAAAGAGATCTGCCATCAGGTATTTCTCCATCTGTGTTTGTGTATTTACCAATGTAGATTTTAAATCTAAGTGAGAAGCATCAAGTGTCTTTTCCTTTCTGAAAGGTCAAATCTGAAGTTGGCACCCAGATGTAAATGTACTCCTGCGTCTAGCTACTCTTACCTGAGTTGCATCTCTTCCTACCTACTCCCCACTCTTGTCATTCATTCTAAAACAGAAATTTGAGAAAGAAGATAGATTAATATTTTTAAGGGTAATGCCCCAATAGCTTTTTTCTCTTTTGCTGAAGAAACATTTTTCTTGCTAGCTAGTCTTTTTTTTTTTTTTTTTTAAAGATTTTATTTATTTATTTGACAGAGAGAGAGATCTCAGGTAGGTAGAGAGGCAGGCAGAGACAGAGGGGGAAGCAGGCTCCCCGCTGAGCAGAGAGCCCAATGCGGGGCTTGATCCCAGGACCCTGAGACCGTGACCTGAGCTGAAGGCAGAGGCCTTAACCCACTGAGCCCACCCAGGTGTCCCCTTGCTAGCTAGTCTTAATAAATAGACTTGCTAATAGTACCCTGAGAATAGTTAGTATTTATATAGCAAAGTTTCCCTAGAAGCTCAAAGCACTATATAAATATTGTCTAATTAAAAACTCATATATCCCCATGAATTAGGTTGGTGGCTGCTGCTGTTTCCCTGATGTGCAGATGGAGAAACAGAGGGTGAGAGACTTTTGCACATTCAGCAAAGCTGGGAGGGAAATACAAAAAAGCATTGCTTTCTCACATTTGGTGAAAAAACCTCAGGCTAGCCCCTCAGATTTTCACAAACAGAGGCATTCCAGCAAAGTCACAAGCCTGTGTTTTGATGAGTAATTAACACATTATTAAGGGTCATTGATTTTCTTTAGGGACTGGGGCCATGTTTTAGTGGGTGGAGGGAGGCACTGAGAAGTACCCGTAAAGTCTTAAAAGTAGGACGTGGCTTTTCTGACTTTTTCTTGGTTGCTCAGCTTGCCATGGAGCACTGCTGCTTTATTTGGATCACTTTTGATATTCTCATTTCTCAGTTAATCTTCTGAGTAATCCTTTGAAAGCAGTACTTCTGACAGGGCCTCACACAACCTTTTTGTTTACTGGTGGCTCTTGTTCTGGTGCAGTCAGCAATCTCCTAATTCAAGGATGTCATCTAGCATCTATTTTCGATTTTTTTAAGGCAATGATCTTCCTTTGTCTCTATTTTTCCCTCTGCAAATCCTGCATGGGTTAGTTACATGGCTGCAAACACTAGTAGGCCTATCAAATTAATTCCTAATGAAAATAGCTTAATAAAATCCACAGATGAACAACATAGAATGAGGGTTATGATTGTGATAGAGGAATTGAAAACAGATTAAGCATGAAGGAGCTGTTGGTGTCAAGGTTTCTTCTGCCTCAGAAACTAACTGGTGAATGGAAATAGCAGTGGAGATGGTAATGCAAAAGCAGTCCAAAGCTGAGACAGAAGCCAGAGGGGAGCCAAGACACTGTAGGTGGATTTCCCGCTTAAGGGTCAGGCTGAATTGAAATTGTGACTGCAGGACTGACAGGTTTTTATTATAATACTTAGCTCCTAAAATCTGGTGAACAGCTTCTCTACTGACTCAGATAATGCCTATTGCCGAACATCAGCAGTTAGAGAAAGGACTGTTACTTTTGGCAGAAAGCTTTCTGGTGGAAGGTACTTCATTAGAAAAGCAGGAGCAGCTTTCACCTGCAGCATAGTGCGGACACACCACAGATCTTTCAATTCAGCATTTTCATAGCGCAGCATATTCAGGTGTACTTCACATAATTTTGAGCAAAAGGTTCTGAGATTTATGCCATGCATGGCAGTATTCCTTGTTCTCTACAACATAAAAATACTTCTTCCTCTCTCTTTTCTTATAAATTAAGAAAGACTGATTTTTTTTTTGTTCTGTCATCAGATTTAAGATTGTAAGAGTATCATTTTCTTTGAAAAAAGTTTTTTTTTTAAACAAGGTTATTAACTCATATTGACTTTTTTTTAAAGATGAAAATAAGGGGATTTTATGATCTAGCACCTAGTGCTACACTTTCTCAAGAAAGTTATAACGGAATTTATTAAAGATTACAAAGAATATATACCATTTAATGGACCAAGTGCTCACCTTTTGTGTAGTGAGAGCAAAATCCTGTCAGTTTTTGTTTGAGCCTTGTACACACATCACTTTAGTAAATATTTTCATTATCTGTCATCTATCTATATACTTTTTTTGTGTGTTTGTGCTGGGCGAATGCCCTGCTAGGACCCAGAAATTTGAATAAAGAGTTTCTTCAAAGATCATGCCAATAGCCTTGTCTCTTTTTAATGAATAGGAGTTGTTCAACCAATCAAATGAAGACACGATTGACTACTTTCTCAGTGCCTCCCCTTTCTCTCTGGGCTCTTTAGTGATTCATCCCTACAATAAGGGTTTAGCAGAGTTAAATGCAATGAGTGAAAAATTCTGTAATGTACCCAAAGCCAAATCCAAATGACTTTTTAGTCACTGTTTTATACTGACTGTACTACTACTCCCTCAGCTGATGTAAATAATGACTCAAGTGTATTTTCGAAACTTAATAATACTCTACTGAATAAATACTCTTGTATAATACACATCTAAAAATTCATTGAATTTCCCTGAGAAGGAAAAGTGGCAACTGATACATTTCTTACCTTTTTAAATCTTCCATATTAGGCATTCTGGATACATTTGTTGGTCAGTTAGCCTGAATTACAAATCATATGAATGTGTATACCCATTGACTGCCCAGGATACAATGTTATTGATCATCCGCACTTTTACACCTAGACAATTATCACTGAAATGATCAGACCTGAAATCTGAGCCATATGCCACCAGCTCATAAATCAAAAGTAGAGCTCAGTGAAATGTTGACTAGCTCTGTATATAGAGATGGGATGCTGGGTTTCTTTTGCCTCATTACTCCTTGTGAACTCTAGGGAGGAATACCTTTACTGTGCATCCCTTAATTGGCTGTATTCCAAGAAGCTGCAGCTAGGGTTTGACATTCACTCATTGTTAGTGTAAGGCAGTGTGATTTAGACAAAGAAGAAAGCTGACAGCCTCCTGCTGAAGTGTATGAATATTTAAAACAATGTTAGTGTTGCACATGACTGGTAAATAGTAATTTGTCATGCTTAGACTGAATGAATTTTGCATTTACTTTGCTTTTGTCTTTTGAAATGGCTAAATAAAGGAGAAAAAGTCCTTTAGCCACATAAGCGTATCATTTCCACTATAAAACCAGCTGTACTCTGTTTAATCAATTTATACCAATTAATAATTTATACTCAAGAAGGATTGTGTATGAATCCCTAATCTCTAATTTCATATTGTAGTTTCTAGGTTCATGAGCTGGGGTGATAATAAAAAAGTCTTCTATTTCCTAATTGCAGGCCTTTCACAGGTTATCTATTCATACTGGGTCTTTATTTCCTCAGCTCTAGATGAAGGCTTGGATCAAACTAGAGTGCATGTTTTATTTGAACAGCACCTTATTATCAAGGCAGGCCATAAAATCTTAAAATAGTTTTTCAATGTTTAGAGATCAGATTTTTTCCCTAATAATAATGTGTGGTTTTGGTTTCTTTTGAAAAAACTCTAAATATCTAACAACATTAGATCCAATAATTATTTGTAGGCAAAAACCCACTGAGCCAGTTAGATGCTACCTATGCTCTCCAGCTTCCACATTCCTGCTGCCCCTTCCTGGATTCCAAACACTGAGGCATGATGATAGTTGTCATTTATACAGCCCTTGCACTGCTATGTTTTGGTGCAATTGACTTGCTTTGGTCATTTATATTCCTTGTCTGGTCCTGTGAGCATGTGTTCGCAACCTCTAGAGATTAAGCTTTAAAAATTCTATGACACATGACTTTATTTCTTCAGAAGGGTCAAGAATAATTTAACTATACAAGATATTTTGTTAAGTCATAAGCTATTTTTTGTTGGTTTTGTTTTGTTTTTGTTTTTAATTCTTTTTTTTTTAAAGATTTATTTAGTTATTTGACAGAGAGAGAGAGAGAGAGAGAGAGATCACAAGTAGGAAGAGAGGCAGGCAGAGGGAGGGAGAAGCAGGCTCCCTGCCAAGCAGAGAGCCCGATGCGAGGTTTGATCCCAGGACCTTGAGATCATGACCTGAGCAGAAGGCAGAGGCTTAACCCACTGAGCCACCCCGGTGCCCCCTTTGTTTTTAATTCTTAAAAGGCGTGTTTAGGTGGTTCCCAGGAACCATATATGAAAGAAACTAGTATTTTGCTGTCATTGACTGGAGTCTGCTTAGTCTTAGAGACTGTCTGTAGTTTCTTGTTACTTGGATTTCTCCAGTAGAGCTACTTACCTCATCAAAGCAGCAAAAGTCCGTCTGTCCAGTTACTAAGTTACTAACTTGGAGCCTTATGAAATTTAACGTCATCATAAGAGTAGCCAGCTATCACCTTTGCGTAGTCTATTGATAAGAAACAAGTCACAGGTCCCACCTGATATTAAAGGGATTGCACCAGTAGGTGGGAATCACTAGAGGTCATTCTCAGGCCTTTCTGCCACAAAAATATTTTCTACTTCAATAAACATTTATTCAGCGCTTAACACATACAGCTTTCATTTAATTAATGCTAAAGATACTGTAGTGATAAATGCTTTTAAAAATGGGAAGTTGAAAAAGGTACAGTTCCTTCTTTCTAGAAACTTACAATCTAACATGAAAATTGCTAAGTGTATAACTCTATTTGTGCTCTAAAAAAGATGAAATATCTTCAGAATATGCAGAATATCTAGAATGCTCAGAAAGTCTCTGATTCTCTTGAATTAAAATTTGTACATTAGATTATGCTTAAGACAGTGGACTGAAACTTTCAACAAACCATTTAAAACATGTTAGAGTCTTTTGCTTGGCTCTCACTTTTTTTTTTTTTTTTTTGCTTGGCTCCCACTTAACAGGAAAATTAATTTGATGATTATTAGAGATGGTGACTTCCATTCTTCACCTAATCTTTTCGATAAGTCAATGCCAAGTATGGAATAGATAATCAGTACATGTTTTTAAAAATCTTTACTTACCTTCTTCCTTAGGGAATGGGAAAGCTATCAGTGGAGAAAGGACATTAGAGATCCTGTGTAAATTATTTGTAAAAACTTTAATACTACACAGAGTTTCTCAAGGTGGATTGTCTGTGGAGAAGATACTAAACCACGTATCAAAAATAAGACATGTCTTACTGTTTTACTTGAGTTCACTACTGCCCAACACATCTTACCCTGTCCCCATCTACCCTGGGTAGAAAAAAAAATGATTTCACATTCTCAGTGCTGACACAAATTTCTCCAAATCAGATTGCAGTCAGAGAATTTAATTGCAACAACTCCTTAAAGATGCAAATGTGGAACACATACACACATATATATAGAATTATTTAAATGCATATGTGTAAATATATATATATATAGTCTCTACTTAATGTGATTGATACCAAAATTTCACTGGGCACTAATGAGACCTATTATCACTTTAGAGGCAGCATGTGGCCCTTAATTAGGAGGGAGAAAAAGTGCTTTTCACTGTTAATTAAGACATCTTTAGTAAGGAGAAAAGTGGATTATTATTCATATTGTGCTTAAAATTTATTCACTGAAATTTGTCCTGTAAATTTCTCTCTCAGAAATATATATATCTTCTAGTTTCCTGTCAATACATGTGTACGTATAAATAGCAAAATTAAAAATATTCATGGATAATAAATGAGAAAAAAAAAGAATATTCATGGATGGACCACTTTTCCTTATTTGTTGAAAAAAAGGCTGCAGCACATGTCCAGGTTTTTGCTATTTCTCAGAGAGGAAAGTGTTAGTCTTTTTTTTTTAATTTTTGTAATATTTATTTTGTGGATCAGATATTCCAACTGAAATTATTTGGTCAAATCAGCTTGCAGTATGCATTATTGCCAACCTGTTCTCTTAGGCTTTGAAGGTGCTACTCATTTTTACCAAGTTTAAAGGGAAAAAGTGCTCAATTCAGCATATTTTTTCTCTTCATTTATTGCTGAGCTGCAGAATATTTAGATTTGATGACCAAATGAGTTTTATCCCCATTTTAGAGAGAAAAGCAAGACTCAGAAAGTTAAAAGTCCTTCCTAGTGCCTCCTAATAATTGTGGTGTTTGGTATGAATAAAAAGGGAGGCATGAATATAAATTTGTTGATTATGAAAGTGAAGGAATCAAAATCTCTTTTATTACATCAGATGTGCTATTTGCACACACATGTGGGTATAGCAGATGAGTATTATGGATTCATATTTTGCATTTGCAGCTGGGTAAGTGCTGTATGTAAAGAAAGCCATGCATATGCAGTCCATTCACAATCACTGAGGAGCTGACTAAATTTTCTGGCTTTAGGCTTCTCCTCCAGTCATTTCATCAGATACAGTATTCCATCAGGGAATTGCTTCATTTGTAAATATCTCCTTATTTAGAATTCTCCGTAAATCTTTTCTGGGCCTACATAGTGAAATAATGAGGTGCCAGTTGACTATTTCAAAATTATTCTTTGAATATTTTTGTCTTTATTGGGCAGTAGTGTCAAATGCAGCATTAGTGAACTTTGTGTGTAAGTGAACAGCCAGCAACTTGGAATAGAAAAAGTGTCACTTGGGTTAGGCTGGGTTAATCTCTAAAGTGAAAGTACACTCAGATCATTTCTTTGCATGGGGGATTCACTTCTGACGATAGTGTAATAATCTGCGTATCGCAAAACCTCACAGTTGATCATCAACCAGATCAAGTTAAATTGCTTAGTTCTTATTAATGTGAGACCCTGTTCTGTGTCCTGTGGGGTAAAAGCTGAATAGCATACAACTTTTGCTCTTCGGAAGTTCACAGACAGGGGCAGCTTACTGTCAAAGAAATAAGCCAATAAATATACAATCAACAGAAATCTGTAAAAGGCACTAACTGGGCACTACATGTGAAGCCGTTAGATAACAAAGACCTATTTTTTGGAAGTTGACTGAACTGAGCTCTTAGTTTGGAAAAAAAGAATGTGAAGTCTCAGAGAAAGAGTCAGTCAACACAGTAATTGCTAATTGTCTGGGTAATAATTGTCTGGGGTGGAGTTCTTAAGAAGCAGAGCCTGAGAAGGGTGATTGATCAAGAGTGATCTCTGATAGGCAGGTGAGGGTTGCAGGATAGGACAGGGGAAGTAGCCGGGAAAGGATAAAGTCTCAGCCTGATCCTGCAGGGAGCTCTGGGGCATAACTGACAACTACGGAGTTGTCACACTTGGGGGGAGGGACGGGATTTTGTACCCTGTATCAGTCAAAATGGGCTGTAGGCTATAGCATTTCTGGACAGGTTGGCTCCTGTCCCCTGAAGGCAATTTTCAGGAGAGGCACAGCCATGAGCTATTTGCCACTCACTGTGACAGCACTTGGGGGGTGGAAGGGTACATGGCCCTACTTTAGCAATGACTAATGTTTATTACATGTTTTACATATCTAACGTGTATTAATTCTATGGGGTACATAATAATAACATTTCTTCATTTGAAATCTAGGAAAACTAAAGCACAGATAAATTAGGTCATGCAACAGGGAAGTGTCAGAGTGACAATTTGGAAACAATCTAATTTTTAAGTAGAGAGAAGCTACCGTAATTCTCTGCTACTACACAGCTGTAGTAAAAAATGTTTCAAAAATAAATAAGTGGCAACAAAATTGGTTGTAGTAATTTCTCATTTCTTCATAGAAATAGTTGTCTAAGTTGTTATTAAATGACCAGCTATTCTTCAGGAACTGAAGTTTTACTAGGCCTTCTAGGAAAACACCTTCCCATATCCTAGTAGCAACCGCAGCTCCTGGATGTTACTCCTTTCCCATTTTCAGGGAAAGACCACATTCTTCACATCTTTTGACGTCTCCCTTTTTTCTTCAGACTGACCATATTTCCCCAGCCATTGTTGAGTGAGTGTATAATGCTGACTCCTTTTACAGGATCTTTGCAAATGCTCTTCTTCCCACAGTAACAAGATTTCTCGCCTCCTTCTTGCCCCCAGCTATGTGCTTAGTTATCTCCTCATGATCCTTCAGATCTGACTGATAAGGTTTCATTTACTTTACTTCCTGCTCCCTTGTCTAGGTCAGCTTCTATCTCATTTCATGTTGTAAGCTACATTGATGGGATAGTTTAGTGCCTGTCTCCTCTCTGTACTGTACTGTAACTTCCTTAAGGGCAAGAACTGTGTTTGCTTCACTCACTGTTATACCCAGCACAGTGCCTGGCACATTTTGGACACTCAATAGATATGTTAATAAATGAATAAATGAGGGAAGGCATATGTACTCTCTGCTCCTAGATTTCTCCCTACAGACCAGTAACAGGCTTGTCTGTCTGCCCGGAGGGTTCTTGTGCTGTAAAGTTTGTTTTCTCTCAAGGACCTGTATCCAAAAAGCAGGCATATTATTTTCCATGTCTGAAATCTCTCAGGGTGTTAGAGCTAGTAGTAACCAAGCCCTGAGCTGCTATAGAGACACTCACTCCCCACCCTAAGCAGTGGTGCAGTTAAATTTTGAATTAGACATACTTGAGGAATAAGGACCCAATGAAGGCTATTATCATATTCTTACACGATAAGAGCCTAATGTGGGAGTATTTGGGGTTCACAAGTTTTCCCTGTTGCAAGGTCTCTCTTTGACAGTGATCAGATCCACTACAAACATGCCCATTTAGGACTATGAATATTTACACTGATATTTAGTAAAATACCTTAAAATAAAGAAGGCAGGTGTTTGATGCTTTTAAATAATGTATTCCAATTATTTATGAATAATTTGTTGTTTTGGTATGTGTTTTTATTAGCAACAACTTTAAAAGAATTTTTAAGGCAAGATTTGTAATGAGTGACTATTATTAGGAATTAAAAAAGGAAGCAAGAATATATTTGCACCTGTGTTTTTCTTTTTTTCCTGTTTTTTAATCATAGTCTCAAATTGATTTTTCTGTTTTACATGCAAATTTAAAAGTAGAAAAGTTAAGATGATTAATACTTCAATTCTCTACATTTTCCATGTTATTTTACTGACATAAAGAAGGTGCATCTGATTGACTCGACGTACTATTATAAAAAGGAATAGACAGTACGTTTATTAACTTATTTGTAGAGAATTATTTACTGTACACTAAATAACACTTATTATTATCTTATCTATTATTTAAACAACTAAATATTCTGTTGGAATTATATCCAGGTTTTGCCAACGAAAACACATTATTAAAGTTCTTCGCAAAGTGTTCATTATTCTTAGAATACTCTTGTGAGGTTTGGACTTAATGGACCAGCAGGTCATTTACATCTCTGCCCTCAGCAACTTAACTGAATATTGAATTGGGGCCAGCTCTGGTAGGGAACAGTCCAGCTGCTAAAGTATAAAGAAAAACTGAATATAATAATGGGATAAAAAGAGTTTGGCCTGTCAAATTGGAATTGGGAAACTTCACATAATGAAATAGCCTGTATTGGAATTTAAATAAGATGGAACACCCAGTATTTGATATTTATCTTATTCAGCAATTCTCTAAACTCAACAGTATTGCTCAAAAAAACCTAGTATTTTTATATTTTAGTAGATTACTGTTTATTACAGTTTCCATATACATCTAGAGAGAAAACAAATTCTCTAAAATTGGAACCTTGGAATAGGTCTACTCTTACAGTGTAACACATAATTCACAGAGAATTCCAGGAATTCTCTTGATGTCAACTAAGGTGACCATGTAATTTGTTGGTCAAACTGAAACAACTTTGAAAGTGAAGGATGGTGTCCTGCAAAATTAGACCAGGACAAAAATTGGAACCATTTCAGATACATTTGGATGTATAACCAACCACCTTAGAAGTGAATACATTCATGTCTTTAGCCACTTTTGATTCCATGGCGGTGAAGGCATATCTTTTGGAGACTACTACTTTTTATTTAAGCTTGTATTCAGAGAATATTTTAAAATAACTTTGTTAATACTGGGTCTTTGGAAATATTTATGGACATAGATAGTATAAACCTGTAACCATAGACAGACCCATTTATTCATTCAGTCATTCATTTAGCCAAATAATATTAACTGAGTACCTACTATGTTCCATAAGGTGTGCTAGATTTGGGGATACCGTGATGAGAAAACATGAGGTAATGTCCTTGCCTTTGTGCACATTGTTTTCTAGTGTACACAGTGAATATGAAGCACAATGACACAAATTACTGTAAATTTAAACAGCGTTGTGTTACAAAGAAGGAAATGTAAGTTTACATTTACAGGAAATGTAAAATAGGGATTTGACCCTGCCAAAGAAGCCAGATAAGCATTTCTGAGCAAGTGACAATTGTGCTGAAATTTAGAGTGAGGACAGCTAAGTAGTTATAATGATAGTGTAGGCCAGAGGGGACAGTTTGCTTAAGAATGGATTAATGCGGGCCCCTGGGTGGCGCAGTTGGTTGAGTGACTGCCTTTGGCTCAGGTCATGATCCCGGAGTCCTGAGATTGAGTCCCATATCGGGCTCCCAGCTCCATGGGGAGTCCGCTTCTCACTCTGACCTTCTCCCTTCTCATGCTCTCTCTCACTCTCTCTCTTTCCTAATAAATAAATAAATAATGTTCTCTTTCTCTTTCCTAATAAAGAAATAAATAAAATCTTAAAAAAAAAAAGAATGGATTAATGCTAGCTCTCATTCAGGGTAGATACATCCAAGGAATATTGATGGATACATCTTTGTGATAGACTGGGTTTTTAATTTTTTGTAGTTGATAGCTTTTTTTTTTTTTTAAGATTTTATGTATTTATTTATTAGGAAAGAGAGAGAGTGAGAG
>CM052809.1:67430333-67479745 GCA_028533885.1 Nasua narica
CCCCCCCCCCCCCCCCCCCCCCCGCCACAGGGAGCAGGGCAACTCTGCCAAAACAGGGTTGCCTGAATAACAGTGCAGCAGGCCCCTCCCTAAGAAGACAGGCTAGTGGGATAAGAGGCCAACAACCGTAAGGTCCCTATAATACAGGTACATCTTGCTTGGATTGTGATCAATAATTTGGACTCTGTACTTCCCTCAACCACCTCAGCAGAGTGACTAAGAGGAGGAAACCCCAACATAGGAAAAACTCAGAGTCTGTGACCTCTGCCACAGAACTAATGGATATTGGTACAAACAAGATCTTGGAAATAGACTTCAGGGTAACAGTTATGCAGATAATAGCTAGGATGGAGAAAACTACTAATGCCAACATAGATTCCCTAAGGGCAGAAATGAGAGCGGATCTGGCAGAACTTAAAAATGCTATCAGTGTGATACAATCTAATCTAGATACTCTAACAACTAGGGTAAATGAGGCAGAAGAATGAATTAGTGATCTAGAAAACAAACTGATAGAAAAGAAGGACCAGGAAGAGGCCTGGAACAAACACCTTAAAATTTATGAAAACAGAATTAGAGAAATAAATGACATCATCAGTTGTTCCAGTGTCAGAATTCCTGGGATTCCTGAGGGGGTGGAGAAAGAGAAATAGAAGATATATTTCAGCAAATCATAGCTGAGAACTTCCCTAATCTGGGGAGTAAAACAAGCATTCATGTCCTAGAGGCAGAGAGGACCCCTCCCAAGATCAAGAAGAACAGACCAACACCCTGGCATGTAATAGTAAAACTCACAAATCTCAGAACCAAGGAAACCATCTTAAGGACAGTTAGGGTGAATAGATTACTTACATACAGAGGGAGGAACATCAGAAAAATGTCAGACCTGTTCATAGAAACCTGGCAAGCCAGAGAAGGCTGGCAAGACATATTTAGGGTATTAAATGAGAAGATCATGCAGCCAAGAATTATTTATCTGGCAAGGCTGTCATTCAGAATGGATGGAGAGATATGGAGCTCCCAGGACCAGCAGAAATTGAAAGAATATGTGACTACTAAACTGGCCCTGTAAGAAATATTAAGGGGGGATTCTATAAAAGGAGAAAGACCCCAAGAGTGATAAAGAAAAGAAATATACAGAGACAATCTGTAGAAACAAGGACTTCACAGGCAACATGATGACAATAAAATTGTGTCAATAATCACTCTCAATGTGAATGGCCTAAATGTTCCCATAAAATGGCACAGGGTTGCAGATTGGATAAAAAGACAGGGCCTATCTGTACGCTGTCTACAAGAGACTCATTTTGAACCTAAAGATACATCTAGACTGAAAGTGAAGGGATGGAGAACCATCTTTCATGCCAATGGATCTCAAAAGAAAGCCAGGCTAGCAATTCTCATATCACACAAATTAGATTTTAATCTAAAGACTGTAGTTAGAGATACAGAAGGACACTACCTCATTGTTAAAGGGTCTATCTAACAAGATATAACAATTGTAAGTATCTATGCCCCCAACATGGGGGTAGCCAACTACATAAGCCAAATGTTAACCAATATAGACTTATTGATAATAATACATTAATAGTAGGAGATCTCAACACTCCACTGTCAGCAATAGACAGATCATCTAAACAGAAAATCCACAAAGAAACAAGAGCTTTTAATGACACACTGGACCAGATGAACATTCCACCCTAAAACAACAGAATTCTCATTCTTCTCGAGCACACATGGAAATTTCTCCAGAATAGACCACATACTGGGTCACAAATCAGGTCTCAACTGATATCAAAAGATTGAGATGATTCCCTGCATATTCGCAGACCACAATGCTTTGAAACTGGACCTCAATCACAAGAAAAAGTTTGAAAGATATTCAAACACTTGGAAGCTACAGACCATCCAGCTCAAGAATGTATGGGTCAACTTGGAAATCAAAAAAGAACTTAAACAATTCATGGAAACCAATGAAAATGAAGATACATCAATCCAAAGCCTATGGGATATGACAAAGGCGGTCCTAAGGGGGAAATACATAGCCACCCAAGCCTCACTCCAAAAAATAGAAAAATCCAGAATACACAAACTGTCTTTACACCTTAAAGACCTGAAGAATCAACAATAAATTAAACCTAACCTGTGCACAAGAAAGGAAATAATTAAGATTAGAGCAGAGATCCATGAATTAGAAACCAGAAATACAGTAGAACCCATTAACGAAACTAGAAGCTGATCCTTTGAAAGAATTAATAAGATTGATAAACCACCGGCCAGACTTAGCCAAAAGAAAAGAGAAAGGACCCAAATTAATAAAATTATGAATGAAAGGGGAGGGATCACTACTAACACCAAGGAAATACATACAATTATCAGAAATTATTATCAATAGCTATACGACAATAAATTAAGCAACCCTGAAGAAATGGATGTGTTCCTGGAAACCTATAAACTACCAAGACTGAAAAGGAAAGAAATTGACAACCTGAACAGACCAATAACCAGTAACAAGATTGAAGCGGTGATGAAAAACCTCCCAAAAAACAAGAGTCTAGGGTCTGATGGATTCCCTGGGAAATTCTACCAAACATTCAAAGAAGAAGCAATACTTATTCTCCTGAATCTGTTTGCAAAAATAGAAACAGAAGGATAACTTCTAGACTCTTTCTATGAGTCCATACCTTGATCCCCAAACCAGGCATAGACCCCATCAAAAAGGAGAATTTCAAATCAATATCCCTGATGAATATGCATGCCAAAATTCTCATCAGGATCCTAGCTAACAGCATCCAACAGTACATTAAAAGGATTATCTACCACAATCAGGTAAGATTTATCCCTGTGATGCAAGGGTGGTTCAGCATTCACAAATCAATGTGATAGAACACATAAATAAGAGACAAGAACCACATGGTCCTCTCAACTGATGCAGAAAAAGCATTTGACAAAACACAGCATCCTTTCCTGATTAAAACTCTTCAGAGTATAGGGATAGAGGGAACATTCTTCATTTCATAAAATCCATCTATGAAAAACCCACAGTGAATATCATTCTCAATGAAGAAGAGCTGGGAGCCTTTCCACTGAGATCAGGAACCCGACAAGGATGCCCACTCTCACCACTTGTTAAACATAGTAGAAGTCCTAGCAATAGCAATCAGACAACAAAAAGAAATAAAAGGTATTCAAATTGGCAAAGAAGAAGTCAAACTTTCTCTCTTCGCTGATGATATGATACTTTATGTGGAAAACTCAAAAGACTCCATTCCCAAATTACTTGAACTCATAAAGGAATTCAGTAATGTGGCAGGATACAAAAATCAATGCACAGAAACCAGTTGCTTTCTTATACACTAATGATGTAACTGTAGAAAGAGAAATTAGAGAATCAATTCCATTTACAATAGCACCAAAAACCATAAGATACCTTGGAACAAACCTAACCAAAGAGGTAAAGGATCTATCCTCTAGGAACTGCAGGAACTGCAGTGTTCATGAAAGAAATTGAAGAAGACACAAAAAGATGGGAAAACATTCCATGCTCATGGATCAGAAGAATAAACTTTGTTAAAATGTCTATGCTGCCTATACTTTCAACACCATCCCTATTAAAATATCATTCCATTTTTCAAAGTGCTGGAACAAACAATCCTAAAGTTTTTGTGGAACCAGAAAAGACCCCAAATCGCCAAGGAAATGTTGAAAAGGAAAAACAAAGCTGGAGGCATAACGTTGTCTGATTTGAAGCTATATTACAAAGCTGTGGTCACCAAGACAGCATGGTACTGGCACAAAAACAGACACATAGATCAATAGAACAGAATAGAGAGCCCAGATATGGAGTCTCAACTGTATGGTCAACTAATTTTTGACAAAGCAGGAAATACTATCCAATGGAAAAAAGGTAGTCTTTTCAATAAATGGTGCTGGGAAAATTGGACAGCTACATACAGAAGAATGAAATTCAATCATTCTCTTACATGAGACACAAAGATAAACTCTAAGTGGATGAAAGACCTCAACGTGAGATAGAAATACATCACAATCCTAGAGGAGAACATAGGCAATAACTTTGTCGGCATCGGCCACAGCAACTTCTTTAAAGACACGTCTCCAAAGGCAAAGGAAACAAAAGTGAAAATGAATTTTTGGGACGTCATTAAGATAAAAAGCTTCTGCACAGCAAAAAAAACTGTCAACAAAGAGGCAACCCACCAAATGGGAGAAGATATTTACAAATGACACTACAAAGGGCTGATATCCAACATCTATAAAGAACTTCTCAAACTTAACACCCAAAAAAACAAATAATCCAGTCAAAAAGTGGGCAGAAGACACGAACAGACACTTCTCAGAAGAAGACATACAAATGGCTAACAGACACATGAAAAAATGTTCATCATCATTAGCCATCAGGGAAATTAAAACCACATTGAGGTACCACCTTAGACCAGTTTGAATGGCAAAAATAGAAAAGGCAAGAAACAAATGTTGGAGAGGTTGTGGAGAAAGGGGAACCCTCTTACACAATTGGTGGGACTGTAAGTCGGTATAGCCACTTTGGAAAACAGTGTGGAGGTTCCTCAAAAAATTAAAAATAGAGCTACCCTATGACCCAGCAATTACATTACTGGGTATTTTACCCTAAAGATACAGATGTTGTGAAAAGAAGGGCCAATGTCCATAGCAGCAATGTCCACAATAGCCAAACTGTGGCAAGAGCCGAGATGCCCTTCAACAAATAAATGGATAAAGAAGATGTGGTCAAAAAAAAAAAAAGGAAAAAAAAGATGTGGTTCATATATACAATGGAGTATTATTCAGCCCTTGGAAAGGATGTCACACTGAAATGCTATGTATAAGCTTACATATACTGTCTTTGCTGGTGTCATTTTTTATTTCCAGAAAACAGTCTATGGTCTTTGGAGGTTCGTTTTATTTTTTTAAATATTTTATTTATTTATTTTCTAGAGAGAGAGATTACAAGTAGGCAGAGAGGCAGGCAGAGAGAGAGAGGGGGAAGCAGGCTCCCTGCTGAGCAGAGGGCCTGATACAGGGCTCGATCCCAGGACCCTGATATCATGACCTGAGCCAAAGGCAGAGGCTTTAACACTGAGCCACCCAGGCGCCTCTGTTTTTTGTTTGTTGTTTGTTGTTTTTTTCTTTTGGTAACCTCTATGTCTAACATGGAGCTCAAATTTATGACCCCAAGATTAAGAGTCTCATGCTCTACCCACTAAGTCAACACTCCTTGTCTTTGGAGTTTTAATAATAGTAATTTTTTTTTCAGCTTGGTGGTTTCCTCTTTATTAGTGTGACTCCTACCTTCCCCCCACAATTTCTGTCCCTTCCACCTGCTCCCCAAAAGAAAGTAGTGAGAGGAAGGACATGTTCGGGTTTTGAACCTCTTGAGTAGTTGAAAGGAACAGAAACCAAAACAATCACTGGATATGTCAGCAGATGTCCATCAACAACTCTAAAGCAGAGTGGGAAAGGTGATAAGAGAAAGGGGAGAAAAGTGAGTTGTTAAAGGCCACCTCCCTGCATTAACCTTCCTGCTAAGAGGGGCTGGGCTGGAGGAAAGCCTCAAACATTAGAAAGTCTGGGTCCTAAAGAAGGGAGGATGTGGTTGGGCCTGACAGGGAGTTGGTCAAAGAATGGGAGCTACCTCTCTCTTTGTAGAATGGGACCCCCATCTCAGGGGTATTGCTGATAAATTTTTAAAGTTTAAAAAAGTAAAATAGTACTTCTAAGCAAAAGATTGCCTCACATGGCATAGTGTATATATTGTCTCCAACACACTTTTCAGTAATGCTGTGATTTTTTAAATTGTAATTCCCATACTAGATGATTAGATATTAGATATATTTTTAAATTTATGATACCATTCCAAAACAGGTTCAATTTTTTATCTGTTTATTTTGAATGAGTGGCTATATTGCAATAGAAACTTGGGCTGAGAACAGAGAGGAAATAGTTTTTCCTACTTGCATATTCTGGTGGTGTTCTAGTATCCTTCTAGTTTCTATTGGCTAGAAGAATACATGTCACAAGAAGAATAATTCAAAAAAAGATAATGAGAATATTCAGTTGCATGAAGAGAAGAATGAGAGGAAATGTACAAACTGTCTTCAAATATTTTCAGGCTTCATAGATTTATTGAATGGATGGGCAGAAGGATAAATGAATTAATGAACAAAAGAAGGAATGAAGCATTAAGTGGAAGGTGCAGGGGAGCAACATACAGAGGTTGCAATGATATACATGTTCTTCATCCTTAGGGAGCTTATGTTCTAATGGGGATGAACACAGATGAAAAGGCAAATACTCTATAGTGCCGTAAGGAAAAGAGTGAAGAAATCGGAATTGAGTAGCTCCATAGGGCAGAACCCAAGCATGTGTCTGTGTTTGTTTCTGTTGTTTTTGTTGCTCTTTTTTAATGAATTGTATATCAAGTGAATTTCCAATTCTAATACCGAATCAAATTCAATCTAACACATGTTTATTGAAGACCTACTATGTGCAATCTACCCAGAGAAACATGGAGTATACATCTGGAAGATAATGCCAAAGGGGGCAGAATCAGTGTAATAAGGACAGTTAGAAACTTGTACTCCAATGAGTAGCTACCATTTATATCTGCAAATGCATTTTAAGTGTCTCTAGTGTGGCATTAGTCCAGGCATTAGGCCAATATGTTCAATTTATTCAACTAGAATAGGTAAAATACTTTTTCCTGTCTAGTTTCTGATAAATCAAATTTATGTACATACATTTCACTATATATCAACATTAGTGACAGTAAATGGTTTTTTGAGTTACAAACTGGTGTTTATTTCTGACCAGAGAGGAAACAAGTATTTCTTCCATAGTCACATCAAGGTTTTACTAAAATGGTCATTGATTCAAATATTTCTGTGGAGAAATTGAAGATAGCATGGAGAACAGACTATCTCAAACAAATTCTGAGGTGCTTGCTATATAATAGCCATCCTTAGAGTAGTAATATAGCGTAAATCAGCTTGCTCTTGGCAAGGTTTCGCTAGAGTTATTTTTAGAAATTGGACTTAGCACTGGGTATTTTTATATTGTTGGATACTGGGTTAATTTTTACAGATGCTAAATTACTTCATGAAGATTAACAATTTTATATATTATAGAAAGTGTTGGGCTAGTTAGAAATCTCATAGGGGCTTTCAGGAGAATTTTGAGGGTGTCAAAGAGAACTGAATTATAGCAATTACGGAACTATTAAATAGTATCATTGTTGTTCTTAGCAAAACTACTCTCCCCCACTCCAAACATTATTACTCTTTGCTAATTTATTAAAAAGACCTCTCTTATTTGCTATATATTACAGAATTAAGGTAGGTTCCCAACAGGTAACATTTTTTGGTATGTTTCCTTTAAAAGTAATTTTATAATTGCTATTGTTTGTTGTAGCAAAATTGGAAACTATAGAAAAATATGAAGAAAATGGAAAGCACCAAAGTATTGCCGGCCTATTTCCATCCATTATTATTGCCTGAATACTTAATTTCCTATCCTAGATTATCCCATTTGGATTTTCCTGTTAAAAATAGGGACAGAGAGATGGAGGGGGAAGAAAGAGAAAGAAAAAGGAGAATGGAGATCTAAACAGATCATCCTTAAGTCTCCTTCACACTTCAAATTTTTATGGTATATAATAAATTTTGAATTTAGAGAAGGGGGATGGGGCAGAGGGAAAGGGGGACATATATAGAAAAATGTTCTATGGCCAATGTCAAAGAAATTACTGCCTATGTTTTCTTCTAGGAGTGTTATGGTTCAGTCTCACATTTAGGTCTTTAACCCATTTGGAGTTTTTTTTGTGTATGGTATAAGAAAGTGGTTCAGTTTCATTCTTTTGCATGTAGTTGTCGAATTTTCCCAGCACCATTTATTGAAGAGACTGTCTTTTCCCCACTGTTAATTCTTGAGTACTTTATCACAGATTAATTGATTAATTGACCATATAAGTGAGAGTTTATTTTTGGGTTTTCTATGCTGTTCCATTGGTCTATGTGTCTATTTTTGTGCCAGGACCTACTGTTTTGATTACTGCAGCTTTGTAGTATATCTTGAATCTGAAATTGTGACAGCTCCAGCTTTGATCTTTCTCAAGATTGCTGTGGATATTCAGGTTCTTTTGTGGTTCCATACAATTTTAGTATTATTTATTCTAGCTGTTTAAAAATGCTCTTAGTATTTTGAAAGCGATTCTGTTAAAATGTACACAGGTAGTATGGATATTTTGGGTAGTATGGATATTTTGACTATATTCTTTCTCTAGTTGAATTCTTGATTGAATTAGCAAAGTGAGCCATCATGCTTATTTCAAAAGTAGATATACAAAGACTAGCAAGATAGAATATATGTTTTCATATCTTTGAAAAGAAGCGTGTTGTAAATCAAATACAACATTAGGTTTCTTACTGCTTTGGATTTTAAGTCATTATATTTTTTTCTTCCTATTTTTAATCAGAATATTATAAATTTTTAATACTTCTGCTTCCAAAACAGTGCTAATATGTACTGATACCTCTCCTTTTCCAAAAGCTATACCTTGATTTCATTGCAGCGATTCATGTCCCATTTCCCTACCTTTACTTCCTTAGTCCTAGACTTATATACCACTGACAAAATTTCTTCAGTATTTCTTCATATGTTGAAAGGATTCAAATTTCATATTCCTTCCATATCATCGCTGAGTTTAGATCATTCTGTTTCCTGTTACTTGTCAAATTTTATTTTAATGCCTTTTTTTCATTGCTGTTTCTTTACCATGCTTTCTACTTTATTTCAGCCTAACTTCAGTACTTTCAAAATAATGAAACACAACTGGATGAGGTGGCACAGGGATCTGTGTTTTAAATAAATAATTCTGTTTTAACTGCAGACAAAATGTTGGAAAACACTGATAAAGAATACCTGGTTATGTGAAACTGACTCTTGACCCTATTGGAACCTACTTAATTTGGATTCCATCAACCAGTAAAACTGAGAAAGAAGAAAAAGTCCTCTTGAAAGATTGTTGTGTTTCTGTATCCTTTCTCTATCCACCTCCAGGTGCCTTATGATCTAACACTGTTTCCAGGCCACGCAAGGTTCTCTGAATTACATCTCTTCTAGGGTTGCCCCATTATATCCGTTCCATTCCTTTTAGTGTTACCATGTCCTTCATCAAGTGCAAAGTTCTGTGTCTTCTGCTTCAAGAACACCCAAATTTGAGGATATAACATACTATCACATACTTTGTATGGTAGGACCTGAACACATAATGTCTCCCTATTGTGTGAGTATTCGTTCCATGAGCATTATTAGTCGGAAAGCCTACTGAGCAGAAATTACACAATTCACATTATGTCAGTATAATTTGGAGGGCTCCACGAGCCATTTCGAATACACCAAATTAAGAGTACAAGTAGTGGGGTAACTCTGTGCTTTTTTCCAAAAGGGGGTAGATACTAATCTCAGCCATTTATTTTATTCCTTTCTTGAAGAACCTCTCTTTTTTTCTTAAAAGGATCAGACATGACAGAATTTTAGGGTTTTGTTTAGTTTCTAACTGAATGGAATATTTTCATTTTCTTATTATTCTAAATAGAGAAATCTATAGTTCAGGATGTTGGTATGAGATCAACATTTATCGTGATTTCTTAACAAGCCTTTGAAGCCCAAACTGTCTATATCTTGGTTCCCCAACTCCCCTCACATCCTTTATGCAGATACTCTAATATGAACTGGGTGTGCAACATTAATGTGAGCCACCCTTGAGGATGACTTTTTATGGAGATTATGAAAAAAATATGGTAATGCAGTGGTGCTGCTTAATGACCTGCCCTATGAACATTGACCTTGATTCTTTTGAGATGTTGCAGATGAAATAGATGTCCAAAGGAAAATTCCAGAATTAGAATGACTATTAAAACTATTGGCTGTAGACCATCAGTACTCAAGAGTGGATATTACTACCTTTGGCAGGAAAACAAATGTTCATCTTATGCACGTGTAGGAAGTGGTTTTTCTGACAGTGTCTGCCTTTTTCCTGGAGGATCCTCGAAGTTTCTTTCAAGGATGCTACTTTATTCTCCTGGCTCTATGTGCAGTGCAGTTCATTAGCACATAAACTGTTCATTCTTTTTTTTTTGATTCGGAACTGAGTAGAGGTCAACATGTAAAATACCTATCTTTCTTTTTACATTGAATGGGATTTCTATTAAAAAACGGCTTAAGGAAATAAGTTTAACAGAATAACACATGGGAAGATAAATATGTTTTTTTAATGATCAACATTTTCATTATGATGAAAGAAAAATACTGGTGGGTGAGTATTCTAGGTCATTAGTACATGGATAATGCCTAAACCTCTCAAAGTATAAAAACTTTCAATTGGACTTGATATAAAAAAAATAGGGTAGCAGAGAGGAGTGATTAAGAGTGCAGGCCAAATGAGGTTACATCCATTTGGATCATGATTGTTATTTGTAGGTTGTTTGGGAAAACCTCTTGATCTCTTTGTGCATTATTTTGTCATTGTAAATTAGGGATAATTAATAGTACCTGTTTCATAAGACTGTTTTGAGAGTTAATGTAAAGTGCTTAGAACAGCTCCTGATATGTAATAGGCAATGGTGTGGTGCTAAATGGTTGACAAGTGGCTCTCCAAAACAGAAGTTCTAATTTACAGTGTTTGACAATTTCTGTGGAGTAAATACTCCCACCATGGTGCAAAACCCTCAATATGATATCACTGAATGCTCAGTTGAAAGGAGATGTTCACAACTGGCACTCATTAGCTTATGTGTCATCTCCAGCATACCACTGATAGTAAGCATTAAATAAAACTTAATTGTTTTCATATTAAAATTAATATACCAGGTCAGAACAGATATCTACATAAAGAGGGTTCAAAGTATGCATATCGAAATTTAACTTAAGTGCTCACAAAAGAAAACACCTTTATACTGAGATTTGACAGAATGTTATACAAATTAATCACAAAGCTCCTCATGAGAGAACTGTACCAATTTTTCTGCAGAGCAGTTAAAACAATTCATTTGGAGACTAATATTCTATGTATGAAAATATATAACTGACACCTCTTAGGAGTTTAGATATACTCAGCTGGCTATGACATTGGTATCTTGGCTTGCCTCCCAGTAGGAACCAGGAGGTGTATATCATTCAAGTTGGACTTTCATGATTTTAAAAAGAAATTTATAGGTCAGTTAAGTGAAGAGTCTCCTTAGTAGATTTTGGAGGATGGTTTAGAAGAGTTTGGGAAAAGCAGGCCATTTTGCTTTTGTGAGTCACTTGTACTTTATCCTCAGAAACTTAGAGGGGGTTACTTTAGAGATGTCTCTACCCAGTTAACATGTTAGGGGCCAGAGCACAGCTATTACAAGTTTTATTTTTCAGATGTTGCTAATAGTTTTAGTGGCAATTATGTGCCTAGCTTTTGTCTAAACTATTAAGTGCCAAGCACTTGTCCAAACTACTTAGCTCCACAACAACGCTGTCAGGTAGATACTATTATATTGTTTGCCAATGAGTAAATTGAAGATTAAAAAAACACTTATTAATTTGCCAAAAGTTATGGTTACTAATGAGAAAACCTACTTTTCAAATTTCAGTCTCTGCTTCCACAGCCATCTTTCTTCCTGTATATCACACTACCTCTAGTTAGACATTGAAAACAAGACTTATTTTAGAATTTGTTTACAAATATTTTCAAGTTGTAATAAATCTTTCTTAAATCTTACTAACTTGTTCAAGAAGCAATGTCTATTTTTCTGTCATTGTTCTCTATTACTGTACCTAAAAAATAATAAATAAAATGATAAATTTTAATTAAAATAAAATAATAAAAAATAATAAAAATCAAGAGCGAAGATGGTAGATTTGGAGCATAAGAAGAGAAAAGATAAGCTTAGAAATGTAAAATATGGGGAAATGTCTATATTATCACAGAAGCATACAAAACCTAGCTTTGCTACTGTGATACTCCAAGGAAGAATAACTACTTTTCATAAACACTCGGGTTCTAGAAACACAATTTATGAAGCCAGGATGTTTCTTTTCCTTTCGGTTAGTTACAATTTCAAGGGTATCTGAAAGAAAAGCTTTATTTGGTGAGTATTGGAGCTATTTTGGGGATTATTTCAATATTGGGGAAAAGCAAAACATTTTGAAAATAGTCACTAGTCAGAGTCCGCTTTTCTATATTAGAAAAAAAGTAACTTTGCAAAGCTCACATTGCTGAAACATACAATGATCCCTATTTTGTCAATATTGTGTCAGTTGGGGTCAATCAGCTCAAATAGGCAACCTAAGGGTAGCTACCATATTCATAGATTCTAAGAAAGTACAACATAGCAACAGAACACTTGGCACACTTTGATGAGAAACTGATGAATTTAACTCTTCTTTTTCTGTTAAGAACTGATGGCTTTATATTTCTATCTGAAACCTTTAAAATACAAACAGAAAAGATAAATCAGTTGTGGCATATGTTATGTGATAGAACCAGGAAAAATTGAGTCTGTTCTCCAGGGGGCACTAGGGAGGATGAAAAGAAAATCCTGGCAAAGCATCTGAATCTAAGTAAGCAGGTATCTTGGCAAAACCATTCAGAGGCTGTTGTGAGCCAGTGGGTAAATGAGTAGTGACCTACCAGTTAGTTCTGGGCAAATGTCAAAAGGCAGTTTGACATTAAGTCCAATTTTCACCAGTTACCTTCAGGCGATTATTTTTATTTTATTTTATTTTTTTAATTTATTTACTTGACAGAGAGATAGAAAGCACAAGTAAACAGAGCAGTAGGCAGAGGGAGAGAGAGAAGCAGGCTCTCCGCTGAGCAGGGAGCCCGATGCGGGGCTCGATCCCAAGAACCTGGAACCATGACCTGAGCCGAAGGCAGTTGCTTAACCAACTGAGCCACCCAAGTGCCCCTCTTCAGGAGATTATTTATTTTCTTCTTAGCTGCTTTAAAAGTACCTTTTTTAAACCTATGATACAACTATTTAATTCCAACTTTTAGGAAAGCAAGTTCAAAAAGCATTTTTGTAGGAGATAGGATAGATAATACATATAATAAGCACTGTATAACAATTCTGAAGTTTCAGAGCTGAAAACATAGAACAGAATACTATAAGGATTTTCCTGTTTTGATAAATCACACTAACCTTGTGCATCAGAGCAAGGATTTGACAGGGCCTGGTCAAAAATCCCTGGCAGTTATACTTTCCTGAGGTAGAGGTTTAAATGCTTTTCATAATTGCAGTGATTTTTATCAAACACAATAGTTTAAAAATAAATATTTGGACATTATTGGAGAGGCTTAAAAATCTCAAATTATCTAACTAAAATTTTCCTTGCTAATTAATAAATCTGATGGCAGGCTGAATGATATATCCTCAGATTTTTTTCTTTTTTCTTTTAAAATTTTTTTCTCTTTTTCTTTAAATCTTACTATTCATACTTGCTGACTTTTAAAAAAAATAATTATTTGTTTTTTAGAGAGAGAGAGAGAGAGCATGAGCTGGGGGAGGGGTAGAGGAGAAGGAGAGAGAGAATCTCAAGCAGACTCCCCCGCTGAGCTTGGAGCCTGATGTGGGGCTCTATCTCAGGACCCTGAGATCATGGCCTGAGCCAAAATCAAGAGTCAGATGCTCAACTGATGGAACCACCCAGCCACTTCCCCCATTTTTATTTTTAAAGATTTATTTATTTTGTTTTTAAAGATTTATTTATTTATTTTTCAGAGAGAGGCTAACTTTTATTTTTTTTTTTACTTCTGGGTTTAGGCCTCTAAACCCTAGCTAATTTGCAAGGATGAATTATACATTTCTGAGAAGCTGATAGGAATTTTTTTCTTTTAATTCATTGAAATTCAGCTAATTAACATATAGTATACTATTAGTTACAAAGGTAGAGTTCAGAGTATCAGTCTTATATAACACCCAGTGCTCATTATATCACATGCCCTCCTTAATGTCTATCACCCAGTTACCCCATCCCGCCACCCCTACCCTCCTCCAGCAACCCTCATTTTGTTTCCTGTGATTTAGACTCTGTTATGGTTTGTCTCGCTCTCTCTGACTTTGTCTTGTTTATTTTTCCCTCTCTTCCCTTATGCTACTCTTTTTTTTCCCTTAAATTCCACATACAAAAAGATGTGGTATGTGTGTGTAAATATATATATATATAGTTCAGGTATAAGATGCCCTATTGTCATTAAAGAGCAGCCATCTACAGCATAAACGTCTCCCTGACGGCAGACTTGTTGGCCATTAGATCACTTAATCATCAACTCAGTCACTTATTCCTTTAGCAATTATTAACTTCTTCCTCTCTGTTATTGAGAAGTCGCAGAATACAGGGATTATAGGCCAAAAAACAAAAAGAAAACCAAAACTGCCGCCTCTTGACGGCGCACGGGAGAAGAATGAGGCACAAACAACTCAGATGCAAGAGAAAGGGAGCAGGGGATGACAGTAGAAAAGACTGTCTCCCCGAACAGCTCCTCAGTCTCCTATTTATTAGAAAATGGGTAACAATCAACGAAGAAGCTGGAGTAGGTTACACATTGACCATGAGTCTTGTAAATTATGTAAAAAAAAAAAGCAAGATATGTTACATAGTACATGATGTATAGTGAGCAAGGCTAAACAGAAGGATTGTCTGACTAACTGCTGATGCTCTCTGGGGAAGGGGAGATAACGGAAAAATGAAGCAGGCAGCGTTCCGCCCTGAGCTAGCTTGGCATCTCCAGCTGCTCAGCTTCAAGGACGTATATTGTCCTCTCCCTCAGAGAGGACATACTTTTTTTTTTTTAATATTTTATTTATTTGACAGAGAGAGAAATCACACGTAGGCAGAAAGGCAGGCAGAGAGAGAGGGAAGCAGGCTCCCCACTGAGCAGAGAGCCCAATGCCGGGCTCAATCCCAGGACCCTGAGATCATGACCTGAGCCAAAGACAGAGGTTTTAACCCACTGAGCCACTCAGGCACCCCGAGAGGACATACTTTCATAGATAAAAGTTCAAAAAAGTATGTCTCAAAAATATTATCATGATAGGCCCAGAGACCTGTCACCAGTACATGTTTTTCTTAAGGCTAAATCTAAGCATACTTGGTAACTAGTACAATTTCTCATGGGTTGTATTTTAAGCAGTACATTGTTCTGAGGGACGGTTACACAAAACCAAACCAAAACAAAACAGCCACAGATGTAGATGTTAATGCTATCTGCACTTATTGTCATTGTGTGTCCTTGGGCAAGGTACTTAGCTTTTAAGTTAGGTTCCTCCTTTATGATATGGAGTGAATACTAGTACATTATCCAAATGATTATGAAAATCAGTGCATAAAGTAAATACAAAACATTATGCAGAAAATAGAAGATTTTCAATAAAAGTTAGCTATTAGGATGAAAACTCAAAATATTACAACTACCTTGGCCACCCAGCTTTCCTCTGAGTATAATTATTTTGCTACTTTTTACCAGGATGAGATCTTTCCTAACAATAGCAGAGGTACTTTTGTCTTCTATCTCTGTAGGAAGCTCCTGAAATAAGTAATTAATATTGCCTGGCCAGGCAGACCAAACTTAGCTCTGTAACTGACCAGTGGTATGAATTAGAGCAAATTACTCAGCATATTTGAAATTTACAAGCAGAATGGGAATGTTATCCCCTGTATTCAAAGGTTGTTATACCAGAAATAATCTATAAATAATGCTTAGTACAATACTAACATGTAGAAAATATACCATATGTGACAGTTATTTCTTAGCAATATGAAATGTTGGTCTCTCTTAATTCTCTGACCTTTTCTTTCTAAATTATCTAGCTGTTAAAGTAAAAACAAAATCCTTTTGTGCTTTTACAATAATACAAGAGAAATATATTTCCCATTAAAAACTGATAAGTAGTATGGGATAAAACAAATCAAGTCTAAAAACCAATGAAATAGGAGACACTAAGTAATTGATATAAGTCAGTATTCACTGAAAATCACATTGATTGCTTTAAAAAATATTCAAATAAGGACACTTGTGTGGTTCAGTTGGTTAAGCATCAGCCTTCAGCTCAGGTCATGATCCAAGGGTCCTGGGACTGAGCCTCAAGTTGGGCTCCCTAATCAGCAGGGAGTCTGCTTTTCCCTCTCCCTTCGCCCCTACCGCCTGCTTGTGCTCTCACACTCTCCCTCTCTCTCAAAAAAATAAATAAAATCTAAAAAAAATATTCAACGCAAATAATGTTTTAGGTTAAGGGCTTAATACTATTTTCCTTGGGTTTTAAGATAGCATTAAATAGAAGCTCTGCATTATTTCCATCTCAAACAATAAGATTGTCAACTTTCTACAGCATGATGAGATTACCCTAATGTAGCAAAGAATGTAAGGGATTGTTTTTCACCTTTTCTAGATGAACATTATCATGTAAAATCAACATAACAATGAAACTATTGTGTTTTAGGATTACTAAGTAAGTCATTATTTCAATCAATGCTCAGTGTGTTTTATGAATTTACTTTAGGTAGACTGGCAGCCTCCAAGAGCAGCATAGCACAACCAGCCAATTCAAGCCTTTTTTAAGGCAGCTATATATTTTCTCTAAAACAATATGACTGTTTCAACCTTTTAATTTAAACCCAATCTTGGCTTTAATGAAGGATTATCCTGGCAGGAAACCAAACTGCATTTTTAGTGTGTGTTTTAATGTGTCTATTTTCTGTCTTCAATCAGAAATAAAGTAGTTGTGGCCAGAAAAAGGGTACATATTCCATTATTATATTTTTCTCTTTTTAATACTTATGCTTATTAGAAAATCTTGGTTAAAATATTCAACATTGGAAAGTATTATCATCTAATTTACTTACAGGGAAGGTAGAAAATTTAATGATTTAGATTTTTATTTATATTTTCCACTAAAAATAAGTATCTAAAATAGAGGTTGTTGATTCTATAATCCTGCAAATGCCAGATAGTGAATACTTTGGCTTGGTAAGTTGTAAGTTTTCTTTCCCATCTACTCAGCTCTGTCATAGCCATGTGAAAGCAGCAATAGACAATACGTAAATGAATGGGCTTGCCTTTGCTCCAAATTTTATTTACAAAAAAAAAAATGGGTGATCAGGCTTGGGGTATAGTTTGTAGACCTGTGATATAGAAGATGGATCATAATCAAAATATAAAAAATACAATTCACTGTACAGAATACACTGTAGAGTTCAAGATTTCATCATACTAAGCAATCAGTAACTTCTAAGCATATTCCATATCCAGGATTCAGTGTGAGATGCTCTGAAAGTACAACAGTAATGTAAGAACAAATTCTTATCCTCAGGAAGCTCATAATTTTCCTGTTAAGCCAAGAGTTGAACAGAATACAATAACAGCATTACTGGACATTATGCAATGAAGTGTTAGAAGGATAGGCTTAAAATAAGCTCAGGACTTGCAGAACTTCACTGGGGTCACATGTATTTAATACATTTCAACTAAAATTATTAAGAGTGAATAATGCTATTATTCCTAGAAAAATGGATACTTTATCAGTTAACTTGATGTGCAGACTTACCTAATATATATGTAGTATATATATATATCGATCCCATTTACAATCGCACCCAAAATTGTAAGATACGTAGGAATATACTTAACCAAAGAGGTAAAGGATCTGTATGCTGAAAACTATAGAACACTCATGGAAGAAATTGAGGAAGACACCAAAAAATGAAAAAAAACATTCAATGCTCATAGATTGGAAGAACCAATACAATATTGTTAAAATGTCTGTGCTATATAGAGCAATCCATATATTCAGTGCAATCCCTATCAAAATACCATCAACTTTTTCCACAGAACTGGAACAAAGAATCCTAAGATTTGTATGGAACCAGAAAAGACCCCAAAATAGCCAAAGGAATGTTGAAAAAGAAAGCCAAAGGTGGTAGCATCATAATTCCAGACTTTAATCTCTATTACAAAACTTTAATCATCAAGACAGGATGGTACTGGCAACAGATATACATAGGCTAATGGAATAGAATCAAGAACCCAGTAATGAACCGTTAACTCTATTGTCAACTTACACAAAAATAGACTCAAAATGGATGAAAGACCTAAATGAGACAAGACTCCATCAAAATCCTAGAAGAGAATATAGGCAGCAACTTCTGTGACCTTGGCCTCAACAACTACACAAACACACACACACACACACACACCACTTCCTCTTTATCCATTCATCTGTTGGACATCTGTGCTCTTTCCATAGTTTGGCTACTGTGGACATTGCTGCTATGAACAGTAGGGTGCAGGTGCTCCTTCGGATCACTACATTTGTGTCTTTTGGGTAAATACCCAGTCGTGCATTTGTTGGGTCCCACCATAGCTCTATTTTCTACTTTTTGAGGAACCTCCATATTGTTTTCCAGAGTGGCTGTATCTGCTTACATTCCTACCAGCTGTGTAAGAGGGTTCCCCTTTCTCTGCATCCTTGCCAATATCTGTCATTTCCTGACTTAATTTTAGTCATTCTGTGTGAGGTGGTATCTCATTGTGGTTTTGATTTGTATTTCCATGATGATGAATGATGGGGAGCATTTTTCATGTGTCTGTTGGCCATTATATCTTCTTTGGAGAAATGTCTATTCATGTTTCCTGCCCATTTATTAACTGGATTATTATTTTTATAACAATCCTTATTAAATAATCATTATTAATAACATATAAATATATATTAGTAATATATTTAATATATAAATAAATATAAAGTATAAAAATAAATATATAATTATGATATATATTACATATACAATAATATAATCCTTACTATTAAATAATCCTTAACTGGACTATTATTCTACTTCTATTATTTTGGGTGTTGAATTTGATAAGTTCTTTATAGGTTTGGGGTAGTAACCCTTTATCAGGTATGTCCCTTGCAGATATTTTCTCCCATTCCATAGGTTGTCATTTAGTTCTGTTAATTGTTTCCTTCATTGTGCAGAAGCTTTTTATCTTGATGAAGTACCAATAGTTCATTTTTGCTTTTGTTTTCCTTGCCTCCAGTGATGTGTCTAGTTAAGAAGTTGCTGCAGCCGGAGTCAAAGGGGTTGCTGCCTCTATTTTCCTCTAGGATTTTGATGGTTCTGTCTCAAATTTAGGTTTTTAATCTATTTTGAGTCCGTTTTTGTGTATGGTGTAAGAAAGTGCTCTACTTCGTTCTTTTGCATGTTGCTGACCAGTTTCCTCAACATTTGTTGAAGACACTTTTTTCCATTGGATATTCTTACCTGCCTTGTCAAAGATTAGTTGACCATAGAGTTGAGTGAGGGTCCATTTTTGGCTTCTCTGTTATATTCCATTGATCTATGTGTCTGTTTTTGTGCCCGTACCATCCTGTCTTGATAACTACAGCTTTGTAATCTGGCCTGAAATCTGGCATGGTGATACCTCCAGGTTTTTTGTTTGTTTGTTTGCTTTTTCAGAATTGCTTTGGTATTCAGGGTCTTTTGTGGTTCCATAAAAATTTTAGGATTGTTTGTCTAGTTCTGTGAAAAATGGTGATGGAATTTTGATAAGGATTGAATTAAATGTGTGGATTGCTTTGGGTAGTATAGGCATTTTAACAGTGTTTGCTGTTCCAGTCCATGAGCATGGAATGCTTTCCCATTTCTTTGTGTCCCCTTCAATTTCTTTCACAAGTATTCTATAGTTTTCAGAGTACAGATCTTTTACCTCTTTAGTTAGGTTTATTCCTAGGTATCTTATTGTTTTTGGTGCAATTGCAAATGGAATTAATTCCTTGATTTCTTTTTCTGCTGCATCATTATTGGTGTATAGAAATGCAACAGATTTGTGCACATTGATTTTATATCCTGTAACTTTGCTGGATTCATGTATTCTAGCAATTTTTTGGTAGAGTTTTTCAGATTTTCTACATGGAGTGTCATGTCGTCAGCAGAACTGTCATTTTAAAGAAACTTTGAGTTACCATGGTAGAAGGGACAGGTAAAAGTTGCAGCACTAGAGAAACAGAGGAAAATAGAAACTTGAAGGGATATTAACTTTATAAGAATATAATCATTCATGGTTATTTATAAAGAAATGCATATTATTTTTTTTACATGTGCTCTGGAAATGTGGGTAGGACTTTGAAAGGCAGAAAAGAAGAATGCTCTGGAAATGTGGGTAGGACTTTGAAAGGCAGAAAAGAGGAATTCTATGTAAAGAGAGACTGGCTTGAATGCGCCTTCAGGGAGAGTAACCTTTAATTACGGGTAAGTGATTCCACAACAGAGCTGTTGAATATGGTGTCTCGTAGTCACATTAAAATAAGCCATAAGTATAAAATACACATCAGATTTTGAAGACTTACTATGAAAAAAACATGTAAAATACCTTAATAACTTTTTATTAATGACATGTTACAATGATAATATTTTAGATGCATTAAGGAAAACATGTTATCTATATCTTATATAATAAAAATTCACTTGTTTCTCTTTCTGGCTAGTAAAATATTTAAAATTACATACTTGGCTCATGTATGTGACTTATATTTGTGGCACTTATATTTCTAGTGGGTGGCTTAGCTCAGTGTAGCTACGCTGAAGGGTAAATAGAGAGTCAAAAATGTAGGATTGCAGCTCAGAGGACAGAACTGAGACATCTCATGGAGTTATTCACATAGAACTGTTTGTGAGTCTAAACTGTGAAGGAATGAACATGAGTAATATCTCCTAGGGAAGAAGTGTCTACAGAGGAGAGGTAGGAGCAGAGGACAAACCTGAGCAATGTCAGATTGAGGGCAATTTTTGCCTTTGAATTTTAAACATTTTGAGATATAATTCTAGAAAAGGTACTGGCAGAAACAAAAAGACTCAAACCACCACCACTAACCTTTTACCTTACTGGATGAACGCTGCATTCAAGATCGTTTTTAAGACGTAGGATCAGAAGGCTGAGGGTTCAGTGATTTTTCTTCCCTCATACATATGCATAGTAAATAATTTAATCCATAGTTAATCAAGGAAAGATATTTTGCAAGATGGAAGATTACACATAAGAAATGTAAATAACAAAAGTACAAATATGAAAGGATTCTCTATGGCTTGCCATGCCTATATGTGCTATATGCGGCAGAATGAGATATGGTTTAAAAAATGAAAAAATTTCACTCATAATTTTTCCTCCCTACAAAGGGGGGCATATGAAATCCTGACAAGCTGTGAAATCTTCACCTGAAATCAAAGGATGATTTGCTAGGTCTGACATTTTCAGGTATTGACAAGTTTTGCCCACCACTTATGTTAATGGAAGGATGAACAGTTGAGCTTCATTTCTTAAGAATGACTGAAATCTTGAAACTTTCCACAGTTTCACTTATGATTACAATGATGGAAAGGCCCAAATCATAAGGAGCTTGTGCCCAAGCTGACTCCAGGCAAAGCCAGACCTTTATCCAGAGCCAGGATACACCTTTCAATGAAAAGGAAAGACCAGCCACACAGTGGTGGTGCTAGAAACATCACTGCAAAGGCTACATGTGTAATTGGACAGATTGAGAGATGTGGACATATTATATTTGAAAACACAAAAGAATATAATGCAGACCATGAAATCCTTGCTTAGATTTATCTTCTTTACAAACTATGGAATAGGAAACACATTTGTAATTTAATCAAGTAATAAATGCAGGACAGAAATTTCCAGAGATTAGTCTAGATGTTGAGTAGTTCAACCCATCAGGAAGGTACTAGTGCTTTTAAGATCCATAAATTTGATCAGATTAAGGTAGTCATTCAAATTTACCTTCTTATCAGAGGAAAACATTGTGTTATCCTTTGAACTAGGGGTAAATTAGCCCCTTTGTGATTTTGGCCTGAGTTTTCAAGGGTCTACTAAGAATCACTCATAAAACTTGTTAAAATGCACATTCCTGGGTTTCAGAGTTAACAGATCTTTAAGAGTAACCAGGTTTTTGCTTTTTAAACCATCATACTAAGTTGCTTTGATGCAGAAATATTTGGACCATAACTTTTATTGTTTTATTTTGTTACTAAATTAAAAAATAATTGAAATATACTTGACATACAATGTATTAATTTCAGATGTATACCATACTGATTTGTTTATATACTTTATGCCGTGCTCACGGTGATACATCTAGTAACCATCTGTCACCATGTAAAGTTATTACAATATTATTGACTATATTCCTTGTGCTCTACTTTTCATACCTATGACTTATTTTATGACTGTATGTCTGTATCTCTTAAATCCAGTCACCTATTTTGCCCATCCCTCCACCCCTCTCCTCTCAAGCAACTAACAGTTTGTTTTTTCTATTTATGAGTCAGTTCTGTCTTGTTTGTTCATTTGTTTTGTTTTTCTTAGATTGCATATATTAGTGACATCATATGGTATTTATCTTTCTCAGTCTGACTTACTTCACTTAGCATAATATCCTCTAAACATTTTGTTGTGAATGGCATATCTCATTCTTTTTTATGACTGATAATATTCCATTGTATGCATAGATATGTACACATCTTCTTTATCCATTCATGTATCAGTGGGCACTTACATTGTGTCCATTTTTGGCTATTATAAACAATGCTGCAGTAACATAGGGGTGCATATATCTTTTCAAATTAGTGGCTTTACCTTTTTCAGGTAAACAGATGTGAAATTACTGGATTGTATGGTATTTTTATTTTTAATATTTTGAGGAACCTCCATACTGCTTTTCACAATGGCTGCACCAGTTTACATTCCCACCTGAAGTACGTGATATTTCCCTTTATTTCAGATAATTGCCAACATTTGTTATTTCTTGTCTTTTTTATAATAGCCATTCTAACAGTTGTAGGGTGATATTATGGTTTTGGTTTGCATTTCCCTGATGATTAGCAATGAGAATCTTCATGTGTCTGTTGGCCATCTACATGTCTTTGGAGAACTGTCTATTCAGGTGTTTTGACCATTTTTTTAAATTGGATTTTGTTTTTGTTTTTGCTTTGGTGTTGAGTTGTAGGAGTTCTTCATATAGTTTGGATACTAACCCCTTATCAGATAGGCATTTGCAAATATCTTTTCCCATTCAGTAGGTTGTCTTTTTGTTTTGTTAATGGTTTCCTTAGCTGTACAAAAGCTTTTTAGTTTGATATAATCCTAATGGTTTATTTTTGCTTTTGTTGCCCTTGCCTGAGGAGACAGATGCAAAAAAAATTCTAAGGCCAATTCTGAACCATAACTTTAAGTAAAAACTTCCTATAAAGTGAAATGTTACTTTGGATGAGGTATTGACTTTTTAGGATCAGCTGATGCTGATTAGGAATACATGAACTAAGCATCTCTCATTGGTTTTGGAAACCATGATTCCACATTAAACCAACTAGTAATTGGATATTTGAAATCACAAATACTGCATTTATTTATGGATACATATTATCTGTGAAAATCAAAGTATAAACACAAAGTGTTTACATGAAACTTTCAGTCTTGTTTTCTGTGGTGGTTATTTAAACCTTATAACTCTCTATAGTTTTACCAATTGTTCAGCTACTCAACATCCAGAAATATCTAGTACCTCATTTCTTGTTTTTCTAGTAAGTGGGTTTTAATAAATAAATAGTAAATGATACGGCTACACAGTTGTGGTTTATAACAAACATAAATCAATTTCTATCACTGATACCTGTGTGCGATTTTATTCACTAACTTACCCATTGTGATGGAATGCTATTGTGGAATATTAACTAATCTGCACTCTCCTTTTTCCCTTCTGCCATATTGCTGTAGTCTCTGAGACTTACCTTCTTTGGGTACTAGATAGAAAGCTTTTGTAGCCTTTGTTGTATAAGGATCTGCTATCATAGCACAGTCAGAAGACATCAATTTCAGATGTAAATTATAAGGTTTTGGAAGAATTCTTGAAGTCTCATTACCCAGTTATTGCTGCTATAAACAAAAACAAACTTATTTTATAATCTTGGGGGTCATCTGGATTCTGTAGTAGAGAATCTGTTCCCTTAACATTTAAATTGTCTAGAAGCTGACTGATTCCTTGGTTTATGGCCCCATTTTCTATGTTTGAAGGCAGCAACATAATCTCTTCAAATCTCTTTGACTCCATGTCTTTCTCTCATAAGGACCCTTGTGATGACATTGGCTCACCCAGTAACCCTGGATGATCTCTTCCTTTCATGATTCTTAACTTAATCACATTTTAAAGTCCCTTTTACCATGTAAGGTAGCATATTAATAGGTTCCAGAACATGAGAACATCTTTAGGGAGCCATTATTCTGTCTACCTCATCTACCAGTGATAAAACCTTCTGGCAGTTACGAGAGTCAATGGGAACTCAAGAGAGTTTGGTGTTGGAAACACTACTCTTTGTCTACTTCAAGTTAATTATGAGACTACCTCAGGAAACTGTGGGCATAAGAGAATAGAGGATATTTGTCCTGATTTCTCGAGCAGAGCCCAAGAAAGATTTACTACGCTACCTTGTTGAAGCACTAGAGAATTTAAAGGGGGGAGGAGGAGACTGGTATTTTAGGCTTAGATGTATAAACTGCACTACCACCCTTGATTCTCCAGGGTCCTTAGGGTGGTAGAAGAGAACACCTGTGAATTCTCTGTGATACACAGAGGTACTTAGATGTGGATGAGAGAGAATGAACTAATCAAATGGATCTCATGAGTAGATCATACAGACTAACTTAAACAATAATCTGAGACCTGTATGCTGTTTGGGAGGTATGACCACTTTGAGGACAGGTAGTGTTCGTGCAAGGGTTGTCAACATGGACAAGTGATGACCAGGAATCCAATGCGCTCCATCAGTACCATGTAAGCTTTCTAGGAATTTGGTGCCTCTTTAGAGGGAATGGGAAGAAAACACTTGAATTGACTTGAGTAGACAATTGAAATGGCTAACTATCTAGGTTAAGTTTTGTGCCATTAGGCAGAATGAAGGCTTAAAACAGAGAATAACTATTACTTTATAGTTAATCGTTGGTGTTCATATAGTTATGGTCTAACCATATTATACCTCTGTATTTTTTGAGAAATCTTCAAAGTTTCAGATATGACATCATGGAGAGCCTTGGACAAGATAAGATATCATGAAAGCTTCTTTAGCTCTCATTTATTCTTCACACATTTTGTTTATATTTTGTTCCATTTCTTAAGCCTCTGTCTAAATATCCCATTGACTGGTGCTTATTAAAAATGTGGTGCTTTAATACATGGCTCAAGCAATAAAGTATTTATTTACTTACATAACTAGAAAATCCTGTGAGAATGCCAGCTGTAGGGTTGATTTGATACAGATACTAATGACGTGGATCGTGTCATTGAGGTGGCAGTCTTGTCTCTGTGGTCTCTCAGTGCTATCCTTTATATATTCAACTTGTCCTTAAGCTGTCCTTACCTCATTTTTGGAACAAGGCTGTCACCTGTAGCGTCCTTGACTAAAAGTGTTTGCATAAATCTGTGGGACAAAAGGGATTTCTTCCCCTAACCATCAAATAAACATCCTGAGCCTTACTGTGACAAGAGTAATCTGGTTATATACCCATTCCTAAACCCTTAACTCTATCATTGGAATCCCATGTTCTGACTGATGTAGGCCTTAGTTATGTTATCATACCTGGTTGAAAAAAATGGCCCAAATAGATCCATCAGAGTCCATCTCTGAACCTGGGGTGGGTCAGTCTTATACTACTTGGTAATGAGGGGTGGATGAAGAGATGCATTTCCTACATTGCCGTTATTAGTAAAAACCCTCTGTATTCCTCTCATCGTATTCTTTTATATAATCTTCTCAAGATTTCCAAGGCATCAATTTTGTCAATTTGATAAGCTAAGTTGTTTCCTTGAGGATACTCACAGGAGAATACATGGCTCTTTTGAGCCAGTGGACTGCTTTTATTATACTAGAAAATTAGACAATTTTAAGCATAGTAGATAAAACCAGGGAGCATCTTTAGAATTCCACAAATAAAATAGTTCTTGACAAATGATTGAACATAAAGTTTTGCATTTTTAAAGGCTGGAAGGACAGTAGTCTTAAAATCAATGAGGGACTGTTCCTTGTGCTGATTAAGGCACTTTTGGACGGGATGAGTCATTGATAAACTAGAATAAAATGACTTATCTTTGTGTATTGAGAGACTCTTAACATGCACATATGGATACTGGGGGTGATTTCACTGTATATTTGAAAGTCAAATTTGGGACCTCTTTTTTTGCAAGTCTGTTTGACACAACAGGCTATAATGGATCTTTTAGGCTTCTCAGGGTCCAACCTACTCATAAACTTATTCACGATAATGGCTCCTTTGGAGCAGTGACAGGCCATGATACAAATCTTTGTTAAGAACAGTTTTACTGATTACATCTCTGAAGATGGCAAATAGAAGCTTAAGGGATGGCAAGGATTTTAGAGACAAGTCACTGTTTTTATCAGATGACAAGACTACAAATCAGAAAAGAAATAGATTTACTGACTCAGTGTATATACTATTCTTAGAGCCTGAGAGATTTTATATATATGGACTTTTATTTTGCACAATGTGTTTTACAAAGATTGGAATATACATGTAAAGTATGTTGAAAAAAGTTCACAAAGGTAGATGGACATTTTCTTTGTACATGGTACACAAAAATTACATAAATATTTGGGTGCATAAATAAAGTAAATACACTTTTGCTTGTGATTTTTCATGAATTTTTAGAGCTAATTAGTGGTTCTAAAATAATGTTCTAATGGAGGCAGTTTATTAGCTTCTAGTCCTATGATAATTAAACCAATTCATGTTTATTTTCTGAGTAGTAATGAGGAGTGAACTTTATCAAGAAAATTTAGTTTGCACTTCAGAAATTCAAATTCCAGGGGTATCTGGGTGGCTCAGTGCGTTAAGCCTCTGCCTTCGGCTCAGGTCATGATCTCAGGGTCTTGGGATCGAGCCTTGCATCGGGCTCTCTGCTCAGTGAGGAGCCTGCTTCCCCCTTTCTCTGCCTGCCTCTCTGCCTACTTGTGATCTTTCTCTCTCTCTGTCAAATAAATAAATAAATAAAATCTTTAAAAAAAAAAGTTCAAATTCCATTAATTTTTTTGGCACCTTGTATCCTTGGAATGAGCATAATTAAGAGTATATGAGCACAAGAAGATCCAATATTGTATTTGGGACTGAGATATACCAACAATATTGATATATTTCTAGAGCTCACCTATCATCTGCCTGCTTGGGTGAAAAGCTTTATGAGACAGAATTACCTACAGGTGGAACTCAAAAAAAATTGATATCCTTTTGTCACTAATTTTTACCTTGTGAAGGAACAGTAATTTTGTTATACATATATATAAAATAAATATATGTCAAATTTCTAGGCTTGTTAATAGCAACCCAGACTGCTTTTGTCTTCACAGGATTTTAGAATACTAGTGTTAGTCAAATTGACTTTTTTTTTTAATCATACATAAGAAATCTCAGACCGGCTAGAGACTTCATTCTTGGACTCACAGTTGCTAAAAAGGAAAATTGTTCTCTTTGGCAATTTGTATACTATATACTACACACTACTCTGTTTAAATTTGCATTTTGTTCTAAGTATAATGGGAAGTCTCTGGAGGAATTGTAAATAACAGAACAGTGTGGTTTGGTTTATATTTTAAAAAGAGACCATTACTGATACTGTAAGAGCAGAGGTTGGATTGATCAGGAGCAAGACTGGAAGTGAGAGGCAAATTAGGATGCTCCTGTGAGAAGTTGGTCTTTGTTATTGTAGTGTTACTCCAGTAGTCCAGTAGTCCTGAATTGACTTCCTCTATATGCCTTGTTATGTAAGAAAATGAAGCTCCTTGTGCTAGGCCACTGAGTTTCCTGTTCTATACAGTCAAATCACTCTGATAGCATTCTCCACAGTCTGTGTTATAAATTGTAGTGGTTTCCTGTCTTCCACACCAGATGAGTTTCTTGAGTTCTGAGTCTTTACCTTATCTATCTTTGTATTCATGGCACTCAGCACAGGATTAACAAATGATAGGCATCATAAAAGTTAGTCAAAGTAACTTGATAAATAATTGCATCATCAACGTAGGTAAGACAAGACTGGGATAGAGATAAGGCTGGAATGCTTGGATTTATCATGTGTAGTCTAGTCTTGTGAGGAGAAACTTCTCATAATGTTTTTTTTTTACCCACAGTTAATATCAAAAGAAATCTTAGTGTTCCATAGCTTTCCGCCCCTAAATATGATTCCCTAAGGTATCTGTAGTGATTCCAAAGGTCTCAAGCTTATGTGTATTTATAATATGCAAAACACTTTCATATTGGCATCACATTTGACCCTAACTGGAAACATTTCTATTTTACTGATAAAATAAGATCTAAAACACTTAAGTGACAAAAGCAAAATCACAATAAATGTTGGCAGAATTGCAACAGAAAATCCAAAAGTTCTTCAAATCCGTATCAGTGTCACTTTCAAGACATCTCATCAGGTACTTTTAAAATAATTGAAGATTAAATTTAGATATAATACTTAATAAGGTATACAAAATGTGTAAATTATGCAGAATGCAATTAATATATAACAAAATGTATAAAATATTAAGATATGCAAATTAGAAGTATTTTATTTTTTCTCTTTATTTTTTGTACTTATAACCAATTAATAATTAAACAGTTTTCAATTATAATCATACACTGGAAAGAGGCTTAAATAGGATTTTATGGGTTCTTTCCTGATAAGTTTTGTCTAGTTTGAATTCTTATATTAACACGTGTTATTTCTTAAATATTGTGAGTTAAAAGTATTTTATTTGTAGTGGAGGCTACGTCAGGCTCTCTGAAAACAGTTAAGTATTGCAAGTGGACACAAAGCCAGACTAATGAATATCCCATGGCCCAATATAGGATACTTTTAGTATCAAAACAAATAATGGTATTATTGGATTATATCTCATTATATCAAAATATAATTTGAGTTTATACTACTAATAAAGTAACAAGGAAAGGGATTATTTTTGTAGTGGAATACCAATTGATATAAAAAAATGATTAAGACCATATTTTAATCCATCCTAGTTTTGAGGACAGATTGAGGCAGAAATCCTTGATGGACCCTAAAATCATTTGGTGAAAGTTTATTGAGGAGGGGGTGACACGGAAAATTTACGTAACATGCCAAAGCCTCCCCCCATATTATTACTTATTAATTATGAAGGGGAATAAGGTACCTTTACAGTGGAGAAATATTACAGGTAATAGTGATCAGAGTTACCACTACCACTAAAGGGATACAGTGGATACTGTGAAGTGCCACCCAAATCTCTCTTCAGGACTGAAGAATGCATTCCCACAGCTAGAGTACTTCACTCAGGCAGCTGCAGCTGTCAGCTCTCTGGAGTTGCTTTGGCTGAGGAGGTCATTTTACCCACAGGCACACTCTTTTCCTAGCGTGGCCCTCTATCCAATGACTGGTTGAGGCAGTGCCTACAGACCTGGTCCCCTTGCTCCAGTTCTGGACAGTTCTGAAGAGCCATCATAATCTGACATTGCCCCAGAGTTGGCTGAGCCTTTTGTTGAGACTGCATCACAGCCTAACTTCTCTCTGTACTGAATCCATCTTTCTTTCCTTCCTTTCTCCCCTGGTGGTCCCAAGGACCCTTTTTGATAAAAATTTCTTCATACTAGCCTCCCTATCAGAACTTGCTTTTTAGGGAATCAAACCTGTCACGTCAAAGAAATTGAACTTGTGTACCTCTAGATATCCTGCACTCGGACACATATCAGTTATGCAATTTTCCTGGGAAAAATGCAAAAGTTGAATCTAATTATGAAGAAATATTTAAAAAATTCCAAAGTGAGGTATTCTATAAGAACAACTGGTCTGTACTTTTCAAAATTCTTATCTCATTTTTATTTTCTACTTTTATTTTACTGATGACTAAATTAATATGCTAAAAAAATGGGAGAAAACATGATTAGTAGCATGAATAATAGATAAAGTGAAGATAGGTAGATTACATGTTGATGGCAAATTGTATATGTATATTGTATACTACAAGATTCTTTGTCCTATAGGATTGGTTTTGTTATATAAGCAGTTTACAAAAATGGTAAATTTTAAAGTATTGCTAGAGCAACTAAGTAAACTGAAATTCTCTCTTCCAGAAACTTCAGATTTAAAAGAAAAAAAAATGACAGTTTCCTTAATTTAAGAATGAGGTGGGAAATGACATTTTTTTTCCCTGAAAGGGGGGAAGTGGCAGGTGCAGAATAATTGTTGGAATGGAAAAGTATGCTAATAAAGTAGAAAGGCATAATGGTAATAAGGACCTGAAAAAATGAAGAATGAATGGGAGAATTAGAAAGTAAGATATTCTCCTTTCTGTAAGAAAATATAGCTTACGTTTAGTGAATTTGAAACTATTACCCAGAAACTATCTTAATTGTGGTTTAAGACAATACTTGATGTTGGCCTCCAGAAAGATCAATTATGTTCATGCTTCTTATCTGATAAGGAGAAAATCTCTCTGAACTCAGATTCTATTCAGTGTGTAAAAACACACCCTTCTCTTTTTTGTAACCAGAAAAGAATATACTGCATAGAAAGAGACAAGAGACTAGGTATTCAAATTAGAGAGGGGTGAATCTTGTATAACAGTCAGCTGACCAATTCTGGAACCTGGAGGGAGGGGGATCCTTAATAATTTTGTGACACAGTTTTTTCTTAAAACATAATTTGATCAAATAAATCAATAGCAGATTGAGAGTAAGGGCCCTTAAAGAAGAAAGCCACATAGTGACAGATTCATGTACCATGAGAACAATGTGGAACATAAGGAAAGAATCAGAAGTTTGGCGATAATGGAAGAGAATTATAATAAAGAATTTTTCATAGCTCCTCTGATTCCTGCTTTTCTTGTGACATTGTCTCCTCTTTGGTGGTTTCACTTAGACCACAAAATGTGATGCAGATATTTCTTAAATTTTCCAAGTTTAGAAATGAATAGTGACTATTTGAACAAATCAGAACTGTTCAGAAATGATTTTTGAGAATGTGAATCTCATAAAAAGATGGAGATTAGTAAGAGTCAGAAGCCAAGAGACTAAGCAGAAGCCACAAGGCACTAAAAAGAGACCTTTGAAGAAGCTGGGCCATGAAAACAGAGGTGTTTCATTGTTACCACTAGTTCTCCAGAGTTTCGGTAGTATTCAGGGCTGCTCCATGAGGTCTGATGGTACCACTGTTGAAGCTCTTTGCTAAGACTTAGGATCTCCTCAGTTGCATTTAATAGTTGAACTCCAACTCTTAAGGAAACAAGAGCATGATTTTGTACAGGCAACTAAACAACAACAACAACAACAACAACAAACTTACAGATTTCACTCCTCTTTGAAATTCCCTCAGTTTTTGGCAGACAGCTTGAAGTTGATGTGTGCTGTTAATCATTAGTCCTTTACAAAAGCAGAGCTAAGCGTTTGCACTATTCACTAAAACTTACTCTTTCCTTCCAAAGTAAGCACATGAGAAAACAAGAGTTTCTGTATAGGAAGGGAAGATAATTGTGGTGCTAGACTTACCTTTCTATTGCATATGGCAATGGGGAACTTCCTTACTTATATGAGTAACTTCCTGGAAGTAGACTGTGGCTTAATGATGTATAAAATGCACAGTAGTATCTCAGTATGTCCATTTCAGATTATGGCAACTTCGAGACCTTCCTCTTTCAACTCTTTGTGAACTAACCTACAGATTTTACAGGATAATTGAATTCTGAGGGCCTAAATTGATGCAGGACAAATGTGTGTAATGAAGTAATTGATATGATTCATTTTTTTAAAAGTTTTTATTTTTATTTGAAAGAGAGCGTGCATGCATGTGTATGTATGAGGGAGAAAGAGAGAGCATGGAGTGGGGAGAGGAGAAGGAGAGGGAGAAGCAGGTTCCCTATTGAGCTGGACATCTGACACCTGCCCATGATCCCAGAATCCTGGGATCATGACCTAGCAAGAGGCAGACACTTAACCAACTGAGCCACCCAGGAGCCCTGAAATGATTCATATAATTCATAACAGAGACTTCCTGAAAACTATTTATTTTCTGATCTTCAAAACAAAAATGATAAATAAAACATAATATCAAAGCAAATGAAAAGTAACCACCAAACCAAAACCTGTAAAAATTGACTTCACAAATGTTTTAACCTTGGGAACACTTCTGCTCTGTGGATATCTTGAGATGTTTCTCAAGATTTTTCACAGCCTTCTTATTGTTCATGCTAGTTTTTATTTATTTGAGCTTGGGTCATTATAGCTTTCCTGGGGTTAAGCTATATGGAAACAATCTCATTATGAACACTGGAGTATTTATAGGGCAAGGGGGGGAGCATTTTCAGTAAGAGTGTTAGATTTTGAAAAACATTTCATTTTGCTGATTTAAAAGTAGAGAAGATAAAGTCAGGGAGAACAGCAAGGCTTTCTCTCTCCCCCTCCCTCTCTTCGTTCAATAATTTAGAAGAAGGACTAAACAATGCTTAGAATCCCTGGGTAAAGGCCCACCTGATCCTCATGCTTGCTTAAACTGAGAAATTCTTTATGTCTAATATTGCCAGTGAATTGGATTGTATTGCTTTTCTATAAAAACTGACCACCACAGATTTTTTTTTTGTCAAGAATTAGTCTATTATTGTATACTGAAAGATTTTAGAATATCCAAGATCTTAGAGGCTTAAACCAAATGAAGTAATTTGGGTACAGGTAGTGAAGGTCAATTAATCTTCATTTAGTTGACAGACTTGTTTCAAGTTATTTATGGGAAATAGCTGTTGGGCATTTGGGGGAATTCATTGACATTGTTTAGTGTTTTCCATCCTCGGCACAGTGCGATTCCTCCACACTGGCAATGCTTTATTTTTTATTTTACTCCTGAATTGGAAAATACTGTTTTAAAGATGAAGTAATCTTTTGAGTAGTTACAGGTCAAAGCATACCACATTGGAAAAAATGGGACGAAGACTCTTTACAGAGATTTATTTCATACCATTAAAAAGAGTATCTTTAGAATACCCATGAGTATTCCTCCAGATGGGAAGATATTACCTTCTTACAGTCCTGTAAATAATGCTCACATAGGTAAAAGTAATGGAAAAGAAATAGTCAAATAAAAGCAAACCTGATAACATGCTTTTCCTTTAAAAACTAATGACTTTATTTATAAATAGTGCCAAACAGGACTTTCTCTCTATGCCAAGATCAGAATTCACAGAGCTAATAGAACAGTCCTAAGAACAGCAAAATAAAGACCTAGGATCTCCATGCTGAAGGGGACATTGTTATATAAATTACCCAAAAACACTTCAAAACTTCTAAATACAAATAGATTGATTTGGGTATGACCTTTGTCTCTTTCTGGAACCCTTGAAAGGTTTGGAGCATTGGGAAACTCATGCAGTGTTTAAGACCAGCATCCAGAATCTGATATTTTTCTATGGCCAGAATGTTAGGCATTCTGTTCTCTGACAATTGACTTGACACAACTGAATTAATGGTTTGCCTGGTGACTATGTAAGATCCAGGAGAGGAGAGATTTGCTTTAAATGAGTGTTCTTAGTTGTCTAAGACTCATTCTTTCTGCATCACTCCTTTTTACAACGAAGATCCTCATTTCCTTCGCAAGTCCCCACCTACTGTCCTGCCATGACCTTAAGTGAACTGTGTTTAAAAATAAACTCCCCCCTGACCTCCCCAGTCCTCAGGAGCTGAGTTAATAACCAGCAATGGTAGAGAAGGAAGACTTAAAATCTTAAAGTTATTTACTATTCATTCATTTCAGACTCCTAGAGATTGTTAAAAATGTCAAAAAGCTTCTAAAACAAGGGTGGCTGATATTTGGGAAATATCAGGGGAAAATAGAAATAATTATAAGCTCCATTTATAAACTTCAAAATGCAGACAGCCTTTTGACCCTCAAGGATGCAAAAGGGATTACTTTTTAAACTTGGGTTCCCCTACTTTATTCAACAAGAGAAGGGCAATGGGAAAACCAGCATGTGTTTTAAGCAACTAAAATGTTAATATTCAGGACATATTTGAGAGGTAATAATATGGAAACAGTTTTCTAGTCTTTGATTCCTCATGTTCACATGACACTTTTGAGTTAACAAGGTGCTTTTACACACGGATTATTTCATTCTTGAAACTTCATCATTTAGTGATTTTTACTATGTCAAACATATACAGTTGGGAAAACAGGCGTGGGGAGCTAAAGTGACTAGCCCAGTACTACAGAACAATTGAGCCTTTACTCGGGCTCCTCTTCTGTACTAGTTTATATGTAATGGAAATACAGGCATGACTGAGATACAGGACTTTCCCCATATGAATTTTCTTCCCAACTTGGGGTCTTATTGTGCTATAATGGCTGGGATACAAATGCATATGTATAACTAAACTGAGATAACACAATCCTATTAATGCAAGAAAAGGGGAGGTACTAACTGCCTAGAGCAAATAGGGAGTGTTTTAGGAGAAGTTGGAATTTCCCAGCAGTAGCTGAGGAAAGCTGAAATTCAAAACAGAAGAATTAACATACACAAAAGACACTGATGAATGAAAGAAGACTGGAAGTTTGGTAGGCTTGAACAAAGGGCCCAAGGGGATGAGAAAGGTGGTTAGGAAAACCTGAGGTTATGAAGGGATAATTCTGGAAATGTGGGTAGGGACAAGATATTGAGGGTTCTTATACGCCAAACTCAAGTTTTATAACCCAAATCACAAAGGCTTTGAGAGCATAGCTAAAGATAAATATAAACTTAATTCTTGGAACATTCAAGCATAGAATCCATACTTTAATTCGACTTGTAGGTTCTGTAAAAAGTAATTATATTTAATAAAAGCTCTTTCACTTTGGTTGTTGCCCTTAACTGCCAGTTTAGGAGAGAAATCATTAGATTCAATCTGTCTTTAAGCTAAAGATGAGTTTGTCAGTCTCCAAGAGTTACATGCTTCTTTGATTGGAAGGTTTTTATACTTCATTTTACTCAACATCAGGAAATCTCTATGGAAATACTCACTTCCAGTTGATTAGAAATCAGAGAAACAACATAAAGCAAATTCATTTGAAAGAACTAATTACAGAAATGTACATTTTGGAGTGCTCTTTATAATCCTGTTAAGTGAATATCCAAATGTCATATCAGACAAGTCTGCAACACTCATTCACCTGGCAGATTATCTGAAAGACAGCAGCTTACTGGCTGCTGCCACATTACCCATATGCCAGCTGTCTTCCTTTCCAGATGTTGTCCCTTGTCACTTATTTCATAGGGACAAGGAATGTCAGAAGAAAAACAGAAAAATTCAAGCAACTGCTTTTGCTCACTAAATTCCACTCTCTGCTGCGATTGGTTAAATCATCTGGATCCTGCTCCTCCTCCTATTTCCCCACCCCTTATAGAACTGTTTATCTTCACTTCCTCCTGTACAAAATTACCATGTTTGTTGCCTGGGTTCCAGCCACACCATGATTATTCAAACTTTTATTTTTGGGGCACTCAGAGTTCATATTGTTAAAGAAACAATAAGGTACTATGCAATGTGCAAAGTGTAACTCTTTGCTCTATATATTCCATACTTATATACATCTGGCTGGTGGAAGATATGGGAAGGTTTGTCATAAGTAAAACTGAGACTAGACTACAGATGAATACAGCATAAAAGGGATTAATAAATCCCAAAATCACAAGAGAAAGCACAGACTTCATTTTACGTAAATAGAGAGATCCCAGATCCCATGCTGGAGGTGTGTGTAATTACAGGTTATTAAATGTCCAAGCTAGCTCTGTCCTCGGTTTCTCTGGGAACTACGACCAGCAGTTACTATAGAGAAAAATTTGGTCTATTTTGACATGAGATATTCAGCAGGGAGGCAATATAGCAACCGCTTTATCTCTACTGAAATATATTCAGGGAAAACATGGTTCTGGGACTTTGTTCCACAAGCAGATTAAGTATTTAATAATAGTTCTCTCAGTGAGAAGTTCTCTGACATCTTTTTGGTTTAAATTGTGAACAGGATGTTCATCTTTTGAGTCAAAGAATACTGCATATGGCTTGCAAGATAAATTGAAATATAAAAAAAAAATCAAACAAAAACAATAGCAATGCAGTTATTCAAGCACATGCCTGGAGAAAGTTCACTGCTTACCTGACACCCAGCTTGCCTTTTAAAAGTTGATAGACATCAGATCACATGTCAAGATAATTTATTTGCAGTATTAAAAAATGTCCCTTTCTTACTCTTTAAAGCCTGATGTAATGCTTTCCAAATTTTTCACTTCATGAATTGTACCTATTTTCTTGCTGCCCCCACTTTCTGGCATGGCAGACAGATTTCAGTTTTGTTCTCATTGGAAATGCCAGATCACAGTGCTATGGCAACTGGGGCTGTCATTGGATCCTTCCAAGGATGCCACCTCCACAAATTCTTCTAACCCATGACTATTTCTCATAAGTTCCTGGTCCTCTGAAGGGCGGGGTAGGTGGCCCAGGCCCCAGAACACATAAAGCTGACAGTTGCTCCAGATCTAATGCTGTTACAAAGCCCTACTCTAGGGGCCCATAGACATTTTGGATTTAGGTGTTTACATTAATTTCATACTTAAGAATGGAAGTTTGCAAACTTGTGTGTTTTTTTTTCTTCAGTCAGTTATCCCTATACTTTTTACATTGATACCTAGGAAAATGATTTTCAAACTATGCATTACTAGCACTGCCATTTACATATAAGCTCCACTTGCTCATCTTGAGTTGTTGAAATACAAATTTCTTAGGCTTAATTGATCTCAAGTTCTTTGTTTCATGACAGCAAAATTACACACACACACATACCCCAAAATAAGAAATAAAATACTGCTTGAAAAGAAATTAATCTTTAAACATAGATGAGGCTTCAAAAACTTGTAGTTGGAATTGCAGTCTTACCTCTGCTTTCTCTCCATTTGTTTAAATTTGGATTCTTAGCTTGAAGATCTACTAGGCACAACTTTTGCATTCATTTATTCATCTAGGAAATAAATATTTACTGGATGCCTATATGTCAGGTACCTTCTAGGTACTGAGGGTGCATCCATTAACGATACTAACAAAAATTTCTTTTCTCATGTGCTTACATCTGGAGGGAAGCTGTAGAGAAATTTAAAAAGTCTGATTACAGTTAGTGATAAGAACTAGGTTCCAGTGTAGATACTTATACTACATTATTAATTGGCCTTGGCCTATTCCCAGACTTCTGTGGGCTTCATTTTTCTTGTTTGTAAAATGAAAGAGTCAGAAAACATGTCATTCTGTAGGCTGGTTACAAGTATTTTGTTTTTTGTTTATTTATTTTTGTTTTATATCAGTATCCTGGTAATGCATCTGGTAGCACTAGGCATCCTCAGCATAAAGGAAAACATGAACTTTATTACTGCAGTAATTTTGTCTGTGGTGATTTATTCATTCCTACATTTAGTAAGTGTGTAATGCTTGTCTTCTACATGTGCAGAAACTGTGCTTAGTGACTTAGGGTTTCAGGTGAAGGAGACAAATTGTTTTCCTCATGGTTTGACTGAGGAGATCTTCATTAAAGTAACTAACTGAATGCCAGGAGGGTAAATGCTATACTTCCCAGCAATCTGAACAAGATGCAGTGGGAGACAAACCAGATCACAAGTGATTCTACTTTTTTAAAAAAATATTTATTTATTTGATAGAGATCATAAGTAGGCAGTAGAGAGAGACGGGGAAGCAGGCTCCCAGCTGAGCAGAGAGCCCAAAGCAGGGGCTCGATCCCAGGACCCTGAGACCGTAACCTGAGCCACCCAGGCGCCCCAACAAGTGATTCTACTTAAAAAGCAAAACAAAGCAAAACAAAATCCAAACAAGTGATTCTACCTAGGGGATTAGTTAGGGCTTGCAGTGGAGGAAACATTTATCCTTGGTCACTTGGGGCTGAAAAGGCAGAACTGGCTGGAGAGGAACTTTCAAGAAGAGAGAATAGTGAACACAAAGATTCAGAGACGTGAAAAGGCATTGTGTTGTGAATGACAAAAGAAATACGTTCTTTTAAGATCAGACTTAAGGCCTCAGCATCCAAGATGAGTGAAGGGAAGTAAGAAAAGAGAACAAACTGAGATTAGTGAAGAACCTTGTATGGTTTATTAGTAAATTTTAATTTTCATCAATGAGACGAGAAGCTTGAACTAAAGGTTTTTCTGGGTCCAGGTCAATGATACTGTTATGTCTGATGAGTTTGTTTTCAGTGCTAGCCTCAATGTAGAATACTGAAGTATTCTGGGATGCCTGGGTGGCTCAGTGGGTTAAAGCCTCTGCCTTCGGCTCAGGTCATGATCTCAGGGTCCTGGGATTGACACCACATTGGGCTCTCTGCTCAGCAGGGAGCCTGCTTCCCCCTCTGTGCCTGCCCCTCTGCCTACTTGTGATCTCTCTCTCTCTCTCTCTCTGTCAAATAAATAAATAAATAAATAAAATCTTTTAAAAAAATACTGAAGTATTCTAAATAGATTGAATATTTTGTTTATACAAAATATGTCATGAAGGACCAGAGGGACAGGCAAGGTTGTTTATTTATATGCATAATTAGTTCATTTAGATGGGATATAAACAGTGTGAGTGAATTCACTTTTCTTTAACCTCTCAATCTTAAAAATATTCTCTTAAATTCCCCATTTGTCTTTCCTTGAAAACCTGTGATCCATACAGTTGTCAAAGTTTTCAGTCACATTCAACTCTAAGGACAGACTGATTTTAATAATTAAGGCCATTTTTAAAGTAATAAAGGTCCATTCAAATCTTTTTTTTTTTTCTTAAAGATTTTGATTATTTATTTGACAGAGAGAGACACAGTAAGAGAGGGAACGCAAGCAGGGGAAATGGGAGAGGGAGAAGCAGGCTTCCTGCTGAGCAGAGAGCCCCAGTGCGGGGCTGGATCCCAGAACCCTGGGATCATGACTTCAGCCAAAGGCAGCTGCTTAATGACTGAGCCACCCAGATGCCCCAGGTTTATTCCAATCTTAATGAAAACTTTAGTCCCCCATTCCAACCCCAGACATCTTCCCTTATCCTCAATAAACCTGAAGTTGGGAAACTTCCATGGGAAAAAGTGTGCACTTTGTTTTTATTCTTCTTTTTCCCCCTTCCTCCTCTTCTTTCATCTTTCTTTCTTACTCTCCTTTTCCTTCTTCTCCCTTCTCCTCCCCCTCCCTCTTCCCTTTTTTCCTCCTTCTTCCTCCTTCTCCTCTTCTTTCTTCTTCTTCCTTCTTTCTTTTTTCTTCTTCCTTCCTCCCCTTCCTTCTTTTTTTTTTTTTTTGTCTTTAAATGTGTATTCCTGGATTCTCTAGAGTTTTAGCATTGGGAGGAGGAACTAGAAGAACAGTACAAAAATTAGTCACTAAGCTATTCCTAATATTTTTTTCTTCACTCCATGTCCTCTCTGATGATGATATTGAATGTCTAGATTTTCTGTGGACCCAGATGTGCATTCTTCAGAGCCTCTGCACAGACCACCCCAATGCATAGTCTCTAACATAGGCGACCTGCTCTCAGTGGGGTATTTTGTAAATTTTTCTCAGTCTCTCCTGCTGACTACCTTCACTTAGCAGATATCTTTCTTGGATGGGATACCTTCAGAATGGCTCAAATTTGTTATTCCTGTGGCATCTACTTTGTCATTAGGAAACTGGTGCATCTTTGTTATACCAAGGGAACTTGTCCTTACTGCTGCCTTTTGTCCCTGCTCTGTAATCATGGGATAATCCAGATATTCTTTAGCATTCAGAATTATCCCTGCAAGAAATGTACTTTGGTCTCACAATTCAAATATAGCTCCAACTCTAGAGGAAACATGACAGTTTTTCCTATATTACTCTGGAGGAGGCACCATATTGAGTCTAGAGATTGTCACTGTTGAGCTAATGTCCACCATCTATGGTATTTTTTCCTTGGATGCTCTCCTTCTATGTGGTGGAAATATGGGTGTAATAAGTAACAAGTCCATAGCAAACTGAGGGATAAAGGGCTGGCACTTATTTTAAAAGAATCCTCTAGATGAAAATGAAGGTGGAAGGACTAGTTCGCCCACCTCATAGCATTTTTGGTTGAAAAGTTGGGGAGTATCTGGTAGCTCTTAGGAGCTTTTCAGAAAGTTACCCTCAATTACAAAGCCTTGGTTAAAACTGTGACAAAAAAGGAAAAGTTTTATTTTACATTATGTGGCTTTCTTTTTTTTTTTTGTATTTTCCTAGTGTATTTTTTTCTTAGTATTACATAATGTTCACCTTGACAATTCTAGCCTATCTTGCTGGGATAATGGGAGCTAATGAAATACTACATTCATAAAAAGTAGGGCAATATCTTGCTGGGAGCCAACAGTGATAAAAGCAATATTAATCAAAGTGATAACTCAGAAGGAGTGGGGCACTTGAGGATGTTGGATTGAGCTACACTTGAAACTATTCTTTTTCATTTAGAATGATGTGCCCAGGGCTCTTTTATTGAAGGACTGGATCCTGTTTTATCAAAGGAGGTCCTCACTTGGAAAATACTCACTTATAATGCTAGTAGGTAATTTCCATATTTTGTATCTTAAAACATTTTTGCTATAATAGCCCGATATTTCTACTCTAGTCTGAGGATCCATGTGAAATCCAAATATTGAAAACCTTTTTTATTTATGTTTTTGTAAGTTATTAACTTATAAAATGACTTTGCATATTCTGATATCACTTAAGGAATAGGGCAGCAATTTGACCCCTTAGTAATCTGTAAATTTGCTGGTTGTAAAGGGATGATATGCAGCCATGTTGTCTTCATCAACTGGAGATTCTAATTTGGGCAACTCTGTTTCACTGTCTTCCTGATGTATTTGGTAAGCCACTGATGAGACTGTTTCTCTAGAGCTAGTTTCTGAGTGTCTGTGAGGTAGAATGACATCTGGGGTTGTGATACGTGCAGTAGGAGGCAATGAAGAAGAGGAGAGGGCTGAGAGAGTAAATGTAGTTGAATTCAACAATTCAAATAGAATTTCAGCTTTATAACTGATTTTTGGAAACAATTTGACATATTGTGTGTTAAATTCATACACAAAAAGATAAAGGATTAGGGGACGAGTTTGGGTAAGGTCCTGCTTCAGCCATACTTCTGCATTTAGGGAGTCATGCTAGGGAGTTCTTCCTTTGAAGTCTTCAACATTGTAATGGACTATAAGTTACCACATTTAGATATGAAGATAAAGAAGAAGAATTGTATATGCTGCCGAAGCAGATGTACATAGAAGGCAGATTGTTTATACCAGTAGTTAAGCATGGAACTAGATGAGTTGCGTGCATTTTGTCTGTCTTGGCTTTTTTGAGTCTCTGGCTCCAACTTTTGTGTTACAGATAAAATTTACCTTAGTTAAAACCTTTACCTAAATGGAAGATGCTTTTCAGTGTGTTTGTTAATTCATAAGACCAGATGTGGCTAAATTCTAAAGGATTAAGTTAGGCAGAATATCTAGAAATCTATTCATCTCCTCTTCTTCCTCTTCTCTCTTCATTATCCTCTGTGGTGGCCTACTGAAGTAATAGAGGTTTTGTAGACAAATAAGGACCAAATTATAATTCTGATATTGCCCTTTGTTTTTTTGTTTGTTTTTTGTCAAATCAGTTACTAAACCTCTCTGAATCCCTGAATCTTCATTGGCAAATTAGAAAACATAGTAATTTAGCTTTTGTGGGCTGTGAACACATATATAATTTTGATCTCACAGAAATTTTGAGGTCATTGCTATCATTATCTCCACTTTCTGAAGGAGAAAACATGGGCCAAGGGAATATAAGTAACTTGTCTATTTATACAGATTGTAAATAAAGAACTGAATTTTGAATTTTGGCTCTAGAGCTCCAAAGCTCTTGCCTCAACTATGCTTTGCAGACAAAATTACCCTTTTTAAAGACTTATTTATTTATTTATTTAGAACACATGGGGGAGGGGCAGTAGGAGAGGGAAAGAGGGAATCTCAAGCAGACTCCCCACTGAGCACAGAGCCCCACCCAGGGGGGTGAAATCAAGACCTGGTTGCTTAACCACTAAGCCACTCAGGTGCCCCCTAAACAACTCTTAAAAACCAACCAAACAAACAAAAAACCTTTGATGTCATGTGTTCTTGATGAAATTATTTAAGAGGGAATATTTTTGTTAGGTTTTCTTTTGTGGAAAGCAATTGAAATAAAATTCAAACCAGTTAAAACAAATAGGAAGAATTATCAGATGGTAAATGGGGCAGCTGCACGGCCAGATACCTGTAGGTCTTTGGTCAAAGTTGAGGAAGAAAGACCTGGATAACATTAACACTTACTATGATTTATTATATTGACTGGTCTCTAGGTTGAGGCCATTTTTGTTGTTTTGTTTTGTTTTGATTTTCCATGTAGTGAGGAATAAGACTGCCCATAGAAGAACATGGGGAGGGGCACCTGAGTGGCTCAGTGGGTTAAAACCTTTGCCTTTGGCTCAGGTCATGGTATCAGGGTCCTGGGCTCGAGCCCTGCATCAGGCTCTCTGCTCAGCAGGGAGCCTGCTTCCCCCTCTCTCTCTGCCTGCCTCTCTGCCTACTTGTGATCTCTCTCTCTCTCTCTCTCTCTGTCAAATAAATAAATAAAATCTTAAAAAAAATAAGGATATGGGGATATGTCCTTACAGCCTCTGATAAAGAAGAATGTCTTCCGTGAAGTTTTGCCAGATAACCCTAGGGAGGGACTCTAATTGGCCTGCCTTAGATCACGTGGCAGGTCCTGTCCAGTTGCTAGGGTGGGGCACTGTGATTATGAAGGTTTTACCAACCCTGGGCCAGTGCTTGCTCTCTTGCCAAGGAAATGGACTCTATTTTTAGAAGGAGGAAGAAGCAGCACTGAATAATCAGACTGCAGCAATCACATAATACTTAAATAAATCCTAGTAATATTGTATACAGTTATAGGTGATTTACTTAAACTTTTTAATAAAATCTAAAGAATTTGTCCACTTTTTCTTATTCTTGAGTGTGTTTTTTAAATGAATAAATCACAAGAGAAAAAACTCTTAATTTGTAACTAATCTTAATGTATTTTAATCACCTTACATTAAATAATACATCTGTTAATTTTTGTATCTGGAAATATCCCTGAGAAATGTCTTTTCTATTTTGGCTACAGTGAAAAGAGAACTTGCACATGGTGTAGTCATTCTGGAAGGCAGCTATGCTCACCACTATACCACCAACGCCATGGTGCAGTCATTCTGAATGTTAAAAACAGAAAGATGTTATGGGGGCTGGGGCTGTTTGCTTCCTGTTGTAATATCATATATTTAATGAGAAGAGAGTGGACAAAGCTGGCAAGCTTTTCAAACAGTTCCATTTTGTGGTACCTGGGAGAGTTAATCAAAAGTCACATAATTTATTGAAGTAGATATATTTACAGTGGTACAAAATACATCTAACAGCAAATGACTCTGGTATGCCTGACTAGTAAGATGAACAAAAGTCAATATTTAAGAAGAGAAAATGTAAACATTGTGTCTTCATATTAACAATCTTGAAGAAGGAACAGCTGTTACATTAGTTATCACTTTCCAGATCCAACACAGTATTGTCATTTAATTTCTTGGACCCATATTTGCTTGGCTCCAGTATCACCGCATGATTTAAACCCTGCAAAGTTTGGCTTTACAACTAACTCCAGGTGCAAAATTTTACACTAAGTCTTTATTCCCTTTTGAATTGAGAGTATTCCCAACTAAAGGTTATTTTCAAGCAATTTAAGACTTTAAGACACAGTCTTAGTCAATTCCACTTGTTGTTTTTTGAACTTTCACATGCAGGGATTGGAAATGTACTGAGTGTCCTGGACCAAGATGTTAGCATATGTCCAGAGTTTCCATTTTTTTATTATCATTCTGTATTGTCTTTTAATATGTTTGCCTGCTTTTCTAAGCATTAATAGTCCAAGACCTTGGAACCAAGATGGTTTTCAGTTATGCACAAGCACCAATAAGATCTTAGGAAACATTGCAAATTAGACAAAGTACATGGCACACAAACATACACATGCGCATACACACACCTCTTGGCTAATACCAAAGCCTTTATATAAGAAGCTAAAAGTCACTCCTTAAAATACTAAACAGAAGTTAAGAATTCATTCAGTTATTCAAAAAATATGTATTGAATATTGTTTGTATATTGTGGATACAGCTGTGAAATACAAATGAAGTTTCTGTGAAATAAAAATGAAGTTTCTGAATCTATGGAACTTAAGTTTCAGTGAGGAGAAGTAGGAACAAGTTAACAAACAAGATATTTCAGAGATGTAAGTCCTATGAAAAATAATTGATATATTTTACAACTCTGGGAAGTGTTTGCATTTTAAAATACTTGCTAAATTAATTGATTGGGGAGTACTTGGAATTTTCTTGGGGATTATTGCCTAATACCCACTTCCATCAATTCCTCTATGTGTTATTCCATTTTGTTTTCAACAGTTGGAATTTTCTTTTTAATCTAGCTTATAAAAAGTTTGGGCTGGCCATTTTGGTAAAATGCCAGATAGAATAGAACCATGGATAAAAAGGGAGCCAACAACTTGTGGGTATCTAATGTATCTTACAGCTACTTTTTATTCCATGTACTCGTTCAATACAGACAGTATAAACAGAGAAGGGAGAGGAGAGGGGCAAGGAATCACTTTGATAGGTGCTGGCCTATGTGGACAGAAGTCTCATGAGAGAGTTAAAATATATTTAGCAGCTGAAGCCCAGTTGAATAGTGGGGTAATGGTTTAGACTTGACAAAACTTCATGTTGAAGTTATTTGTGCAGATGCCTATCTTGGCAGCTTTTTCTAAGTTCCATCCATTCAGCTAGGTAGAACTAAGATAAAATAACTTTTTTTGTTAGAAATCACGGATATTAGTCCTGAACTTGGCAGCTGCCCTATCCTACAAGGATCACCTATGCTTTTCTACACTCTAAGCTCCTATATTGAAAGATGAATTTTATTTAATGATACACAAAATATCATTCTGTGTACAATTTCATTTCCTAACAAATACTTTAACTTAGAGGGAGAGAGAGGCAGGAGGAGAGAAAGGGAAGGAGGAAACAGAAAACACCAGTGAACAGTATCAAAGAAAAAACATTGAAGAGAGTTTCAAGAAGGAAGGTGTGATGAACAGTTAAAGGCATCTAAGGGATCCAAAAAAGCTGCGTTTGGTTATATGAGGGCACTGGTGCATTGGGCAAGAGCAATTTCAGTAGAATGATAGTGGTGAAAGCCAGATTACTGTATGTTGAGTGGTCTCTGAGGAAGTGAACTGAGCAAATATAGTCTACACCTCTGTGAAGTTTCAGTACTTAGCAAGGAGAAAGACAGTGTCAATAGAAGCTCCTTGGAGAATGAGAGAGGCTTGAAGGTTGAAAGGAAAAAGCCAATGAGGAGGTGAATTCAGGGATTATGATAATGAGGCAAAAATGAATAAAAAGGCAAGAGAGTTGCCTTGTGCAAGATATAGACACAGGGTTGTTCTTGCACAACCATCAGTTCTTTATAATTGAGTCTGTTCCTTAATTTCTCTTTTTACCCTTTGCTCACTTGTTTTGTTTCTTAAATTCCACATATACATGAAATCATATGGTATTTATCTTTCTCTGACTTATTTCATTTAGCATTATACACTCTAGCTCTGTGTTGTTGCAAATGGCAAGATTACATTGTTTTTCATGGCTGAATATACTCCTTCATAAAAATACACTACATCTTCTTTGTCGTTCATCAGTTGATAGACACATGGGCTGCTTCCCTAATTTGGCTATTATATATAATGCTGCTTTAAACATAGGGGTGCATGTATCCCTTTGAATAAGTATTTTGTATTTTAAGGGTAAAAACCCAGTAGTGCAATTGCTGGATCATAGGATAATTTTCTTTTTAACCTTTTGCATAACCTCCACTGTTTTCCACAGTGACTAAATCAGTTTGCATTCACGCCAACAGTGCAAGAGGGTTTGTTTTGCTCCCTTTCCTCATTAACACTTGTTTCTTGTTTTGTTGATTTTAGCCATTCTGACAGGTATGAGGTGATATCTCATTGTTGTCTTGATTGGCATTTCCCTGATAGTAAGTGATGATGAGCATCTTTTCATGTCTGTTGGTCATCTGTAGGCCTTCTTGGAGAATGTGTTTTGATAACTTTGGTCCCTTTTTTAATTGGATAATTTGTGTTTTGGGTGTTGAGTTTTATAAGTTCTTTATATATTTTGGATACTAACCCTTTATCAGATACATTATTATTTGAAAATATCTTTTCTTATTCAATAGGTTACCTAACCTATTGGTTTTAATTATAATTTTGGGAAGAAGGAAATGTCTGTATTCCATTACCTATTATTTCTTGATTCCATTTATCCTTGACTATGTGAATCAGGTTTTGAAATTCTTTTTTCTACTAATATTCATTTACATAGAAGTTGATACATTCCAGTGAAAAAATATAACTTTCAAAAGTTGTTGACAGAAGTTGTTGATTGGTGTTAAACATCTTGCTGGGGCACATAGGTGGCTTGGTGGATTAAATGGCAGCCTCTCAATTTTTGCTCAGGTCATGATCTCAGAGCCTGGGATGGAGCTCTGCATCAGGCTCCACATTCAGCAGGGAGTCTGCTCGAGATTGGCTCTCTCTCTGCCCCTCCCCACACTCTTGCACACACTGTCTCTCTCTGTCTCTCTAAAATAAATAAATCCTTAAAAAAAAGTTGTTTACTGTGGTTTCATTTGCAAACCATGCCATGGTTAAAATGGAAGTGATTTTTTCTGTAATTATTAACTTACATAATGGTTGATGCCTACAGAGAATCACTCATGTCAGTCCCCAAGGTTACATAACAATCTAATAATCTTCTTCTCTGACCTGGAGTAAATCACTTAATTACTACGTATTTCAATTTTGCCAGTTGTATGTGTGAAGATGCATTGCTTAGAAAATAGAACACCAAAGGAGAAGGAAGAGAAGTGCTTGAAAGTTAGCCTATCATTGACATTAATAACTTTGAAAAAGTTGGTTGTACTCAAAAAAACTCAGTTTCGTCCTGAGCAAACAGGATCCACTGTTCAAAAGAGCATCCACTCTTACTCTTTCAAGAAAATGGTAAAGTTTTTAAGTATGTAATAATATCTGTAAGGTATTTGGACTGTGTTTACATGGTAGCCAGTTCCTAGGAGCTCACTGAACAATAAGGTAATGAGCAAAAACAATCAATGTGGAAACTGAATCCATCATTTTCCCTTGTAATTTTACTACTGTCTGTATCCTGTTTCAAGTATTTGATTATATGATTAAAATCTAAAATCTAAAATCAATTGCAAACCAATAGTACTTGTTTCTATTACACACCTATTTTCAGAGGAATTTGCTTATGTTAAAGAGTTTGTCTGAACTAGGATTTTATATTTGCCTAATAACTACTAAGTATAATCCAGGCACCAGGGGATGCACTAGGCCCTAGAGAATCAAAGATAATAGAATGATATGGACCCTGATCTCCATTAGCTCATTATCTAGTGACATTAGTTACTGATTCCATGTATTTTGATATAAATATTATGAAATGTTAATGAAATATTATGAAATATATTTTATGTGTTCTAGCAAGGTATAGAACTTTTTGATTTTTTTAAAAAGAGATATAGGCTTTATTTTTTAGAGAAGTTTCAGGTTTACAGCAAAAATGAATGGAAAATAGAGAATTCCCATATACTTTCTGCAACCCCACATGTGTGTCCTCCTCCACCATCAACATCTTGTACAACAATAGTACCTTTACTACAATCCATGAACCAATATTGACACATCATCATCCAAAGTCTATAATTTACATTAGGGTTCACTCTTGTCATGGTATCTTCTATGGTTTTCCACAGATGTATAATGACATGTATCTACCCTTACACGGAATAGTTTTACTGTCTTAAAAATCCCCTGTACACCACCTGTTTATCCCTTTTTCCCCCTGAACTCTTGGCAACCACTGATCTTTTTACTCTTCATAGTTTGCCTTTTCTATATTGTGTAGTTAGAATTATACAGTAAGTAGCCCTTTTATATTGGCTTCTTTCTCTTAGTAATATGCATTTAAGATTCCTCTGTCTTTTCATGGCTTGATAGCTCACTTATTTTTATTATTTATTTATTTATTAATTTATTTGAGAGAGAGCATGCAAGCATGGGGGAGGGGCAGAGGGAGAGGGAGAAAGAGAAAATCTGAAACAGACTCCCTTCTGAGCTTCCCAGATAGGGCTCATCTCACAACCCTGAGATCATGACCTGAGTTGAAATCAGGAGTTGGATGTTTAACTAATTGAGCCACCTAGGCACCCCAGATAGGTCATACAAAAAAGATTCTATTTATTTATTTGAGAAAGAGAGAGAGAGATTGCTCATGCCCAAGTGGGGGGGGGGGGAAGGTGTGGCACAGAGGGATAGGCAGACTCCACACTGAGCAGGGAGCCCAAGGCAGGACTCCATCCCAGGACCCTGAGATCATGACCTGAGAAGAAGTCAGAAGTTTAATTGACTGAGTCACCCAGGTACCCCAGCTCATTTATTTTTATTGTTAAGTAATATGTACCATAATTTATCCATTTACATACTAAAGGAAATTTCTGATGTTTCCAAGATTTGACAATTATGAATAAAGCTGTTATAAATATCCATGTACAGGTTATTGTGTGGATGTTAAGTTTTCAACTCACTTAGATGATCACTCAATTGTATAATAAGAGTATATTTAGTTTTGTAAGAAATAGACCAACTCCTCCAAAGTGACTCCACTATTTTGGATTCCCACCAATACTGAATCAAAATTCTTGTTGCTTCACATCCTTGTCAGCATTTAGTATTGCCATTGTTTTGGATTTTAGACATTCTAATAAGTGTATGGTGGTATCTTATTGTTATAATGAATTTGGTTTTGATTGATATCTTCTCACTAAGTATTATGGTTTGATGTGTTAGAATAAAGGCCTACCTTGAAGAGTTAAGAAGAATTTGCCGGATGGACAATGAAGAATGAAATAGTGGGAGGAGGAAAAGCCAGGGGCATTTCAGGTAGAGAAAGTTTTTGTGAAAATTTCATGAGTGAAAGAGAACATGGTGCATAGTAGTTGAGGTGTGATATAAAATAAACAAGGAGTAATAGATACATTTAGGTAGAGGCCATCTTTTGAGAACAGTTACAATTAATGTTGGATTCTTTTAAAAAGATGAGAGGGCTTAATTTT
>CM052809.1:67480245-67492440 GCA_028533885.1 Nasua narica
CGCTTTGGAATCACTTTTCCAAACGTCCTACCTTTCCGAAGGTGGTCGATTTTCTGCTCCTAGAATTGCTCTTCTTCCTCTCTTCTCCCTCCTGTTGAGTATGCTGGCTTTTAAAATGATTTATTAACTATCTAGATGAACTTCTGGGTTCCGACTCTATCTCAACCTCCTACTTCTCCGCCATCTTGCTCCTCCTCTATAAATTATCATTTTATGTTCCTTTTTCTCAGTCTAATTTATATCACTTATGTCACTAGGGGTAGAAGTTTCCACCTTTGGAATATATTTCTCATCCTCTACAAATGTACCTTTCCCATGTATGGGACATGATTATAATTTAAGTAGTTGGCTAGGTCAGTTAAGGTCCACATAGCTCTTCAAATTGAAATGAGGGAGGATGAGACAGAAATACCTCCATGCTGTTAAAATCTGCCCTGTCAACTCTGATCTGAGCCCTTCCAGGAAAGGGGCAGCAGACATGATATAAAACTTCTTTAAGTTGGTTATTATTTTTTATCAGAAGACAAATACTATGGTTGGAGAAAAGACCATTTCAAAAACTTAACATGGAAAAATGCACATAGAGTTTTCAAAGACAGATTTGAAGTTTTTTTTGAGGGGCAAAAAAAGAATCACTACCGTAGGCTTTAAAAAAATAGACTAGCACAAATCCAAATGTTACAGAATGTCACTGAGCAAGATATGGTTTAGGATCTTTTTTCTCTTAATGAAAGTTCAATCTATCAATAATACTTCTAATGATTTTCCGAGAGTGCCTTCATGCAGAGAGCTCAGTTATTTTTCATTATTTTTCAAGATGTACACTTCTGCCCTTTGGATTTATGAATGGAATAACAACTAAATGTTAATTTAATAGATTCACTTGCATTTCTGGGAGATTCTTCCTTTTTAACATAACATAGAGCATAAACATGGGTAAAACAAGCCAAGGACTTTAATGTAAGGTAATGTAGTCTCAAAACACTCAGTAGAATATAAACTTCAAGGTTTTTTTTGTTTTTTTTTTTTTTTTAGAAATGATTTTTTAACATTCATTTTTCAGTCATGAGGAACTATAATGGAACTGTGTTTCAGTGTGTGGGTGTGGTAGTGAGGAGTCAGGGTGGGACTCACCTTAGGGTTAGGGTCCAGTGGATCTGAGAAATGACCTGGCTTAGTCACCAAACTTAAAATTTTTCTAAATTATTTTCCAATTATAGGAGAAACCACTACTGGAAATCAGAATGGCCTTAGTAAGGTCCATTCTTCTAGATGTATCAATTTCTATTTTGTGAATGTAGATGGTAAAATTTTTTGTCAACTGCACTCTGTCCCATCCCCGTCTTCTTTTTCAGTATGTCTTCCTTTACCCAACACCATCTTTCAACTGCATTTGAATCCATCCTTTCAAATTCCATCTTTCATCTCCCTCTACGCTGTTTTATACATCCTCAACTCTCTTAGCCCCAAGTCCTCACCTTAATTTAGCAATTGTATTTATCTTCTGTCTCCAACTTAGACTGAGCATTTAGATTCCGATGTGCAACGTTTCTAGATCTTCCAAACCTTGCTTACTGCATTGGTATTCTCATAAGAGTTGGTAAACTGTCGGTGGATTGTTCCTTAGCTTGGCATGACCCTGACAACATGTCAGCAGCAGATGCCAATGTCCCTTTCCTGATAGAAACTTCTTCCTTCACCACAGAGAACACCCAGTGGATAATGACCACAACCAGGAGTCCATACACAATAGATAAATAACACACCCAGGTTAACTCTCTTCAAAAAGAGGTTAAAAGAATGAAGTTTTAAATATGTTGGGGTAATATTTTGATGTACGGATTATATTATGATAATTTTACTGTTATTTTATGATAATTTCTGTACTTGGGTAGGTAGTCTCTCAGGACAAGTGTTCTTAAAAGAACTGCAGAAGAAAAGAGTCAATTTTTGGCTTTTGAGTTCCAAAATTGATATTTTGGATGATTCTGTCATGTGTTTCATGACAGAGATAAACACTTGAACTTCAAAAGCCTAGGAAACAGCAGCTAAGCTTTCTGTTCTGAAGAATGAATAAAAACTTAGGGTGCCTTGCTTTCAGATTAAATAAATACTGTATGGACTGAGGGTGGGAGAAGAGAGTAAAAGGAAGTAATGATATAAGAAGGCTTCTGAGCCCTGTTCTCTCACATACTTCTCACTATCATCTTCTTTGGGAAGATTGGAGTCCTTGAGATTTTGGACACTTGAGGCCAGAAGGGATCTGTGGCTTTTTCCACCTGGGTGGAACCCATTAACCAAACAGAACCCATAGTCCCCTGGTAGGAGGACTGTATCATTTAATCAAAATAGGACATTTGTAATGGAGAAAGCAATCTGGGCAAATGCTAATCTGGTGGAATACCTGAGCAATAGGTGTCAAGCAGGGCTTAAGGTAAGCTGCTGCTACAGTGCGGCAGCATAAAAATTATCTTTAATGCAGAAAAAAAGTGCAGTAGTGATGGGGCACCTGGGTGGCTTAGCCAGTTAAGCATCTGACTTTTGGTTTCAGTGAGGTCATGATCTCAGGGTTGTGAGATCAAGCCACTTGTTGGGCTCCACATTCAGCGTGGTGTCTGAGCTTCTCCCTCTCCCTCTGCCCCTCTCTCTGCTCACATTCTCTCTCTCTCTCTCTCTCTTTCTCTCAAATAAATCTTAAAAAAAAAAGAAGGTGCAATAGTGGTTACTAGGGACTGGAGGTAGGAGGAAATGAGAAATTATTACTTAATGGACACAGAGTATTAGTTTGGAATGATGAAGAAGCTATGGAGGTGGATGGTGGTGATGGTTGCACAACAAGGTGAATGCACCTAATGTCACTGAATTATACATTTAGAAATGGCTTAAATGGTTAATTTTATGTTACATATATTTTTGCCACAATAAAATATATTGATGAAAAAGTAGTCTTGTAATGTTTATCTAGGTTGATGGGTATAAGTAGACCATACAATATTTTTATGTAGCTAAGAGGGTGGAGAATGTTCTTATATATCTGAGAATGGAAACAATACACCCCTGAGATTAGGAGAATGCCAAGATGGGTTGAGAGGAGGCCTGTGAGCAACACAGACCAAAGACTTGATGGGAATGTGGGCTTAAGTCCCAAGTTAGAAAAATGTGTACGAATTCTGTCCATACTGCTGTCAGTGGTATATATTTGTTGAGTAAGTACATACACAAATTTTAAGCAGCATTTTGCAAATTGCAAGTGTTCTCTGGAACCCACATGCTGGATGTAACATATCTGTCCTGTCATTGCACTTTATTTTGGGATTATAGGAATTTCCTAATAAAATGCTGTTTCTTGCAGAGATGTATGCTAACCCTCCAAGCCAGCTGCATTATTCAAGAGGAGGAAAGATTCATCTGTAGGTTTCTGATTAGGAATAAATTCAGCATTTCTCTCCCCATCAATATATTCTTTCTCCAAAACCAGATAATGAACTCACCAGAACTATGAAGTTAAAGAGTTTGTTGTTTGGATTCAATTTAAGTGGCTTGGCAAACAGAGAATTTGCATTGAAACTAAATTTGGTTTTGGGGTGGTCTTTAGAGATATTGTGAATATATCAGAGATTTCAGATTAGCTCCATGTTCTCAAGTGGGTTGTGTGAAATGAAAATGATTTCCAATTTCTTTTTGGCAGCTCCTATCCAGTGAAAATTTAGCAAAAAGATGTATCTTTCATGATGCTTGGAAATAGCTTACATCAAATTAGAGAAATAGTGGCTCAGTCAATTAGAGAAATAGTGACTCAGACCTGCCTTCCGCTCAGGCCATGATCTCAGGGTCCTGGGATGGAGCCCTGCATGGGGCTTTTGCTCAGCCGGGAGTCTGCTCCTCCCTCTATGCCTCCCTCTCCTCCTCCTCCAACTCATGCTTTCTCTCTCTCACATTCTCTTTTTCAAATAAATAAATCTTTAAAAAAATAAATTTCACATCTACACAAAATTGACCAAAATTCACATCTACACAAAATTTGTCCTTTCTTTTTGGACAATGCGTCTTTAGATTTCGTAGTTCTTAATCTATTCTTTATTGTTACTTATTTTCATAGCAAATTCTGTCCTGTAGAAACTCGGATTTTTATTCATTGTTTAAATTATTTGCATTAGGCAAACCATGTAAATACAACAAGGTAAGCATTTTTCTTTTCAGCTATGCTTTCTTTCCTTTACAGAAATAAGTTTGTTTTGCTTTGTTTTTTAAATGTGATGAAAGACTGACAATATGCCCGATTTAGAAAGGATCTTCAAAGTCAGTTAGTTCTGTTCACCTCAGATGCGAATCCTTCTTGAAACAGATCCCATATCATAAAAAAGATTTGGAACTTTAATACTCTGTGGTTATCTAGCTTTGGGCCCTCATGGGTTAGGGAAGTGCAATTTTCTCATCTGTAAAATGTGTATGATTACATTGACCTCATAGAATTGATGTGGTGGAGTTATTTGCTTTGCGGTTGTTTCCGTTTATATATAAGGAGCAGAATTTTTTGGAGGTAGGTTGATGTTAGATACAATTTCCAAACTGACCAGTATGATTGTATCTATTTAGAGGTGTGCACATGATGATTTGACATACATATACATTATGGAATGATAATGCAAATCAAGATAATTAATAGAACCATCACTGAACACAGTTAACGTGTGGTGTGTGTGTGCGTTAAGAATGCTTAGGGTCGGGGCTCCTGGGTGGCTCAGTGGGTTAAAGCCTCTGCCTTTGGCTCAGGTCGTGATCTCGGGGTCCTGGGATTGAGCCCGGGGTCCTGGGATTGAGCCCTGCACTGGGCTCTCAGCGGGGAGCCTGCTTCCTCCTCTCCCTCTCTCTCTGCCTGCCTCTCTGTCTACTTGTAATCTCTCTCTGTCGAATAAATAAATAAAATCTTTTTTTTTAAAAAAAAAAGAATGCTTAGTGTCTACTCTTTGCAAATAGCTCAGAGATGAAAATGAGAAGATACAGATCAAACAGTATAAACTTTCTGTTCCAAGAAGAATAAGTTCTGAGGGTCTAATGAATAGCAAGGTGACTATAATTAATAATATGGTATTGTATAGTTAGCAAATTTGATAAGTATATTTTTATTATTTATGTAAGCCATCTATTAAATCTAGAAAAGAAAAACTTTGTGGAACACACAACTAAAATATTTTCTCCAGTTTAATATTAACATACAGAGCATTTGCTTTTTTTTCTGTCTCTTCTACTTATAAAACAAATATTTAAGTAGAAAATACAGAGAAGATAGGAGAGGATAATAAAGAAAATTTATGTTACTATTTGTTAAAATCTAGGGCAGCTTATATAGATAGATGATCCTTTCACTCTCAGATAACAAAAAGTCCCCCAGTCATTTATAATCACAAATAAGAGACTCCCTTTAGTAATAAATGTGTCCAGTATAGTGTAATAATAAGAAATTACACATTTACTTACAGCTGGCTTCTGGCTAAGGGCAAAAAAAAAAAAAAAAAAGAGGCTGGTTGGTTTCTCTTCTGTTCCGTCTCTGCCACACACTCCATCTGCTCTCTCCATTCTCAGCCACTCCCCTTAGAAATATAATTTCACAAACTAGTAGAAAATAGTCTGCCCTACCTCTGCTCCCATGCCCAAACTGTCCAAATGGTTGTTTTGAGGCCCTTTCGATTGACTGATGATACAGGGGAATGTCTTAACCCTTCCCTTCTCCATGGAAAAAGGCCATAACCCCCTGGCAACCTGCTTCAGATAAATTTTTTTGGCCAGCCTCCCTCTCCACTCTCAGCCTCTGTAACCCTGTTTTGTAGGTAAGGGTCACAAAACCAATTCTCCTAAGCCTTATTGGCCATACCCACTTGGGTACCCTAACCCTTCTCTTCGTAAGATGGGGATGGTTGACTCTTGTTGCATCTGGGCCTCAAAAACTGATAGGAAGGAGGTTCTTTTTACATCCAGTTGAAATCATTCCCTTAGGATACATTATATGAAGTAGATTTCTGCATCTAAGAATATTACCATTTTAAGACTCTTGACACATGCTAGTGAAGTTTCATCTCTCCAAATAAAAATATTATATGAACTCATACTCTTGTACTGAGAAAAGAAAAATAGGGCAAATGAGAACAGGGGGAGAGAAAAAAGCAGGAGCTTGAGAAGTGAGGAATAGTAGGGACATACGAAGAGGTGAGAATTGTTTGACAGAAGATGAGGTAGAAGTTTTTTGTTTTTTAATATTATTTATTTGAGAGAGAGATCTATTGTGTCTGTGGGGGAGGGAGGAGCAGAGGAGAGAGAGAGAATCCCGAGCATACTCCGTGCTAACCACGGAGCCCAACTTGGAGCTCAGTTTCACAACCCAGAGATCATGACCTGAGCTCATACCAAGAGTCAGACCCTTAACTGACTGAGCCACACAGGCACCCCAAGGTAGAAGTTTTTATAAATCAGATAAATCCATGTTGAGCCACCCAGCAGCATAAATAAATATGATTCATCCCTGCCTACTTCTTTCAGTGAGCAATACATTTGATAATTAGTTACTCTTGGATTCTAGCCCTGAAAGGATTATTGAGAGCTAGAGTTATGTAATTATTTTAGAACTCATTCCACATAGCATAGCATAGTGTAGCAATCTTAATTTAGGCCAGAACAGTATTTGCAAAGGTAGCATGAAATGGTAGAAAGAAGATATTTCTGTTTCCAGTTTCTGCCACTTACTGTGGGTTGATCTTGACACTGTCACTATATACCAGTGGAATTTAGTCTCCCCATCTCTATAATTGAAATAATAATGTCTTTCTTGCTAGCTCATGTGGTAATTATGATATGGGATGGGATGGGACTTAGAATTTGTAAACTTGAAAGATCTTAGAGAAATAAAATATGTTGCCTTGTCAATCACCTGTCAGCCCTGAGGGAGAGTTGAAGTTTCTAATTAATCTCCCTTGACCTATTTTTTTTTGACTTGTTGACAGTGTCCATGCCATTTTTTTTCCTCGAATGAGATTTCACATGTCAAATGTACCTTGCATTTTTCTGTGCATATTAGCTACCCAGAAAATGTTAGTTCTTGCTTTTGTCTCTTCTCCCAGTCCCCCAACTGTGTACTCTTTGGAAATACCTGATAAGGGCAATACTGTCAAGGCTCTTTCTTTCCAAATAGACAGCAGAGGGATGTGTATTCAGGATACATGCTGCTTGTCTTTCTCATATTTACTGCATTCAGTTTTGTTTGCATTTAGAAAGCATTTTCCTCCTAGTCTAATTAAGTGAAAATGATGTCAATTGTTACCTATTGCATGTCTGAGACCAGCTCCTAGATTAAGTAAATTATGTATCTTGACTTCGTTTTTAATTTAGTTTTTTTTTTAAAGATTTTATTTATTTATTTGACAGAGAGAGAGAGATCACAAGTAGGCAGAGAGGCAGGCAGAGAGAGAGAGGGAGAAGCAGGCTCCCTGCTGAGCAGAGAGCCCGAAGTGGGGCTCGATCCCAGGACTCTGAGATCATGACCTGAGCCGAAGGCAGAGGCTTTAACTCACTGAGCCACTCAGGCACCCCATAATTTAGTTTTATTGATGTAAAAACAATAGGGATAGCAAAATGGTTCTAGTGCCAATGGTATTCAGAAAGGTAATAAAATGCATTATTACTTTACATATCCCCTTTCCTCGTTATTCACTTGGGGGAAAAAATCCAATCTTGAAAGAAAATGTAGAACGTGATTTTGTGCCAGTAGTAATTAGCAAAAGCAGCTTGATGAGAAACAGTGATGGAAGAATCAATGACAAACATCAATATAGTAAAGCCCAAATGAGGCTTCTGTTTTTCGTATTAGGTCTTTACACATAGACTTAACTAAATGATTGAGAAATGACATTCTTAATCCCAAACAGTGTGCCATAAATAGATTGTAAACCATTTTGACTTTCTTAGACTATGTCAAGCTTTTCCAATTTCCCTAGAGTATACTACAAGTTTTGTTACCAGTAATGCCTTCCTAATTAATTACTACAGTTGTGTCATTACATAGAATTTTTAAATGAAGCCTAAGAACTGCAGAAAAGTAGGAATGAAGAGAAACATTAAAAATTTTTATTAACATTGCACACTCAGGTCTTGGTTCAAACAGAATATGAGAAAGGTTATATATTTTTATTGTTTGATTGTTTTAAATTATCAAATTTATACTTGGCTTAATCCAAATTTCTTCTCTCTTTCCCCAACATAAATCAAAGGACCTGGGGTTGTTTCTCTCAGAGTTTGCTGATGCCTTATATATTCCTAAATACCCTTTTAGTGAAATGTTGGGATCTCACGTTCTGTGATTAGGGCAGGATTTTTTTAACTTTGGCACTATTAATATTTTGGACTGGGTAACTCTTTGTTGTAGGGAAATCTCATACATTGTAGGGTGTTTAGCAGCATCCTTGGCCTACATTTACCAGATGACAGTAGCACTACTAAATTATGATTATCAAAAATACTTCAAGAAATTGGCAAAATATCTTTGGGTGGGGATCCTTGGAAATTAGACCATACCAGACTGAGTTGTTCTTGATTATAGATGTACATTCAAATACCCTGGGAAAGATTAAAAAAAAATACCCAGACTCACCGCAGATTAGTTGAATGAAGACCCATGGACTATTCACTACTAAAGTTGACCGAAATCAGTTGCTGTACAAGTTTGATATGCTTCCTCTGGGGACAAGCATACAAGGTCTCCTTTTTTCACAATTCCTCATCTTTTTAATTTAACTCTTTTCAGAGTCCAAAGTTGCTTCATCAGTCTCCTGTGGTGCAGTGGGACTACAAGGATGATACTGAATAAGCTCTATAGAAAGTCTCTGATGGGGGTGCCTGGGTGGCTCAGTGTATTAAAGCCTCTGCCTTTGGCTCAGGTCATATTTAGCAGCTAGTGGGCCATAGGAAAATGGCATGCAAGAGACGTTCAGAAGAGTAGGCCACATGCAGAAAATGAACATGATGCTAGATGCAGACTCTGATGACTGGTGAAGGAAGGAAACAGAGGTGCGTTTTGCTTTTTCATATTACATTAATTTTAAGTGAACTAATCCCTTGGTTTGTGTATCTTTAAGTTCAGCAGCTTAGCTATTTGTTTGAGGCCAGTAATGGAGGTGAGTTCCTATACTACTAAGTCTTCCTTGTTAGTTGATATAATTATTTCTCAGTGAACAGGATCATGGAACTTATTTTGTGTGGAAAATGTAATTTTTATGGGAACATTCTACTGTGAGGAGCAGGGTGGAAATGTGTATGGGGTTTTTTTTGTTGTTGTTCTTTTTTTATTTTTTATTATTTTTTTATTTGTTTTTGAGAGTGAGTGAGCGAGCAGGAGGTTGATGGGGGGAGGGTGGGCAGAGAGAGAATCTTAAGTAGCCTCCATGCCCAACACGGAGCCCGGCACAAGGCTTGATCTCAAGACTCTGAGATCAGAACCTGAGCTGAAATCAAGATTCTGATGGTTAACTGACTAATCCACCCAAGTGCCTAGAAAATGGGTTTTAGTTAGAAGGACATTGATGGAATCTAGGAGAAAGATGCTGTTTCAACAGATTAGAGTAGTAGGCATTGATAAGGTGCAATATTAGCTTTGAGGTCTAGTTTGAAGATGAAGTTCTTAGGATTTCCTGTTGGATTTCATATAAGAGGGAGGAATCAAGGATGACTACTGGGTTTTTCTCTACTCATTCAGGTGGATATAAAATAAGTGAAATTGAGGAAACTGGGGAGAAGAAGTATTAGAAAAAAACTGAGGAATTAAGTTGTCTGTTTGGACTATATTAAAACTCTAGGATTCCCATTATATATAAAAATGAAGATGCCAAGAAAGCAGAGTGTTAAGGAAGTCTGAAGCTCAGGGGGAAGGGATTAGGCTTGAGATTTAAATATGGACATTCTCTGCATAGAGATGTACAAAGTTCTGGGAGTGGATAAAATCATCTAAATGAGAGAAGAAAGAAAAAAGAGATGCCTGAAGTCATGTTTTTTCAACTTGGTATTCCTTTAAGCTTGGTAGTAATCTCTTATTTTTATCATGTTGAATTCCATTTTTCTTGAATTTAATGTTACTCTTTGTGATGGTCATATACAAGACTTAAATATTTTCATTATTTTTACAGAGCAATTGACACTGTAATGTAGCTCACTGACAGTAGCTTCTCAGTTACCATTATGGTGTCAGTCACATTGGGGCTGACAGAGGCTGGTACTTAGGTAATCAATAGACCGCCGAGCCTATGAGAAAGCATGTGGGACAGCTTAACAACATCGAGCCATAAATAATATATGTAATAAAAATATTTTTTATTAATAGTAATAGTAATAAAAAAAGATTACTTTTTATTCAGGTTATTAAAATTTTCTGCTATGTTCTTTGTTTTTGGCTGCCTTTTGCTTAATTTCTTGTCAGGTCTCCTAAGCCAAACAGCCATATGAGGTCAACCAGAAAAATGACAAAACTGGGAAAATAATCATGTTTCTTTAATAAAATATTTTTGAAAACTTGGAGATGAAGGATGAACCTTATTATTATAGGATAGCATCCATTTTATCTTATCCCCCAAATGATGGTAATTTGTAAAATTACGAGTTGAGTGTTTGAATGTCTGCATGAGGTCCTACACACATATAACCATGTAGAGGGTACATTATTTCCTACCAAAATTTTATGGCTTTCATATCAAGTCAGTATGTTTTGCTAATATGATCCCTGCAGTTGACAATATAACCCTTTCTGGGTCTAACCTAACCACATGGCTTCTCAATTGGGCTGTAAAAAAATCAACAGCTACTTTAGAGTTCCTGGGGGCAGCATTAGTAAGATTTAAGTTGTCCAGTTTGGGCCAATTATATTGCTTCTCTATCTTCTGCAATTCCATGGGGTCTTCTCCTTAGCCTTGGTGCTTGAGAAAGCTTTGGTTGAAGGCATTCCACAATAATTCACTTGGCTCTGACAGGCCAAGAAATCCAGTCTGGAGCCAAGATAAACTCAGTGATCATTTCTGCATTCATTTACTAACACAGTGAATATGATTATTCTTTAGAGATTATTAGAAAAGCAGTTTCAGATAATAGATTTGAATTTGTAACCTGATGCCAGTTATGTGTTCATTTGTATTTTCTTTTATTTCTTGATAAGACCTCAGAAAACAACTAGGTAGAAATATTCTGATTGCATCTCTGAATTCACCCTTAACTAGAGAGCAGTTTTCATGCCAAAGGAGAAAAGTAAGGAAACAAAACCACATGATTCTGTAATATTGACTTTCTATTAAACTAACAAGCAAATTGGCAAACAGGAAATGCAGGAGGTCATGTGTAGCTTAGCCTTCTGTTGAAAGCTCGATGTGAAATTTCCTTTCCTCTGAACATATCTAACTCGATGCTACAAGAAAAAAAAGATTGGAGAGATTGCTGGTATTTGAATTCTTTTTGTATAGAATTTCATATAATCCTTAATTTGCTATAGATGCTGGATTTTGGAAAGCTACAGAGATAAGAGAAGATAATGTAGATAATCTTACCTTCTTAACATAAAACAATCATCAGATACTCACTTGAACTTCAAACAGCACAGAGACATTAATTCAACATTTACTGGGTACCAACTGTGTACCAGGAACAATGCTTTGTTATGGATATTAAGATTAGTGAGATATGAACAACCTTTTCAAGGAATGCAGTCTCTAGCCTTCAGCTCTAACACTAAATTCTGACTGGGTCAGTTCACCTCTAGCTCTTGTATTTTCTTATATTTCAGAGACAAGAACTATGTAATTTGATGGTTACTTTTATGTGTCAACTTGATTGGGACATGGAGTGCTCAAAATTTGCTTAAAGATTATCCTGGACATGTCTACGTTTTGGGGTGAGATCAATATTCAAATGAGTAGACCTAGTAAAGCAGATTGGGATAAGGTTCATGCAATCCATTAGAGGCCTCAATAGAACAGAAGTTGGGGTGAGGGAGAATTTTCTTTCCCTGCCTTTGTTTTCAAATTGGGGACATCAGTCTTGTCCTGCATCTGGACTGAAACTTGCACCATCAGTTTGCCTTGTTCTCAGGCCTCCATACTTGGGCTAGAGCTATACCACTGGCTCTTCTTGGTTTCTAGCTTGCAGACAACAGTTGGTGAGACTTCTTAGCCT
>CM052809.1:67492540-67539068 GCA_028533885.1 Nasua narica
CATATATACTTGTCACGGTTGGATTTTTGACTTATGGGAAAGATTAAAAAAACAAAACCAATTTGGAAGGGGATTTGCCCATTTTGCAGTAGGAAATGAACTGGGGCTTGATGTCCAAGTAGCAAAGACTTTGGCTTGAACACTAATAATTACTTAGCTTAAATAAAATTTTTACCATTTTTACATGCCTAACTGCAGTAAGCCAGGGTTGGTCAAAGGTCACCAACAAAGCAGATGCTCGGATTTTGATTTAATGACACAAAGGTATTTGCTTGATTAAATTTCATGTAATGTGCAGCCATCCTGCAATACCTATAAAAGGATCAAGTGAAAAAAAAAACACAACAGAGAAATATTGTGGTCTTAAAAGGAATACTCAGCTAGAACAACTAACTGCAGTTGAGCTCAACTGCTCTACTTTGTGAAGGCTTACTTGCTTTTGTGAAATTATATATTCTTAAATTCTCAAATAAAATGTTGAAAGGGAATAATGTGGAACCATTTGAGCCTGTAGTCCCAGTGTGTACTTGTGATGTGTTAGGGAATCACTGGCAGTGGCAATTGACCAGTGTTAGTCCATGGTGGTTTCCTAATCAGCACAAAAACACCACAGAAAGTTCTAGATTTTGGGAGTGGAACATTTTACAGTTACTTTTTTTTTCACTAACTGTTTAAATAAAAATCAGGGTTTTTGTTCTATGTATGAACTAAATTTCCCACTGTAGCTTCATGGATGAATCTTTTTATTACCCCTAGAAACAACATGGGACCACAACCACCATTACCTTTTATTCACTATTTCAAAAAGAAAAAGACAGACAAACCCACTGCCTCACACTTTCCTTGAGTAAATTTCTACCTGAATGTTATTGTCTCCACCTGTTTCTCTACTTCACTTGGGGTGAATGCTTGCCACCACTGGCCACCTGGTAGAGCTGCTTATGAGCAACATACATCTAAGTAGCTACACAGAACTAGTCTGAATCTCTTTCCAACAACATATTAACTCAGTTACAGTTTATCCCTATGCATCTCCTTTCTTCAACTGTAATATTATGGTAATTTTTTTTCTTGGTGAAATAATCCTATGGACTGGAATAATACAATAAATGTGTAATATTGTGTCTAGCACAGAGTAAATATGTGATACATATTTTTTTGGTTTGTTTTATAAATATTTGGAGGTACCTTCTGTATGTTTAGCACACTCGTCTAATTTTTGGCAAAACAGGGGGAAAAAGTTGGATATGATTTCTTGCTAAGGTTAAATTATATCTGCAATGGTTTATTAACATATTCTATAAATTTTCATGGACTTCCAATTGCATGTGGGGTAATAGAGAAGAAACAAAGTGCTGTACAAGCTGGGCTGACGTTCATTAGCACACCACTGTTTGGAGATAATGATTGCAACTGGCATTTTATCAAGCTGGGTAGTACCTGTGATGTAACGTTGTTAACTATCTGAATGTTATTTTTGGAGATAAAATATTTAATGGAATAATCCATGAAAAGGATGTAGTATAGTATCTGGCCCAGAGTAAGTGTTCAATAAGCATTAATTTTGTTATTATCACTATTATGTAAAGGTAAATTGTATTCATGTAGAAAGGAGTATATACTGTAGTGTTAGAGAACAGACATTTTCCAAAGGACCATAATATAAAGCAAAGGATGATAAGCACCACTTAAAATTCTAGCACATTTTGGCAAGGAGATAGGGAAATGCAAAATAATGGGAACTGTAATAACCAACAGAATTAGAGATGGGGAATTGACTTGGTTTATATATCTGAGGATGTGTAGGAGAGCTTACAAGTCCAGTAAACAAAAATGGAACAGTCCAAGGCAGGAGAATTAGGGAAGGATGGATGGAAAATATAAGAGAGTGTGTGGAAGAAACAAAAAGACATTCCATTTAACTGCAGCACAGGTTAGGCATATTCTGATAAGGTGAATAAGAGGCACACTCTATTAAAGGGTTTTGAATGGCAGCCTGGAATTTGGATTTGGCTCAGTCAATAGATAAAGTGTAACAGTCAGCAAAGCAGTAGCTGCAACCTTTCACCTTGTCATAGAACCATATAGGTCAGAGTAGGTTAGACTTTTCAACCTCAGCATTATCAACCTTTGGGTAGGCTAATGCTTTATTCTGAAAATGCATTCTGTGCATTACAAGATGTTTAACAACATTTAACAGCATTTCTGGCCTCTGTCCACTAGGTAACAGGAGTACCTCCGTTGTGTAATAACCAAAAATATCTATAGACATTGCCAGATGTTCTCTAAGAGGAAAAATTGCCCCTGGTTGAGAAACACTGACATAGGTGATAGTATGGCAGGGTCGTTTTTTTTGTTGTTGTTGTTTTTTTTTTTTTTTTAGAAATTTTTGAAGTTGTTTTCTTTTTTCTCTGTTCTTCCCACACATTGGATCATTTTCTAGGCTCTTTTACCTCATGGGGAGGTTTTGGAAATGTAGGAAACTACATGACAAATTTCCTTTCTCAATTTTCTTTTTGAAATGGAGTCATTGAGGAGATTATGAGACAGAGAAGAGAAGGACTTGTGAGGAAAATCCTTAACAGGAAAGGATTTTCCCTAGCTAAGAAAAGTTTTCTAAAGGCAAGAAGGACAGAGGTCCATGGGATTATGGAGCAGGGAGTTTGTATCTTATTACTCAACAAATATTTGGTAAAAATGGGAACCTTCAATGGGGAGTGACTACATGCATCCCAGCTTCTCTAAAACATGGTCCACTCAAAAGAAGTGATTAAAAAGAGGTTGATGAAGGGATCATTTATACAGATGTGAGCAAGGTTAAGAAAGGCTAACAAGGAATACTGAAGCATTCTGGGGAAGGAAGCTTGATGTGACAGCTAGAGAAAATGGTTATCAGGGCCTGTCTGTAGCTGTAACCCTTGGTAAGGGTCACCTAACAAGAATGGTGCCATTGCTAGAGAAGTGTATTTTCAACACAAAATACCACAGGGAGGTAGCCAGGGGAACAAATATTCCAACCTCTCTTTTTCCCCATCCTTGATTCCTTTATTTACATCTCCCATTGCATAAACCAAACCAGAAACCAGAGGGCAAGAGAGTTTTGGATAACTCTCTATTCACATGCTTTGCCCATTTTAAAATTGGACTTTTTTTTTTTAATTAATGAGAAATAAGAGTTCTTTATATATTTTGGATACAAATAGGTATCAGATACATAAATCGAAAATACTGTTTCCCAGTTTCTCTTCACTCTTTTGATGGTAACTTTGCATGTAAGTTTTAAATTTTGTTGAAATCCAACTTTTCAAACTTTAATCCCATATGCTTTTCATGTCTTATCTAGGAACTCCTTTCCGAACCCAGGTTGCATTGATTAGCTCCTATGTATTCTCTGAAGAGTTTTATAGTTTTAGCTCTTATTTTTAAATCCATGATATGCTTTGAGTTAATTTTAGAGTGTAATTTGGGTCCAAATTCATATTTTGAAAGTAGATATCTAGTTATCTCAGTATTAATTATTGAAAAGACTATTCTTTCCCTATTGGATTGTCTTCTCTTTTCTGGCAAAAATTAATGGACTATAAATGTTAGGATTTCCTTCTAAATTCTCTATTCTAATCCATTGATCTATATGGCTATCCTTATGTTTTACACTGTACTGATTATGGTAACTTTGTAGAAAGTTCTGGAATGAGGTATGTGTGCTCCAACTTTATTCTTTTTCAAGATTGTTTTAGTTATTCTGGGTCTGTTACATTTTCATATAAATTTTACTATCAGCTTGTCAATTTGTATAAAAGCCATTTTGGATTTTGAGAGAGATTGGATTAATCTGTAAATAAATTTGGGGAATACTGCCTTTTTTTGATAGTAGTAATTCTTTCAATTCACGAGTATGGTATTTCTTTCCATTCATTCAGGTCTTAATTTTTTCAACTTAGTTTGTAATTCTCAGTGTAAACAACTTATACTTATTTGTTAAATTTATTCCTAAATTTTGTTCTTTCTAATGCTATTATGAATGGGATTACAGTTCATTTTGGGATGCTTATAACTAATATATAGAAATATAATTGATTTTTGCATATTGATCTTATGTCCTACAACCTTTTGGATTCATTTATTAATTGAAGTAGGTATTTTGGTTCATTCTTTGGGATTTTCTTTTTTTTCTTTTTTTAAAGATTTATTTATTTTTGAGAGAGAGAGAGCATGAGTGGAAGGGACAGAGAGAGAAGGGAGAATAAAAATCATACTCCATACTGAGCACAGGAGCCAGATGTGAAGCTTGATCTCACTACCCTAAGATCATGACATAAGGTGAAACCAAGAATCTGATGCTTAACCCACTGCACCACGCAGGTGCTCCTCTTTGGAGTTTTCTATATGCTAGATCATGTCAGGTACAGATAGAGATATTTTTACTTCTTTCTAATCCAGATAATTTTTATTTCTCTCTCTCTCTCCTTTTTTTTTTTTTTTCATCCTATGCAGAATTTACTCCTGGACCATAAGTTTTTGTTTCTTCAGGTGCTTCTGGGATATTTTTTCTTCTGTGAAAGCTCTTGGCTTAAGAATAATCTGCTGTTTTTCAGTAAGGATCATCTGAATGTGGCAGGGAGAGCTCATGTAGGGGTTAATCTGACCATGAACCTTGTAATTTCTGTGCCGCAGCTTGGGGACTTTGTGAACCTGAATGTGCCCAATGACCAGAGAATCTATATCTAAACCCCTATGTTCAGCATTACTCTTTGTATTTTTAAGCATGTGTGGTAAAACTTCACTCTTTTTGGGCCACCGACCCTGTGTCCAATCGCACTGTTTGGCCTGGGCACCACTACCAACTCCACCATTGTAGCGATGGAGTGGCACACACTGCTCCTGCAAAGTGACATCTTTCAGATACTTGGTGGCTTTTTGGATATGCACACTCCTGGGAAGTTTCACATGTATTCTTCAAGTTAACATGAAAATTTGAACCTCTTGATTTGCATGATTTTGTAGGGTTTTTTGGGTCAAGCGAATAGGGAACCATTTTCAGAGGTCACCTCAGGCCGCTTAAGGGAAGAGGGACATTTATTTCCTTTCATTGTCCAATTTTTCTCTATAGATCCTCTAGTACAATGTTGAATGGAAATGACAAGAGGGGTTATCTTTGTCATACCTTGGGAAGAAAGGATTTAGTGTTTCGCTATCGATTTTAATGTGAACTATAGAGTTTTGTTTGTTTTTGTAGATGCCTTTTTTCAGATTGAGGGAGTTTCATTCTAGTCCTATCTTGTTAACTATTTTTATCAAGACCATGTGATGGCTTTCGTCAAATGTTTTTCTGCATCTATTGAAATAACCATTTGATTTAGGACTTTTTTATTTTATTAAAAGGGTCTATTGCAATAGGTGATTTTCATATGGTGAAACAACCTTGTATTGCTTGGGTAAATCCCACTTGGTCATGATGTATAATCTTCTTTATATGTTGTTGGATTTGCTTTCTAGTTGGGGATTTTTGCATCTGTATTCATAAGGTATTAGTCTATCATTTTCTTGTGTTATGTTTGTCTCATTGTGCTTTCAAGGTGATATTGGTCCCATAGAATGACTTGGGAAGTATCCTTTTCCACTTGCATTTGCCATTTTCTGGAAGATTTTGTCATGAGTTGGTATTGATTTTCTTTAAATGTTTGATAGGCTTAATCAATGAAGCCATCTTGGCCTAGACTTTTTTTTTTTTTTTTTTTGGCAGGGGGTAAGTTTTAAAATTACTGATTCAGTCTCTTTACTTATAGATCCACTCAAATTTTTCTGTTTATTTCTGAGTCAGTTTTGGTAATTTCGACTTCTAGGAATGTTTCCATTTCATATAAGTTACTCTAACTTCCCCTCCTTTTTTTTTTTTCCCAAATTTATTTTAAATTTTCAGTGTTACAAGATTGATTGTTCATGCACCACACCCAGTGCTCCATGCAGTAACTTCCCCTCCTTTTAAAAGCATATTACATATTTGCTGTGTGCTTTAGAAGACCCTCAATTAGAATTTAAAAGACCCTCTAGTTGGGGGAGAAAGAGGAACACAAGTAATTACAGTGCAGCAAAAGTGTTGTGCATAAAAAGGATAAAAGGAAGAGATCATTAATATCCAGAAGAGAAGGATATTACAGTACTTTCAAGTTTAACTGGCTTGTATTGGAGGATGGTAATATGTGAGACTTTGTGAAATATGTTAATTTTTTTTTTCTGATTCTGGAGGGATGTTCAGAACTAGCATTTTGGGGAGACCATTCTTGCTGAGTCTCTTGTGTTTCTACATATATTTTCAGTGAAATCACTGGTTATCATTTCTCAGGTTTATATTTTCAAGAGTATTTTTATTGCAAGCAGCTTTGACAGATAGAAATACTGCCTCTCTCTGAAACAAAGTGCCGACATACCTATTGTCCAGTACAAAATATCCAATTTGCTTAAAATCAAAGTTATTTTTTTTTATTATGCAACCATTTATGTATATAGGTATTACTGAGTTCTCTTCATTTTAGCCCATGGAAAATTGTGTTTGTGGAAGAGTCCAGTGGCTAGGTTACAAATGGAAAAAGAGCATTGGCAGAAACATCTATGAGGAAAATATTAGAATTGTGCATAATGTTTTCATGGGTCCATCATGTTTATAAACAGCAAGAAATAAACTTTGAAAAGATGTACACGTTGGTAGAGTTTGACATGCCATGCTAATGTTATTTAAACTAATATTGTGGAGAAGGAATATCTACTGACCTTCGGATAGTTATATTTTCTGTTCCTTATGAGATTAATATTATAGTCATGTCCATGAGGAATTAAAAGAAAAACTAAGAAAATCAGTTAAGACACTATTACAATAATAGAAAAAAAATATTTCTCTGAATTGGTTTAATGTCAGTTGGAACTGAGAAGACAAATATGAGAGTGTTCATGTAAATAGAGAAGCAGTAAAATGGGTGTTGTGTGTTGGGAAGAGATCCTGTCTATTGTGGGTACCACTGTATTTGTAATGAATAGCAGCATGGTGCCCACACATCATAGATGCACAACAAATATTATAGAACGAGAAGCTGAAAAAAAAAGAAGCAGAAAAAAATTAATAAGGGAGGGAGGAGAGAAACATTGCTTCTATTCATTTTAAGTTGGAGTAACAGGACAAATGATGGTATAATAAAGAGGGGAAATGATAGGAGAATAACAGATTGAAGAGCACAATAATGGATTTATTCTTGAACGTATTGAATTTGATGCTTGTATGGATCAGCTCATATAGTGCTGAACAGCAGGCAGTTAGGAAGGAGAATCATGTGTCAGAAAGTTGTGAAGCTGACATTTGCCAGCATAAAAGGAGAGATGAGGTGGAAGGGGGGATAAAAAGGAGAGAGAAGAGGAAAAAACAAAACAAAACAAAGGCAAGAGTTAAGAAAGAAACTCTGGGCAATATCTCACCTGGGGTCAAAGGAGGAAGAAATTTAAGAAGACAGTAGTCAGAGGGTTAAAACAAGGCACACTTATCTCAGAGGTTCAGAACCTAAGATGGTGCAAGTTTTCAAAAATAGAACGATGGTTGCGTCCATGTGGTTTTCAGCAGGGCTGAAATGAGGAGTTCTAGAAAATGGTTGTTAAGAGATTAATGGTATATTTTTGAGAGATAAATCGAACAGAGTGATGAAAGTAGAAGATAGATTATAGAGGTGGAAAAATGAGTGGCAGTGAGAATATGTGGAGAACATGAAGGATTATTTAGAAAAAGGCTCAATGGCAAATTACATTTGGTTAATTTGCTAGGTACTTGATTTTGCAAAGAACTGGGATACAAGTCCATTTGTAAACAGTGAGCATACATAAGCTTGCTGAGACCTATATTCAAAAGTAGATTAAATTGATAACAATGTGATATTCTATGAACAAGGCTATCCTTGTAATTGATGGATCTGAGTAATACAAAGATGCCTGGAGAATGTCAGGCTATCAAAATACACATTATTATGCCTATTTAATCCTGAAACTACTCTTTGGCAGGGAAGTCTGAGAGTGGGAGATATACTCCTGCACTGAAACAAAATGAATACATCTTCTTGTCTTTTTTTTTTTTTGGCAAGAAACTTTCTCTTTAGCTTTGGAATAAGTTAACATTTCGCAGAGTTCCATGACCATGGCAGAAGTCTGGTGTTAGTTTAGGATCTTGAGACAAATAGATAAGACTGAAATCTGGTGTCCTACCCTAAGAGGACAAAAACTTCTTAAAAAATATAATATTCCAGTTTTTGCTATTTTTGATCCAGCCAACTAGGTCATCCAGTTGGATCATAAACTGGATCCAGTTTTTGATCCAGTACTAGGTGCCCCAGACAAAAAGCCAGTTAGCTACCACTTCATCATTTACAGCACATGCTTTAAATAAGTAAAAACTGATCCTATGATACAAAGGGAAACACTGAGGTAGAGAGAGGCTCCTTTTAGGAAAAAATTTTCTTGTCAAGATTTAGTGACATGTCACCTGATGAAGACAATGTATTTGTTTAAAAACAGATTGATTAAAAACTTTTTATTTTTTTATTTTGGGTTTTTTAAAATTATTTTTTATTAACATACAATGTATTATTTGTTTCAGGGGTACGGGTCTATGATTCATCAGTCTTATACAATTTACATTGCTCACCATAGTACATACTTTTTAAAAAACAAAGATAAATCCATTAGCTGAATGCTAAAGCTTAAAAATCAAATAGAATCCTTCTCATACAACTTAATAATAAAAAACCAAGCAATTTGATTTAAAAATGGGAAGAGGACCTGAATAAACATTTCTCCAAAGAAGACATACAGATAGTCAACAGATACATGAAAAAATGTTCAACATCACTTGTCATCAGGGAAATGCAAATCAAAATCATGGTAAAATAGCACCTTACATCTGTTGGAATGGCTAATAAAAAAAGACAAAAAATAGCAAGTGTTGGCAAGGATGTGGAGAAAAGTGCATTCATGCACTATTGGTGGGAATGTAAATTAGCACAGCTACTATGGAAAACAGTATGGGGGTTCCTCAAAAAATTAGAAAGAAATATCATAAGGGGGTGCACCTGAGTGACTCACTTAAGTGTCTAAATCTTGATTTCTGCTCAGGTAATGATCTCAGGGTCATTAGATGGAGCCCCGCATCAGGCTGCATGCTCAGCAGGAGTCTTCTTGGAGTTCTCTGTCTCCCTCTCCCTCAGCTCCTCCTCTCCCCCTGCTTGCACTAGCTCTCTCTCTCTCTCTTTCAAATAGATAAATAAAATCTTAAAAAAAAAATCTCACATGATCCAGCGATTCCATTATCTATACAAAGAAAATAAGAACATTTGGGGTGCTTGAGTGGCTCAGTCAGTTAAGCGTCTGCCTTTGGTTCAGGTCATGATCTCAGGGACCTAGGATGGAGGCCTGTGTTGGGCTCCCTGCTCAGTGGGGAGCCTGCTTTTCCTTCTCTATTTACCCCCTCTGCTCCTGCTTCCTGCTTGTGTTCTTTCTCACTATGTCTCTCTCAAATAAATAAAATCTTTTTTAAAAGAATATTATTAAAAAAGATATATGTATTATGTGCAGCGTTATTTACATTAGTCAAGTTGTGGAAGCAGTGTAAGTGCCCACTGATGAATGAATGGATAAAGAAGATGTGATATATATGTGATACATGTATATATACATACACATATACTACAAAATATTGCTCAGCCATACAAAGGAACGAAACCTTACCATTGCCATGATATGGATCAACCTTGAAGGTATTATGCCAAGTGCAATGAGTAAGACAGAGAAAGACAAATACTGTATGATTTCACTTACATGTGGCATCTACAAAAGAAAATGAAAAAACAAAATTCAAAGATACAGAGAGAACAGATTGGTGGTTGTTAGAGGGGAGTGGGGTTGGAGAGTAGGCATAATAGGTGAAGGGGAGCAATAAGTGCAAACTTACAGTTATAAAGTTTTATAAGTCATGGGATATAGTGTACAGTGTGTTGACTATAGTCAATAACATTGTATTGCATATTTGAAAGTTACTAACAGAGTGAATCTTAAAAGTTCTCCTCCCAAGAAAGAAAATGTAACTTTGTATGGTGACAGATGGTAAGTAGACTTACCATGGAGAAATCATCACCATAATAAGTGAAACAATATTTCACAGTAAAGGAAATAATATTTTACATTATTTCATATGAAATACAAATATCTAATCAAAATGTTGTGCACCTGACATTAATATAATGTTATATGTCAATTCTATTTCAATTTAACATCTTAAAAATAAATAAATAAAAAGCAGCCTGTTGCCTCAGCGCAAAAGCAATTATGGCTGGGTTTGTTTGTATGAAGCCAATTCTACATGTGGATTGGGAGTTAGAAGCTTATTTTGTTGTATTGTTTGCTTGTTTTACTTCATTTGTTTTCCGAGTCTAAGCTCTATCAGTAATAAATAAAGTAATTTACTTAGGGTAAATCACTTGAAACCTGTGGGCTAAGAGATGATGGAATAAGAAACTATTCCATCATAGCCTGACTCTGACAGAATAATTGTTATCTCCATTTGCTTCAGTGGCAAACTGGTGGTAACATAATACATGTACAAAAACTGATATTTTTGGTTCAAATTAGTGTCTTCTTATATAAATTCTGTATTACCTATATGTGGCATTTAAAACATTAGTGTTACTAATATTTTAAATTAAATAGAATCCTTAATCTGACCTTATCATGGATAGAATTAAAATATTCACCTTACAGAAGTTGTTTGTTTTGTTGGATGGCTGTAATCATAAAGAAATACATGAAAAAAGTAGTTGAGGGATTGAAGCAAGGGGCCATGGGCTAAGAGCTAAGTGGCTGCTTTTCAGGGATTGTTGGGCACAACCAAGAGAAGAGATTAATAGATTTAAAAGCTGATTAGAACCTCATTTCATAAACTACTAAATGTCCACTCATGTTAATTGGATTGTTTCTGGGCAGCTGAAAAGTTAAACATTTTTTGTCTACTTGTCAAGATTTTCATGCGACCCATGAATTCTGCAGACAAGTTTCATGTGTCAGGCATGTTTGGGGGTGAGGAGGAACCTATGGGCCTGCAGACTATAGGAGGACCTTGTCTGTAGGTCCTAGTGGGTTCTACCGAATGCTCCATATATGGTAACTAGAAGCTAAACACAGTAAAAAGCTATAAGAGGTTCCTTTTGGCAGATACAAAGAAAAAAAATGCGAAATATGAGATTTCTTTCCTAGTTTGAGCAAGTTTGCCTTTTTTAGCACATGACCTTGCATGGGGTTGTATGGACATGTGTTGATGTGCCATTTATTTAGAAGGGTGCGGTTATAGTTTCAGTTGAGGATGTTAATTTTCTGGGTTGGGTTAGAGGGACAGTGGTGACTTGAGGACTCAGAGGCATATCTCTGACAGTCTGTTTATCTGAATATCTGTCAGCAGGCCAATTGTAGGCCCATTTAATTACTCTGGTGTTAGGGGACAAGCTAAAGAATTAAGACCAGCAGAAGAGAGTAGTGGTATACTTTGTAATCACTTTAAGTATTTTTTTTTGGGGGGGGGCAACCATATGAGTTTGCTGATGCATTTTCTGAGGATTTTGGATTTTAAACCTGTGAAGACCATGTTTTGTGATTTCTTTGGATGCTTCATGATGCAGAAAAAAGAGAGGAGGTATCAATCATTGGTTAAATGACCATCTGAAAAATAATAGAACTGGGAGGTGATTCCAGAGGTTTTGAGGTGCCTTTGTCTTCTCCTTCATGAAGTCAAGAAATATATACTGAGCACCAAATGTGTGTCAGGCTCTGTGCCAGGATGAGGATACAATGAATTTCACAAGGTTCTGCCTCCTGCATGCTGGCTGACTGGTGAGGGTAGCAGGAATAGGAGAGTAAATCACCCCATGACAATAGACTATAATATGGGCTAGAATATGAATACACCTAGGATGCCTATTCTAGGTGCAGGAGATCTTTGAGAAATTTATGTCTAAATTTAATTGTAAAGGACAAGAATAACTGGACAGGTATAAGGAAGGAGAAGAATATGCCAAGTAGAATAGAATATGCAGAGTCTTGAAGGCAACAGTCTGTCTGAGCCATTATTCTGAGACATAGAGGGAAAGCAAGACCCGAGCACTACGAGGATGTAACATGGAGTCAGATGAGGCTTTGTAGGCATGTTAAGAATTTTGGACTTTGTCTTCCTCTGAAGACAAGCAAGAGTCATTTTTGGAGTTTGGAGCCGAGAATGAGGGGTAAATTATCGCTATTGTGTTGGGGGAAGTGTTTAGAAGAAGAGAGTCTGAATATAGGGAGACCACTTAAGAGGCATATAGGTGAGTGGCGACAGTAGCTTCAGCTGAATTAAGATAGTTGCAATGGAGAGAATTGAATTCATTCCAGAATTAATAAGAAAGTGTGTTTATCACTTCCTGTTTCTGTTTATCTATGATAAACAGATAGGGTCTGTTTATCAATTTTAATTGCAGATTTCTTCAGAGACTGCCTCCACCACAGGAGTGCTGCTTAATGCAACCCCACCTCCCCCAGGGGTCCCAGTCCTTAGGTGGAGCGTTAGAAAAGATTGGCAAGGCCAGTGAGATTCTCCTCCCATTTCTCGGAATTTTGAGAATTAAGACACCAAAAAGTTGAAAATTTGATCAGAAAAGTCATAACTGCTACTCAGTAAGGAGAAAAAATGACAATAGAACTGATTAGAAGGAGGGAAAATGAAACAGAATGACAGAGATTAAGAGTCAAGGTGGCATTTGAGAGACTGTTACTTGATTCTACTTCACATCCTGCTCTTAAATGATCAAACACAGTAATAAATGTGTAACAACTACACCTTTTTGTACTTGAATTAGAGTGAAACTTTACTTGATTTATCTTATTATACCTCCTTCCCTGCCTGTCAGCATTATTCTGGGATTCTACTATATAATTTAGGATTCCTGTGATGCTGACTGTTGCATGATGATTGGCCTGAGGCCTCTGTGCCTTTAAACGTTCTATTCTTTTGTTTACATTGGTCTCAACTGAAGCTTTTGAAGGTAAAGTAGTAGCTTTCCCTTTACATGATCACAGATTGATTATTCATTCATAGATCTCCAGGTTTCTAGCTTTGAGCCAGTGGGTTTGTTGGCTCCCTGGATCTTTATTTTCATTTACAGAAAAATTATAAGACCAAAGCACAGTCACCCAGCCTTTCAGAAGCCTTGTGAAAGGACAAGATGATGTGTTTTAAGTTGGTGTGTTATTAAAAACATATTATATTAATACTGATCATGTTTTCTTAGGACATACTGCTTTGGGTGGAATGATCCACAGAAGAGATTGTTCCGTGTAAGAGGAATATTGTTCTCCTGTTCCACAGTAAGAGAAAAAGCTTGAGGTCTGTTTAGGTTTAATGTTCAAACTCTAGTCTTTTCAGAACAAATAGGCTCCTACAATTTGAAGACTCTGAAGCTAGTAAATGGAACTGAAAGCATCTTAGAGCTCCTTGTTGACACCACATGGTCATAAACCCTTCAGACTCTGCAGAGAGGTCATAAAGCAAATTGTTCCTTCACAAGTAAACCGATTAAAGGGAGACAAGGCTTAGACATCTTGGAGCCTAATGAGGGTATTTCAGGGAAATGATGCTCCTTTTCTAGAACAATTGATAAATTTCTGTTATGTGTGAGAAACAGAATTGCTCATAGGAATAAAGTCAAGGAACAGGATGGGCAGTCTATTCTATTTTCAGTAACACTGGGCTTGGGAATCAGAAGACTTGGAATTCCTAAACTTCCATTAACTTGATGACCTTAGGGAAGTAAACTCAGCACTGTGCTTCTCTTATTTTTGAATGAGAATGTCTATTCATTCAATTGACATTTACTGAGTAAATATTATTGGCGAGTTAATTTCACATTTGTAATTTCAATTCATCCTCACAAAAATCCCATAAAGAAGCCATTATTACTCATTCATACTAATAAGGAAACTGATGCTCAGAGGATTTAAATGATTTGTTTAGGTTGTAGTTGGTGAGTGGAAAAGTTGTAGTTGGTAATGGTAGAGGCAGAATTCAACCCCAACCTCCAAGTCCAGTGTTATTCCTGCTACAGGAAACGGCTTTCCTTATGGTTCAATTGGATTTATTAACACAAATTATATTTATTAATGTTTCTTATCTCATAGAAGTTATAATCCAATTTCCTGTGTGTATCTTTATTGTCCCAACTAAACCATAAGCTCTTGAAAGGCAAAGATCCCAACATTTATATCTTTGTTACCTGCCTCCTCTCTCCCCACAATATAGACTACTGTTCTTCCCTCACTTATTCATTCATTGATTCATCATTTAAAAGATATTAATCAAGTGCCTATTATGTGGTAGGCACTGTTCTAGGTTCTTAGAATACATTAGTGCACAAAACAGATGATATCCCTGGCCTTATTTAATTATATTCTAGTGGAAGGAGAAGCAAATAAATAACAAATGGCATAACCTATGAAATACGTCAGGAGGTAGTAAGGGCAATAAAGTTCAGGTTAAGGGGGACTGGGAATGTGACTGAAAGGGTCAGTTTGCAATTTTTAACAAGGCTATTAATGTAGGCTTCATTGACAACTGCATATTTGATACCTAAATTCACTTGGGAGTGTCCTCTGACAACTTTAAGCTTTGACTTTGCTTATGTACAAGGGAGAGATGGCACCGGGCTTTGGCCTTAACCCAAAATTCACTGACATACATTTATTTCCCAGCAGAGATCTTTAGATCAATATCTTCCATATTCATCTACAGAAACACCAGGGGTATGAGGTAGAAGAGGCCAAGGCATGGCTTGAATTTATGTCATGCTCTCTAAAATAGACAGCTCGGCATCAGGAGGCAAAGCTTAAGGTAATGCTGACCTTAGCTAGAAGAAACATGAGTCTATGAGCCTCACAGATGTGTAATCAATAGCAAGGTAACTGGTTACAAGGGGTTTTACACATCTGTCAGCTAAATCAGAACCTTAGAGGGCAAATGCTGCTCTGAAGAACATTAGCCAGATTTGTGGTGCTGACTCAAGGAGTTTGGGTCCATAAACCAGTGCGTGCATTACAAGGAGACATCAGTATGACAATTTTTCATTGGTGACAGTCATAATCTTGTTTCAGTCTGGTATTCTAGTTGATATTCATGGAAAAATGTTGGATTGGATGGACTGTGTCTCAGAGATCATTTTAGTTTTATTTTATGCTTTTTATTTTTGTTCCCAACAGCTTTATTGTACTTTGTTCTTTGTCCCTTTTTCTGCTTGTTCTTTTCTTGTCTTTACCATCCTTTTAAAAGTTACCTGCTTTCTTTCTGACTTTCTTTTTCCTCAGTTTTCATCACTGCTCTTCCTCTCTTCCTTCTCCCCTTCCTGAAATATTTATTATGTATCTACCATGTACTGGGCCAGGATTTGTGCTACATGCTGCACAACAATGGTAAAAAACCAGTGGCATTCACTTATGAACTGAATTGTCTATTGAAAATATAACATTATACATGTAAATCCACAAAGAAATCTGTACTGAATAACTCTGGCAAACTGAGAAAAAGAGGATGCTGTTGATGAAAATAATGGTGTACCTGTCATATACTAGGTGGTAAGGAAGGTGTCTTTCACAAGATGTTAGTTATGCTGAGACTTGAATGAAGAGCGGGAGCTTTATAGACCCAGTGATAGGCAGGAATCCCCCAGAGAGGGGAAAGAGGATGAAGAAGAACCTCGGGGATAGCCAGAGCTTGGCACGTGAGAAGTTGTTCAAGTTGTTGTGGCTAGATCACAGTGTGGGAGTGGAGTATGGTTCCACTGTGGGATGAATGAGTCCAGACCCCTTTCTCCTTATTCTTCCTCCTTTCCCCTTCCCCATTTAGCTTGACATGAATAAGATATTTATCTGAACATGTCCTTTGATTTTTTTGGTTATTATATGGACAAAATGAGTACAAAACATACCATGACAAAGTTGAGAAAAAAAAAATGGAATAAAATCTTTTGATGAAGGGAACTGAAAGTACAAATGGGCACTGAGTTCAAAAGTGGCTATCGTGGTTTTCTGTGGCATATGAATTAGCCTACTTGCTACGATACACAATGTACTTGTGATACACAGCATTAAGGGTGGAAAATTTGAACAGGATTTGTATGTCTATGTAGTGTGTGTTTATATGCATATCAGTGCATGTGTGTAGTTAATGTCAAAAGGTAGGATTTATGCCTAGTTCATAACTAAATCTTTTCCTAAACATGAGAAAAAAATCTTATTTCAGTACTCTGTAAGTTAAGTGGATAAAGTCCTCTTTCATGTCTTTTCTGTGCAAGTGTTTTTTCTTTGTAATTTTAAGAACTATAAGAAGATTTTATATAAATACATACACATATATTGATTTATAGATGAGACAACTAGGTTATGTTTCAGTAGTTTCATTTCAACTAGCTCATTGTAGATGAGTAATAGAGTGGCAAAATGATATCAAGTAGTTCTGACAAGTAAAAATGTCCTATATCATGAACTAGTTCATGAAAGAATTTTCTGTATGTACCAACAACAAAGTAGTACATAAACTCAGATATAGATGTAAAACTTTAGCTAAATGATTTTGCACAACTTATGAAGACTTATTTTATCCATAATACATATTTTAAGCAGAATATTATAGGAAATGACTTTATCCTACAGTCTTTGCTAAAAAATGAAATTAATTTTTTCTTTTTTTAATTAACATATAATATATTATTTGTTTCAGGGGTACAGGTCTGTGATTCATTAGTCTTACAATTTACAGCACTCACCATAACACATACCCTTTCCAATGTCCATCACCCAGACACCCTACCTCTCCCTCCCCAGTCCCCTCCAGCAAGCCTTAGTTTGTTTCCTGAGATTATATAAGAGTCTATTCTGGTTTGTCTCCCTCCCTGGTCGTATCTTGTTTCATTTTCCTTCCCTTCTCCTGACAACCTTCCCCCCCCCACACCGCCCTGCCACTTAAATTCCTCATATCAGAGAGTTCATATGATAGTTCTCTTTCTTTGATTGACTTATTTGCTTAGCATAATACCCTCTAGTTACATCCAGGTCATTGCAAATGGCAAGATTTTGTTTTTCTGATGGCTGCATAGTGTTCCATTTTGTGTGTGTGTGTGTGTGTGTGTGTGTGTATCTTACATCTTCTTTATCCATCCATTCATCTGCTGATGGACATCTAAGCTCTTTCCAATGGCTCTTGTGGACATTGCTGCTATAAACATTTGGGTGCACATGCCCTTTCAGATCACTACATTTGTATCTTTAGGGTAGATACCCAGTACTGCGATTGCTGGGTCATTGGGTAGCTCTATTTTCAACTTTTTGAGGAACCTCCATACTGTTTTTCAGAGTAGCTGCACCAGCTTGCATCCCACCAACAATGTAGGAGGGTTCCCCTTTCTCTGCATCCTCACTAACACCTGTCATTTCCTGACTGGTTAATTTTAGCCATTCTGACTGGGGCCAGGTGGTATCTCACTGTGGTTTTGATTTATATCTCCCTGATGCCAAGTGCTATTGCTCACTTTTTCATGTGTTTGTTGGCCATTTGGATGTCTTCATTGCAGAAGTGTCTGTTCATGTCTTCTGCCCATTTCTAGATAGGATTATTTGTTCTTTGGGTGTTAGTTTGATAAGCTCTTCATAGATTTTGGATACTAGACCTTTATCCGATATGTCCCATTCTGTGGGTTTCTTTTGGTTTTGTTGATTCCTTTGCCATGCAAAAGCTTTTAATCTTGATGAAGTCTCAATAGTTCATTTTTGCCCTTGCTTCCCTTGCCTTTGGCAATGTTCCTAGGAAGAAGTTGCTGCGGCTGAGGTCGAAGAGGTTGCTGCCTGTGTTCTCCTCAAGGATTTTGATGAATTCCTGTATCACATTGACGTCTTTCATCCATTTTGAGTCTATTTTTGTGTGTGGTATAAGGAAATGGTCCAGTTTCATTCTTCTGCACATGGCCGTTCAGTTTTCCCAACACCACTTGTTGAAGAGGCTGTCTTTTTTCCATTGGACATTGCTTCCTGCCTTGTTGAAGATTAGTTGACCATAGAGTTGAGGGCCTATTTCTGGCTTCTCTATTCTGTTCCACTGATCTATGTGTCTGTTTTTATGCCAGTACCATACTGTCTTGATGGTTATATCTTTGTAATAGAGCTTTGTAATATATCTTTGGAATTGTGATGCCACCAACTTTGGTTTTCTTTTTCAACATTCCTCTGACTATTTAGGGTTCTTTTCTGGTTCCATATAAATTTTAGAATTATTTGTTCCATTTCTTTGAAAAAAGTTGATGGTATTTTGATAGGGATTGCATTAGATGTGTAGATTACTCTAGGTAGCATAGACATTTTCACAGTATTTGTTCTTCCAATCCATGATCGTGGAACGCTTTTCCATTTCTTTGTGTCTTCCTCAATTTCTTTCATTAGTGCTCTATAGTTTTCTGAGTACAGATTCTTTGCCTCTTTGGTTAGATTTATTCCTAGGTATCTTATTGTTTGGGGTGCAATTTTAAATGGGATGGACTCCTTAATTTCTCTTTCTTCTGTCTTGCTGTTGGTGTATAGAAATGCAACTGATTTCTGTGCATTGATTTTATATCCTGACACTTTACAGAATTCCTGTATGAGTTCTAGCAGTCTTGGAGTGGAGTCTTTTGGGTTTTCCACATAAAGTATCATATCATCAGCAAAGAGTGAGAGTTTGACTTCTTCTTTGCTCATTTAGATGCCTTTTATTTCTTTTTGTTGTCTGATTGCTGAGTCTAGGACTTCTAGGACTATGTTGAACAGCAGTGGAGATAGTGGGCATCCCTGCCGTGTTCCTGATCTCAGGGGAAAAGCTCTCAGCTTTTCCCCATTTAGAATGATATTTGCTCTGGGTTTTTCATAGATGGCTTTGATGATGTTGAGGAATGTACTCTCTATGCCTACACTGTGAAGAGTTTTGATCAGGAAAGGATGTTGTACTTTGTCAAATGCTTTTTCAGGATCAATTGAGAGTATCATATGGTTCTTGTTCTTTTATTAATGTATTGTATTACGTTGATGGATTTGCGAATGTTGAACCAACCTTGCATCCCAGGAATAAATCCCATTTGGTTGTAGTGAATAATCTTCTTAATGTACTGTTGGATCCTGTTGGCTAGTATTTTTCTGAGAATTTTTGCATCCAGGTTATCAGGTATATTGGTCTATAATTTTCCTTTTTGATGAGGTCTTTGTCTAATTTTGGGATCAAGGTGATGCTGGCCTCATAAAATGAGTTTGGATGTTATCCTTCCATTTCTATTTTTTGAAACAGTTTCAGGAGTATAGGTATTAATTTGTCTTTAAATGTTTGGTAGAATTCCCCTGGGAAGCTATCTGTCCCTGGGTTCTTGTTTGTTGAAGATTTTTGATGACTGCTTCAATCTCCTTACTGGTTATGGGTCTGTTCAGGTTTTCTATTTCTTTCTGGTTTAATTTTGGTCATTTATACATCCCTAGGAATGCATCCATTTCTTCCAGATTGTCTAATTTGCTGGCATATAGTTGCTCATAATATGTTCTTTTAATTGTATTTCTTCGGTGTTGGTTGTGATCTCTTCTTTTTCATTTATGATTTTATTAATTTGGGTTCTTTCTCTTTTCTTTTGGTAAGTCTAGCCAGGGGTGTATCAATCTTATTAATCCTTTCAAAGAATCAGCTCCTAGTTTCATTGATCTGTTCTACTGTTCTTTTGGTTTCTATTTCATTGATATCTGCTCTGATCTTTATTTCTCTTCTCCTGCTGGGTTTAGGCTTTATTTGCAGTTCTTTCTCCAGCTCCTTTAGGTGTAGGGTTAGGTTATGTATTTGAGACCTTTCTTGTTTCTTGAGAAAGACTTGTATTGCTTTATACTTTCCTTCAGTACTGCCTTTGCTGTATCCCAAAGATTTTGAACCATATGTTTTCATTTTCATTTGTTTCCATGATTTTTAAAAATTCTTCTTTAATTTCCTGGTTGACCCATTCATTCTTTAGTAGAATGCTATTTAGTCTTGATGTATTTGAGTTCTTTCCAACTTTCCTCTTGTGGTTCAGTTCTAATTTCAAAACACTGTGGTCTGAAAATATGCAGGGAATGATTCCAGTCTTTTGGTACTGGCCAGGACCTGATTTTTGACCCAGGATGTGATCTATTCTGGAGAATGTTCCATGTGCACTAGAGAAGAATGTGTATTCTGTTGCTTTGGGATGGCATGTTCTGAATATATCTGTGATGTCCATCTGGTCCAGTGTGTCATTTAAAGACTTTATTCTTATTATCTTTTACTTAGCTATTCTGTCCATTTCAGTGAAGGGGGGTGTTAAACTCCCTTACTATTATTGTACTATTGTTGATGTGTTTCTTTGATTTTGTTATTAATTGGTTTATATAGTTGGCTACTCCCATGTTAGGGGCATAGATATTTAAAATTGTTAGATCTTCTTGTTGGACAGACCCTTTAAGTGTGATATGGTGTCCTTATCTCTTATTATAGCTTTGGCTTAAAATCTACTTTATCTGAAAAGGATTGCTACCCCTGCTTTCTTTTGATGTCTATTAGCATGATAAATGTTTCCCACCCCCCACCCCCCTTTATCTCTGGAGTTGTCTTTGGGTCTAAAACGACTTTCTTACAGACAGCATATTGATGGGTCTTGTTTTTTTTAATCCATTCTGATACCCTGTGTCTTTTGATTGGGGGCATTTAGCCCATTTCCATTCAGAGTAACTATTGAAAGATATGAATTTAGTGCCATTGTATTGCCCATAAGGTGACTGCTACTGCATATTGTCTCTGTTCCTTTCTGGTCTATGTTACTTTTAGGCTTTCTCTTCACTTAGAGGATCTCTTTCAATATTTCCTGTAGGGCTGGTTTGGTGTTTGCAAATTCTTTTAGTTTTTTGTTTTTTTTGTTTTTTTTTTTCTGGAAGCTTTTTATCTTTCCTTCTGTTTTCAATGACAGCCTAGCCAGATATAGTATTCTTGGCTGCATATTTTTCTCATTTAGTGCTCTGAATGTATCATGCCAGTCCTTTGTGGCCTGCCAGGTCTCTGTGGATATGTCTACTGATGATCTAATAATTCTACTGTTGTATTTTACAGACCTCTTGTCCCGAGCTGCTTTCAGGGTTTTCTCTTTGTCAGCGAGGCTTTTAATTTTTACTATTAGATGATGGGGTGTGGACCTATTTTTATTCATTTCGAGGGCGGTTCTCTGTGTCGCCTGGATTTTAATACTTGCTCCTTTCCCCAAATTAGGGTAGTTTTATGCTATAATTTGTTCCAATATACCTTCTGCTCCTTTCTCTCTTCTTCTTCTGGGATCCGAATTAATCTAATATTGTTTCATCTTATGGTTTCACTTATCTCTTGAATTCTCCCCTTGTGGTCCTGGACCACAAGGATCTCTCTTTTGCTCATCTTCTGTATTCTCCATCATTTGGTCTTCTGTATCACTAGTTCTCTCTTCTCTCTCATTTATCCTGGCTGCAAGAGCCTCCATTTTTTATTGCACCTCATTAATAGCTTTTTTTATTTCAACTTGGTTAAATTTTTAGTTCTTTTATTTCTCCAGAAAGGGATTCTCTAGTATCTTCTATGCTTTTTTTAAGCCCAGCTAGCATCTTTATAATCATCATTCTGAACTCTAGTTCTGATATCTTACTAATGTTTGTATTGATTAGGTCCCTAGCCATTGGTACTTCCTCTTTTTCTTTTTTTTTGAGGTGAGTTTTTCTTCCTTGTCATTTTATCCAGAGAAGAATAGATGAATAAGTGAACAAGATACTAAAAGTATAACAATGACTCCAGAAAAATCAGAATAGATCTGAAATTGGTAGGAGAAGAAAGGAAAAAAAAATCTATATCTCTATCAATAGCCATATATCTATCTATGTGATTAGATTGGTGAATAAACAGAGCCACACACTTGATTTTAGGTGTATTTTGGTCTGTTAGAAGAAACTGCCTCCCAATATATATACACATATACACACACACACACAAACAAACAATAATAAGGATAAACATGATAAAGTGATGGAATGTGAATGTAAAGATGAAAATTAAAAATGACTTTAAAAAACTAATTGATAAAATGAGAAGTTGGGGAAAAAGAAAAAAAAAGAGAATGTAATCAGGCTGGAGACTAGAACAAATCCATACACTAGATTTAGGGTATATTTTCATATGTTAGAACAAACTGTATCCCAAAATTTTAAAGAAAACTTACATGTGTACAAAATAAGGTTAAATAAAATGAAGGGATAGAATATGAGTATAACAATGAAAATTAAAAAAAGAGTTTTAAAAAGGTATTGATAAGATAAAATAGTTAAAGGTTAAAATAGGAAAGTGGAAAAATTAAAAAAATGGAATAAGAAAAAATAAAATTAAAATAATTTAACTTTGAAAGACTAAAGAATCGTGAAAGAAGCCATGAATTCTGTGTGCTATATTCCCCTAGCTCTGACATTTTGCAGTTCTCATTGATTGGTGAACTTGGTCTTGGCTGGATGTTCTTGCTAGTCTTCTGGGAGAGGGGCCTGTTGCAGTGATTCTCAAATGTCTTTACCTGAGGTGGTATGGCAAGGCCCTTGCCAGAGGCCCGGCTAAGTAATCTGTTAGAGTTTGCTTTCTGTAGCTTTTGTTACCTGAATGCTTTCCGTACAGCTTTGGAGGAGGAGAATGAAGATGGAGGCCTCCCAGTCTCCTGACCTGTAGGAGCCGAGAGCTTGGGGCCTCACTCCTCAGTGTACCCTCAGAGAAAAGCAGTCAATCCATCCTGTCTTCCTGGTCTCTGGTCGCACTCCATGCTCACCTGGCCTGTGACCAAGTGTTTCTGTCTCTGGCACATGATCCTGTCTGTCGTCTCCAAACCCAGCTGATTCCTACAGCATGCTCCTGCATCACCTCCCCCAAGGTAGGAAGGTGAGTCTCCCAGATCTGCCACTTGTGGGGTCCCTGCTCCAAGAGTAGTGACCCAGCTGTGCCAGGGATCACAATTTATGGTGACCCAGAGCTGAATATGCTCTCTTTGCTCCATCTTTGCAGCTGGCTTCCCCACTCTGACATCTGGGAGCTCTGCCACACCCAGGCACCTTCAGTCTTTCTGTGACCCCAAGGGACCTGAGACCACATTGTCCCCACAAGAGCTTCACCCCCTGCTTAGCTTCTGGAATGACATCCCTCAGTGGAGCAGACTTCTAAAAGCTCTGATTTTGTGCTCTACTGCTCTGTCACTTGCTGGCAGCCAGCCCCTCCCCCCACCAATTGTCTCTCTTCCTGTGTTTAGCCTTAGATTCACTTCTCTGCACCTCCTTCCTTCCAGAAATTGGTTGCTTTTCTGTTGATATAGATTGCTGCTATTCTTCTCTTTAATCTCCTGTTGAATTTGTAGGTGTTCAGAATGGTTTGATAACTATCTAGCTGAATTTCTGGGGCTCGATGAAATTTAGATCTTCGACTCCTCCACCATTTTGCTCCTCCCCTCGAAACTGAAATTAATTTACTGAAAGTTAATGAGAAAAGAAATAATTCTCTATTAATTCACTTTCTTAAAATATACTCAAAATACCAACACAAATCTTCTGTTAACAAATGTAACATAAAAATATGATACAAAGTAGTTATTTGGATGCCAGTTATATGCATTGTTTTCTAACAAAGAAGAGATTATTAAAAGGTTTACATAGTCAAAGGACATAGGATGAGTTTAAGGGTCCCTGTGCTTATCACAATAGATTATTATTTTTTAGCAGTAAGAGTTAATGCAGATCAGAACCAAGATGTTAGCACTAGGAATGGAGAAAATATTAAAGAATAAGGGCTCAGTGACTGATGAGATATGATCAAGAAGAGGTAAAAGTTCAGAATAATATATGTGGTTCTGTTTCATGAGATTCCTTATAAAGTAGATAGGGAAGGTCGAGTTTATTCAGGAGATAGTGAGTTATGTGGTGAACTTGGAGAGCTTCATCTGTCTGTTGAGCATCTAAAGGGATGCCTTCAGCCGGGAGCTAAATGTACAGGACAGGTAACTGGAGAAAAGATCTGGGTTTCATTAAGAGATTAGGAATTCCTGGGAATATATGTGGTTATGTCACTACAGAATCATAGAAGTGAGGTTTGGTGTAATGGGAAAAGAAATATGTAAAAAATTAGACTATAGACTTGATTCTGTCATTTAATAACTAGGTCATTTAGGCATGCCACCTAGCCCAGTTCCTTTTAAATGAGCCAGAGTAACTTTCTTATTTAAAAAGTTGTTTTAAGTGAGAGAGAGAAAGAGAGAGAAAAGTCTTCTTCCTTCATTTTCTTTCTTCCCTTCCTTCCTTCTTTTCACTTATTACATATCCATCTCTCCAGTATTCATCATGAGCAAGGGATCTTTGGGACTAAGAGCAGGGGACTGAAACTTCACTGAAGATGACCTTGAAAATATAAACAGATTGGGTGCCTAGGTTTATCTTGAGAGCCCAGGAGTTCCTCTTAAATAACTTAGAGCTATGGAAAATGAATTTTGTAGAATGTCAAGGGTGTAACTGACAACCTTTGTTTCTTAAATATCTCTCATATACCCAATCAATATAGAAATTACATTACTCCCTTCCTGTGAAATTTTAGAATCTTCTTTTCAAATTATTACAACTTCTCCAACAAGTGTTTAATGATCCTCTTTTCAGGTCTATGTTCCTATACCTATCTATACTTAAACAGAAATCATTACTATTAAGTCATGCCCCATTTTTGATCTTTTTTTCCTTTTCTTCCATATCTGCTGTTAAAACACTGCCTAGTTTTTAGAGACCATCTCAAATACTATCTTTTCCAAGTGCTTTTAATGACCCAGCCAACCACTCTATTCCTATGAATATCACTACATATCTTTCTTAAGAAACATTATAGTCTATCTTATTTACATATTCATCGTATTCTCTTTCTAGCTTTCAAGTTCCTTAAGGGTGTGGACTCCTTCCTTTATCTATTCATAGCACCTGACCTGGTAGACTGTACAGGATATATCAGGGGATATTTGTTTACTTGATTAACCAAAACAAATCACACAAAAATGACAAATTATCACATCTAATCAGAAAAAAGCATATCCTACACTTGTGGGTTTATATCCTAATCAAATCCGTTTTACCAAAAAACAAACAAAAATTATTTTTTTTAATTTCACACAAATAAGAAAAACCTTTCAAATAATTTGAAGCATGTGCTGTGTAGCACCCTTGGTTCTACAGAATATTAAAGAAATGTGGGTAATCCTTTGACAGCTACTAAAAATTTTATTTTCTTCCCAAAGCTCTCTGACAAGTTTGCAATGGAAAAGGGTGAGAATCTTGGTAGCCTAGGAGGATTTCACTTGTAACAAATTTCTTTTTTTCCAAATTGGGTTCTGAATCAGACTTCCCTGCAGTCCTAGATATTTTGTTCAATCTATACTGATGTGTTGAAGTGACCTGAAAAATGAAGACTGTATTGGGCTTAGGGTATCTATGTCCCTTTGGTAGTTTTTTTTTGAGGGGGAGGGCTTTTCATTGCTTGTTCTTAGGACTTGATGGGCATAATCTGGCAAGAGACTTGTCGCTGCTAACAAAGGTATTATTTCCAGTTTGGATTGATAATATTCTATTCTGGATGGTCATGTAAGCCAGCAGAATTAGTTATGACCTGCCAAATCAGTGGATTCACGTGAGTAGGCACTTAGAGCCAGTATTTTCCTGCCATGTACCCCGTCATCTTTCTCTTGATATTTTCTGTGTCTATGAGTCAGTCTGTAATACTTACTGAGTGGTTTCTGGGTATAGAATATGAGGCACTCTATCAGGAGCTGTAAAAACTCAGAGCATGAGGGACTTTACACACATCCTGTATCATGGGTTCTGTATGGAAGAAAAATTATCAACCTCTGTGGTTAGAATAGTCAATCGAGAGTACTTGCTAGTTCAAAAGCCCTCTCCTGGGAAGCCTCATAATGTCTGTTTCATACCTATGTACTTCTTAATGCATTCATAATGAAAGGTTGGCATGATCTGCACTTCCTATATCTACCACCTTAGACTCAGGGTGGACCCACCAAATATCCAATCATTTGTGGGCTGGTTAATGATGCATTATAGCTCCAAATGACCTAAGGATAAGCAGCAGAGTTACCAAGGTATGCTTGAATAGAGATTGGTCAGTGTCTATGGTTGAAGTCAATCAATTATCTGAGTTTTTATTTAGACATCAGAATTGCTACTATAGTCAAGGAAACTCATTCTTTTTTCTTTCTTTCTTTCTTTCTTTCTTGAGAGTATAGGAGTGTTGTGAGGGAAAGAGAAAAGGGAGAGAGAGAATATTTTTTTTAAAGATTTTAGTTATTTATTTAACAGAGAGAGAGAGCACAAGCAGGGGGAGTGGGGGAGAGAGAAGCAGGCTCCCTGCTGAGCAGGGAGCCCGATGCAGGACTTGATCCCAACACCCTGGGATCATGACCTGAGCTGAAGGCAGATGCTTAACTGATTCACCAAAGAGAATCTTAAGTAGGCTACATGCCCAGTGTGGAGCCAGACACAGGTCTTGATCTTACCATCCAGAGATCATGACCTGATCCGAAATCAAGAGTGACCACTTAAATGACTGAGCCACCGAGGCACCCCAAAGAAATATTTCTTTGTGCAGAATTCTGAGGCATGTCTCCTCAGTCTTGGGATTCCTGAGATTTAGCTAGGTCAAGATCAAACTTATTAATGCATGTTTATTGTTTCCTCCTTAGCTGTTGGTTTCCCCATTCCCTCATAATGCTTGCTGAGATCATTCCCCAAATAGACTGCCTTTCTTAGTGCCTGCTTTGTGAGGAATTCAAACTAGTATACTCTTCTCTTAGAATTGTGTTGTACATCTTTCGGGAAGTAGGATTTCAGGGCCTAGTATAGGATGTGGTTATTCAAATGGTTGTTAGTTCTACCACCTTATAGCACTGCTGTTCTTAACAGAAACTTCCTAGGAAGGAAACTGATTTTTTTTTTCTTTTGAGAAGGGAGGGGGAAGAGATGTGGGGGTTAGGGGAGAAAAGCTGAAGTAAGGGGAGAGAGAGAGAATCTTAAGCAGGGTCCACACCCAATGCAGAGCCCATTGCCTGGCTTGATCTCACAGCCCTGTGACCATGACCTGAGACAAAATCAAGAGTCAGATGCTTAAGTGACTGAGCCACCCAGGTGCCCCTGGAAATTAAATATTTGAAAACACTTGCAGAGGTGACTTTCTTGGCTAACGCTCAGATTAAGAGATAAAGAAAATTGTGTGTTAAAATGTTTAGTTCTATGAAATTAATGATACTGTGACCAGTTATCAAAAGTATAATTTTTGTTGAAATAGACAATGATTCTATGCATGCTATCTTATATGAGGAATGCTTGCATATCTTACCTGGACTTTGCTATTGGTTCACTTGTAATCTATTTTCCTTGGGAAAAACCTTCATTTTTAGGATATAACAAAGCATTTCAAGTCAGTTATATTATTTTTCCAAAATAATATAACCAATAGAATATGAAGCCAATTATTAAGAGTTGTGTTTTTATTGATCACATAACCTGTGGCAAAATTCAATGGTAATTGAATTTTAAATCTCCATATTTGTATGAGGAGTAGCTCCTACAACCTGCACTAGAGAAAAGGATTCAAAATGTGTTGGTAAATAAACCCTATGGAATGGGCATATATAGTAGGCTGGAGAAGTTCTGCAGATAAAGTTAAATGAAAATGCCAAATCTGTTTTTTAAAGAGTAAGTTGTATATAGCACTTTGGATATTTTTTTCCACAAAGTTCCCTGTGAGATGGATCTTACCTTCAGAGCTGTACACAGTCATGTCTGAAGTTGCATAATATGAAAAAAAAAGTATAAAATAAACATTCTCAATAACTAACATAGAAATATAGTGATGGATCAAATAAAAGTTGATTTTTCATTTTGCTTTAATTATGGATAAAGTCTAGGAATCTTACTTTTGCTTCTTTTCACCAATGACAACTAATGAATCTTTGATCAAGTTCAACATTTCCTACATTAAGAAATAGGTGCAATAAAAATTTTATATACTTTTTTGTGAAGCTAAAATCAGATTGGTATTTTCATTCAGATTCCAGAGCTGCTTGTATGCCAAAAGTGTGTTCTTCCTATCTTTCAGAGTCTTTTATTATTCTGTCTTCTGTCTGTCCTTGCTCATGCTGCTTTTCACTGTCCTCATCACAGTCAGGTGACAGGACTTTCACTTTCAAAGAGACTCTATGGTGCATTCCCATGAGCCCTCTCTAACATAGCTAGCTCCTAGCAGCAAGGAACTTTAATAGGGGATATGTGTCTTTATTCATTTGTGGAGTTATAGGATCTGTATGATGAAAGCTCAGGCATTATGGTAGAGGTAGGTCGCATTGTTTTTGCACAGTTCTGTTACCAGCTTAATTGATCCTGCTCATGTTAGAAGGCAATTTGTGTCAGCCCAGCACAAAGAGAGACAACCAATAAAAGGCTATACATACTCTTTAGAGCCAAGTTGTACACTCTTAACAGAGCTGCTGCCAGGTGGATTTCTACGCTTTAGCATTATGCAGGGAGTGGGGAAAAAAGATAAAGGTTAAGAGAATCATTTTCTCAGGGGGCCAATTAAATGAGGGAGCTGCATGTAAAGAGTGAACACATTGGACCTCTCAGGTACAGACTACCTAAAATGCAATTTAACATCTATGGTGTATAGAATCATCAATTCATGAGTAATGATCAGTGGAAAGTTCTTTTAATGCTTTGAAAGAATAATGTAGTGTTAGAGAGTTTAAATAAACATGTTTCAAATGTGCATAGAAAGTCTAATACATCATTCTCTTTGATAGGAAGGGGAAAAAAGTCGTGATTAATTTTTGCCTTACGTACAATTTAAGGATTTAAAGGCTGTTTCTTTTTTTTTTTAAGATTTTATTTATTTATTTGACAGATAGAGATCATAAGTAGGCAGAGAGGCAGGCAGATGGAGAGGGGGAAGCATGCTCCCTGCTGAGCAGAGAGTCCGATGCGGCTCGATCCCAGGACCCTGAGATCATGACTTGAGCCGAAGGCAGAGGCCTTAACCCACAGAGCCACCCAGGCGCCCCAAAGGCTATTTCTTAAAGAAAAAAAAAAAGACTCAGGATGCTTTAATTTCTTTTCTATAGTGGCTAAATTAATATAAATGAATTATAATAGTTCATTTTTTAGATTAAATTTTGGCACTGAAACCAAGAAAAAAATAAAACAACAACAAAAACAAAACCCCAAAATACGAAAAAGGGTGAATTACTTGGTTGCCCAGGGTTGGGTAGGGGAATGTAGGGGGAACATTTCTGGAGCTATAGAAACCTGATATGCACTCGCATGCAAAATTCATGTTTAGAGGATTAACACTTTGATGGAAAAAAAGATTGTGTCATAGTTTTTGAATATTAATTTCACAAAAAAATTAGTCTTTTTTTCAGTCTTTTTTTTAAGATTATTTATTTATTTGACAGAGAGAGAGATCACACGTAGGCAGAGAGGCAGGCAAAGAGAGAGGGGAAAGCAGGCTCTCCGCTGAGCAGAGAGCCCGATGTGGGGCTCCATCCCAGGACCCTGATACCATGACCTGAGTCAAAGGCAGAGGCTTTAACCCACTGAGCCAGCCAGGCACCCCAAAATCAGTCTTGTTTGTGGACAGTTTTCTAGAATATAGGTTTTGTTTATTTGTTTTGGCATTTTTCTGAGTAGCTTTTAAGAGGAATTTGTTCAGGTCCTTCCCACGACTTTTCATCTCTACACATCTGTTTTTTGTCTGATTTGGATTCCTTTCCACATTTTCAGATAGGACTGAGAGGTGACCCTAAGTTATTGGTGAACAGAATCAGAGATAGACAATTTTTATAAGTTTGGTGAAATTTGAGAAATCTGAAGACTAAAGTAGGATATTATATCCATCTAAAAAGCTTTTTTAATATCTTCTTTTACAAGTTGCTGATTAATTTCAAACATGACACTGATCTTCATTTTTCATTTTTTAAATCATCTCTATATTCTTTGATTTTTTTTCATTTTATATAGGTTGAACACTCCTTGTCGATAACCTCTGTGGGTAGGGATAAAATATAAACCAAAGCACCTGACCATAAATAACTTAAAATCACTTTTGTATGTTTCTTCCTGGAAGGAATATGTATCTCAGTCAAGAATTGAAAATGAAATTGGAGATAGGGAATGACCTTCTTCTTTCTTTTTAGTAAAGAAAGGTGGTTTTGTAAGACTAAGATATAAATGAAACATATGTATCAATGAAAATGCACACCATATTTCCTGATAAGTGATTCTGAACCATTCTAAATTTTTTTTAGTATACATCCATCCATAAGTTGCATTCTCATATTTATTAAGATCTCATTGAATAATAAATAAAATACACATAGGCTAGTGTCTTAATTTCAGTTTTATGTATTTTTTATTGAGGAGGCAGTTGATTCAATGTTATCCAGCATGAGCGTATCTGTGTTGAATAAGTAAGCTGTCCTGAATGGAAAAATAATCTGTACCAGAAATAGATGCAATTTGTGAAAATTTTCTACTGTGATAATATTTCCTTTCAATTTTATAACCTTTCCAGGAATATCAGTTATGTTTTCAGTAAGAACTTAAAGTATAAAAGTATGAAAGATTTATTTCCTATAATATATACACACATACATTTGGCAGAATGATATTTGCAATAATAACTTATGCATTCCACCTCCTCCTCTAATGTTTCCAATTTGCTCTGTGACTTGCCCTCATTCCAGCAGCTATACCATGAGACATCCAGTGTGTCAAGGCAGTTTTGTTATAGCAGAAAGCAGAGAATAAGAGTCAAATTTTTCATTTTTGAAAGTAAACATCAAATACAATACAAGCATTTCGGAAAGATTCAAGATAAACGAGAGCCTCTTTTTGCCTGTGTCCCACTGACTATATGAAGAATATCCAGATTGGGTGGACAGAAGAAAAAGGGGAAAAAGCGCTCTTAGTCTGTGGTAGGTTGCTGGAAATGGGCCAGATAGAGTCCCTCCTCCCCCATTTTCCACCCTTAATTTCCAAATCCAAGAAAAGGGAAACATCCCCCACCCCAAGAGGACTTGATAAACTTTGAAAGTGGAATGATCCTGTACTCTTTTTTTGAGCCAGATCCTAAGAAATGAAAGCCTCCATGTTTTCTCTTTACCTTAGCATGGTTCAGAAACATCTGTGTGGATATCTAGGCAAATGGGCCTGAAGAAGCCCTCTAGAATATTCATGTGCTCCTGCAGAGATCAGAGAGCAACAGAAATATTTTCTAAATGGCAGAAAGCAGTATGGCCATGGCACAGAGGGCCAATGAAACTGCAGATACCTCGTTAGCAAGACAAGGAGGCTGAGACAATGATGTGTATGAATGAAAGACAGAAGACTCCATGCAACACAATCATCTAGTGCTTGCTAAGTGATGTATGCAGATAATGATGGAAAATGCCTAGATTTCTACCCTATTCTTCATAACCTGTCATGGTATAAGCCCTAAAGAATTTACCAGGTAACCCACCCAAGGAAAAGATAAGAAGAGACACTAAAGTGACTGTTAGGGTCACGCAATGATACAGGTGCTTAGAATACAAATTAAGTGTAGTTATAGCCAAGACAGTTAAATTTCTTGAATGTCTTATTTGGTAGAATGAGATAAATATTCACTGTGTGTATTTTTAATATACTTACTATCTTGAACATGTCTGTGGTATTTATAGATCTAGTAATATTTCCCCATACTTAAAATATCTAAGTATTTTAAGATAGATTTAGATAAAATATCTAAAGCTATAGTTTTCACAGACACACACACATACACACAACTCGTGTTGTCCTTTTACTTTATGAATAGGGGTGATGGAAGTCATCTAGTGAAAGATCTCTTACCATAATTTCTGGTAGCTCCAGTAATTTGAACATTTTCCCTCTTTCATGCCTATCAGAATTGTAGATACCAAAAATTTAAACATTGTAAGATTACAACTGAAATGCTAATGAGTGAGATAACTTTCTCACAATTATTTTATACTTTTATCAAAGTTTGTCAAGTAGTTAAAATTCTGTTTTCATCCTAAGAAGAGAAATAAGCAAATATTCCAGAAAGCAAGGAAAGCACATGGAATATTTTATCTTTTTTTCCCTCTTGATACAGTTTAAAAATCCTCACAGATGAGGAAAGAGCAAGAAACAAAAACACTATGTCATATGTCCCATTTCTACAAATAAAATTATACCAGAAAAACAGTCTTAACATTCCTCTGTAATGTCTGCTTTACAAAAACATGTCACTTTTTTTTTTTAAGATTTTATTTATTTATTCATGAGAGATGGAGGCAGGGCAGAAGCAGAATCAGATTCCCCACTGAGCAGGAAGCCCAGTGTGGGACTGGATCTCAGGACCCCAGGATCATGACCTGAGCCAAAGGCAGATGCTCAACCAACTGAGCCACCCAGGCACACAACGCATCCCCTTTCTTAGGGAATATCCTATGAAGACTTGATAGTGGTAGGAATTCTAAGAATGACCATGGAGCACATGGAGGGGAAGGGCCTGCTCTCTGTTAAATATCTCTGTCAACCGTTCTGGTATTTCTTTTCTTTGGTCATTATATCATAATGAAATCTTACTTCCTTTTAAAATGTTATTTGCTTATTAATATAATTTTTCACAAAAAGAAACAATTACTGTGCTAAAGGCAAATTAACTTGACCCAAAATTTTGGTGAAACAGTTCTTTACTCACATTATAAATTTCAAATTGAATCAAAATTAGGTGAAATTAATTCTCCTTTGGAATTCATAGGCTGTGGTGAAGGGTGACTAATTTAAGGGTGAGGGCCTAATTTATAATGAAAAAAATTCTGTTGCTCTAAGGTACAAAATGAATTGCTTATCTAAATAGGTTAATAATGAGAGAAATATATTTTGGCAATCTCTGAACCATGTTGTTGAAAACTATAGTGATTAATTTTATTATTAATCACTGAAATATATAAACCCTAAAATTATTCAAGTTCTTCAAAAATACTTGTTTGACCTGCTGCTTCTTTGTTACTTGGTCAGATTATTTTTGTTACTTTTACTGAAGTAAGTAAAGTTGCAAAAATTATAGCATGTTTTATTAACCAGATTTGTTCAAATGATTTCTGGGCTCTGCTTTCCACAGTTTTTATTGCAGTAGGGCCTGACAAGGGGTGGGCCAGGGAACTTGGTTTATGGGGCTCCTTCACCAGATTCTCATGCAGGTATACCTAGGACATTTTGAGAAATATTGATACAGAGTCTCCTCAATACTTTTCTCCTTTTGTTTGTCTCCGTAGAGCTCAACCAAAAAATGTAATGTGTTCACAATTAAATTATTTTAAAGCTTTATTTTTTAGAATAATTTTAAATATACATTTACATTTAAATGTAGAACAGTTTAAAATTGAGCAAATAGTGAAAAGTTCCCATCAACCCTTTGTTATTAACATCGTTCATTAATATGGTACATATGTCATAACTAATGATCCAAAATGGATGCATTATTAACTAAATCTATACTTTTTTTTCAGATATTCTTGCTCGTTATCTAACGTCTTTATTCTATTTCAGAGTCCCATCCAGGATACCACATTCTGTTTAGTCATCATGTCTCCCTAGACTCCACTTGCCTGTTTCATTTTCTCAGATTTACCTGGCTTCCTTTGTTTACTTGTTTTTGTAGTGTTTGTCAGTTTTTCCCACTGTACAGTTACACTTTGTCTTTCCCTTTGCCATATTCTTTGGAAGGTAGTACACACTTGTAATGTGGATTGTTAGGTTGTACCTCCTTAAGAGAGGAGTATCTACCTAAATTTCTCTAATTTTTCTATTTATATCTTCTGCCCAATTTAATGATTTAGTTTAAGTATTAGTGTGGATTTTCAGGGTATTTATTTCATATTTTTGGTTACAATCCAATACTACTTTATTTTATTGGTAAATTGTCCCAGCTTTGGCCTTTTGGAACTCCTCCAGTTGGTTCCAGTGTCCCTTTTGGGTGCCCCCATTATTGTTTTGTCACTTTTGCTGTTTATTTGATTTGGTATTCCTTTCTAGCACCACAGGGTAGTCCTGGCTCATCTTGAGTGTTTCCTACCCAAGTTCTAGAACTAGTCATTTCTCCAGCAAACCCTGGTTCCTTTAATTGGATAGTGGTATTAAAAGCCAAGATCTCGGTACTGGTGTATAATCACCTTATCAAGAAAAATATCTTAAATGATACAGAAGATTAATAAGATTACTTGAGAACATTTAAGAATTGTTTAAAATAGCAAATCTCAAAACTTTTTCTTAGGATACATTAAAAATTATTGAGGACCTCAAAAAGCTCTTCTTTAGCTTGGTTATGTATATTTATATTTACTGAATTAAAAAGAAAAATTGAGCCACTTAAAATATTTATTTAATAGTCCTTTAAAGTGAAATAGTAAACACAACTGTTGTATATATAAGGAAGACCTTTTTATGAAAAAACTTTTTGGAAACACTTTATCAGGAACAGTGTCATTGCTCTATGTTTTGCCTGTCTTTTTAATATCTGTCTTAAGAGGAAAAAGCTGGATTATCAAACATGCTTCTCCATTCAATACTTTGCAATTTGCTGTTGTGTTTAAAGTTTAGTAAGAAAATCCAGCCTCACACAGATAAGTTATTAGAACTATTTTAATGGCCTTTTCAAATAATTTTGAATATAATTAAAAAAATTGGAATCTGGAAAAATGTACCCTTTCTTTACGGGAGAATGAGAATGAGGTAAATAATATCTGAATACTACTGTGAATAAAGTTTTGTGCTTGTGTACTCTGAAAGGTCACAAGAGAGCACACTTTGAGTGCTGTTGGTCTTAAATACACTATTTCAAGAGGGAAAAAAAGGGTCTATGAATTGAGTCTTATATTGTTACTTATTCACGGTCAATAATTAGTCAGTGATTATTTTCACAGGATGAATTTTAATTTACTTCATTGACAGAGGAGGAATTGGCATAAACCCTGCACAGTTAGTGGTAAAATATTAGACTAAATGCTAATGTAAAGTTAAGCAAAGCAAGTAAATGAAATAATTTATGTTCAGACAATTCATCTTCACTTGGTTTAATTTTCTCTCTTATGCCCATCCCATTTACTTTCTTTCTATTTGCACATTGTAACTTGTCTTACTGTCACCTTCTCAGTTTGGTTTAGGGCAGCTGTGTGACCTGTCTGATGAGGGGTCACTTGGAGGCATTTTTTAGGCTTTGCATTGACCATCAATCAGCCATGATGAATGCTTGTGTGAGCAATTTCCACCATGAAAACACCTTGTGGGCACTTGAGAGTGAGAGGAAAGGCGGGTTTGGCAAGAATGAGGAGACGAGAGCAAGCCCAACACCAATTTTCTAAATTTGTTGCTCTGCTGGAATGATTGTGAGAGATGATGGATGACTGATATCACTCTCAAGTGTCTTTTATCCCTTAGGATAATTTTGCCAATTTTCCGGTGAACTTAAATGTCCACAGATGTTTGAGATGAAACTTGCTGATTTGTAACTCAAGGGCTTTAACTGCCAAATTGTTGGAGAATGTCAGTGGAAACGGGCAGCTTGTCTACGGTTTCAGCAAAAGACCACTCAGTGTCCTGAAGATACTCTTGTAGTTTGTTACTGGCACAAATGTCAAGTATAATGATTTTATTCATTTTTTTTTAGTAGAGTAAGAATGGAATATTAAGTGTCACTAGTCTCAGTTCACAGTTGGTGAATAAATATATCCCCTATGCTTTGCCGTTGATAGTCTTTAATTCAAGGAAAAGTGTTGACTAAGAGGTTGTTGTGTTTATGTTTATGAAAATGTAAATGCTAAAGCAAAAATTTAAAGAACATGAAAAATACTTTTTTGGAAAAATAATCATTACTTATGTGGATGAAATGAATATGAGCTAAAATGCAAAGGTTGCCTCTGCAATTAAAATATTGCTTTGAGATTTGTTGAAAAGGAAATTGTCCTCTCTGTGTCTCTCTGGTTTGCATACCTCATCACACCTTTATTCTTTGCTTTCCTTCTGCTCTATTAGTGCCTTAGGCAGACTGCTAAATATTTGCTAAAAAGGAAGACTTGCCTTTATTTCCCTATATGCCTGCCATTAAGCACATTAAGTATTTTAATTGTAGGTCAGCCCTTTTATTAAGAATAAAAATAGGGAAGTCTGAATTTCATAGTGAATTATTTTTTAATTATATTCGTTTCTGAAAGGTCCATACTAATTAATTCTTTGTTATCCTATTGACATACTAACAACCATATTTACCCAAAACTTTAGCCAGTATTTCTCAATTTGATTGCATATTAAAATACCTGGGAACTTTAAAAAAAATCATAAAAATACCTGCATTCTAGTCAGACCAAATGAATCGGAATCCCTCAGAGCACAGTATTGGTATTTTTTGGAAAATCTCCAAGTAATTCTAATTACTAGCATAGTTGAGAATCACTGATCTAGGTTATGGATGACAAATAAATTTTCACTACCTAATTGTTAATAGCTATCTAGAGAATTATGTTAAGAATGATTGCAAAGTCATGTTTAGGCTCAAGGGAAGAATATTATAATGCACTCATGATGTCACAAAGGGCTCTAGAGAGGAGAGCAGTAGCTCACAGGTCATGTTCTTGTCATCCCTTACCAGCCTACTGACTTTCAATTTCTTTCCTCATGAGTGTTGAGTCCATTCATATTTCTCTGTTCTCTATCCAATTACTGGGTTCACCAGGCATATTTAATAATACTGATAGGAAAAATTTTATTTTATGTAAATTTTGCTAGTAGTTTCACTAAAGAGTGGATTCTGAGATTAAGTACCATACACACTTCGATATTACCAAAGGGAGCATTTGTTATGATGGTAGTAAAAAAAAAATAGTGGATCCTTTTTTGTCAAGACAGTTGCCAATATATATTCATAAACATTATGAACTCAGAAGTGAAGGGGGAAAATATTATTTTGCCAGTAGCCATACCCCTTCCTATTGTGACTTCTGCTTATTACCTAATAGACCTGAACATTAGTTTTAGTATATATATTATATATTACATGAAGCTAACATTATGTATTTTACAGTGGGAATTTTGTGAGGATCATGTGACTTTGTATATTTGCAAAATGCTTTGTATAGAATAGCTCCTCTGAAAACATCAACCACTTTTAGCTATTATTATTTGCATATGTATCATCTGAGTATCCATAGAACTTCATCAACTCAGTTCAAGTAGATGATGTTGTACTTTATATTCCCTAGCTACCTCTAAGCAATCATCTTTTGAGCAAAATATAAAACACTGACGGGGGATCATAATATGCTATAGAAATACCTCACTACTACCACAACTTGAATCACTGTATAACTTATTTAAAGTCATACAGCAAGTCAATGCAAAATTAAGAATCGGTAGCAGGTTGATATAGATGCACTTTAAGCTAGCTGGTACACACCACTTTACAATTTACAAAGCCTATTGATAAACATTATCTCATTTGATACTTTAAACAATCTATAAGGTAGGTGCTACTGAGCTCATTTTATAGATGAATAAACGGGCTCAGGAAATTAAAATGTCAATTTTGGCTCAGCTAATTTTAATTAAAATCATTATAGTTAAAATTATAGCAGTAATGTCACAGATTTTGTTTCCACAGTGAAATATTTTCCTTAGATAGCATTGTTTCACTTGAAATAAATGAAAAGGCAGTATATATAAATTCAGAATAATATATACTTTTAGATTATCATAAGCTTAGTGAAAAAAACCCTGAGAATTTATAGAATTTATTTTTGTTGCACAGATTCTCTCTTGAGATACGGTATATTTTTTATAGTTTACATATATATGTATTTATATATATCAAGATAGAGTTTATCTTGTGAAAGTTGCAGAATGATGGACATTTTATTTCTGACAGTGATGTAAGTCAACTATCTTGTGAACTTTGGGGGGAAGAAAAAGAAAACATTGGAATGGACAAATATTTCCAGTCCCAGTTCAGCTAGTTGAGATTACCTCTTGTGTGGAGGGAATGAGATTGCTTTCCCTTTTCACAGGATGACCATTTCCACTTATATTTACAATGAAAATTTGTAGTTTTGCGAGATGTTATCATATCCTGAATACTACAGGTGTTAAACATTTAAAGGTCAACATTTCAAAGAAATGTCTAAATTTCTCTGCCCAATAGTGTTTGCATATGTTTTCTCATGCCCCTGAATTAGCCATGCATGCAGAAAATGCATGTGCAAACCATATGGCAAAAGATCTATGTGTCACTTCCAAGAATCTCTTTTTGTAAGGGTCTGGGTTGCACATAGCACAATCATTATTAAAGACTATGAGGACTTAGATTCCCAAATGCTTGATCAAACCCAATCATTGAATTTATTTTTAGAATATAAGAGCATTCACTCTAAATGCCTGAGTAACTCTTTCAGTTAGAACATTAGGCACAGAAGCAGGGGTGTTAACTCTTTTAGGAGCTATGTATTAAATGGTATATAAATGCATTCCCTATCCCCCACCACCCAAATATTTTAGGCAATAAAAAACTGCAACAGAAACACAGAAACAGGAAGTTAGTTGACTTACTATATTTTTAATGGAACTAAGTGAGGAATTTATGCATTGAGGAAGTATAGGTAAGGGATAATGTATTTGGTTTTCCTTAGTGGTCATGTATCTTCTTATTTGCCATAGGCCTTACCACTTCCTATTATGTTAAACTCTGTCTAGTGCACAGATTTAGGTTGTTAGTATAGCTCCTTCTGGAATTTGAGTTTGTAACTCCTATGGGTGACCAGGTTCCTAGCCCTCCACAACTCTCACCCAACTTTACACCTGGGTGTAAAGTTGTATTCTGAAACTATATTAGTTTGGCTCAAGTTTCTGCACCCAGAATAAGTTAATCATGCCTTTTATAGTCTCCTGGTCTTCTACAAACAATATAATGTGGTATTATATGTGTCCTAAATAATTCAGAGTTGACTGACATGAATGTTGTATCATGCCACCATTATTTATCAATCTATTTTATCAAACATTTTCATATAAAATATAGTAATTTCTCATATTAAGTTTTGAACTAGCCATTGTACTTGGCATTAGAGGGTGAACTTTAAGTAGTGCAGTCAGGAAGGTCTCATTGAAAAGATGACATTACAACAGTTACTTGAATTAGGTGAGGGAATTAACCATGTGGTTATTTGGGAAGCAATATTCCAGAAAGTAGGAACAGCTTGAGAGAAATTCCTAAGATCATAGAATCCCTGATGTAACCAGTAAATAGCAAAATTTCCTCATGACGATGGAGAAGGAGAAGAAGGAAGGTCCACGGTATCAAAGAGGTGATAGTGTGTATAGAAGTAGCTGATTATGTAGCCCCTTGATGGCCATTGTTAGAATTTTAGTTTTTACTCTGATAGAAATAAAATATTAAAGATTTGAGTACAGGCATGACATACTATTAACTGTGCTCTAAAGAGAGCTTTAGCTTCTGTTGAGAATAGACTATAGTGTAGCATTGATACTGAAGGAAGACCAGATGGGAGACTTTTCTAATAATACATCATCTCAGGTAAGAGATGATGATGATGGCACACCAGGGAGGTATTAATGGAGGTGGTGAAAGATGCTCAGATATTTTGAAACTAGAGCAAACCAGTTGATGATACACTGAATTTAAGGTATGAAAATAAGTAGAAGTCAAGGTTACACCAAGGTAATTGGGCCAAGTAACTGAAAGGACACAGTTGTATCTACTGAAATGGGAAAAGTGATGAATAGTACAGGTTTTGGTAGAAAAATCAGGAGTTCAAGTTTAGACATAAAGGGTTGAGAATATTCATTGGACATTCAAGTATAAGTGTTGAGTAGGCAATTGAATATGCAAATATGAAAGTCTTGAGTTTGGGAGAGAAGGCTTAGATGGCAATGTATATTCTTCAAGATGTTTTTTCACATTTTTTCCATTTTATCTATGTCTGGGTGATTTCCTGAAATCTGTTCCAATTTACTGTTGTCCTTTCAACAATATCTCATCTACAGTTGATCCATGTAAAGCAATTTTTGTTTCAATTACTATATTTATATCAAGGATTTTGGGGATACTTTGAAAAAATCTGGCTTTTTCCATAATTTTCTGTCATTGTTTTATGGAGTTAATAGCTTCATATATCTTTTAGACGTTAAAGTTATTTTTTTCAATACTCTTCCAGATTATTCTATTTGCTCTAATACTTGGTATATAAATTTTTCATTTTATAATATCTTGGGGATGTATTATTGGCATTGGGCTTTCCTCCTATGTTTTATAGTTATCCATGCACTCATTGTCCCTGGATATTTTCTCTCTTTATGAATCTTTGAATGCTGTGGGTAACAACACTTTTCCTTTGAGTCAATACTGGATATGCTTCAGTGTACTTTAGCATTTTTACTTTTCCTAGTCCATTTTTTATGTCAGTTTCTTAATCTAGGCTTTAGCATGAGGTTAGGCTTACTCCCATAAGAGTAGTATACTTGAGATCTTGATTTATTAAAGGGAATTCTATTTTTACACGTCACTTAATTGACTTCCTAAGATAACCCTGGGTCAATAAGCAGAAATTTTCTCATCAATTTTCAGGTTTGATGCAACATTTTCCTTGCTCGTGATTCTATAAGTAAACTCACTTGCTCACTTTCATGGGGCCTATAGCCTCTATGACAGATCACTCACAGAAGTTAAAGTTCTCTTGTGAATCATGTACCCATGTGTAACACACTTTTTCTTGTAGCTAAGCCTATGGATATAGAACAACGTATCATTCATACATATTATCTGAGGAATATACTTGAGAAAGAATTATGTAAACAAAGTAAATGAACCAGAACAATGTCCTAAAAGTAGGAAAAGTTGAAAGGGAATAGTGGTGAATAATGTGAGTAATGTGTATAATAATTGTTATATATATGTTTCTATATAAATGAATAATAAAATGTAAAGTGATAGGTCACCTAGAAATTATTTTGAAAAACAGTGAATAAATACTCTTGGGAGGTGAGCCATGAGAGACTGTGGACTCTGAGCAACAGACTGAGGGTTTTGGAGGGGAGGGATTGGGGGGTTGGGCGAGCCTGGTGGTGGGTGAGGAGGGCACATATTGCATGGAGCACTGGGCGTGGTACATGAACAATGAATCTTGGAACACTGAAAAAATAAGGTATTTGGGGAAAACAAAACAAAAAAATACTCTTAAAACAAAAGAAAACGGAGAGAAGTTCTTCCATAATGACTGAGTGAGAAAGCAGCAGTTCCTCTCCACCCAAAGCAATGATAAAATTGGACAAAATTATGAAAAACAATTTCAAGACTCTGGAAATTAAGGAAAGGAATACAACAAATTTAGAAGCATTTATTCAAGAAGAACTACTATAAGCTGGCAATAATATTTAGGAATCTGTGTTATTTTAAACTGGGACTTCTTTTATTCTCTTCTTGCCTTCCTAGCTTGAGCAAGGCATTATTCAGGACAAATCCAGACTTGTAATCTAAACTCAAGCATCAAACTTTAATATGCATGGTTCAGTGTTTTAGACTTGACTTATGCTATAAAATTCTTAACAAATTTCCTTTATTTTTACATCATAGCATGTTGGAAAAAATGAAAGGTAAAAATGAATAGTCAAAGTTAAATGTCTATTTTGATACAAAAGTTGGATATTCATCATTTCTGATGTCTGTATAATATTCCATTGTCTATATGGACCATATCTTCTTTATCCATTTATCTTTTGAAGGGAATCTTCACTCTTTCCACAGTTTGGCGGTTGTGGATATTGCTGCTATGAACATTGGGGTATATATGGCCCTTCTTTTCACTACGTATGTATCTTTGGGGTAAATACCCAGTAGTGCAATTGCAGGGTCATGGTGGTGGGTATAAGGAGGGCATATATTGCATAGAGCACTGGGTGTGGTGCATAAACAATGAATCTTGGAACACTGAAAAAAAAAACCTGTCTGAAAAAAAAATATCTATTTTGGTGGTACCAGAGAGCTAGGGTTAACTAACAAAATTCTGATTCTTTAAATAGCTTGTTGATATGCTATGTGTTTGTGGTTATATAAAGTATTACAAACTAAATAATTTCTGGGATGAAAATAATTGATATGGAAGGGTCATTCAGTCAATTAGCCAGTATTGATTGAATGTTTATTTCTCAGCAGAAGTTAGAAATGATGGGACGCCTGGGTGGCTCAGTGGGTTAAAGCCTCTGACTTTGGCTCAGGTCATGATCTCAGGGTCCTGGGATCAAGCCCCACGTGGGGCTCTCTGCTCAGCGGGGAGCCTGCTTCCCCCTCTCTCTCTGCCTACCTCTCTGCCTACTTGTGATCTCTCTCTCTGTCAAATAAATAAATAAAATCTTTAAAAAAAAAGAAGTTAGAAATGATAAGGGTTTCAGGAAAATTAACACTCTAACCTGTGGCTGGGTAGTTTTTTGCTGCCTTTACCAGGGCTCATTCATGCAGCTGCACCCAGCTAGACTAATGACTGGGGACTGGCCTTAGTAAAGATAACTAAAATGGCTTGATGTCTTTCCATATGGAATGTTTCATTACTATGGAAGGCTAGAGTGGGCTTCCTCACAGAGTGGGAGCAATGTTTCAAGAATTCAAGCCTCAATGTGCAAATGCTTGTCAAGCCTCTGCTTGCATTATATGTGCTGATGTCACATTGGCAAAAGTGAATGCAGTGAGGGAGAGGATCTCATGATAGTATTGTTACAGAAAGGTATGATTCATTGGGTTCCACTTTAATAACAATCTACTGTGTTCCAAATTCCGGCCTCCGTGATTTATATCTTTCCCAAACATAAAATACACTCCTCACTTCCTAAACACCCATGGCTTCATCCAGTCACAGCATCAGTTAAGAGGCCCATGATCTCATCAACACAATCAGGTCTGGATATGGATGAGGCATTTTGGGTGGGACTTCTCTTGATCCAAACACTCATGACCTAAAAAAAAAAAAACAACAAGTTATTTGCCCTCACATACTTAACATAGAACACTGTGAGTCCGAAAGAGATAACAGCAATATATACTCTCTCATTCAAAAAGAAGAAGAAAGAGAACATAGCAGATATCGGACCACTGCAATTCTAAAAGCCACGCAGGCAATAGTTATCACACTGGGAGTGGGGAATGTTCCTTTCTTAGGGCCCAGTTCTTCTGGGGAGTCATTCTCTCAAACCTTTTTCTCGGTTGTTCTTTGCTTTTATCTCTGACAACTTGGTGCTGACCTATGAGACATCAGACCTTGTTTTTATTGAGAATAACCTGTATTTGTAACTGAGTGGCTTTCCTAGCCTGACGTTGTTACATTGGGGAGCCACAGGTGCCTTTCCTTTTATTTTTAAGATTTATTATTTACTTGACAGGAGGGAAAGGGAGAGAGAGAAAGAAGGGGCATAGGGAGAGAATCACAAGCAGACTCCCTTCTGAGTGTGGAGCCTCATGCAGGGCTTGATTTCAAGACCTATGCATATGATCATGACCTGAGCCAAAACCAAGAGTCGGATGCTTAACCGACTGAGCAACCCAGGCACCTTTCTTTCCTTTTCCTTTCAAACTGTCTCTATAATTTTCAGTCCAAACTGATGAATTGCCTTAAAAATGTTGAGATCTTTCTATAAGTTAGATTGGAGTTTATTCACTGCCCTTGAAGCTACATCCACAATTACTTTAAAGGTAGACTTTTTTTTCCCCTCTTACTTTAGGCCCCACAGTGACAATGCTTATGAGTCTTTTTTTCTTTTTAATGCTTATAATTCTTTTTTTTAAAGATTTTATTTATTTATTTATTTGACACAGAGAGAGAGAGATCACAAGTAGGCAGAGAGAGGGGGAAGCAGGCTCCCCGCTTAGCAGAGAGCCTGATGTGGGGCTCGATCCCAGGACCCTGAGATCATGACCTGAGTCAAAGGCAGAGGCTTTAACCCACTGAGCCACCCAGGTGCCCTAATGCTTATACTTCTTAAAAGCCTTTTTGTCTAGTTGAGAATGTCTGCTAGGGATCCCCTTAACTCCTTTGAAGGTCTTAACAAAGGGTCTTCCAGCCACACCGCCGATTTGATAATTACCTCAAAGTCATATATTGCTTAGAGAACCCTTTGCTGAGAGGCTGAATGTATGAAGTAGTTTTATTTTCCAGTCAAGCAACTTCTTTATATATTTTCTAAATTCACTGTACAAAATGAAATTCCTGTTTCCGTTCCCCTTTCTCTTCTCTGACTCTATCATATAAAGCTAAAAGGACACTTGACACTTCTAATACTCTGCCTAGAATTCTTAGCCAGATCTACAAGTTTATTATTGAACTATTCCGCATATTCTCTATCTTCCAAATACCGTAGAAAACAGTTTTACCATTGCTTCAATGCTACAAGACCTCTACCTAGCCTCTAATAGCAGGTTTTTCACCAGTGCTCCAGCATCTACCCTCTACTCAGTCTCAAAGCCAGAACCATAGTTTTTAGGTTTGTGTTATTGCAGCTATCCGGTTCCGGTACAAATTTCTAAATCAATTCTCTATTGCTGACTTAAAGCAATAAAAAAATATGATTTTGTACAATTCCACGTGTTGGCTCAGTGATTCTTCTGTAGCTTTACCTTGTTCTCATTCATGCAGATTCATTCAGTTAAGAGTGTCTGCTGGGAGCTCCGCTTGTGTGGGACACGTGTAATGGCTACTTTCCTTTCCATGTGGCCTTTGATCCTTTAGAGGTATAGAATGGGCTTCTTCCCCGGCAATAGGAGTATGTCATGAAGGCAAGCCAGAGTGTAGAATGCTTTCCCCATTGGCCTAAGGAAGTCAATGACCATGTACATGTGGGAGGAATACACAAGGATATGGATACTGGGAAATGTGATTCACTGGACTCCATTAGCATACCAATGTGCTACATCATCTTTTTATTCCTTACTAATTTAAGTAAGGGATATGTAATTTAAAAAAAATCTTATAATCAGTGATAAATTTAATTCAAATTTTCTTAAAAGCCAGGTACTATATTTTGATATTACTTATTCCTATAAGGGAATAATTACTGCTGTCAACTTAAACATATTTCCTGTCAGAAAGCTTGGTAGGGGCATCTGCCTTGGGCTTAGGTCATGATTCTGTGGTCCTGGGATTGAGCCCCCCACCCCCTGCTACCCCTTAGGCTTTCTGCTCAGCAGAGAACTTGCTTCTCCCTCTCCCTCTGCCCTTCCCCCCCACTCCTGCTTGTCTTCTCTCATGCTCTCCCTCTCAAACTCTCAAATTATTAAAAACAAAACAAAACAAAAAAAACCCAAAAAACCCCAAAGGTTTGTAAATTCTGCTTTAAGATTCTATTCCTTGTTTAACACTGATTATTTTCCACCGAGTACCTTAAAATGTAAAACAAACTTCAGTTTTCTTTTTAGATCATTGTTTCTAAATTTTCTCTTTTAATATTGGTAATTAACTCCGTTAAGAATGTCTAACGGCACTCAAGTGTCCAGAACACATTGATTTTGTGCCTTAGATTATATAAAAAATTGATAGTTTTATGACTTTTAGTAGTATGCTTAAATCTCACTTTTCTTCTTCCATAGAATGAGGATCATAACAGTACCTATCTTGTGGATCATCATAAAAATTAAAGTAATGCATGTGAGTGCTTTGCAGCACATAGTTCAGAGTAGGTACTCATTACATGGAAATTATACTAAGGGTTAGCACAAAGAGACCATCCTGTTGATATGGATATAAAATAGTTACAAGGGCTTTAGTTGGCTTCTTAGCAGAAGTAGAGTTTGATCAAGGTTTTATTTATTTATTTATTTAAATTTTTTATTAACATATAATGTATTATTTACCCCAGGGTACATGTCTGTGAATCATCAGGCTTACACATTTCACAGTATTTGCCATAGCACATACCCTCCCCAATGTCCATATCCCTACCCCCCCACCTCCCAGCAACCCTCAGTTTGTTTCGTGAGTTTAGGAGTCTCTTATGGTTTGTCTCCTTCCCCATCCCATCTTGTTTTATTTCTCTTCCCCACCCCCCCATAGCCCCTTGCCCTGCCTCTCAAATTCTTCATATCAGAGCCATCATGTGATAATTGTCTTTCTCTGACGGACTTATTTCGCTTAGCATAATACCCTCTAGTTCCATCCACGTCATTGCAAATGGCAAGATTTCATTTCTCTGGATGACTGCATAGTATTCCATTGAATATATATACCACCTTTTCTTTATCCATTCATCTGTTGAT
>CM052809.1:67539568-67571641 GCA_028533885.1 Nasua narica
TTGGTTTTGTTGACAGTTTCCTTTGCTGTGCAAAAGCTTTTGATCTTGATGAAGTCCCAGTGGTTCATTTTTGCCCTTGCTTCCCTTGCCTTTGGAGATGTTTGTAGGAAGAAGTTGCTGCTGCTGAGGTCGAAGAGGTTGTTGCCTGATCAAGGTTTTAAATGAAATCTATGATATAAAGTGGAGAAGGTATGGTTAGATGACACTACGAGAAAAATGTTGAGACAAATTTCAATTTTTGATTGAAATATATGGTCCCAAACTATACAGTTTTATGGATTTGGAAGTCTTTTACCATATAAAAACATTTTCTGTCATGGCAGTAATAGAAAAATGTATGGATTATAGGAGTCATCTGTGAGTTTGCCTGACCAGCATTGACTCTCATTTCTGCTAGTATTGGCATCTTTGTATAGGTTTAGGTACTCCTTCGCTCTTGATTTTGTCTAGTCTCTACAGGGACCGTAATTTAAGGGTGGAGATGTTCCCCAAACTAGATCAACCTGAATAAGGGAGGCTCTTCCCTTTTCTTCCTTCATTTCTACCCCATCCCCTATCTCTTCCTCCACCTGCACTTTATCTCTCTCCTCATCTCTCCCTCTCTCCCTCTCTCCTCACTCATCACTTCCTGAAATTTGAATTTTAGTATAATAAGAAAGAATAAACAATAGACATTAGTTGGAATTTTTTGCTTGTTTTCGAACTTTACGTAAGTTTAGCAGTGACAGAATAATTTTTGCGAAGTCAATTTTGATGACATCTGATGATTGGATCTAATGGGGAAGAGACATAATCAAGGCTTTTAAGAGTAGTGTTAATGTTTTATATAGCCAAGTGTCTATTACATGTGTATTTGTTTTGTAATAATTTGTTGAATGATACATTTATCCTATACCTATTTGGCATCTATTTTCATATCATACTTTTAACATGTGAATGGAATTCATTTTTTTTTCCTGGACAACAGTATGTTGAAAAGACTGTTCTTGAGTTTCTGCTATGTAGCTCTCTAGATCCTTTTTGGTTCCCATGCTTTCTAAGATCTGTCATTCCTATTTCCTTAGGGTTGATATCATTATGTCTTTTCAAGTTAAATCATTTTATTTTGCCTAATTTATTCTGAGTTTTTTTACTTGCAATATAAGAACCCAAAGTGACTTAATGCACAAAAAGAACTGAAATAATTTGTTAAAAAGCACAAATAAGTTTCTTGTGGAAGCTAACATGAAAATTACAGTAGATCCAATTATAAAGATATGGAGATAAAGGAGCTTTCTAATGTTTTAGAAATTTTAACTTTTAGCTGGCTATCATGCCCCAGTGTAGAATTAATCATTCTCTCTCCTATGTCCCGAGAGCAGGAGATATTGCAGGACTGTGGGTTGAGTGAAGATGTAAATACTATATTTTAAAAAACACAGGTAAAATGAATGTACCTTATTTTATAATTACTTGGTTTCCTGTGTTTTCTTCTTCTTAGATTGTTAGCTAATTGAAGGCAAAGAGCTTCATCTCATACTTACTTTTGTATATTTAGTACCTATTTCAATGTTGGGCACTATTAGCAGATTAATAAATATTTGTTGAATTGATTTTTTTTCCCCAGAATTCCTTGTGAGGGATCAATATATGTGCAGGGATGTTTGATTTGTAAATCCTTGCAGAAATTATGCAGTAGTAGACTTCATAACCATTGACAAAATAGTTTATAGCTGACTGATAAATACATATTTTAAAGAGGGCAGTTAAATTTGGAGAACTTGGATTCTGATGTTCTCATTAATGAGATTTATTTTTATTCCTGACATAGACTAAAAACATGGATAGTTGTGATAGACTAATGTAAAAAGCTCCTTTATCTATATTTGGAGTCATTATGTCAATATTAAGCACCCAAAGGTTGCATGGCAAAATACTGGGCTCTAGAAGTCTTAGGCGTTCTCTTCCTAGACAAATAGAATTTTCATTACCTATGTCAATGTTTTTTTTTTTTTTTAATTCTAATTGCAACTAACCTTCAACCCTAAGGTTTCTAAGGAAATCTGTTTTTCTGAAATTACTTGAAATGTTGTAAGGATTGTGAGTAGATGACAAACAAAATAAGCTTTTCATTCCTTTTATTACTTTAACCTCTCTTGTTGCCTAGTCATCTGTGATGAATTTGAAAGCGGAAAAAAATATTTCAGAAGACCCCTTATGTTTTGCATGTAGAAGTCAATGTTTGATCATGCTTGTTTCTTAGTTTAATTAACACAGCTAGAATATTAAATTAGTGAGGTTAAACCCATGGGTTTAATTGTCAAATATGCTGGACTAAGCTCCAAATTCAGAAAAATCAGTGCTTTAAGGTAACTAACAAAACCACTAGAGAAAGATAACATTTAAATTTGAATTTATTTCTTCTAGCTTAATATATGTGCTGCCGAAGCGAGCACTGTTCTCCTAGCTTAATATGTAAATCTTAGGCAAATTAATTAATTCCCAGGTTGAAGAGTGAAAAAAATAGTATTACATGTTCCTTGATGAATTCTTAGTGATGTTAGAAAGATCTAATGTACTAATAAATGTGAAATCAGTTTTAAAACTACAAAACATAATGAACACATTTAATATGAACTTTATTATCATAATTGGGACATGGATGATTTGGAGAGATTATCATAAAATCTGTCATTTTTATTATAAAAGCAGTTAATCACAAATCTCTGCATGGTATCATCTATTTATCATGTATCATTTATATATGAATGATGATACATTCCTAATATTTTAGTATCAAAGTTATTGGGAACTTAAGGAATTTTGGATGAGAACATTTCTGTATATTCTACTCCCTATATATTATTTTATTTTTCATTATCATATACTACATAGCTATCAAAGAAGCTCAGAGACTATTCTCGATGCTAAATTTAGGGAAATAGATGAGAAGTGGATTTTCTGGCTTATAGCTTCAGGCTTTGAGGAAAACATACATGACAGCTTCTTGATCTACAACCACATTTTATTACTGTTTAGAGGAATTTTAATGCAACAGAAAAGTAGATAACAACAAAGAAGAATATGACAAGTACCTACATTTCAACTATTCATACATAGCAGCAATTAAAACTTTTTGGAATTATTTTAATTCAAAAAGCACCTAGGTCAAAAAATAGAAGTTTGCCTCCTGCCCGAGAAACTCCTTCAGGTCACGATGCCCTCCCTCCTGCCATAAGTAATTACTATTCTAGCATTTGGAGTAATCATACTTGTGATTTTCTTTTTATAGATTCATCACTCAAATATGCCACTAAACACTATCATTTGGTGTTGCTCAGGATTTTAATACCATGGAGATCTTTTGGAATTTGGTGGTTTATCCACACTGCCTTGTATTCGAAGGTTTTGTGGAGATACTTTGTCACTTAATTTGTTGTAAACGGTTTCTGTTAGTTGTGGTTTTGTTATTTAGTTTTTTGCTTGTTATTATGTAAGGATTCAAAAGATTGAAAAACTTGCTTTTGCTGTTACTGCTGTCTTTCCAAACCACTGTTGTAATTTTGTTAAATTTCCTGCAAATCTTTTTTTTTTTTGTTTTTGGCTCAAAATGAAGTATTGCAGATGTAGCCAGTCTCACCTTTATGCAGTATTATCATTATGCACTTAGGTCTATTCAGAGCTTTATATTTCCACTGATTTATTGATCTGTTCTTACACATGTACCATGTTGTTTTTATGCTGTTGTTTCAAAGTTTGTTTCATATCTGGTTCATTTTTGTTATGCTTTTTTCCCTAGAATATATACTTAGATATTCATGGATTTTTATTATTTCATAGAAATTTTGATTATTTTAAAAGCCAATTTTAATTACTACTGGAGTAAATTAATTTACTACTGAGATAAAGTTCTCTTTTCATTATTAAGTGCTCCTATAAGTAGCTCTCTCTACTTATCTTCTTTGGTATTATTTAAAACGATCTTAGTACTTTTGATGAGATGATTGCTAGAAACTTTTTTGTTAATATTATAACTCAGTTTTTGTTACTACTAACAAAATACTATTAGTATTTCTTACAATATTTTAATTTCTGATTATTTTTGATGTAGGGAAATGCAGCTATTTTTTAACATCCATCCTAATTTCAGCAAGTATGCTAAAATTTCTATTGATATGAATGCTTTTTTAGTTCATTCTGTTGATTTGACTATGTAGATGAACTCTCAATATTCCTTATAGCTTTTATTATTGTGCTTATTGTATTCGTCAGACACTGATAAAACAATTATCAGTGGTAGTTTCGGATCTTAATGGGCTTTCATATATATCTTCTCCATTAAATATAATTTTACTGTATTTCTTGAAATTACAATCTTTTCCAAATTAAAGAAATTCCTTTCCATTCCTAGCTTCTAAGAGTTTTTTTTTACCTAAATAAGTGCCAACTTTGACAGTTGCTTTTTTTTCTCTTGGGGAATTATATAATTATTATATTTGAGTCTATTAATATGGTCACTATCATTGGTAAATTTTCCAATGTTGATTTAAACTTTAAGCATGATGCACTATTTATGAATACATTTATTTTAGTTCTTGCTTCTGTGTTCATATGTGATTGGATATCTGATTTCTTTTGTATTGTCCTTATCTGGTTTTGGATAATTGTGCTACCCTCATTAAGTCAAACGGGCATTGTTTATCTTTTTCTATACTCTGGAGCAACTTTTATTAGATAGGAGTTAATTGTCCATTGAAAGATCTATAATATCAGTAATAACAGTAGCAAATGCTTATATACATCTATTCTTCTAACTGGCTTATATTTATGTTTATTAATTTGTTCTTTGAATAAAATAGCATGGTAGGTATTGCTATTATTCCTTTTTTATAGATAAGGAAACTGAGGTATAAAATATTAAGTAATTTGTCTTTGCAGTTCTTAACCTGGGATCTGTGAACTACGGGTTCCATAGATAAAATTCAGGATATCCCAGAATTTGGATAATGAAGAAAGTACATATTTATTTTCACCACCTGAAACTGAATTTTAGCACTTTCATCAACTATAAATGTAGGCAAAAACAAACAAGCAAACAAACCCAAAAAACAAAACCAAACCATAATAACATTAACAGTATCTGTTACTTCTCTCCAACAATAGAATTTAGTTATAGTTCTATATTACTTTTTAGTTGCAGATATCGCAAAATAATATTGAGGCTCATTACCTTTTTGAAATTACAGTGGATATCAGAATCACTTCCAAATTTTATTTCCTGATTTACTACATTAGTAAAGAAGCAATATATGCATCTTTATATCTATTACTATTTAATGACTGTTTCAGTGTAATTTTTTATTTGTAATTTTGTATATAGAGGGTCCTCACTTTGCATAATTTTATGACAGCTAGCATAAAATCTGTGTTGCCATAGTATTGTGTAAACCAAAGGCTGCTTATATTTATTTGATGCATAGAAAAACTCTCTTCTGAGGTGGAGTTCATCCACTTCACCCTCAAAACAGATTGAAGTTATCTGCCTTAGGTCAAATTAATTACTAGCTATGTTTGTGGTAGTAGATGTAGAATTCACCAGTAACATGGTCAAGAACTAGGCTTATTTTGAGAGTGTTGGATTAAATAAACATTTAAATATGTTTAAGTATTTAACCATATTTCAATATGCTTAAAAATTATTAGTATATTTAAAATTTTCTCTTATTGAACCAATTTTGCATTGTATTTTGATGAAATGAATCCACTTAATCCACAACTTCTAATTTATTACTAAATAGCTATTCATACCTGTATTTTACTATATTTTAAATCTCTGTTGTATGTATGTACATGTAAATGGATTTATCCATGTATCTGATTTTGTTTGATTCTTTTTACTTGTTTGGTTTTGTCAGATATCTGACTTACTAATCTTTTAAAAGATCCCACTTTTGTTATTTTTGTATCATTTTTATCTGCTTTTATTTATGACCCTAATTGTTTTGTTTTTTCAAATTTCTTGATTTGAATGATTATCATTTTTTATTTTCAACTGTCCTGTCTGAATGTATTTCACCTTAGTTTTAACTCCCTTGTAATATTGGATTAAGTAATTTGCTTATATACTTGTAAGCCTAATTAGACCATTCATTTCCCTGTGAATGCTGCCAAGGATAGTTCTCATTGCTTGGATATGATTTTGATAATTATATAAAATACATTCTTGCTTGAATCTGCTCAGATATCAGTATGTTTTGAGTAAATCTTTAAAAATATTTTTGAAATTCAGGAATTGTGAGTCTTGCAAATAAAGACACATAGAATAATAAAATATGAATAGGTTTTTACGAAGATTGGTTAAGAAGAGGTTTCTGGCTACAGATCTCCTTTTGGCTAAACCATCTGGGCTTAATGTCTGAGTTCAGAGAGTTACATCATTGACAGGAAGAAATAGGAAATAAATTTGAGTAACATCTGTTTTCCTCCTTAGACAAATTTGTCTATTTGGATCTCATCTTTTACAGCTGCTTTCCCTTTTGTTTTATAAACTTTAAAATGTCCTGGTTCTCATCATTCCTCTAACCTCAGCTATATTGGATCATGCCACACAGAGCTCCCTGGATTCCTTGGTCGGTTTATCTGACTGTCAGTACCAAATCCCAGAAATCATTATGACACATGCACAAACAATGTTAGATTCATCCTAAAGCTGGGACATGATCAGAATAGTAAAGTACATGTCTTTGTTCAACCAAATTTTATTCTGCTTTTCACAATGCCCAAACAAAAACAAAGCAATTTTCAATAATGTTCAAGAAACAATATTTTATTACGATTTTAATTGACTCTGAAGTGTGTTTCTTTTTTAATTAAAGATGTTTTCACGCAGTTTGTAAGTGTCAGTGTTTTTTGGATGTATTGTTAGAAGTAGAAGATAAAATTTGGGGTTTGGGAGATGGAGTTGAGGACATCAGAAACTACATTTCCACTGGCTGCTCTGCTCTCTCTTTTTTAGATACATAAAGTATATATATATATATATATATATATATATATATATATAATATGTTTAATTTCTTTTTCTCTTAAATATTTTCTTTATTTATTTGACAGAGATAGACACAGTGAGAAAGGGAACATAGCAGGGGGAGTGGGAGAGGGAGAAGCAGGCTTCCTGACCAGCAGGGAGATCAATGCAGGGCCCAATCCCAGGACCCTGGGGTCATGACCTCGGCAGAAGGCAGACGCTTAACAACTGAGCCACCTAGGTATCCCTTATTTTAATTTCTATAGAGAGAGAGTATGTGTGTGTGCATGCACATGTGTGATGAAGTTGAAGTAGAAGGAGAGGGAGAGAGAGTCTCAGGCTCCATGTCCAGTGTGGAGCCAGATGTGGAGCTTGATCTCACAACCCTGAGATCATGACCTGAGCCAAAATCAAGAGTCAGGCTTAGCAGACTGAGGCACACAGGTGTCCATTTTCTATCCATATTTTAAAGTGCTACTTGAGCACACTATTTCTATTATCCCTGCCTCATTCTCTCTCTGCCTCTTTATTTAAAAAAATAATTTTTATTTGTGTGTGTGTGTGTGAGAGAGAGAGAGAGAGAGAGAGAGTGAGTGAACACAAGCAGGGGAAGTGGGAAGCAGAGGGAGAAGGAGGCTCCCCTGAGCAAGGAGCCCGATATAGGACTTGATCCCAGGACCCTGGGCTCATGACCTGAGCTGAAGGAGATGTTTAACCAACTGAACCACCCAGTTGTCCTTCTCTCTGTTTCTTTAAAGATTATATGGTTTTTCTTAGTGTTTCCTGGTGTTTTCTTGTATTTTCTCCTAGTCATTTTTGTCATTTGTTTTACTTGCCACCTAGGTCATAATCTCTTTTAAATCCTTAAAATGACTAGGATGGTGCTAGCAAATAGTGGGTGACTATAAACACTCATGGAGAAGACATGATGAATGCAAGTAAAATAGCCTTAATTTGGCAAAATAGACGTATCAGAATTTAGTTAAATCAGATTTAGTTGCTAATTTAATTTAGTAATATCTGGGGATTTCATCCACTGTAACTTTAGAAGCTGAGAATATGAGAATGCTAGAGATTGGGTGACTAGCTGGCTGGCTTCTCCCTCAGAGGGCAGATGCAGTACTCTCTGGCCTTTATATACAGACCTAGAGGAAGCACTGGATAAACCTGACTGGAATAAATGTCTTTTAACTGTTATTTTAATAAAAGTCCTTTTTTTTAAGATTTTATTTATTTATTTGACAGAGAGAGAAATCACAAGTAGGCAGAGAGGCAGGCCGAGAGAGAGGGAAGCAGACTCCTTACTGAGCAGAGAGCCCAATGGGGGCTCGATCCCAGCACCCTGAGATCATGACCTGAACTGAAGGCAGAGGCTTAACCCACTGAGCCACCCAGGCGCCCCTAAAAGTCCTTCTGAGTTTCATTTAGCTCTATAGCACTGTTTTGGAAAAGCAGTGCCAGGATTTTGTCTTGTAATATTCAACAAGTCATTATCTGATACTCCATATTTCATGAAATGGAAAAACCCATTTCTCTGGGTAGAAAACAGAGGTGTAAGGTATAAGACATACCACAGTTTGAGAGCTGTGCACATTTTCCATGACCTGTGTTTCTTTAGTCAGTAATTTATTCATGAAGTCATATATTTGGGGAGTTATGTGAGGCACTAAGTCGGACAATAGCATATTGGACTTTACTGATTAAAGAAAAATCAGAACTGATAAGGCAGACATAGAAGCCTAGACATGAGGAAAGATGGGGAAAAAATAAATGTATTGGTAACAACTGGCTATGATTTTCTTTTTTTTCCACCCATCTGCAAATTCCACAAGATAAAGATTGAAGACAATTGGGGAACTTAATTGAATGTTTCCTGGAGTGATTAGTCTTGAGCACTTCCAATAAGAGAAGTCATTAAAAGTAATATATTTCCCTTTTTATATTGCTTGAATTCAAGAAGGACTAGAAAATCAGATGTGCAAGTGTGTGGTAGGGGTCTCATTGATGCTTAGAGAAAGAGCATGTGCCTTACTATCACTAACGCTAGCCCCCAAATTAGTGTCTGCCTTAGGGAATGATCTTGTATTTAATCTAACTGGTTCAGTAGAGAACTAGATGAGCTTTCATCTCATATTAGTGGAAGACATCAAAAGTAAAATCCAAGATGAGGAGCTAATTTCAAATTGGGCCATAGAAGCTAGAGTGCCTGAGTCTTTCTTTCCCCCTTCCAACTGCTATTCTACTAACGGACTTCTAGTCTTGAGAAGCCCAGCTTGCATTTCCAGACAGAATGTCATAGACTGCGACATACATGTGGACTAGGGGTAGAATGGATATAGGGAGCAAGATCCTACTGGTGGTTAGAAATGTTTTTTTTTTTTTTTTTTTTTTTTTTTAACACAAAAAGGAGATGTGAGTATAGGGAGTCCTAGAAAAGCCTCCTGGATAAGGAATCCTCAGACCTCAGGGCACAGAGATGATGGTCCAAGGAATGAGTATAATGACATTTCTAATTCCATAAAAGTTTTCACTGTGAGACTCAAGGAATTGTCAAAATTAAGAACTTTACATTTTCTTTTCTATTTATCCTAGTCATCAGTATTATCGTATATATTCAATATGCATATACTACAGTGCCAACATATGTAATTATCTTAGGAAAACTGAAGAGACATGGTGCTAAACAAAAGTGAGTCCTGCTCGATCCCATAGCCTTCATTAGAGAGATTGTGTCATCCTTTTTAGCAGACTTGGAATTTCTTTTGGTGACAGAGCAGTCACCTCTGACAATGAGCAGAAAAGGGCTGATGAGGCTAAAGGTGATCTTTTCCCTCAACGTTTCCTTAGTTCTTTTATTGAAATGTGGTCAGTCTTTGGAAAGGGGAGGAGTAGTTATCTAGGCAATAATTTTGGAAAATTAACAAATAATTAAGTCACATAATGGGTAATCAGAATCCTTAATTTAAAATTATTATAATTAACATTATAAACTGAAATAATAGGGGGACCTTCAAATAGTATTAGAATGCACATAATTTTAAAATGAAAACATATCCTTTAAACATAGATGGTTATGTATTGGCATAAGCAATTTTTTTTCTCTCTGGATATCTTTAAAAATAATATATACCTTACCTGTGTGGAATGGTTTATGATTGAACGTAAACTCTGGAAATCAGATCAAGAAGAGGATTTTTAAGATTTTATCCTGCTGTGTGATGAGATTTTTGTTTTAGAAAGCTCATTCTGATGATAATGGAGTCCAGGACAATTATAGCCTGATAGCAAAATTATTTATGGGACTCTATAAATTATATATGGCACTATATAAATTATATATAGCACTATATAAATTAAAATTGTATATCTAAGGCATTAGCAGTGGGGAAGAAGAAAATGGATATCAGCAAGAACATGTGACATGATTTAGTTACAAGTGGTATTGCAAGAGGCTGGAATGTTTCTCAGGTTTCTGGCTTGGATGGCTATATGGGTGATAGTTCCACTCACTGAAAAAAGAAAAAAAAAAGAGTAGGTTTTAAGGAGAAGAAAAAGTCTATTTGGGACATATAAAGACTAAAGTGCCTAATGAAGCATTCCCAGGGGATTGTCCAGTAGGTTATTGGTTATATGAGTCCATTTGCCCCAGTATGTAGCACAGAGTTCCTTAGAACTACTTTTATATGCTGCTGTGACTGAAGCAGTCAGGGATTGTCCTGAAGAAATAAACTCCACGACTTTTAATCCCCTGACTCTCCAATGGGAAAGGCAGTAGTGGAGTGACTACGTGAAGACTAGGCAGGGCAACCTGCACCTGTTTTTATGTACTCCTCACTTCCAGGGTTTGCAGGCTTTCAGGCTGCTTGGTGGTTCTCTGCTCACTCTGCTGTTAGTGTTGGTATCCATGAGTGATACAGTCCATGATTGTCTGAAGGGATTTTGACGATAAGGCAAGAATAGAATATAAATAGTTCATCCCAGCTAGTTCTTCCTCAGCAGTGTAGGGCCCCTTTGCCATAGGCATTGCCATGACCATCACCACTCCTGATACCCTACACCTCCCAGTAGCCCATATGCACTAGTTCAGGGTAGTCTTTGTTTCATTCTTTAAGTGTTAGTTTCCCAGAGGCTTTTCATTCTTTTAATGTTGGTTCCTCAGATCCATGTTTCTTCTTACTTGCGTAGTTTCTCCTAGGCTGATTTTAGAAGAGTGAATCAAAAACCCATGCTAGTTGGCCCTCTTGTCAGGATTTCAGGGCATTATAAATCAGTAATGTCCACCTCATTTGTAATTCTTCTGAAATAACAGTCACTATGGCCTTTACTGAAGTTCAGGCTTCTCATTATCTTTAATCTTATGTAGTATTTATCCCTAAATGACAGTTTTCCAGCTCTAATTCTGTACTGTCTTGGCATCCAGAATAAAAAAGCATATATAAATGTGTGTGCGTGCGTGTGTGTGTGTGTGTGTTTGTGTGTGTGTAGAGAGGGAACTAGGATTGTTTAATGCCAGCATCCTTGTTATCATTTGTTGAAAATCAATGACATTTAAATTAAAAGTACCATATGGACCCAAATATTTCCATTTAAATGAAGAGAAAGGTCAACTTCTTTCCCTAGTGATGCTTAGAAAATTGGCATTTAAAGTGACATTGTGGGTCACTTTAAATGAGAACATGTTTTTTAAGAAATTGCTTTTAAGAAATATTTTATTAGGTTTATTTTGATTTCATGAAGTTTCACATAAGGCATTGGAATGTATCGTGCAAAGAAGGTTTCTAGAAGTATGTTTTCCACCTATTTTTATATGTAGCATCAATGAAAAAATATATACAGACTATTGCAAATTTATTTCTCCATTTCCTAGTGTTAAATTACACGCAAAAATAATCTTTATCTCTGCCCCCCAACCCATTCCTTTGTATTCAAATAGGGACATTTTTGTCAACCTTTAGCACTGTAGAAATGTGAAGGAATGGCTTGCATTTTTGAATCCATTCCTCACACAACCGTAAAATGTGAGACATTAGTATGTTCCTTATTCTTGTCTGCTAATAAAAACTCTAGCTTCTGCCACTTCTCTCTGCTTCGAATTTCTCGAATTAATAAGGTAAATAGTATTCATCCCGTTGTTGCATCACCAATCACTTGCCCCTACCCCCATTTTTTTTTTTAATGTGGCTTGAAACAACAACTCTTCGTTATATCCCAAGTCTGTGTGTCAGCTGGATACCTCTGCTCATCTGGCCAAGATTCATCTCGCCTGGGCTTCTCTGTGTCTCTGTACTTAGCTGGCAGTTTGACGAGGGCAGCAGGGGTGACTGGACCATGTGCTGTCATCTAACAGCTCATCCTAGGCTTGCCTGCATGGTGGCAGCAAGTTTTAAAGAGAGAACTTGGAAGTGGGCATTGCCTCTCGGGGCCAAGGCTCAGAATTGACACATTTCCACAGCTGGTCAAAGCAAATAGCAAGGCCAGCCAAATATGAAGGGAAGTGAAAGAGCCTCGTTCTTTGTGGGAGAGCCTCAAAGTTAAATTGAAAAGGAGCCTGGGAACCAGGAGGGGAATAACTGCACCAGTTTTGCAAACCAAACCAGCCTCTTGAATGTTAGAGAAGAGAACTGTTTGGTTGTGATGCTTCACTTTCTGATTTTTCCTGTGTTTCTCTCCCCTGAGACTTATCCTAACAAGCCAATGAATTAAATCATAATCAGAGAGGTTTCCTTCTGATATAAACATCAGTTATAGTACATAGTTTGAAGGTAGAGTCCGGCTCTGATTTTTTTCATTCTTCTAAGGTATCTCTTTCTGGCCTGTATACAGTGCTAATATATTGATACAGGAGTATATCAAAAACATTTTTTATTGCAAACATCTGTTCTGACTGAATTAGTGTCTATTCTGATTGGTCAGTACTATGTCAGATAGAAGGGTAAAGATTTTGAATGTGATCCCCAATTGAATGCATGTTTATACTTGGTTATTGATTAATTAATTAAACAGCTCCCTAGGAAATCTGGACTTTAGCTCCAAACTGAAGGCTCAAACAACAAATAAAGGTAATTTAGGAACCTAACTCCTTTTTGCTAACCAGTATACATTGTCACTTCTATTCTAGCAAACATTAGATACATGCTGAATATAGAATTCTGGCAATTACATCCAGGCAACTCTGCATGTAGAATTTTACAGGAGCAAAGCTGTTTGACTCATACTACTGCTTATGCCAGACAATTTATATGAATGCATCAAGGTTTGGCACCAAGTAAATAAAAGCTCTTTCACCTATCCTCGGAATTCAATTTAGCAGCAGCAAAATGTTCAGCTACCTATATTCATCATTTTTAATGGTATTCCTTGCAAAGTGCCTCATGGTAATTCTCTAAATGTCTCCTTCCCACAACTGATTGGAAAGCCATTATTTTATTTTAATTAGGACTTTGGAACTTGCACATCATCAGAGGAAATCATTCTTACCTAGTAGAGAAACAGAAAATTTTTCAATTAAAATTATCTCTATTTTAGTACTGAAGAAACATAAACATAATTAACAAGTAGAAGTTTAAAGTGAAACTACAGTTTGCTCTATTCTAGTAAATGTTAACACAAGTAACTTTTTATTGTTTTTTTTTTTTTTTTGGTGCAAGCGCTTCCTTGTGGGATTTAAATATAGGAAAAAAAATGTTTTCCTTGATATTACCTTAAAATGGTTGACCCGACAAAGGTTAATGAAACCTATTTGAATTTCATGGGCATACTCTGACTTTTGTAAGTCAGGGGGCTGGTTCTATATGAATTAGCCAAATAGGAGAAGTTTAGATGTGGTATCTAAAGACTTTTTTCGCTAACATTAATTTTTCCTCTCTTCTCCAACTTCCTCTGAAGGTATTGTGGCCATATGGTTTTTCTCTGTCTTCCCCCTGTCTACACCTGCTCTCAGAAAATCACTGAAAAGAAGACATGATTAATATGCATTAGAACTGTTCCTTCCAATGGTAGATACGTTTTAGTCTATTTTGGATCATAATCTAATATCAGAGTTCCCTAACTGATGGCCTGCTGCCATCATCTGGCCTCCAGATGTGTTTTTAAAACATTTGAACTAGCTGCTAAAATTTAGAAATAAGGAGATTTCACAAGAATCCATATTTCTGGTAGCTCCTGTGAGATTTGAAGCAATCCTATGCCTACCCTCCTGGATAGCAACAACAGGGTGAGTCTAGAATTGTCAGATAAAAGGCAAGTTTGCCCAATTAAGTTGGAATTTTCAATAAACAGTAATGTTTTAATATATTATGTCCTGTGTAATAGTTAAGATAAATGAAACAAATAGAGGTTTAGCCCTTGTTTATCAGAAATTCAAATTTAACTGGGGTTCCTGTGTTTTTGTTTGGTAACTCTGGCAAGCCTATATGAGGGTGAGCAGTGATTTTTACCTTAGATAGGCACATTTTGCTGCAGACTCGCTGCAGACCCATTAAGCCCCTTTCAGGGGGCCAGCATCACCTATAAGCCTTTGAGGTTTTCATTACTGTCTTAAACTAAAGAACTTAGTCTCTAATAGTTTTTCAGTCTTCAGGTCTACAAACTACGTGTGATTCTTTTATTATACTTTATTTTTAAAAATTTTATTTATTTGAGAGATATACAGACAGAGACAGTGATAGAGAGCATAAGCAGGGAGGAGAAGGAGAAGCAAGGGCAGGGATGTTGCAGGGCAGGGAGCTTGACGTGGCACTCGATCCCAGGACCCTGAGATCACTACCCAAGCCAAGGCACATGCTTAACTGACTGAGCCACCCAGGCACGCCTTATTATTTTAGCCAAAATCATCCCACAAAAGTACTTGTCAGATGTGAGGATCCGTGTGCCTTGAGCTTTTACCTATTCTTTTAAAGGTCTTAGCAGTTGCCATTAGACTGGAGCCACAACCTCTTTCTGTTTTGACCCTCTTCTAGCCTTTTCACTGGTTATCCTGCCAGGATAAAGCAACAGTTAGAAGCCTTTAAATCTTAAAGGGTTTCCTTTTAAGACAGTAATTATACTTCTGTGAATATATTATAAAGCTTGAATCTAGGAAAAAAATGCCAGGGGAAAAAGTATGTATGATATTAATATTCATAATTGCTAAAATTGGGAGCCAATCATAGTGTTTAACAATAGGGGAAGGGAAAAATAAATTGTGGTGCATATCCCCAGTGGGCTAGCTTCTCCCTATTTGTTCTGTTTGTGAAGTGTTTAGAGTCTTATGGAAAATGCCAGAGTTAAGTCAAAAGAAATCCCAAAAGGAAGTACTATATAGAATGTTACCATAATATGTCAAGAGCCATAGCACAGAATAAGGAATAACTGCATAGAGATAAATCAAAATGATAGCGCTTGTTGTCTGTGGTTTCTGGAATTTTAGAGAATGTTTTCCTCTATTTTTTCTGTACCTTTTTTTCTTTCTGTAATTTTTCTATGATGAGATGTATTCTATTTATTGCTGCAACCATAATTTGGATTTCTAGGCATTGTTTGATTTTTCTTTTTTGGTATCTTTTATAAGAGGCTAAAATCGGAGCTTCCTGTCTCAATTTTGTCTGAGGTCTGATGATGTAGATATCAGAAGCCACAGTGGTTTATGTGGTAGACTACCATGAAAGTTTTGCAAAAAGTAGGTGACCAACCATTTGTTAGGTAATTCTTAAACATTTTTCATACATGGTGGGTATATAGAGTTGAGACAAGAGTTTAGGAGAGAGTTTGTGGAGAAGGTATTTTGGAAAAAAATCCTCTTCCCACCCTGGGAATGTTTAGTAGTTATCCCAAGTCTTCTTCAAGGGGGCCCATTTTTATGGACTAAGTTGCCTCTGGGGAAAAGACAATACCCAAATTATTGATGATGTTGGAGACAGAATATAAGCCAATTTTAATTCAGAGTAACCAAAATATCATCCCCCTCAATTTAAAATGAGGGCATATGGAGGCCCAGTAATAATGAAGTCTTGATGCCATCTTACTTCACAGAAATCTAATGGGTCTGTGGCCCAATCTCCAGGTCACTTCCTTGAACTCTGAGAGTATAATGGGACTGGTTTTAGTTGGCAGCCAGCATTACATTCATATTGGTTCTATAAACTTTAGAAGGGAGTTATCATGGTAGGAAAGTAAAAGTGGAAGCCTTGGAAACTAATTCTACCCTGAGCCTGACCATGGTAGTAAATCAGAGACTTCAAAAATACAGGGGTTGTGGTACTCACAATATCTCCACTTAATTCAATAGCTCAGTTCCTTCAAAAACTAAATTTATCATGGTGGATGATGGTAGAATACTGTAAAGTCAACCAAAGGATTACCTGATTTGCAGTTGTAGTAGATACGAAATCTCTAGTAAAATAGATCACTATAGCCTCTGGAAATTGTAGTGTGGTTATAAGTCTGGCAAATGTGGTTTTTTTCTCCCAGTTTTATCAGGAAAATTAACTAAAAACAGTTCACATTCATCCGGGATAGATAGCTGCATTCATTCATGATCTTAACAGGGCTGTGTTAACTATCCTGCTTTGCCACAGTATAGTCCAGAAAGATGCTGATAATCTGTGACATTGTGTTAATCAGACCTCATAATAGTTCTTAAATGCATTTTCTCTTATCCAGCCCTATTACCACTCTTCTAGTTCATTCCTTTGTTGAAGATACTGTGATATTCTCCTAGCTAATCCCTCAAGCTATAGTCTTTGCCTTCCTCCAGTAGTTTTCAACAGTGTCCCCTTGGAGGACTTTTGGAAATGTTTAGAGACATTTTTGGTTGTCATAGTGGAGGGGTGCTAATGGCACCCAGTTGGTGGAGTAAAAAAGTGCTGTTAAACATCCTGCAATGCACAGGATAATACCCCCACAATAAAGAATGTCCAGCCCAAAATCAGTATTTTGAGGTTGGAAAACAATGCTCTGCTCAATATACTCTTAATACTGTAGTCAAGTGTCAAACACTATGAAAAGTATGAGATTTTACCCCTGCTTTTAAGCTAATAAGTGAAACTACCACAATTATTTGGATGGTGGCAGAAGACTCCAGAGTCAAAGTCCTATTTTTTCCCTCTAGAGTGTCACCAGTTACATTGTTATACAGTCATGATTTTAAACTGCTTATTTGCCTATGTGAGTAAATACATGAAGTGCTCAGTATCTGGAGACGTAAGCCTTGCAATTTGGTAGAATTAGCAAGGAAATACAAGGATACTTGAAGACCACCAGCAGTGGATTGTCTTTATTGCATTGCTTTTACAATATGAAGTTCAATCTACTTTGTATGGTAATCTACTTTATGACTTGCCTTCTAACTCAGCCTTCATTTATTAATTCATACATCAAACATTAGTAATAATAACTTAACCTTGTATCATTCTACCACTTTATGCTGCTCCTCTCCCTATTCTTTGTTTGCTTATCCTTATCTACTCAGATAAATGATCCTTATTTTCCACAACTCACTTCAGGAATCCTCTATTCCCGGAAACCTTTCCTAGAAATCTTGATTGGGTTAAATATTTCTCTGACTGTGAGAGTACACTAACAACTCACAAACAGATTCTGTTTCAATCATTTGTCTTTGGCTTTAAAATCTTGGAAGGGGTAGGTCCTGTTTCCTGGATATTCCTGGCATTCAAATAGTACCTACCTTGTGGTGGACATGTAAGCATATTTTCTGTTTATATTTAAATTTGTTGTTGTTATTGTTATTATTATTAGTACTATTATTATTATCTCACCTGAATTCATGATATCCTCTTACTTCATGAACTTACCCTCATCCAATTTTCCTGTGTACTTATTTTCCACCAACATGCGTAGTATAGGATGTGTTTTGATAATGTGTAGCTAGAACTCATTTGGCCCAGATCTTGAGTTATCTTCCTATTAGCAGCATGTATTTGCAAAGGAGATAGAGAGCAAGGCAAGCCCCTGCACATTCTCGGGTACCAACTGGGCCTTTGCCTTGCAAATTCTGATTTGGATTAAACATGGGGAGCATTGCCTAGCCTTGTTCTCCAAGCATACCCCTGTGTCCTGGAGCATGGAATGCCCATGGTAGATACCTTGAACAGGGATAAAGGTTCCAGGTCCTTGCTCTACTCCTTCTCTGTCACACTGTTTCTGCCAATTTCTCTTTTGGTGCAGTAGAGACATGATCATTATATTTAGTGTAAAAAGTGATGATAGACTAAATGATAATTAGAGAGTTATGTTATAAAGATTTATTGATTTATTGACTGATTTTGCTTTCAAATTGATGTGTTCATTGCTTACCATTGTTTAAGACTTGCAAAATGGCACATCAATTCCTTTTCTTAACTGCCCCATTAATTCATAGTGCCTTGCAAGCATTGTGAAGGTTTTAAATTGCTTTTAGTTTCTAATTTTGAGTTTGACTTAGCAAAAACTAAGAAGAAAATGGAAGTTGATAGGCTCTTAAATTAATATGTCCCCTGTGGGTATGCAATAAATTCAAATGCACAAAAACAATTACAGAATTCATGTAGATTGTATTCTTTATGATTTTGGTAGTGCTCTAATTAATATAACGAGAGTTGTACTTTACTCTTTCCTCTGCATTTTACTTTTCTTAAAAGGGCCTAAACTGATGCTAGTGAGTGATACCATATGGAGTGAGTTTATTCACATTTTATTTCAGCCATGAAACAGCTTCAGCCAGCTGTGCATTGTGTACCTTTTAAATTTATGTCCTCTGCCCTTCAGCCAGTGAGAACGACATTGTTCAATGAAATGTGAGCTAACATGCATTCCAGGTTCAGATTTTCTCTCTCTTTAAAGGTTCAATATAGCTCCTGACTTTGAGGAATTGGACCAAGTTTTTTAAAAAAGAAAAATTACAATAGAAATGTATGCAGATACACTTTTTCCCCCCAAGGAAGAGAATTTTTGCTCAGCTCTCAATAAGATAAAACAATAGCCACAAATGACAGAACAAAATTTAATTGCATTGCCATTTGATACAGATGTTCAATTTCCTATTGAGAAGACTCCACCCTATACAATATAGAAAATTGGATTAAGAGAGACAGCACAATTGCCAAAATTAAAAGACAAGTTTTATTTCCATTATCCAAAGCTAAATATTTCTGGAAACTTGAATCAAACATTGGAGCTTTCTTAGTTGAAAGCTGAATTGAAATGATACTGCTGTGCCTTTGGAGGTAGCCGAATTAAACTCTCTACTTAATTTTCATCACATCATCCACTTGTGCAAGTACCTTCATATAATATCTGTTTTTCACTTTGCCTTAAGGCAATAGCAGAAACAATACACTTATTTAAGTATTCTGAGAAATCCAACAAAATCCATACTAACAACATGTATTATTTGTCAGATTCTGGTTTTTATACTTAATTCTTGGGAGGTCAGGAATGAATCTGAAGACAGGTTAAGAGGTTTAAGGCTATGTCCAAAGTCTAGAACTTATACGTAGTAGATATAGCTCAAATCAGGTCGGTTGCATTCTTTTATTATTTTTCTGAAAATTTTTATTACAGTAAAATACTCTTAACATAAATTTACTCTTTTAACCATTTTTAAGTGCACAGTCCTGTGGCATTAAGCATAGTCACATTGTTCTGCAACTATTACCACTATCCATTTCTAGAACTTCTGCAAGGTAGAATGCCTCCCCTACTTTGTTGTTCTTATCTTGATTGTTCATTCATTCATTCTTGATATTCAACATTAAGTCAAAATAGATATTGTCCCTGGGCTCATAGAGTTTAATTTTTCTGTAATTGATCCAGATCACTCAGTAATTACACAAATAATGGTTAGCTGCTTATTTGTAAGACAGTGTAAGACATTCTGCAAGATCTTACTTAATTTGGTAGATAGATTTTTAAAACATTTTTTAATTTTTATTTATTTTTTAAATGATGTTATGTTAGTTACCATACAGTACATCATTAGTTTTTGATGTAGTGTTCCATGATTCATTGTTGGCATATGACACCCAGTGCTCCATGCAATACATGCCCTCCTTAATACCCATCACTGGGCTAACCGATCCCCCCATCTCCCTCCCCTCTAAAACCCTCAGTGGGTTCCTGGAGTCCATAGTCTCTTATGGTTCATCTCTCCCTCCAATCCCCCCCACTTCATTTTTTCCTTCTTTCTCTTAATGTCCTCCATGCTATTTCTTATGTTTCACAAATAAGTGAAACCTTATGATAATTGACTTTCTCTGCTTGACTTATTTCACTTAGCATAATCTCTATCCATGATGATGCAAAAGTTGGGTATTCATCCTTTCTGATGGCTGAGTAATATTCCATTGTATATATGCTCCACATCTTTATCCATTCATCTGTTGAAGGGCATCTCGGCTCTTGCCACAATTTGGCTATTGTGGACATTGCTGTTATGAACATTGGTGTGTATGTGGCCCTTCTTTTCACTATATCTGTATCTTTGGGGTAAATACCCAGTAGTGCAATTGCTGGGTTATAGGGTAGGTCTATTTTTAACTTTTTGAGGAACCTGTATACTGTTTTCAAAAGTGGCTATACCAACTACATTCCAACCAATGGTTAAGAGGGTTCATCTTTCTCCACAACCTCTCCAACATTTGTTGGTTCTTGCCTTGTCAATTTTTGGCATTCAAACTCGTATAAGGTGATATGTCAATGTTGTTTTGATTTGAATTATTCTGGTGATTAATGATGATGAACTTTTTTATGCATCTGTTAGCCATTTGTATGTCTTTTGTGAAGTGGCTGTTCATGTCTTCTCATTTTTTGAATTGATTATTTTTTGGGTGTTGAGTTTAAGAAGAACCTTATAGATCTTGGATATCGTCCTTTATCTGTAATGTCATTTGTGAACATTTTCTTCCATTCTGTGGGTTGCCTTTTTGTTTTGTTGACTGTTTCCTTTGCTATGCAGAAGTTATTTTTTTTTTTATCTTGATAAAGTCCCAGAAGTTCATTTTTGCTTCTATTTCCCTTGAAGTTGCTGTGGCTGATATTGAAGAGGTTACTGACTATATTCTCCTCTAAGACTTTGGTGGGTTCTTGTCTCACATTGAGTTATTTCATCCATTTAGAGTTTGTTTGTGTTTGGTATAAGAGAATGATCAAGTTTCATTCTTCTGTATATAGCTGTCCAATTTTCCTAGCACCATTTATTGAAAAGACTGTCCTTTTTCCATTGGATATTTTTTCCTGCTTTGTCTAAGATTAGTTGACCATTGAGTTGAGGGTCCATTTCTGGGCTCTCTCTTCTGTTCCATTGATCTATGTGTCTGTTTTTGTGCCAATACCATGCTGTCTTGGTGATCACAACTTTGTAATAGAGCTTGAAATCAGGCAACATAATGCCCCAACTTTGTTTTTCTTTTTCAACATTTCTTTGGTGATTCAGGGTCTTTTTTGGTTCCACACAAATTTTACAATTATTTGTTCTAGCACTTTGAAAAATGCCATTGGTAGTTTGATCAAGCTGGCATTAAAAGTATAGATTGCCCTGGGCAGCATAGACATTTTAATAATGTTTATTCTCCCAATCCATGAACATGGAATGTTTTTCCATCTTTTTGTGTCTTCTTCAATTTCTTTCATAAATGCTTTATAGTTTTTAAAGTATAAATCCTTCACCTCTTTGGTTAGGTTTATTCCAATGTATCTTATGGTTTTTGGTGCTATTGTAAATGGAATCGATTCTCTAATTTCTCTTTCTACAGTTACATTGTTAGTGTATAGGAAAGCAACTGATTTCTGTGAATTTTGTATCCTGTCACATTACTGTATTGCTGTATGAGTTCTAATAATTTAGGCGTGGAGTCTTTTGGGTTTTCCACATAAAGTATCATATCTTCTGCAAAGAAAGAGAGTTTGACTTTTTCTCTGCCAGTTTGAATACCTTTTATTTCTTTTTGTTGTCAGATTGCATTGCTAGGACCTCTAGTACTATGTTGAACAATAGTGGCAAGAGTGGGCATCCTTGTCCTGTTCCTGATCTTAAGGGAAAGGCTCTTAGCTTTCCTCATTGAGAATGATATTCACTGTGGGCTTTTTATAGATGGTTTTTATGAAATTGAGGAATGTACCCTCTATCCCAACAGTCTGAAGAATTTTAATCAGGAAATGATGCTGTATTTTGTCAAATGCTTTTTCCTCATCAATTGAGAAGACCATATGGTTCTTCTCTCTCCTCTTATTTATGTGTTCTATCACATTGATTTGTGAATGTTGAACCACCCTTCCATCCCTGGGATAAGTCCCACCTGGTCATGATGGATAATCCTTTTAATGTAAGGTTGGATCCTATTAGCTAGGATCTTGTTGAGAATTGTGGCATCCATATTCATCAGAGATATTGGTCTGAAATTCCCCTTTTTGATGGGGTCTTTACCAGGTTTTGGGATCAAAATAAGGCTGACCTCATAGAATGAATCTGGAAGTTTTCTTTCTGTTTCTATTTTTTGAAACAGCTTCAGGAGAATAGGTATTATTTCTTCTTTGAATGTTTGGTAGAATTATCTAGGCAATTCATTAGGTCCTGGACTCTTGTTTTTTTGGGAGGTTTTTGATCACTGCTTCAATCTTGTGATTAGTTATTGGTGTATTCGGGTTGTCAGTTTCTTCCTGTTTCAGTCTTGGTAGTTTATGCATTTCTAGGAATGTATTCATTTTTTCCCAAGTTGCTTAATTGATTGGCATATAGTTGTCGATAGTAATTTCTGATAATTGTTTCTATTTCCTTTGTGTTAGTCATGATCTCCCCTTTCATTCATAATTTTTATTAATTTGGGTCCTTTCTCTTTTCTTTTGGATAAGTCTGGCCAGTGGTTTATTGATCTTATTAATTCTTTCAAAGAATTAGCTTCTAGTTTTGTTGATCTGCTGTAGTGTATTTCTGGTTTCTAATTCATTTATCTCTGTTCTAATCTTCATTATTTCCCTTCTTATTATTCCCTTCCCTTCTTGTTCTAATCTTATCACTTCCCTTCTTGGCTAGGCTTCATTTGTTGTTTTTTCTCCAGTTCTTTAAGTTGTAAAGTTAGTTGGTGAATTTGGGATTTTTCTGTTTTTTTTGAGTGAGGCTTGGATGGCTATGCATTTCCCCTCAGGACTGTTTTGCTGTATCCCATAGCTTTTGGACCAATGTGTTTTCGTTATCACTGGTTTCCATGAATTGTTTAAGTTCTTCTAGATTTCCTGGTTGACCCTAACATTCTTGAGAAGGATGGTCTTTACCTTCCAAGTGTTTGAATTTCTTCTAAACTTTTTCTTGTTATTGAGGTCCAGTTTCAAAGCATTGTCATCTGAGAATATACAGGGAATAATCTCAGTCTTTTGGTATTGGTTGAGACCTGATTTGTGACCTTGTATGTGGTCTGTTGGAGAAAGTTCTATGTGCACTCGAGAAGAAAGAGTATTCTGTTGTTTTAGGGTAGAATGTTCGGTATATATCTATGAGGTCCATCTGGTTGTGTGTCATTCAAAAGACTTGTTTCTTTGTGGATTTTCTGCTTAGATGATCTGTCTATTGCCAAGAGTGTATGCTGCGGTCTCCTACTATTAATGATATTATTATCAATATGTCTGTTTATTTTGGTTAACATTTGGGTTATGTAGTTGGCTACTCCCATGTTGGGGACATAGATATTTATAATTGTTAGATCCTTTTGTTGGCTAGACGCTTTAAGAATGATATAGTGTCCTTCTGTATCTCTAACTACAGTCTTTAGCTTAAAATCTAGTTTTTTTGGTATGAGAATTGTTACCGCAAGTTTCTTTTGAAGTACATTGGTATGAAAAATGGTTCTCCATCCCTTCACTTTCAGTCTGGATATATTTTTAGTTTCAGAATGAGTCTCTTATAGACAGCATATGGATGGGCTCTTTTTATCCAATCTGCAACCCTGTGCCATTTCATGGGGGCATTTAGATAGTTCACATGAAGTGATTGTTGAAAGATAAGATTTTATTGTCATCGCATTGCCTATGAAGTCCTTGTTTCTAGATTGTCTCTGTAAATTTCTGTTCTTTGTCACTCTTGTGGTCTTTCTCCTTTTATAGAACCCCCCTTAATATATCTTACAGGGCCAGCTTGGTGGTCACATATTCTTTCAGCGTCTACCAGTCCTGGGAGTCCTTATCTCTCCAGCAATTCTAAATGACAACCTGGCCAGATAATGTAATCTTGCCTCCATGTTCTTCTCATTTAGTACCCTGGATATGTCTTGCCAGCTCTTTCTGGCTTGCCAGGTCTCTGTAGACAAGTCTGATGTTATTTTGATGTTCTTTCCTCTGTGTGTAAGGAATCTCTTCCCCCTATCTGCCCTTAAGATGGTTTCATTGGTTCTGAGATTTGTGAGTTTTACTATTACATGACGAGGCATTGGTTTGTTCTCCTTGATCTAGGGAGGGGTCCTCTCTGCCTCTAGGACATGAATGCTTGTTTCACTACCCAGATTGGGGTAGTTCTCAGCTATGACTTGCTGAAATATATCTTCTAGTCCTCTCTCTTTCTCCACCCCCTCAGGAATCCCAGTATTTCTGACATTGGAACGTTTCATGGTGTTGTTTATATCTCTAATTCTGTTTTCATGGATTTTTTTGTTTTGTTTTGTTTTCATGGATTTTAAGGTGTTTGTTCCAGGCTTCCTCCGATTCCTTCCGTTCTATCAGTTTGTCTTCTAGATTACGGATTCATTCTTCTGCCTCATTTACCCTAGCTGTTAGAGTATCTAGATTAGCTTGTTTCTCACTAATAGCATTTTTAAGTTTGGCTTGATTAGCTCTCATTTCTGCCTTTAGAGAATGTATGTTACTGTAATGGTTTTCTCCAGCCACCCTATTTTTTTTTAAATTTCTTTTAATTAACATATAATGTATTATTTGTTTCAGGGGTACATGTCTGTGAATCATCAGGCTTACACAATTCACAGCACTCACCATAACACATACCCTCCCCAATGTCCATCACCCAGCCACCCTATCCCTCCCACCACACCCAGCAGCCTTCAGTTTGTTTCCTGAGATTAAGAATCTCTTATGGTTTGTCTCCCTCCCTGGTCCCATATTGTTTCATTTTTAGCCTCACAATTGTCTTCATAACTGCTACCCCGAAGTCTATTTCTGACATCTTGCTTATATCCATGTCCATTAGGTCTGTGGGGGAGGCTGTTGTGTCTGGTTCTTTTTTTTTGTTGGGAATTCCTCTTCTTAGTCATTCTGTTGAGGAGTGGTTGAGAGAATGTACACAGTCAAAAATATCAACCACAATCCAGGCAAGGTGCACCCTGGGAAAGTTTGGAGAAATTGGAAGCAACCAACAAGAAAACCCAGCCAAAATGAAACCCAAGAGTAAGATTTATAAAGTTAGGGGGAAAAAGCGGGAGTGAAGTGAGGGGTGGCTATAATCTCTTAATGTAGGCAAAGTAGGGCATTTCAGTTCTTCCTGGGTGTATTTTGTTCTCTGTGTTAGAGAACACTTCTTACCAGAGTTACAGGGAAATTAGAACTGGTATATATATATAAAGGTAGTATCGAATAGTGAAAAAAGGACTACATTGAAGCTTATATCTATATCTATATTATCTATCTATATCTATAAAAGAAAAAGAAAAAAGTATATGTGTGGAAGAGTAGAAGTTAAAAAGTTATAATTAAATATGTTGTATTGATCTAAGCATCATAGTATATATGTTGTATAGATCTAAGCATCTAGTTGAAATGGTGTTTGCCCCTACAGTTCCTGGATGCTGTTTGAGCACTGTTATCAGTGCTTCTCTTCCCATCACCACCACTCTGCAAGCTATCGCTGACCCCAAGGTGCAGGACACTTTTGTATTGGGGTATTATTTTACTTTCCAGTGGGTAGCTTCTGGTGTCTCCTTCCCTCTTTTGTTTATCCTCTGATATCTGTCCACACAATCACAACCTCTTCCTTTGTACTGAAGATCCTCTGGCCCCATAGAGATTCTGAGGTATAATCTTACATCTCAGCTTGATACCATGGATGTTCAGACTGGCTTGGTAGATATCCAGCTAAATTCAGGGGACCAGTTGAAATGGAGTCCCCCTTCCTCCACCACCTTGCTGGTAGATAGATATTAATCACAGTAACCATGTAAATAATTGCAAATTTTAGACTGGGTTAAGTGCTATGAAAGAAGAAGATGTATGTACACTGTGACCGTGAGACTATAAAATAAGGGATTTCATTTAGCAAGGAGGTAAGCATGGCTTATCTGTTGAAGTAACCTTTGAGCTGAGAGCTAGAGGAGAGCATGTGGGGCAGGAGAGTGTGAGTAGAAAGATCCTTACAAAGCAGTTGCATGTACATAGGTACAAAGGAAGGAGACCAGAACATTCCAAGGACCTGAGAGAAAGTCCTTGTGGTTAGAATCCAGAGAGGGAACTTTCTGTGTAATGAGCAATTGGAGGTCAGACCACAGGGTATCATGTTATTCATGTTAAAGAGTTAGTCCTTTAAGGCAAAGGGAAACCACTAAAGTGTTTTAAGCCACAGAATAATAGGATTTGCATTTCAAAAAACGACATTACATTAGCTGCTTGTGTAGAACAATTACATGGAAGGCAATTGGGGTAGTCCAGGTGGGCATTGGAAGACCAGTTACCAGCCTCTTGAAAAAAGTGAAGTGAGAGTAATGGTGGGTTGGATTCTGGTAGATGCAGAGGAAATGGAAGGAAGTAGAATGCAAAGAATTAATTACTGAGAAATAATGATATAGCCAGTGAATATGTTAGTGTTTATACTGTCCATTCCCGGTCCTTTATGGACAGGAAGTATGGCTTCCAACTTTGTAATATTATGAATAGTTACATTTAGGAGTTTACTAACCATGTCTGATTATAAAATCATGGGCTTGTAAAGATGTTGAAAAGTTGTTCTACTCTGTTGCCTTTCTTTAGGATTGGAAAATACAGTTGCTACTAGCAGTACTTTTATTTTTCTAGTCATCTAGATAAGGGGTGTTTGTATTAGTTTCGGACTCCCTCTCATGAAAATGTCCTACAATCTAATCAGCCATGGGAAAATCCACTGGTATTTTCAAATCTACAATTTGGTTTTGGGGTTTTGGATGCTCTTCATGGCCCACCTGGATTGTTTGAAATAGCTTCTGCATCAGCTTTTTTGCAACATTAAACTGGCTTAATAAAATAAAAGTTAATTTTTTAAATTATATAACGAGAAGTCTAGAGGTCACATGATTGCTGATTTGTTATTTTTATGTGTTTGTATAAATACCCTAGTCAGATCAGTTTTCAGGGATATCCAAATTAAGATTTCTATTTTTCTATTGATCTTTTTCACATGAGGCCACAGTATAGCTACGATTATGTCTCACTCCCGGCAAAAAGGTAAAAGAAGTATCAGAAAGAAAAGACAGTGGCAGCTCTACCAGGAGAGCTAAGGATTTTCCAGATATCTTAAGAGAAATATTCTTTTGTCTCATTGGCCATGATTCACCACATGGTTTCTCTTACATAAAAAGAGTCTTGGAAGATACATTTTTTAGCTCACCATCCTTTGTAGTTAAGGAAAGTTAAATAAAAGGAGATTGGAATGAGTGGCTGCTAGGACATTCACATTATAGTATCTACCACAATTTCCTAACTAGGATTCTTTGTCCTCTTAACTTGCCTATCCATGTACACTTTTAAATACAAGGCCAAGTTTTATCAAATTAATTCATAAAGCATCACTTTGGTCATAGTTTCCCATTTGCCACAGGAAAAACATGTGCTTCTGAATTTGGCATTCAAGGATCTTTAGAGCTCGGTCCAAACTACTTATTAAATTTTATCCCCAACTATTCTCATATACAAATACCCTACTCCAAGCAATATCTAATATGTTACTATCTCAAGTCCAGTGTTTTCCTAATTTAATTCTGTTTTCCGTGACTCTTACCTTATACAGAATTTCCTCTTCTCTCCTTTTATTCATACCTCACATATGAGTTCCATTTTAAATTCTGTAAGACCTTCTCCCCCTCTGTCATCAATAATTATCCTTGCCTTTTAATTCTTACATGTGTATACTTATTTGCCTTGTGTTTACACCTGGGTTTTGTTAATCAGTCTACCAATTAGATTGCAGTTCTTTCAGGACAGGGTCTGTGCCTTTTGCCCTTTTTTAAAGTTGCATATTCATTACATTATATATTATATTATATTATATTATATTATATTATATTATATTATATTATATTATATTATATTTAGCAGAACACATATCTGTGAGTTCATAGACCATGTTGAAACAATTTCAGACACGAAAATTATTTTTATTTTAAAATGAGTCCAGTTTACCTCTACTGTCAAGAAATCTCTTTAGGTTTGACCAATTTTCTTCTTACATGTCCTCAAATCAAGATTAACAGCTATACTATACCAGGTAGTTTTAATATTAACTACAACTACAAATATTTTTCCTTCCAAGATCTGATCGATCGCATACGAGATCTGCCTTTCATAATTACATTGAATTTTCTTCCTCATATAGTCTTATTTCCTTAATCATTTGCACATTTGATAACAATATTGACTTATTATATATAAAAGCTTCACAAAGCAGAATTCACTTCATGACCTTTTCTTATTGTCATTTAATGGCTTATATGGTATAAATTGATATATTATGTTAGAAAATAGCAGAGATAAATCTTATGATCTTACATTGTATACAGTGATCTGGGAGCTGCAAATACACTTTAAAACTTATTTATATTTTTGGAAATACCTCCCAAAGTCTCCATTATTATGAATTAAGAATATTTCAGTATAAATGTTTATAGTGTTTTTGAATAACAGGAGCATTTAAAACTGGAAATTTTTAGACTAGACAAATTTAATTAGGTGAGGCAAGAGGCAAGCAGATGAACAAAAGAGTTCCTTGCATATTCATTTTCCACTTGCCAGCTTCATTTCAAATACAACAACTGCTTTCTGGATCAATTATAGGTGTCTGGAAATAAATGAAAAGAGAATGTTTTTGTAACATTATAATGTGTTGAATTTCATCACGGACTAGTGCATTCGGAGTGGTATCAAACATATGTAATTTATGAAAGGAGTTATCTTGAAATAGGCATTTTCTAAAATAATTTGCTTAACACTGATATGTTAACCCCTGCTCACCAAACAAAATATTTTTGATATTATGTTGAGTCTAAATACTCGTGACAGAGTTCATACAATAATATTTTTGTTGTATTATTTTATTAGGAATGGCAATTAGTTTGTTTCATTGGTGTACCAATTTCTGTGGCCTATGCAAATGCTGCAAGATGTAGCTCATAAAATGTGAAATAAGATAACTAAGTTTGAATTCTGTATATACCACTTGTTAGTGTGGGCTGATAAATCTCTCTGAATTTTAAATTACTTATTTATGATGACAGCATGGATATGGACATTAAATATTTTTTAAAAAACCTATTATAAATAGAATCAATATAATAATTGATACTCAAAAAATGTTAGAACCCTTTTTCTCTAGCAACTCGTGTTTCCAATCCATTAAACAATTTTCTAATTGTCATCTCTGTGACTCACATGGCCCAGTTTTAACATCATTTTATATTTATCTATTTATTTATTTATTTATAAAAAGATTTTATTTATTTATTTGACACAGAGAGAGATATTACAAGTAGGCAGAGAGGCAGGCAGAGGGGGAAGCAGGATCACCGCTGAGCAGAGAGCCTGATGCAGGGCTTGATCCCAGGACCCTGAGATCATGACCTGAGCCGAAGGCAAAGGCTTTACCACTGAGCCACCCAGGTGCCCCAACATCATTTTAAAAAGTCCATTAAAAAGGTGTCACAATGTGATAATAATTTAACTTATATCTCAAATAATCTGAATTTTAATTAAATTTATGTCTCATAAGAATACTTCTAAAAATCGTCCTATTTTTTTCTCTTTGTTTATAGTATGTGGGCTCTGATAAGCTTCGTCTTTTCAAAATCTTTCAGAATTTTTCGGTAAACTTATATGTTTTTGTAATCATTGACACAGTCCAGTTCTAGAACATTCCCATAACCCAAAAAAAGTTCTCTTGGCCCTTTTGCAGTTATTCCATGTTCCCAGCCCCAGCTCCAGGAAAACACTGCTCTGGTTTCATTCTCCTTAGTTTTGCTTTCTCTAGATACTTCATGTAAATAAAGTCATACAGTATAAAGTCTTTTGTATTTGGCTTTTTTCACTTAGTCTAATGCTTTTGAGTTCTATTCAAGTCATAGCATGTACTGTTAGTTTCTTTCATTTATTGAATTGTATATCCATTGTATGGATATACTTTATTTAATTTATCCATTCACCAGTTGATGGACATGTGGGTTATTTCTAGTTGTTGGCTCTTATGAAAATGCTGATATGAATATTCATATGAAAACTTTTATTTCTCTTAGGTACATACCTAGAAATAAAATTTCTGGGTCATGTTAGTCACGCTGAACTCAGAAATTGCCAAATTGTTTTCAAAGTGGCTAAACTGTTTTCCAAATTTATCTTCCAACTAACAATGCTTGAGGTTCTGGTTTCTCTATATGTTTACCAATACTTTGTATTATTAGTCATTTTTAATTTAACCATTCTAGTAGATGTTTTATGGTATCTTGTGTTTTTATTCACATTTTATTCATTTGTTTACATTTTTTTGTTTTTTTGTTTTTTTTTTTTAAATTTTTTATTGACATATAATGTATTATTTGCCCCAGGGTACATGTCTGTGAACCATCAGGCTTACACATTTCACAGCATTTGCCATAGCACATACCCTCCCCAATGTCCATATCCCTACCCCCACACCTCCCAGCAACCCTTAGGTTGTTTCGTGAGTTTAGGAGTCTCTTATGGTTTGTCTCCTTCCCCATCCCATCTTGTTTCATTTCTCTTCCCTACCCCCCCATAACCACCTGCCCTGCTTCTCAAATTCTTCATATCAGAGCAATCATGTGATAATTGTCTTTCTCTGATTATTTCGCTTAGCAAAATACCCTCTAGTTCCATCCACGTCATTGCAAATAGCAAGATTTCGTTTCTCTTGATGGCTGCATAGTATTCCATTGTATACATATACAACCTCTTCTTTATCCATTCATGTGTTGATGGACATCTAGGTTCTTTCTATAGTTTGGCTATTGTGGACAATGCTGCTATAAACGTTCGGTGCATGTGACCCTTCGGATCACTGTATTTGTATCTTGAGGGTAAATAACCAGTGGTGCGATTGCTGGGTCGTAGGGTAGCTCTATTTTCAACATTTTGAGGAACCTCCATACAGTTTTCCAGAGTGGTTGTACCAGCTTGAATTCCCACCAACAGTGGAGGAGGGTTCCCCTTTCTACACACATTTGCCAACATCTGTCATTCCCTGACTTGCTAATTTTACCCATTCTGACTGGTGTGAGGTAGTATCTCACTGTGGTTTTGATTTGTATTTCTCTGATGCCAAGTGATGTTAAGCATTTTTTCATGTGTCTGTTGGCCATTTGGATGTCCTCTTTACTGAAATGTCTGTTCATATCTTCTGCCCATTTCTGGATTGGATTATTTTTTCTTTAAGTGTTGAGTTTGAGAAGTTCTTTATAGATTTTGAATACTAACCATTTATCTGCTATGTCATTTGCGAATATCTTCTCCCATTCTGTCAGCTGTTTTTTGGTTTTGTTGACAGTTTCCTTGGCTGTGCAAAAGCTTTGATCTTGATGAAGTCCCAGTGGTTCATTTTTGCCCTTGCTTTCCTTGCCTTTGGAGATGTTTGTAGGAAGAAGTTGCTGTGGCTGAGGGCAAAGAGGTTGTTGCCTGTGTTCTCCTTGAGGATTTTGATAGAGTCTTGTCACAGATTGAGGTCTTTGATCCATTTTGAGTCTGTTTTTGAGTGTGGTGTAAGGAAATGGTCCATTTTCATTTTTTTGCATGGGGTGTCCAGTTTTCCCAACACCATTTGTTGAAGAGACTGTCTTTTTTCCACTAAATATTCTTTCCTGCTTTGTCGAAGATTAGTTGACCATAGAGTGGAGCTTCCATTTCTGGGCTCT
>CM052809.1:67572141-67592819 GCA_028533885.1 Nasua narica
ATATTATTGTGTCTTATGTATCACTTATCTCTCGAATCCTCCCCTCGTGGTCCAATAGTTATTTGTCTCTCTTTTTCTCAGCTTCTTTATTCTTTGTCATTTGGTCTTCCATGTCGCTAATTCTTTCTTCTGTCTCAGTTATTCTATCATTAAGAGCCTCCATTTTTGTTTGAACCTCATTAATAACTTTTTGGATTTCATCTTGGTTAGATTTTATTTCTTCTATCTCTCCCGAAAGGGATTTTATTTCTCCTGAAAGAAATTCTTTGATCTCTTCCATGCTTTTTTCGAGCCCAGCTAGCAGCTTGATAACTGTCATTTTGAACTCTATTTCTGATATATTACCGATGTCTGTAATAACTAGGTCTCTAGCCGTTGGTACTGTCTCTTGTTCTTTTTTTTGTGGTGAGTTTTTCCACCTTGTCATTTTTTCGAGCTAAGAATAGATGAGTGAGAGAGCAAAGTACTCTGGAGTTCCATAGTTCTCACTGATTGTTGAACTTGGGCTTGGCTGGATATTCTCACTGATCTTCTGGGGAGGGGCCTTTTCAATTTGGTTCTCAGATGTAATTGCCTGAGGCGGAATTGCCCCACTGTTGCCCAGGGATGGGCCAAGCAATTCCCTCAGGTTCGCTCTCGGGAGTCTTTGTCCCCTTAGCGTTTTCCCTACCACCCTGGAGGCTGGAAATGCAAATGGCGGTTGCCAGTCTCCACCCGGAGGAGCTGAGCACTGGAGTCCCTGCTCCTTAGCGCACCCTCAGAGAAAAGCAGTCAATCACTCCCATCTCCTGTGTCCCCGCCCAGGCTCTGAGCTCAGCCACCGGTGGCTGCCAACCTCTATCTCTGGCGCCGTCTGGAGTCTCCAAACCCAACAGATTCCTGCTGTGCGCTCCGTGCCACTCCTCCCCAAGGAGGAAGGAGGGGGTCTCTCCGGAATGCTGTATGGGGTCCCTGCTCGAAGGTCTGCGGCCACGGTCTGGGGTAAGCCCCAGTTGAAAATGCACTACGTGGCTCTTTCTCTGCCACTGGCTTCTCTGCCCCAATATCTGGGAGTTCTGCCACACTCAGGCACCCTCAGTCTCTTTATGACCTCACGGGTCCTGAAACCACTCTGGTCCCGCGAGGGCTAAGCCTCCTGCTTAGCCTCTTGAGCGATGTCCCTCAGCGGAGCAGACTCTAAAAGTCCTTTTGTGCTCTGCAGCTCTGCGGCTGCAGGGAGCCGACCCCTCTCCCCGTGGTCTCTTCCCATCGCTTTGGATTCACTTTTCCAAACATCCTATCTTTTGGAAAGTGGTCGATTTTCTGCTCCTAGAATTGCTCTTCTTCCTCTCTTCTCTATTCTGTTGAGTATGCTGGCTTTTAGAATGATTTGATAACTATCTAGATGAACTTCTGGGATCCGACTCTATCTCAACCTCCTACTTCTCCGCCATCTTGCTCCTCCCCCCTATTTGTTTACATTTTTAAAAATTTTTATTTAAATTCCAGTTAGTTAACATACAGTGTTATAGTTGCAGGTTTACATCATAATGATTTAATACTTCCGTATAACACATGATGCTCGCACTCCTTAGTCTCCATCACTTATTTCACCCACGCCCCCCCCACCTTCCTTGTGTCAGTTCTCTATAGTTAAGAGTCTGTTTCTTGGGGGAAGGAGTTAAGATGACAGGGAAGTAGGGGACCGTGGGCTTTCCTCATCCTTCCAACACAGCTATATTGAGGTCAGATCACTTGGAACACCCAAGAAGTCCATATTTGTATTGGAAGAAGGATTTGATTCTTGGAGGAGGTTGGAAGAAGATAGCATGCCGGGGGTGAGATGCATGGAAGTGATTTGGGGGAGAGAAAATCTGCTATGGTGCAGGGAGGAGGGTACACTTTTTGTAGGAAGAGAAAAGGGAAAGAGAGGGAGAGGGGTTGAGAGAGTGTGGCATCTGGTTCAACAAGAAGAAAACCTCTTGAACCACAGACTAGGGAGATGGAGGAACTGAGTGTCACAGGTTTTGCAGACAGTGAGTGTAGCCCAACTCTGAGGTTTTGGAAATGTGCAAAAGCAGAGCAGTAGCATGACCTCCTGGGGAGGAGTAGGTCTCTGGTCCGGGAACATGCACAAATTGGTATAGGTGCCACTTCTGGATGCCACTGGGAGGGATCATTCAACCTCCTGGAGTACATTTGGAAGAGGGTTTATTATCCCTCCAAGGACGAAAGACCCTTTAGGCACCAGCAAATAGCCTTAAGTTGGCAGGAAACAAAGGCACATATGAAGGGTGGATAACCTGCTTACTGCTTTTCATGGCGGTACACCATAGATTCATGTACCATACAGGTAGGGAACTGTTTCTCTGTGGAAAGGGGCACTAGTCAGAGGCCACCAAGGCTCTAACCTGGAGGAGGGAGCATATCCAAGTGGTGCCAGCTCTTTTAAGATTTGGAGTTTTCAATCCTACTCGTGCCAAAGATAAAACACAGGAAAGCTGTGGCCCAGGGTGTGCTGAAGGCCCTTGTTTTTCTGAGAAGGCTTCTTGAACTTCAGGGGTGTGATATCTCCTGTCTTGGGAAGAGAGAGTGGGATGGTGCCATTTTACCCTCACTACCAACAAGGTTGGACTTCAGAGAGCATCAAAGTGGCTGTCAGTGGAGCTGGGAACCGCTTACATCAAATCCCACTCTCCTGTGATTGGCAAGTGATTTTTCACCTAGACAGGATTGACTCTGAGCCAGAAGAGCAACACACCACATGCACCAAGTTTCCTGTTCATAAAGTGCTTCAAAAGAGCCCCTTCTGTGGAAATAGGACAAGTCTATATTTTTTCTTATTCTTTTTTTCTCTTTGGCATCACACTAACAGTTTTTTATATGTTTGTTATCTTGTTTTTATCATTTCCTTTTCTCCTCTCCTCCTCTTTTTTTTTTGGATCATTTAGCCAAAATGATAAGATGGAGGAATTCTTCCTAAAAGGAAGATGCAGAAGTTATCACAGCCAGGGACTTGATCAAAAACAGATATAAGAAACAAATCTGAAAAAGAACTTAGTTCAACAGTCATAAGACTACTAGCTGTATTTGAAAAAAGCATAGAAAGCATTAGAGAAACTCTTGCTACAGAGATGAAAAACCTAAAAACTAGTCAGACTGAAAGAAAAAGTGCTATAACTGAGATGCAATACTGACTGGATATAATCATAATGAGTATTGAAGAAGCAGAGGAGAGAATAGGTGATATAGAAGTTAAAATTATGGAAAATAGTGAATCTGAAAAGAGGAAAAAAATTATTAGGTCATGAAGGTAGACTTAGGGAACCCAGTAGTTCCATAAAGTGAAATAATGTCTGTATATTAGGAGTCCCAGAAAAAGAAAAAGAAGGAAAGAGGAAAAAGAAGCAGAAATCAGAAAGAAATAGATAAATTCCTAGAAACATAAAAACTGCCAAAACTGAAGCAAGAAGAAATAGAAAACTCGAGTAAACCCATAAGCAGCAAAGAAATGGAATTGGTAATCAAAAATCTCCCAACAAACAAGAGTACAGGACCAGATGGCTTCCCAAGGAAATTCTACTGAACATTTAAAGAGGAATTAATACCTATTCTTCTCACATTGTTTCAAAATAACAGAAATGGAAGGAAGAGTTCTGAACTCATTCTGTGAAGCCAGCATTACCTTGATTCCAAAACCAACAAAGACCCCACTAAAAAGGGAAATTACGGGCCAATATCCCTGATGAACATGGACGTAAAAATTCTCAGCAAAATACTAGCTAATTGGACCCAACAGTACAGTAAAAGGATTATTCACCATGACCGAGTGGGATTTATTCCTGGGATGCAGGGCTGATTCAACATCTCCAAATCACTCAACCTGATACGCCACATTAATAAAAGAAAGGATAAAAACCACATGTCAATAGATGCAAAAGCATTTGACAAAATACAACATCCTTCCTTGAAAACACCTTCAAGAAAATAAGGATAGAAGGAAAATAACTTAACATCATAAAGGCCATATATGAAAGACCCAAAGCTAATATCATCCTCAGTGGGGATAAAGTGAGAGATTTACCCCTCAGGTCAGGAACACGACAGGGATATATCCACTCCGATCACTGTTGTTCAGCATAGTACTGAAAATCCTAGTCACAGCAATCAGACAACAACAACAAAACAATAAAAGGCACCTAGATCTGTAAGGAAGAAGTCAAACTTTTATTCTTTATTTATTTTTAATATTTTATTTATTTATTTGACAGAGAGAGAGAGAGAGAGAGAGAGATTACAAGTAGGCAGAGAGGCAGGCAGAGAGAGAGGGGGAAGCAGGCTCCCTGCTGAGCAGAGAGCCCTATGCAGGATCCCAGGACCCTGAGATCATGACCTGAGCCAAAGGCAGAGGCTTTAACCCACTGAGCTACCAAGGCACCCCAAACTTGTACCCTTTAAAAACATGATACTCTTATGTAGAAAACCTGAAAGACTCTATCTAGTACTGATGAGGGAATTCAGCAAAGTTGCAGGAAATGAAATCAATGTACAGAAGTCTGTTGCATTTCTGCATACCATCTGGCTATCTGGATGTGTTTTGTTTTGTTGTTGTTTTTTTTTAGTATTTTTTAAATTTTTAAATTTTTTATTTTTAAATTTTATTTTATGTTTTCAGTTTTCCAAGATTCATTGTTCATGCACCACACCCAGTGCTCCATGCAGTATGTGCCCTCCTCAATACCCACCTCCAGGCTCATCCAACCCCCCACACCCCTCCCCTCCAAAACCCTCAATTTGTTTCTCAGAGTCCACAATCTCATCTTTTATCTCACCCACTGATTTCCCCCAATTCACCCTTCCTGTCCTTCCCCCAATGTCCTCCATGTTTCCCCTTATGCTCCAGATGTAAGTGAAACCATATGATATTTGACTCTCTCTGCTTGACTTATTTCACTCAGCACGATCTCTTCCAGTACCATCCATGTTGATAACAAAAGTTCGGTATTCATCCTTTCTGATGGAGGCATAATAGTCCATTGTATATATGGACCATATCTTCTTTATCCATTCATCTGTTGAAGGGCATCTTGGCTCTTTCCACAGTTTGGCGATTGTGGCCATTGCTGCTATGAACATTGGGGTACATATGGCCCTTCTTTGCACTGCTTCTGTATCTTTGGGGTAAATACCCAGGAGTGCAATTGCAGGGTCATAGGGTAGCTCTATTTTTGACTTCTTAAGGAATCTCCACACTATTTTCCAAAGTGTTTGCACCAACTTGCATTCCCACCAACAGAGGAAGAGGATTCCCTTTTCTCCACATCCTCCCCAACACTTGTTGTTTACTATCTTGTTGATTTTGGCCATTCTAACTGGTGTAAGGTGGTATCTCAATGTGGTTTTGATTTGAATCTCCCTGATAGCTAATGATGATGAACATTTTTTCATTTATTCATGTCTTCTTATTTTTTAGATTATTTGTTTTTTGGGTGTTGAGTTTTGTATGTTCTTTACATATTTTAGATACTAAACTTTTATCAGATATGCCATCTGCAAATATCTTACCTCATTCCACAGTTTGTCTTTTAGTTTTATTTATTGTTTTCTTCATTGTGCAGAAGCTTTTTATCTTGATGAAGTACCGATAGTTTATTTTTGCTTTTGTTTCCCTTCCTCGGGAGACATATATATAAAAATATTGTTGTATGTCAGAGAAATTACTGCCTATGCTCTTTTCAGGGATTTTTATGGTTTTAGGTCTCTTATCCATTTTGACTTTATTTTTGTGTGTGGTATAAGAAAGTGGTCCAGGGCGCCTGGGTGGCTCAGTTGGTTAAGCGACTGCCTTCGGCTCGGGTCATGATCCCGGAGTCCCGGGATCGAGTCCCATATCGGACTCCCGGCTCTGCGGGAAGTCTGCTTCTCCCTCTGACCTTCTCCCCTCTCATTCTCAGTCTCTCTCTCTCTCTAATAAATAAATTAAAAAAAAAAAAAAAAAGAAAGTGGTCCGGTTTCATTCATTTGCATGTGGCTGTCCAGTTTTCCCAAAACCATTTGTTAAAGAGACTGACTTTTTTCCATTGAATATTCTTTCCCGCTTTGTCAAAGGTTAACTGACCGTATAGTTGTAGGTTCCCATTTTTTAAAGATCAATGATACTGAGCATCTTTTCTTGTAAATCATTTTCTATGCCTATCAATCTGTGTGTTCACAGTTTGGCTAATAGTCACCTCTCTGTCACTAAAGCTTTTGGTTTGGGACTTCTATTGGTAAAACCACTATTCTCATCAGTGGAGCTGGGAGTGAAGGTATGAGTGTATCCAGACAAAAATATCAGAGATTTCTACTGTTTTTATCTGAAGTTCTAGCAGTTTCTCCAGAATAAGCAGTACAATTTCTTCCTTATCTTTAATCAATTTCCTGAGTCCAGATTGCCTATTTTGTCAATGTTGTCCAATTTTATAATTTTTCTTTTTTGAAGAGGGTGAAAAAAGTGGAAATCTGCCACCTTTATAATACCACCACAACCAGAAACTCTTCTTTGGTAATTAATTTTTACCATGTATTGTAGAGAATTATTAGTCTGTGATGGACTAGAAATTAAAAAGGAAGAAAGAAGACCTGGTCCTTTGCATAGATTAAAAAACATTGCTTCTTGGACATCTTGGTGTCTCAGTTGGGTAAGTGTCAGACTCTTGATTTCACCTCAGGTGATGATCTCAGTGTTGTGAGCCTTGTGTTCCATGCTTAGGATTCTCTTTCTCCCTTTCCCTCTGCCCTCCCCCTCCCTGCTCTCTTGTCTTGTCCTTTGTTCTTAAATCTGTTTTCTTGTCTAAATCTTGTCCTTTATGTTCTTAAATCTGTTTTCAGTGGTGTCTGTTTTCTTTTTGAGTCCCTTCAGTTATGTGTCATTTTTGTGAATTCATTGGTTGTTTTTCTACGTTTTAAATGATTGCTGACAAATTGAAATTTGATCTCCTTCTACTGCCTGTCATACAAACCTGAGCAATTGCATTTTTGTTTTTACTCTTTGTTGAAGAGACCATTGATATCTTGACTTTTAAAAACTTATGGAGTTGTATTTCATCAAAATCTTCATCTGTTCTGTGGTAACCATTTTCTGGTGTGCTGCTTCTTCGACTATTTCTTTTTTTTTTTATCCTTCTTATATATCTTTGTATAGAACCTTTTTGTATTCATTTTGGAATTGTTAAAATTATAAAAAAAGTGATAACAATAATAAAGGTGGAGAAGACTGTTATCCAGAGATACTTACTAGGCTGTCACTAATGTTTCTACTGTTATGGAATTGAGTGTGTGAATGAAGTCTTTTAGCCTCAGTTTTCACTACCAGCTAAAATCTTCAAGGCTGATTTATTCACAATGGCAATTCTTTTCACTGTGCTGCAATCATCTATAGTAGCAGATGGATTGCTACCTAAAATTTGGTTTGGATGTTGAAGCTGATGCTACATAAACAAGAGGGTATGGTTATTATTTACATGATTGATTTCTCTGGAGAAAGCAGGTCTAAAATGGCTTGAGAGTGCAGAATCACTGGCTCTTAGCTTTATTGTGGTTCAGAGGTGGATCAAGAATGAGAGTTCCTGCTGATAGACAGAGGTTTGTATGGTTTGAATCTCCTGCCAAAGGAGTGAAAACCAAGTTCTCTTAGCTTACCCAGAAGTGGAGGGTAAGACAGAGGAGTAAGCTTAAAAGCTGTCAGCAGTCAAATTAAAAAAAAAAAAAAAAAAAAAAGGAAGAGAGAAAGAAAGAAAAGAAAAGAAAAAAGACTTGTCATGAGAATTTTGTCACTCTGTCAGAGCGCTTTCCTATGGAGTGCTTTCTTTCCAAATTTAAACAATGTTTGCTAAATGGATTGTGCTGCCTTTTAGTCACCCTATTTCACTTTTACAAGTGAAGTGTTAGTGATTTTATCACATTGTATACTAATATCCACTAAGTAAATCTGCTGGAGTTTACATAGTTCTGTGGCAGTAGGCATTCTGGCTTCTTCTGTCTTCACATTTATCAGCGTCTCTTCTTGTTGATGGTTCAGGGTTTCACATGCCTCTTGGAGTTAGAGGAGTTGGAGATGACATTTATGTCTTTAACTCCTTTTATTACATTTTTGAATTTCAGTGAAAGAAATTGAAAAAGAAATGATTTTATTCTCCCATTTTTATTTGGAAGTTCCATTTCTCTACCTCATTCCCTTTTTTATAGCTTCATTTTATTATCGTATAGGGTATAGTGTAATTTATTATTACTTTATTGAGTATTAACGATGCTCCTAGACCTTCTACTAACAAAAAAGTGGAAGCAAACATATTATTTAGCTTTATAGCACATATAGCTTTGCACACATTTGTTAATACATTAGAATAAATTATGAGAAATTGAATTGGTTAATAAAAAGTATATACATTTTACATTTTTGGAATTATTGTCAAATTGTTTTCCAGAAAAAAATGTTCCAATTTATACTCCGATCACAAAGTTCTAGAGTCTCAGGAAAGATTTATTTGTTTTTTTTTGTTTGTTTGTTTTGTTTTGTTTTTTAAGATTTATTTGTTTTAAATAAGTCCTTGGGCTCTTGAAATTGAGGATTAGAAGAAGCTTCACAGTGAGATTTAGGGCCTCTTACTTATTTTAACATGAGTTTGCTGGAGTCATTAGTGGAAAAATAAGAGACATGGCAATTTTTGTATGCAAACTTGATTTTACTGGCTACATAAACCGGGAATGATATATAATTATTTATATATTTATTTTGTTTTGTTTATTTTACATTTTTTATTCAAGTATAATAGCGATTTATATTTTTAAAAGAACACTAATGTTTGCTGTGTGGAAATCTGAGTAATGCAAGAAATAGATAAAGGTGGCTTAGACTAACATGGTAGAAATGGAGATGCTAAAAAGACAATGAATATAAGTTATTTTATTGGTTATTTATTCTTACTGATACTGACTGTGTACTTTATTTTATCTTACTCAATCCATATAACCCTGTGGAATAGTTCTTACTATCTTCAATTTTCATATGAGCAAACTGAGTCTCGAAGAAATTGTGGACCTTTTTGAAAATCATTTATAAAAGCTTGAGCTGAATTTTAACCTCCAATCAGTCCACCTATAAATTTTGTTCTATTTTGTGTTTATTTTAGAACATCAAAAGCTCATTATTTAAAACAAAACAGAAAAAACAAAAAAAAACTATTTCATGGAAGGGGGAAATGTAAACAACAATCATCCATGACAATCCAGTATAAACATTAAATCATTTCAGTGTATATTTCTATATAATCTTTGTTTTTTTCCCTGTGTAAATAAATATATTTCTCTCATATCAGTTTTACATATGATTTAAATTTAAGCAGTTTCCTATGACATTAAAAATTTAAAGCACTCAACAAATGAGTATATAGTATATATTAAAACATAATTATATATTATATTCATGTATATTTAAGGCAATAACATGAAAAAATTCTTGTAATGAAAAAACTAAATCCACATATCAAAAAGCAAAATTAAATTCTAAGAAATTTGATTCAGCAAAATTATCAGTTGAAATTCAAATGAAAACAAAGGACTTTTCAAGCCAAAAATCTAGAGCTCTATAAAGGGAATAATGTCCAATTACCCTTAGATTTTTAAACAGAAATATTCAGTGACATAGACAACTGGAATATGCTTGGATGAAAATATAATTCATAAAATAGTGAAATTATTTTGATCCAAATTATCATTCAAGTTCAGATACAACTGATACACATTCTCAATCATGAAAGAATTCATGTAATACTGTACTTATGACTCCTTTTCAAAGGAAATGCTGATGAGAAATGAATTTAAATAAATAAGTTATGAAGCCTTAGAAAAAGGAATGGTGGTGAACAGTAAATTTACTTAGGTCCAAAAAACTATGGGGAAAATGTTTATAAAATAGAATGTTAATGCAATAAACTTTGGCAATCATGAAGCTATTAAAAATCAAGATCGGGAAGTTTTTCATGACAGTGTTAGTGTCCATTATCTAATAATTCATAAAAGAAAGTCAATATATACTATCCACATTTGAAATACATAATATGAAAGCATGATTTTGTTCTCTTATTAATTTTTTATATTTTATTTATTCATTTATTTGAGAGAGAGAACACACACTCAGGCAGGGAGGAGGCAGAGGAAGAGGAAGAGAGAATCTCAAGCAGACTCCCCATGAGCATGGAGCCAACACAGGGCTCAATCTCATGACCCTCAGATATGACCTGAGCCAAAATCAAGAGTCAGTTGCTTAACCAACTGAGCTCCTCCAGGCACCCCTTGTTCTTTTAATTTTTATATTAGCTCTTCTAAATAGAGAGGTTTTCATTTTTAGAAGATATAATGTCTTATGGAATTTACCCTTTGCTTCAATTTCAGTTCAAAACCTTTCTTCACCATGCAAGTAAAATTATATTGTCTTGATTTTAAAATAATTTATTTGATGTAATCTGATTATTTGTAAAATTATTTCTGTCTTTATATCTATCTATTTATCTATCTACAGACATACCTCCTTGGAATATTAACAGCTTTGTATGGTGTATAAATGGTTTCGTTTGCATAATTTATAAAACATGTGTCTTTGGAATTCTCTCTCTATTGAATTTTTATAATGAGCTGTATTATTTTCCAAAAATACTATTTTTTTAAAACTGGTATTATAAGCTGAAAAAACGGAAGCAGATTTTTAATTACTATAGCATCTTTGAAAGAATGAGCTATGTTTTATTTAACCATTATGCTATACTATATACTATTTATGTTATTTCCATGTTTCATGTTTATTTATTCAAGAATTACTTTAGGGGAGCCTGGGTGGCTTAGTCAGTTAAGGGTCCAACTCTTGATCTTAGGTCAGGTCATGATCTCAGGGTAGAGGAATTGAGCCCATGGGTAGAGGCATTGGGCTCCATGCTCAGCCGAGAGTCTGCTTGAGATTCTTTCCCTCTGACCCTCCCCTAATTAATGCAGACATGTGTTCTCTCTGAAGTTGACCACAAGATAGAGACTGGAGAGTTTTAATCCAAGCATTTCTCATCCTCTTCTGGTACATGACAAAAAGAACTAAGACAGCAAGCAGAAACACATGATCCTCCTTGAAGCAGGTACGGCCCATATTCCATTAGTTAAACAATTCATATGCCCAATCCCAACATCAATAGAGTAGAGAAATGTACTCTACATCTGCAAAGGACAGGATAATAAATTTTTGCTGAAAAATAATCCAATCTACGTCCATCATTAGTCAAATATTCAAACCAGTGAATATGTAACTATAAATCAGCTCTATGTTTGTATTACCTCTCCGAGGTTAAGGGGAAGTTTTCTGGAGCTGACATATGGCCGACAATAAATTGGATTTCATTAGACAAATAGGGAGGGGAAATGAAAGGGTGTTTGGCCTAGTGATACAATATTCAAAAGACTCATTTATGAAAGGAGCTTAATATGTTGATGGGACAAGCTTTAGTTTGGTTAGAAAATGGTGATAGAAACTGACAATATGGTTTTAAGTCAACTTTCTGAGAAAGAAAGTTACTAATCCTCAGAAAGCCAGTTTGCCAAGAACAATTTGTCAAAAGGTAATTTACTTAAAATAATTATTTACCTGATAATCAAGTCACCGCTTTTAAAATTTCAAGCAGAATTTATAGCAATTTATGTTACATGATGTTTACCATAAACCTTGAGGAAGTTTTTAATATTTTATTTTTACTTTTATTTTTAATGTATTATTACTGTTTTCCTGAGGCTGGTCAAGGTTTAATACATTCATTTTGTTTTCTAAATTTTGGGCCTTTGACCTTAGAAAATAAAAATACCTTACATATTTTTAATTTTGGCATCTATACATCTTGAATATCAAGGATTTTATCCTTAAATCACAGAGTTTTTCTCTTCTGATAAAAATACAACCTAGTCTTGTCTTTTTTTTAATCCAGTCATTTCTTAAGCATATTTTAGTTCATATATATCTTGACTTACTTGATTAAATGAATATTTTACATTTATTTTGAAAATGTAATGCTTGCTAAGTGTCTAAAACATGAAATACCCTCAATTTATTTAATCTATACTGCACTGAGAATCCATGGTGAGTCAGTGTTGGGGAAAGTAATAGTGAATTAAAACACAGCTAAACCTTTGAAAAAAAAAGACTTAAAAGTCCATTAACTTCATTCTGTGAAGATGTACTCATAAAACTTTACATATCAATAATAGGAGCACATTTTAAATTTGGGGCAGTGTGTGTGCACATGTATCTATATGTATATGCACATTAAGTGAATCTTTGATAATTCTTTCCAGTTTCACTACTTAAATATCCATTTCCCATTTCACACAACATTTAAACCTACCATCTCTTGTTTGCATATTGTGAACTGAGTGATCTCCAATATGTATCAGCTACTAGTTTACCTTTGTTAATGGGTCCCCTAAATAACATTGCTTTTGAATTTGAATTAACTTCATTAGGGCTCCTTCAACATTGATTGTTAAAAGATAATCCTCAACTGTTAGCATTCAGATATTCAGAATAACCCCTACACTTCAAAATATCCTCTCAAAACCAGTAACTAGTGATCCAATAGACCTAAACAACAGAAAAAAAAAAGCGATCCTAATTTACTAATTTTTTTTTCATTTTTCTCTCTTCTCAACGAGTCTCAGTCATCATTTTGAAAGTGTTTGCTGTGGTAGTGGTGGTAAATCTATTGCCTCATATCCTTTCCAATGGCAACAACCAGGGAACCCCAGGTATAGACACACAATTCTATTACAATAGGGCATGACTTCCATGACCCATGAGGTAGTATATAATCTTTAGGTCAGACCTAGTTATATATTTTTCCTCTTTGGCATTTTTTTTTTGGAGGGGGGGTACCCATACCTTTTCAATACTGATGCCTCTGTGTGGCCTTTTGCTATATACCAGGGATAAGTAGGCCTTTTTTGGGGGGGGGGGTGTTCTTTGACTCCTGCTTACCTGGTTTACACAGGAAGTATGTTCCCTGCTCAACCATTGTATTCTTCTGTACTTTTTTAAACCCCTTGTTTGTTTCAGACAGAATTACTAGCCAACCCTGATGTTCTATCTCTTTAAACATAAGGCAGATGTTTTTGGCTACTTTTCTACACTATGACACTCTTCCTCCTACTCATCATCTCCATTTCTGAAAAAGTAAATTTATGTGTTTTTTCACTATATGTTATTATAGTATTGCTGGCTATATTTCCTATGCTATATTTATAATCATGGTGATTTATTTATTTATTTATTTATTTTTACAACTGGAAGTTTGTACCTCTTAATCCCCTTACTATTTGTTATTTATAGTTTAATATATTTTTAAAATTTATATGCTTTTATTATCACAAGAAAGATCTAGAATATTATGAATTGACATGTTATTATATATCACATCTTTTTACACACATATTTTTAAAAATTAATTGTATCATTATTATTATTTATTATTATTAGCCTGAGCTCATGACATCTCTATTAAACATTTAAAACGATAGATATTTTACAAATACCATCTTCTGTCTTTCTGAGTGCTCCCTGGCTGAAAAGTTTTAACATCATCACTTATTAACAAACTTTACTCAAGCAGGACAAATTAATGTTGAGATTTTTCTGCTAGATCTTGTCTACTTAAGCTCCGATATGTATGCATGCATATACATATATTACATATATAATTCTTAAAGTCTTTGATGTTTATATTAATCAATATACTTGATAAAATAATACATTTGTTAAGAAATTCTTACTTCCTTTTTAAGATGCAGATTCTCCTCTTTATATAGTGATCCCACTTGCCCCCCCATAGAAATGACTTGATAAAGTAGAGAGTTTCTAGTGTTTGGCCTGTTATTCATTTCACTTCCAAGCCGATGTTTTCTTTCGAAATCTGAAATGTGGTTTGTTTCCTTTTTGTTTACACTTGTTGGGTTTTCGGAAGACCAAGAATGGTAACTCGGCTCAGTCATTTTTTCTTTTCCAATAGTTATAATTATTGTTTCTTTAATTAAATCTCCACAAGCTATAAATTATTCAGTTACTTACAGCTATTGAATTTGTGTTTCTTGCCTATCTAGAAATCATATTTCTGAATCACTGAGTGTGCTGCATTTTCTCTGCATGTCCCTTCATTCACTATATTTTAATTTACAAAACCAATATAAAAATATGAAGAAATCCATAATCCTAACATAATACATTTGAATTTTCTTATGTATAAAATAAGGATTTATAATTTTTTATCTTTGTTTTCATTTCTTTACTGTAATTTTACTCAGGGGATCTGCTGGTATCAAAGCCCTAAATAAAATCCTTTTACTCACATTTCAAATTTCCTATAGATATTTAATATCTTATAACTTATTTTAGAGTCTCTCACTTTCATAAAACACTTTGCTTATTTCTCACATCACACTCGCTGTGCTTAGTTCATGATCCCTTTGGACATGTGTGTGTATTCAGTTTTTCATTAGAATTTATAAGACAGGATAAATTGCAGAACCAATTTTTTTTTTAGTTATAGATACCTTTAACATAAAGCTTTATCAGTTTCATGAATTCTTTTTCAAGTTTTGTTTTATTTGGTTGTTAAATTTCACCATATAAATTCTTCTTAAATTATATTGTTCTTTAAGATGATTTTAATAACCCATTTCATTTTTTTGTATTATTTGAAAGTAAATCATATTTGAATCTAGATTTTCAAATAAAGATTATATTATCTTTTAACTATTTTTTAGACAAAATGTTGACATGTGTAATTTTTTCCAGAAGGTTATTTTGGCTCATAAAATAATCATCCTCTTATTACAGATATTTTTATTTTCAATTGCCATAGGCCTAGCTGAAGCAAAAATGATCTTATTCCTCATTATTAAAAAGAACATCATTTTAGCCATTATAAATCTTTTCCAGTATTTTGCTAGCTGTTGCAAGTTTAGTTAGACTATTTTTTATTTATGTCAGTGATCTTTTAAAAAATATGCTACATGAGGGGCGCCTGGGTGGCTCAATGGGTTAAAGCCTCTGCTTTCGGCTCAGGTCATGATCTCAGCATCCTGGGATAGAGCCCCGCATCGGGCTCTCTGCTCAGCAGGGAGCCTGCTTCCCCCCCACCCCTGCCTGCCTCTCTGCCTACTTGTGATCTCTCTCCCTCTGTCAAATAAATAAATAAAATCTTTAAAAAAATATGCTACATGAATTTATTTTTGCATATTAAAATCTCGATCAGTTAATACTCATTGGTATTTTTTTAGATTTTATTATTTAAATAATCTCTACACCCAATGTGGGGCTTGAAGTTACAACCCCAAGATTAATAATCACATGCTCTACCAACAGAGCCAGCCAGACACCCCTCATTGATATTTTTTCTAATACTGAAAGTTACTTTTCAATTTTGGAAGACATTACATTGTCTCCTGGTTTGCATTGTTTGTAATTATGAATCTGCTGTCAATCTTTCATTCCTTTACTCTAAATGGATGTTTAAAGTTCCATTTTTCAATTTTGTGTTTTGCAATTTTACTACCAAGTATTTAGATGTGGATTTTTTTTTTCAATTTGTGTTTCAGGTTTCTGTACTTCCTGAATTACAGGATTTATGTATTTAATCAATTTTAGGAGGGATTTCTTAGCTAATATTTTCAAATACTGCAACAAATCCAATAACTCTATGCTCTTTGCTTACACTTTGAGAGCACATGGTAGGCTTTCTTATTCTTTTTTTTTTATCTTCTAAATCCCCTCTTTTACTCTTTTTGTAGTTTGGCAACTTTAGCTGCATTCTGGGCAATTTTATATCTATTTTGCAATTCACTAATTTTCTTTTCAGTAGTATCTAATGATATTTAATTGTCCACAGAGATTATTTTTAATTAGTATTTAATTATGCTTTATTTTTTAGTGAAGTTTTAGGTTTACAGAAAAATTGAGCAGAAGGTGAAGAGAATTCCTGTACATCTCCTCTCATCCTGCCCATAATTTCTCCTTTACTAGCATCTTACATATCTGTAGTACTTATATTAGAGTTGATGGACCAATATTGGACACAGTATTATTAACTGTATATGGATTTGTGCTGTTATATGGATTTTTACAAATGATTACTATCATTACCAACTGTTACGGTACATATACGTTTATTTCCGTACTCTAAAAATCCCCTTTTTTCCACTATTTATTCCTCTCTACTCCTCCCTCTTATGCCCCTACCAAAGCCCTGCCAAATCTTTGAAAATCACTGATCTTTCTAAGGTCTCTTTAATTTTTCTTTTTCTAGAATGTCATATAGTTCGAAACACACAAGGTGTAGTCTTTTCAGATAGGCTTATTTTACCTAGTAATACACATTGGAGCTTTCTCCTGTTCTCTTCATGGCTTCTTATTTCTTTTTATCATTAAATAATTAATATTCCATTGTTTGGGTGTTCTATGGTGAATCTATTTACCAATTAAAGAATATGTTGGTTGCTTCCAAGTTTGGGCAATTAGACTAAATCTTCTATAAACATTTGTGCATAGTTTTTGTGTAAACATAAATTTTCAACTCATTTTGATAAAAACCAAGGAGCATGATTGTTGGATTGAATGGCATGACCATGTTTAGCTTTTCAAGAAATAGCTAAACTCTTCCACAGTTAATGTACTATTTTGCATTTTTACCAGAAACGGATGAGAATTTTTGTTGCTTCTTGTCCACATTAGCATTTAGTGTTGTTTGTGTTTTAGATTTGAACCATTCATTTTTGGACTCTGTACACGGTTCCACTTGTCTATTTGTTTATTCTTTCACCAATAGTACACTGTTTTGATTACTGTTGCTTTATAGTTAGCATTAAAGTTAGATGGAGTTAGTCCTTTGATTTTGTTCTTTAATATTGTGTTGACCCTTTTGAGTCTTTCTTTTCCTGTAAACTTCAGAATTAATTTCTTGATATCTATATCCACTGAGATCAAAATTCTTGAGAGTTTATACATAGACATAGATGGAGATATTTGGAAGTTCTATTTGGGATTTTTTTGGGTATTTTTTTAAATCTTCGTTACTTGGAATCTTATATTCTTTGCCCATTTGTATTGCATCTTCCATTTATTTAAAATATCATTTCTCTAAATTTTATATCAGATAATTCAAATATATAACAACCTAGGGTGTCTATGCTACTTTTTGTTTCTTTTTGCTCGTATGCATAATAGCTTGTTTTTTCATGCGTTTGTTATTGTGGATCATGAACTCATATTCTTCAGGTTTTAAATATGGGAAAAAATACCAGATCTTTCCTGAGCATGATGTATCACAGAGAATTTTTTTTTCACCTGAAACACCTGGACATAGGAGTATTACCAACCTAGATCACATAAAGTTAATTTTTTGAAGTTTATTTTTTTTCATAGAATTTTTGTAGGCCACAAAGGAAACATGTGTTTACATTTGAAACCCATATGATGAAAGATCTATGGCTCCAAATTTTCTGAAAAGGTTTTCATTATTTAAATTTCAGTCTAAGGGCACTAGTTTTGTTTTTGTTTTTTGTTTTTCCATTGGATGGCAGTATAGTTTTATCCCCCACTGTCATAGGTCAGGTTGCCTAGAAGCATAATGTGAGTGGGCAATCCTTGTTGGCATGATTTATTGGGAAAGTTCTTTCAGAAAAAAGAGGTGTGAAAAGAGCTGGATAGAGCAGTGAATTCATCCTGCAACTTGCTTTCTTAGTGACAGTTCCTCATGGGATAGTCCCTCATGGAAAAATGATTACATTTTACACCGTTTTCATGGTCCCATCCACATGTTTCTTCCCCAGTCTTTCAAGAGTGCTCCTTTCAGGCTGCTGATCAACCATCTAGGACATTTGTCACTGCTCAAGGATCTGGGTTTAGTTTCGCCACTTGTTTTTCCAGATAAAATGTATGACTTGATTCACTGTCCAAAACTCAGACCTCAGGAGGGTCTCCCCTTACTGCTGTCATCCAGAGGACTCCTGAGTTAGGTAGTCCATTAATTGTTCATTTTTGGCCTGCACCAATATATTAAACTGTCTAATCTTTTAACTAAGGTTGTATTCTTTCCTCCTCTCAGTTCCTCACAGGAATACTCCCTTAGGTCTATACTTCTCTATCCCTCTAGCCAATTTGAATTTTCGTCTTATAAGCAGTATGGTAGTAGGCCAATTCTGTGTATTTTTGGGAGCTGGGTATGATTTTATAACACTCTTAGTTTTAAATAGTCGGTTATAGTTGTTGTTTTTAACAGACTAAGAAGTTTGCTCTTAACCTAATGCAAGAGCCAATTTAAAGAACTGTTCTACGTAAATCTGAAATATATGGACCAAAAATACACAGAATTGGCCTACTACCATACTGATCTATCTCTTCTAGCCAATTTGAGTTTTTGTCTTTGAAAACCATCACTGTTTGGGACCATTCAATTCTCCATATGGACACAAAGAATCTCCAATTTCTCAGCCCTTAGGGTAACGTAGGCTGATGATTTGCTGATTGTTTTTAAAGTTTGGTTCACCCTTCCTTTCTATAAATAGTACAAAAGAAAATCTTGGTAAAATCTGATTTGGGATTCTAAGGAAAAGAATAAAATTAAAACAGGAAAGCAGATTGCAAAATATCTTGTGGAAACATCAAGAAATTAGTTGAAGATGTACTTGACTGGAATCTTTTTTTTTTTTTTTTTTTACTTGACTGGAATCTTAAACATAATTTTTTTTCCTGCTCTTTGAAAAAGCTAGCTAACTGACTTATCTTTGGATAAATTAAACATTTAATTCCACCAAATGGAGATACACTGCCCAGGATCTTACCTCTTTCTGTCCTCTTTCAAAGTAGGAACTGCAAAAGTTTAGAAGTTCCTTTGTCACCTTTTTCTTTTGTATGCTTTTACATATATGCACCAAATGTATTTTAATCATAGGCTTGGATTGCAGATTTATTTTTTATTCTGATAACTCATGAAAATAGCTCGGGGAAATAAATAGTTTGATTTATTTGGAATACTCATAGATATAGATATAACATTAAAATTGTAGTGTAGGCCCTCCTCTAATTAGTTAGATTTTAGAGCAATTCAAAAGTACACACTTAAGAACCATGGAAACAATCAGCCCTTATTAAAACTCAGCTTGTTTTAAATTCTGTAATAATGATTGGAAAAATCTCTTTACTCTTATTGAAGTGCCTCTGTATTGCTATCTCAGAAACCAATTATTTTTTTTTAATTTTTTAATTTTTTTACTAACATATGAATTATTTGCCCCACGGTACACGTCTGTGAATCATCAGGCTTACACATTTCACAGCATTTGCCCTAGAACATACCCTCCTCAATGCCCATAATGCTACCCCCCCACCTCCCAGCTACCCTTAGGTTGTTTCGTGAGTTTAGGAGGCTCTTATGGTTTGTCTCCTTTCCCATCCCATCTTGTTTCATTTCTCTTCCCCAACCCCCATAGCCCCCTGCTCTGCCTCTCAAATTCTTCATATCACAGCGATCATGTGATAATTATCTTTCAATGACTGACTTATTTCACTTAGCATAATACCCTCTAGTTCCATCCACGTCGTTGCAAATGGAAAGATTTCGTTTCTCTTGATGGCTGCATAGTATTCCATTGTATACATATACCACTTCTTCTTTATCCATTCATCTGTTGATGGACATCTAGGTTCTTTCCATAGTTTGGCTATTGTGGACATTGCTGCTATAAACATTCGGGTGCATGTGCCCCTTCAGATCACTACATTTGTATCTTGAGGGTGAATACCCAGTAGTGTGATTGCTGGGTCATAGGGTAGCTCTATTTTCAACATTTTGAGGAACCTCCATACAGTTTTCCAGAGTGGCTGTACCAGCTTGCATTCCCACCAACAGTGGAGGAGGGTTCCCCTTTCTCCACACATTCGCCAACATCTGTTGTTCCCTGAATTGCTAATTTTAGCCATTCTGACTGGTGTGAGGTGGTATCTCACTGTGGTTTTGATTTGTATTTCTCTGATGCCAAGTGATGTTAAGCATTTTTTCATGTGTCTGTTGGCCATTTGGATGTCCTCTTTACTGAAATGTCTGTTCATATCTTCTGCCCATTTCTGGATTGGATTATTTGTTCTTTGAGTGTTGAGTTTGACAAGTTCTTTATAGATTTTGAATACTAACCCTTTATCTGCTATGTCATTTGTGAATATCTTCTCCCATTCTGTCAGTTGTCTTTTGGTTTTGTTGACAGTTTCCTTGGCTGTGCAAAAGCTTTTGATCTTGATGAAGTCCCAGTGGTTCATTTTTGCCCTTGCTTTCCTTGCCTTTGGAGATGTTTGTAGGAAGAAGTTGCTGTGGCTGAGGGCAAAGAGGTTGTTGGCTGTGTTCTCCTTGAGGATTTTGATAGAGTCTTGTCTCAGATTGAGGTCTTTGATCCATTTTGAGTCTATTTTTGTGTGTGGTGTAAGGAAATAGTCCATTTTCATTCTTTTGCATGGGGTGTCCAGTTTTCCCAACACCATTTGTTGAAGAGACTGTCTTTTTTCCACTAAATATTCTTTCATGCTTTGTCGAAGATTAGTTGACCATAGAATTGAGGTTCCATTTCTGGGCTCTCTATTCTGTTCCATTGAT
>CM052809.1:67593319-67609394 GCA_028533885.1 Nasua narica
GATATAACTAAATATTAATTAGCTAATGAGCATAACTAAATATCAATTAATATTAATAGAACCCAATATTAATTTAAGAGGAGAAAGTCTAAAAATTGAGCATCAGTTCCTCTACATATTAATTTTAGGAGGTTTCCCTGGGTGCTAGAACCAGTATTAACATACATAAAATACAACTCTGTTATAAATTTTAGTGACATTTAAGAAATTCACCTATGGGGTACCTGGGTGGCTCAGTCTATTAAGCCTCCAACTCTTTTTTTTTTTTAAAGATTTTTTTATTTTTTAATCTACTTGACAGAGAGAAAGAGATCACAAGTAAACAGAGAGGCAGGCAGAGAGAGTGGGAAGCAGGTTCTCTGCCGATCAGAGAGCCCGATGCGGGGCTCGATTCCAGGACCCAGGGATCATGACCTGAGCCGAAGGCAGAGGCTTTAACCCACTGAGCCACCCAGGCGCCCCAAGCCTCCAACTCTTGGTTCCAGCCCAGGTCATGATCTCAGAGTGGTGAGGTGGAGCCCTAAATCATATTCTGTGCTCAGCAGGGAATCTGCTTGAGATTGTCTCTTTTCCTCTCCCTCTGTACCTCCCCTACCACATACACATGCACACATGCTCTCTCTCTGAGATTTATTAAGATTAATAAATCTTAAAGAAACCTATAAAAATAATCATGTTTAACTCAATTCATAATAATGTTTTAATAATAATGCTTTTTTCAACTTCTTTGAATTTATTTTTCAGGATTTGTTGAATAATATTAATATTTTGTCTTATTTACTAAAATCTTTTCTTTATTAAGGGAGAGATATTAAGAATGCTCCCCATTTTATTGGAACTGTGCTTTACGAAGAATAGGCTTCTATTCATCTTCCATTCATTGTTCTTGTTTACATGACTAAAGGAAGGGATCTAAATTAAACAACTTTGCTTATTTTAATTTTTTTTAAAATAAAATATATTTATTTTATTTTAGACCAGTGGAAGCTGCAAGAGCTGGAGATTCTCTTCATAGGTGTAGTAGCAGACTTCTTATATGAGTGAGTGAGTTCAGCTAGAGACTTCTAGTATTTTTTATAGGCAAACTCCAAACAAGCTTTTTCTGAGATAACTGGACCAAAAGGTTTGAGTCAGTAAAATGTGTGTGTGTGTGTATGTGTGTGTTTATACATATTCAAGTCAGCCATCATGTTTAAGTTTGTACTTTCTTGTAAGTACTATCTGATACTTTGAATGGTGAAATAGGATGAAATACCTCCTCATAGTCAGTACTTTTTAGCAACATTAGTAAAAGTTAAAACTTGCAGAAAATTTCTAGAAACATTATGGAACTTACATGTCTTTTTTTTTACTTTATACTTATTTTTTATATTTATTAATCATAAAATTTACTATTTGTATTAAATAATCCATATTTTCAGTATTTTAAAATTCTATAAGTATCAAATGTTGATTTTTTTTTAAAGTTATTTGTATGATTTCATGCTTCTGAAATCTGTTGACTTTGTGAATATATCTTTTAGATACCATTTTGTTGCATTCCCTCTTTCATCCTCACCTTCTCTGGTTCAGCTTTGACAAAAATGAAAATTTACTTGAAAATAAATCCCATGATACGTTTAGATATTGTTTCCCATTTTTCTTCACAAAAATACAAAGGCTGTGTAAATAAATTACAAAGGCTGTGTAAATAAATTATGACTTTCAAAAATTAACACAAATTCAGCTAGCCAACAACTTAGGGTAAATACAAGTTAGACCTGCACTTTCTAATAGGGACACATGTGAGTACCAAGCACTTGGTATGTGGCTAGTCTGAGTAGAGATAGGTGGTAAGTATAAGATAAACACAGGATTTCAAAACAGTCTGGAAAAAAAAAGGTTGTATCATATTAATAACTTTAATAACAAAAATATATCAATAACTTTAACATCCATTACATGTTGAAATAATCTATTAAATATGTTGGATTAAATATTGTTATTAAAGTTAATTTCCCTTGTTTTTAAATGTGTATACTAGAAAATTTAAAATTACATATGTGGCCTGCATTAATACTTCTGTTAGTACTGAATTGGTCCATCACCTGCTGGTATTTTACATGTATTTTGCTCACTGGTGCATTTGTGAGTGGTGACATTATTCACTAACCAATGAACTTTCAAAGACCTTTCCACTTTCATGTTGACTGTGAGGGGAAGTTGAGGCCATGAATTATTCATCTGTAGCACTGAGGAGGCATTTAGTGGATCCCAAGAGGAGTGCTGAGCCAAGGGCAGTTTTAGGTAGACAGGCGTCTGACATCTGTTTCAATGTAAGCATATATCACCATATTCCTCCTTTCTCTCAGCTGTATATTTATTCTCACAGTTAGCCATTGCTTTCCCAGGTTTATGGAGGGGGCTGCATTGACTAGAGTATACTAAAAATTCTCATCATTTTTATTTTGACTTCTTTTTTTTACTGCTTTTTTGAGATATGTTTGACACATAACATTGTTTAAGTTGAAGGTATGATGTATGTGTATATTGTGAAATGATAACCACAATAAGGTTAGTGAACACACCAATCACCTCATATAGTTAGAATTTTTCTGTGTCTATGGTGACAACTTCTAAGATCTTTATTAGCAACTTCTTATTATAAAATGCAGTATTGTCAATTATAGTCACCACACTATACATTACATCCCCAGAACTTACCCATCTTATAACTGGAAGCTTACATCCTTTGACCACCTTCACCTATTTCTCCCACCCCACTGACCCAGAAATCACCATTCTAATTTCTGTTTCTATGACTTTGCTTGTTTTTTTTAATATTCCATATATAAGTGAGGTCATATAATAGTTGTCTTTATCTGATTTATTTCCATAGTATAATGCCATCAAGTCTCATCCATATTGTCACAAATGGCAGAATTTCCTTATTTCTTATGGCTGAATAATACTCTATTATTTATATAAAAATGTTTTATTTACCCATTCATCAGTCAGTAGACACTGCAGTTGCTTCAATATTATAGCTATTGAAAATAATGCTGCAGTGAACATGGAGGTACAGATATCTCTTCCAGATAGTGATTTTATTTCCTTCAGATGTACACTTAGAAGTAGAATTGTTGGATCATTTAACAGTTCTATTTTTAATTTTTTGAGGAAACTCCAAATGGTTTTCCATAGTGGCTGCACCAGTTTACATTCCTACTAACAGTGAACAAAGGTTCTCTTTTCTCCACATCCTTGCCAGCACTTGTTATCTCTTCTCTTTTTGATAATAGTCATTCTAATGAATGTGAAGTAATGACTCTTCCTGGTTTAGACTTTCATTTCTCTGATAATTATTGATATTGAACACCTTTTCATGTACCTTTTGGCCATTTGAATATCTTCTTTGGATAAATGTATATTCAGGTCCTTTGTCCATTATCTTATACCACTCACAAAAATTAATTCAAAATGAATTAAAGACTAAAATGCAAGACCTGAAACCATAAAACTCCTAGCGGGGAAACAACAACAACAACAACAAAAACAGAGGAAAAGATCCTTGACATTGGCTTTGACACTATATTGCCAAGATATATTTTGGAGTATATCAAAGCACAAGCAACATAAGCAAAAATGGACAAGTGGAACTACATCAAACTAAAAAGCTTCTGCACAGTAAAAGAAACAATCAACAAAATGAAAAGGCAGCCTATGGAATGGGAGAAAATATTTATGAACCACGTATCAGATAAGGGATTATTTTTATCATTCAAAATATATAAGGAACTCAAGTCAATAGCAAAAAACCCTGATTTTGATTCATTTTTGACACAATGTTCTCAATATTAACATATTTTTATTCATAATAATAACTTTTTGGTGGTGTTATCTTTCCTGTCAATGTGATACCCTGCCCAAGGGAACTAAAATATTTTCCTTCCATCAAAGAAAAAAAATCAAATGGCAAATGTGATTGACATTTGTAGAAATGAAAGTGACAGGAAAATCATGGGTAATTATCCAGGCTGGTTTGGCAGGGAGAAATTATTAAAATGCTAAAAAGATTAACCGATGATGTGTGGATAGTCTGGGTACTCTCTATCACGCAGAACTACTGATGTGCTTTGGCTGAACTGTCAGGATTAAGTTATTTTGTTGTTTGGCCCTTTGCTAAGAAAATGGATTAAAACATTGATTCACATTATGCCCTTAATGCAAATATTCTGATGTTACAGTTTTTCCAACACAATATTGATTTTCTAAAAGTAACCTGAAGATAAAATAAGAACTTAAAGAAAATATCAAGCAGGATGTTTTTTCATACAAACTAAACAACTACTGGTTTTATCTTTCAGCAATCCATTTAAGAGCTATATGGGTCCAATTGTATGAATACTGAAATTGTCATTCAGAATTTAATTCATTATTTTGAGAAATAGTCTATTAAGACTCACCTATATTTCAGTCACTAGGTCGGTCTCTGTGGGAGATAAGAATCGTTCTTCACCTTACATACCACAAACTCTGTGAGGTTCCTCCCATCTCACTGGGAATGGCTCTGTATAGATCTAAATAATTGATGAATTTTTAATTATATGAAGGTGCAAACATCCCTCATAAAGAGTATTGGTGTGTTGGAATACTAAAATTCAGAGTATCCTCAGACTGCAAACAATTAACATTCTGTTTTAACCCTTTCCCTGTTTTCTCCTTAAAGATCTCTCTTTAAATAGTAAGGATGAGCTATCTCACATGTTACTTCATTAGAATGTGAAAATGTGAAATAAGTTATATTTATTGTTTTGTCCTTGGCACGTAGCACAGACTGTAGTGCATTATGTCCTTCATCAGCAGAAGCCAACTCTGAGTAGAGTGAGCAAGGATTTGGGTGAGATGAGAACAACTGAAAAAAAGAAAACATAATGTCCCAGTTGGCTTGTGAATGATAACTTTTCTATTTTTTTTTATTTACAGTTTTGCATTTCTCATTGTATCTCCTATAATACTGTGCATATAACACATGCTAAAGGACATGTGTTGGGCCCTACGTAATAACTGATAAAATAATCAAGAGTGGACAGGATAATGTTGATGATTGATGGCTCTAATTTGTTGGTGAAGAAAAAAACCACATTTTTTGTCTATTTTTCTTATTTCTTTAAGACTTTTACAGGGGTTTTAGGGATACACATAGACACATATATAAGGTAGATATATTTAGAATATATAAGGGTTATGGAAAAGCTATTACTATATAAGATATATATGGAACATATGGTAAAGCTATCTTATTTTTTCTGAAAAAATCTTTATTACATTGCCTAAGTTAAGCAAGACTTATTTCCCTCTAATAATTGTCCCAAATTGTATTGAAGTTTGCCTTGAGGATAAACTAAAAATTTAATGAGTGTGTGGTGTGTGTGTGTTTTTTTTTTTACCTTGTCAGAAATGGCCCTTATTTCTTTTCCAGCCTTATCTTTTGTCTTTATTCTTCACTTTCCATACTAAGCAATATGCAAATAGGATAGTTCCCTATTTCTGGTCTTTTTAGGTGTTGTTTCTTGGCTAACTCCTTGCCATCTTCTGTACAAGGTTTGTAATACATTCATTTGAGAAACCTTTCTTGATGTCTTGGTATTCAGTAGGTGCCCGTGTTAAATTCTCCCTTTGCAACCACTGCCTTCCTTTTTCATAGCATTTACCATTTTGTCCATTTCCTTTGTCACTATAAAGGTGCTTTCTCTTTGATGGTAGGGGCTATGTCTTTTGTTTTATATTCAGAGTGGGAAAATAGGATTATTCCAATTCAGCATTATTTGAGAAATAAACAAATGACCAAAAAAAAAAAAAAAAAAGCCTACTACATTTTAATGAGGGAAGAGGGATGCAGCCAAAATAATTAAAATGCCTTGTGAACACAACAGAAATTGACCAGATTATTAACAATTTCTCCATTTATTCTATAGGTCTCTAGTGTAGCATCATATTCTTCCTATTTCTTGGCAGCAATTCCCACATGTTAATTTATTTAAATCCTAAACCATAATGTTTTATTACATAAAGTCACTTTGAGTTGTACCCCTTTCACTTGTTTATGGAAGTACTATGTATTTTTTTTTTCTTTTGGGAAAAGAGTAATTTCTCAGCAACAAAAAAAGAATATTATCTTCCATGGAGGATTAGTTCATCACTCTTGTTTTAAAAAGTTTTCACTTATGGTTATAGCACCAGATGTTAAAATTGCTTCATTGTCTAACCATCTGGAACAAAAACAGATTTTGTTGACCTCAGTTTTCTGGAGCTTTGTCTCTTTGGGGGAAAAAATTATTTTACTTTATAAGTCATGTTTGCAGATCAATCTACTGAATAACTAAAAACTGAATTATAGTTGCTTATGTTCTTATTATACTTAAATAGGAAATTATGTAAAGGAATGATTATAAATTTGTTTGAATATAAAATATTTATGCTATTACTTTTGCATGTTTATGGCATCTAGGATAGCGTAAATTTGAAGCGATGCAATATGACAAGAGATTGTCTTTTAGAGAAATTTATTAAAACTATTCTGCCTGTTACTAGCCATTTTTGGAGAGGTGATACCCTTCAGGTGCTTTGCAGACTCATAAAACAACCAGCTAACGATGCCAGGTTCCATGCTATCTGTAGTGGGTTAAGTTGTGCATCCCTCCATCCTCTAAAATTCATATCCACCTGGAACCTCAGAATGTGACCTCATTTAGAAATAGGGTCTTTGAAGATGTAAGTTAAGATGTGGTCATCCTGGATTAGGGTAGTCTCTGATCCAGTGACTGATGTTTTTATCAGAAGAGGGGAATTTGAACACAAAGATACATGGGCAGACGGAGAAGAAGAACATGTGAAGATGGAAGCCAAGTTAGTTTTTGGTACAAAAAGAGGAAGAGAGGGAAAACTGAATGGGAAGAAATCAGAGAGGGAGACAAACCATGAGAGACTCTGGACTCTAGGAAAAAAATAGGGTTACAGAAGGTGGGCAGGTGGGGAGATGTGGTAACTGGATGATGGGTATTATATGTTGTGATGAGCACTGAGTGTTACACACAACTAATGAATCATTGAAACTACCAAAAACACATCAAAAACTAATGATGTACTATATGTTGGCTACCTGAACATAATAATAATAAAAAATAAAATCTTTTGTAAAGGAAAAAAAGAAATTAAGATCAGGACTTGGTATAATAAAAATTGTATGAGTGTAATTTAGAATCAGTAGTTTGTAATGTCACATTTATGTTTATGAGGTTTTAGTTAGTTCCTTCATGCTTCCTATTCAATTGTATTTAAAAACAAAACAAAACGTTTCAACCTTGCCTCAGATGAAGCAAGAGAACTTACTTTACTCATCTTGGAAAGGCTCTTCTAACTTCCATTTCACCTAATGATGAGATAAAAGAATGAAGGTAGCTCTTTCAGTTCAAGAGACTGAAAAGGTGGCAGAATTGCAATAGATACCAAGGGGGTACAAAAGGGTCAGAATTGACATAAGCTTGAATATTTATCAGTTGAAGCCTGATATTTTCTCTCACAATTCCTAATAGCCAGCTGACAGTTGCTTCTAATAGCAAAAGAATAAGTACACCTTATGCTGGCAAGGGTCTCTTTGCTCCCTGCTGTAGTCTAAGCAAGTATATGAGATGACAGTATGCACATTCGTCGTGACATATTTTATTTTAACATCTCATCTTAACAATTCACTCTGATTATTTATAATCATTAGAGTTTTGCCATTTTTTCCTCTGGTTCTGAAATGTCCTGATTATTTTAGCCCTGACTGAATATCCCTTAATCTCAATCAAATTCTAAGAACTACATCAAGAAACTTATGGCGACATAGACTCCTTTGCAGGTCTTCCACTGAAGATGTACTTAAACTTCCAATGGAAAATTTCATGGCTGCCTTAATCATTCCTTACCAGGGCCAGGGCACACCCAGAAGGAACCCGAAAAATCAGCTTTAGAGTAAAAACTTTAAAGGAGAAAATAATAAGTTTCTGAATATCCTGATGAAAAATTGGCTCTCAGGATATTTCTAATATTACATAAAGTATTACCATGGGTTTGGACTGATTTGATATGAAACTGATTTGATATGAAATTGAACTTATTTATATGTCACATGTGTCCCTGAACTGTAATCTCTGAAAAGCCAGAGTCCTGAAGTTTGGATTTTTCTACTGTTTGCTTTTTAGGAATGCCAAGTGCATACTCTTTAATTGTGAGTATTTTTTTTTCTTAATATACCATGATCTTCTAACCTAGGAAAAATCAACAGTGATTTCTCAGATGCCAGAAGTTGCTCTGAAAAAAATCAGGCTATTCAATGGTTTAAAAAAAAAAAAAAGATGTGTTTTGTACTATATGAGAAGGATCTATTGGTATAGGGATTGGGTCAAAGAATCCAAGAAAGGTGTACTTGTTGCTGTTGTTGCTTTAAAAGTTCTCTTGCATTATTTAAATTTTGAGAGGTAAATTCTGTATATTGATGTCCTAGATTAATAGTGCAAATTGTATTTTGTCAAATATTGATTTATTTTTCAAAATTTAGATCTCCAGAGATGGACTAGTATTGTGCAAAAGCAACACGGTCTAAATCCAAATTTTCTTCGATCAATGCTGGTGTATCCAAATTTTCTTCGATCAATGCTGGTGTCCTATATCTGTATGTCCTCTTCTTCTTAGTTCTTTTCTGTTTGATACTTATACTGGGAAATTCTCATTGTTGCAATTTGACCAGATGGTACTTTTCTGACTGTTCTTTTGACCCTTCCAATTTTATCTTATAGCCCAATATCTGACTCATTGCCACATAGTAGCGGCAACTTGAAGAGTTAGTGACATTCAGGAAGGAAAACAAACAAATGCATTTGATACTTTCTTTCCAAGGATATCGAAGACGTTGTAGAGATTCTCCGTGATTCTTGTTTTGTAAAAACAAATCATGCAATATTGACTAAAAGTTCCTCTTTTTGTTTGTTTTTTAATGATTCCTGTAGAGTTTTCTCCTTGAAACAAGCATTTGATGACTTCAGGTGAAATATTGCTGCCTCTTTGTCTCTGTCCAGATTTATAGAGAAAGTCTTTTAGATCTGGAGGTAGAGACTGCCTTAGCCATCCCTATGTAGTCAGATGATTCCTGATAAACTTGTCTCATGAAAAATGTGGTCTTGTATACACAAAATTCATGAAGGAATTAATTAATGGCAGCCTTTAATTCATTCATCATTTATAGCTTTAGAGTCCATTCCATGAAATCACATATACCTGTTTTCCAAACTGCATTTTGGATCCTAAAAGCACTGAAAGGACTGTCGGAAAGCATTAGATAAAATAGTGAGGTGGGAGAGATGTGACATAAAACTGGGAGAAAGTTGATCCTAGTGTTTGTCCTGGCCAAATTGCTGATAGCTATACAGGATTAACTTCTCTGGGGCATGCTTTCTTCATTCTGAAACTGATAGTTCTAAAACAGATGATTTTCAAGTCATTGCCCAATGTTTGACATCGATAATTAATGATAAATTAAAATAGCTTATACACGCTGGTCTTCTAGAGAAGAGAGCAGATGAAATTCCAAAACGAACAGACACTATAGCACCTACCTTGGTGAAACATGAAAGCTTTCATGCCTGACCATCGTATCTTAAAAAGATTAAGAGTATGATCTTTAATATAGCAATTTGGCATCTTGCTATTCAGTCTGGAATTTTGTATGCTTTATCAGATTTCTTTTTGAAACAAAAGAACTCAAAATTCTGGTTTCAAGACTCAAACTATTTTTTTAATTTATTCTGATTGACAGCTATTTACCTTTCGTTGGCCTTGAAAACAGGAGTTAATGTTCATTTAAATAATATCTGTGTGTATGTGGTATTTTCAGTTGAAGAAACCTGTTTATTGAAGGCTATTGTTTCTGTCCTTCAAACAGAATATGATCAAATGCAGATTTTTATATGTTCATTAGCTTTTTTTAACTTTCTTTTTTACAATAAAATACCAAAAGCTGCATTTTTTTTTTTTTTTGAGAAAATAAAGGGAAAGCATGCAGCATAGATGACAGGTACTATGTTCAACAGCTCCCCCTCCACATACCCATTTGGTTCAGCTTCAGTGAACCCAGGAGCTGAGACAATTACTGCTGAAAATGTAATGCCCCTCACCCTTGACACTTTGCCAACAAATTCTTTACCTCCCCCACTTGCAAACAAATTCTTAACCTTCCACACTTCAGCATTGCTTTTGTCAGAGTCTGGGGAATCTAACATCAACAGTAGAACAGGATTATCATCAATGGCTTTCAAGAAAGAAAGGGAAAAAAAACCCTTACTCTTTCTTCAGAGTAAAACTTGGGAATGAGCAGCAGATTCATTGACTGCTGTTAAACTGGGCTATAGTTTCTGGATTTCTCTTTAAGTTTGCAAAAGTGTGTCTTTTCTCCTTTCTTATCCAAACTTCAGTCAGTTTACCAAATTACCAAGCAATTGTTGGAAGAGGTATTTTTAAAAAGAATTACTTTATGATTTTCTTTTGATTTCAGGGAGTTTTACTCTGTTTCTTGAATATAGAGGAAATACAAATTCTCTAGATTCCCCAAATCTGTCATTTGGAGAATGTGAATTAAATACCTATCATATTTAATAATTTGAGTAGCAATTTGGTACAATATCAATATTTTTAAAGGTAGAAGGTTTTGAAGAATTTTGAGTATGTACTTTATTTGTGGCTGATTTTTAAAAAATCAATGTATTCCATTTATTTCTCTGAAAACCTTATGAGAATGTTTTAATGTCATTTTTCTTTATACATGAGGCTAAAAGGTAGAGAGGTTAAAAAACTTGCCCATGGTCACATCACTTCTAAAAATGAAGGAACCAGGATTCAAAGGGGAATATGTCTCCAAAGTCCATGCTTTCAATAACTCTGTGCTCCATTCTTCTAAGCATATGGGCCATTGAGAGAAGTGAACATACAGATTCCAACAGTACCAAGAAGTACAATAGTGACTTAAAGTCAACTTAATGAGTAGAGACTAACCATTTTAAAAGTCTATTTCATAAAACATAAGAATTCTAAGGAGATAATTCAAAGGGCCCACAAATGTTTGGATTAAATTTCATGAAGTCTGAGGTTGATATGTGACCCATCTGTCACGAAATAATCTCTAATGCCAACTTTTTGTGATCATTGGAACAGTCTCCTTCTTTTCCTTGATTTCGTAATTAGGATAGGTTTAAATTTAGGTATATCAATAAAATTACATAAACACATAACTCCTTTTTTCATTCTTACATTTTCATGGTAAAATTATTAAAGAAAACAAGACTACTCTGATGTAATTTTGACTTTGCCTATATTCTCTGGTATTTCTTAACATGAGTATTATTTTTAGTTGTAATCAGAGTGTACCTGTAATTTAGTACACTGCTTTTTGCACATAATATCACATCATATATTCGTAGCTTATGAAAATTTAAACTGAAATGACTGGATTGTGTTTCTGAGAGGGAATAATAAATGATATACTCTCATAGAACACATTTTTTTGTGTTCTATGAAAAGAGAAATTTATGGTTTAAGCTCTTTTGGTGGGCTTTTTAAATTTTTTTTTTAATACAAAAAACTGTAAAGAATAAAGGAAAAGCAGCCTGTAATCCTTCATGTCATATACCCTTTAGTGATTTTAAAATTAAAGTATTGAACATTTTTTATTTTAAAATTTACTTAAGAAAGCTATAAAAATCATTGAAAAAAACCCTCTCCTTCTTAGTCTTTGTGTGCAAGAGTAACCATGATTAATTTTTTTGTTTATTCTTCCAGATAAAAATAGGAACCATTATGTGTGCATGTGTTCTTTCATTTACACAAAAGGGAGCATGCAAATATTCTGTCCTATACCTAGACTATTTCATTTAATAACACTTAGGATTCTTTCCATATATCCTGAATAGTTCTATTACATTTTTGAAAGCATCATTCTGCATAATATTCCATTATATAAAAGTTTCTTATGTAAACAACCCCCTATTAATGAAAGATTTTTCCCATTTATTTGCTCTATAGTAGATTTAGGTTGTCCAGTAAGAAAGCTACAATCCATGTTCTTACACATATATCTTAATACTGTTTTTCCATCACATCTACATGGTAAGATTTTCTAAGTTTAGTTGCTAGAGCAAAAAGGTGTTGGCATTTAAAATTTGGATGAATGTTGCTAAATTGTTCTATATATATTTTGTACCAGTTTTGCCCCCCAAAGTGAACAGCAATAGCTAACTGTCCACAGTGCTCTGTGCCAGGCACTTACTATTGATGATATTTAACATGTATTAACTCATTTAGTCCTAACATTGATTCTAGAGTTAGATACTATATCACCCACCCACGTTTTGTAGATACAAAACTGAGGCATGATGAAATGGCTAAATCATTTAGCTAAGGTCATTTGACTAGTAAATAATGGGGCCAGAGTATGAACTCAGGCAGTCCAGCTCCAAGGTCTATGCTTTTAACCATCCTACATATTCCTTAATAGTGTAGGAAAGAGTATATATTATCAACTTTTAAATTTTGACTAATACAGCAAGTGAAAACAAGTCATTTTGAGTTGTAATTTTTATAAGTGAAGTTAACTATATATTTACATTTTATTTGCCACATTTATTTCTTGTAAACTACTTTTTTATATTTTTTCATGGTTGTATATTGAGTTATTTGAGTTACTTAGTACTTTTTACAAACTCTTACTTTAAAAAAATGAACAGTACCACTCTGTCATGTGTTGCAATACATTTTCCAAAGAGAAGTTTTATATCATTATGCATTCAAATTTATTGAGTTTTAACTCTTAGATTTTTATGTTCTTAAACTTTTTGTTTTATTTTAAGTACTTCTGTTGTAAGAATATAAGAATTCAGGGGAAGAAAGGATTTCTGGCTTTCATAATTAAAAAGAAAAGTTGTATTTAAGATAGTCCTTGCTGGCTGTTAATATTTTTATAGATTGAGAATAGCTAAGAAGAAGGCAAGTATTTGGGAAAGGCCATTTATAGATGAAGAAGTGGCAGAGCAATCTGCTCAGGCTATCTGGATGGGTAGGAAGAAATGGATCTCTTACTGAATAAGTTCACTTATACTCTCTGTGCAGCATCACTGGACATACGTATCTGAGGCCCTGCTATTGCCTGCTTTTTTTTTTTTTAATTTGTCTAGAAACATAGGAACTCAGAGACTGGGAAATGTAAAGTAATACTATGCAGAGATTAGTCTGAGATAGCTAAGAAAACCCCTATCTTTGTAAACCAAAAGACACCTGATTCTTTTGGTGAAATGCCTGCAGTTTTTTTTTACCTAAGTCAGTTTTGTCCCAAACAAGGGCCCAAAACAGAGGGCATCATCTGACATAAAATTAAAAGACTTCTGTAAAAGTGACTTCTATATGTCTATACTAGTTTATTTATGAAGACACAACACAATTTGGGATTTAGTCCTACTCTGACATTTGTTGATTTTAGTATCTGTAACTGGTTTCTAGCAAGCTGCTTTCTAGCCCATGTCTGAAAAAATAAATAAATAAAAGGTTAGAAAGCTATGCTTGTTTGATCAGTTTGTATGGGCCCAGCTGTTAGAACACTGAGTATGAATTTAGATAAGGGAAAAATTGGCCTCATCTGTCCAGGCTCCCCTATTGTGTTTTACCAGTTGCAATTTACAGGGAAAAATCAGAAGGAGAAAATGCTTGGCAGTAATGAAACCGCTGACAATAAGAAAATGAGCTGAATGAAATTCAAAGAGCACCTTGGATTTCTAGCCTTTATTCATAAATTTTCTGTCCTATTTCCTCTCCTCCAATTACAGAAAATAATAATCAAAACTATTTTTTCCCTAAGAGATGGAGGTGATAGTTAATTGTTATTAAAGTTACACTTTTCCCATTTTAAACTTTCTCTGAGAATTGATGCAGGTTTGAGTTAGTCCTGTTTCACTAGAGAGAGTTTTATACAAAATATTCATATAAAGCTCTCTAGTAGAAAAAAATAATAGCATCAAATGACAGCACAATCACATAACCTCACTGAAAACAGATAAAGTTTCTGTTGCATCCACGAAAAATATATATTTAATTAGGAAAAAAAAAAAACAGATGTATATAAATCTAAGCTACTCTCTATCCCAATTTAAACTGAGTGGCCTTACTGAGGTGTTGACTCTGGCCCTGGGGAGTTCCTACTTGGAGTGCAGAGCCAGTTACAAATGTGTTTTCAGTCAAATATAATTACTGAAGAACGCAAACATAATGTTTGCCATCCAAGACCTCTGCAACATGAAACCCCAGATTAGCTTGCACCGAAGGCCTTTTGAGTGAAGATCAGTATGAAAAGATTCTGCGGGAAAGACAGTATAGCTAACCAGATAGAGGAATCTGACTCCAGATCTAGCTGGAGGCCCTCCTCTTCCCAAGTACCAGCCACAGCTATTGCGTGTTTGCCTCATTAAAGTGACAGAGGTGAGCCAAGATAAAGAGATGGATATCATCTCCATCTTCACTGTAATATCAGTGTGAGGTTTAATATTTGGGGACAGAGGATTAGGCTCATTTTCCAAGGAGGGATTTATGTAATAATCAACTTAATCTGTGTTTAATAAGGTTTTTGTTCTTTTGTGTTCACTGTAATGTGGAAGTAATTTCAGTATGTCTGCACAGAGGTCCCCGCTGGCTCACATCACAGTAAGGTACACATCGACAGAGCTCCAGGCAGCGTCACACAGAGGAGCACATCATTTCTGATTGCATGTGGCTGACGGCCTCAACAGATTGGGTTTAAGCGGTTAGAGCATTTCTTCTCTATCCTATAATGCCTGATACAGCTGGGTTTTATTATATTAATAGTGTACTAATCTCCATAAAATCAAAATCTTTTCAGAAATACTCTGTGGTTTGTTTCCTCCCTCATAACACTTATTCAGTATGCACAAAGTTAATTTCCATATTATTAGAGTGATGAGCATACGTGCTTTTGAAATCTATACATGCACATAAAAATGTACATGCGTTTGTATACATATATATCAATAAGGTGCTATGATACAAAGGTGAATATCTCAGTAGATCCTGATGCTGAATTTGCTGGACCTTTTAAAATATGGAGATTACTGGAAGGATCATCATTAATAATTTAGGAATCCCATTAAGAATGGTACTGCAGAGGGTGCTTGGGTGGCTTAGTGGGTTAAGGCCTCTGCCTTCAGCTGGGGTCGTGATCTCAGGGTCCTGGGATCGAGCCCTACATCGGGCTCTCTGCTCAGTGGGGAGCCTGCTTCTCCCTGTCTCTCTGCCTGCCTCTCTGCCTACTTGTGATCTCTCTCTCTCTCTGTCAAATAAATAAATAAAATCTTTAAAAAAAAGAAAAAAGAATGGTACTGCAGAGTGAGTGATCTGCTTTGGATGTCAGGAGATCTGAGACCTTGCCCAAGTCAAATATTGGTTCTTGGACATTGCATAAGTCACTGAACTCTCCGAGCCTTTATTTTTACTGTGAAAAATAAGAAAGTTGAGTTAGCTAATCTCTAAATTGCTCTCCAGGGCCAAAGGGCTGTGTTCATGACCAAAAGGAACCACTAATGAACTTCCCTTACAGAATTTTCCAAGTTGAAAGAAGAATTAGATTGCTTCTAGAAGAATAGTGTGCTTCTGAAAGAAAGTTGTATTTAATACTGTAAGACTCAAGAGTGAAACTGGGTAAAATAAAAATTCACACTTAGTTAGAGTTCATAGTTGGTCAACATTTGTTGGACTTAGCAAAGATTTCCTCTTCCATCCAAAACTATTTCTGTTCTTTAGGATACATGGCATAAAATCCATATTTTTAAATATATCTCCATCAAATTTCAATAACATTTAAAACTGTTCCAGTTACATACTTCTGCATAATAAATTACCCCAAAATTTAGCACCCTAAAACAATCATTTTATTTTACTCCTAAGTCTTTGTGTCAGAAACATGAGAGTGGTTCATCTCTGCCTCAAAGTTGGAAGGGCTTCACTT
>CM052809.1:67609894-67642628 GCA_028533885.1 Nasua narica
GGAGGAGGAGGAGGGCAGTAGACTGTATTATGAGATTGTAAATAACACAAAATTCTAGGGAGATGGAAACAGAGGGCACAAATGGTAAAGGAAGTATATGTATGATCTGAAAGGGGTGGTGGTAGAAAAAAATGAACAAAGGAAAGGGAAATTTTAGGTTTTCATTAACCCACAGGATGAGATATCCTTTAGCTTGTGGGGATAAATGTGTATAATAAAAGACTGGTTAATGTTGAGGGCATTTTTATTTAATAAGAATCTTTCTCTAATACCTTGGTTTTTCCTGGGTGAACCAACCTTGGATATGTTTTAAGTGAATAAGTTAGATTTTTAGGAAATATTTCTGGCTTTTCAGTTATTTTGAGAGAAAACAGTAGTCCATGAAGAGTGTGTCTTTATCACCTGCAGTTAATATAATAAGGTATTTTCGCATTGCTTACATAAGAGTACCTTCTTATGGAATCAGTCTTTCATATTAACTTGGGTTTGCTGCGAGGAAACTATATGTATGTATGTGTGTATATGCTTATATCTGTGTATATATACACGTAAAAAAGACTTCCTGACTTTTTTACAATTGTTTTTTTGTTGTTGGTTTTGCAACAGTTTAGCTGTAATAGCACACCTTTTAATATAAAAGGCATTGATAACACCACCACCACCCCCATTTAAAATGGGGTGTTTGGGTTGTAGATGGGCAAGTCTATAAACTATTAGCTTAAAAGGTTTTAGATTTCTTCTGTTAACAATTATGTTCTATGATTACATCTGAGCATAAGCTTAGGCAGTGATAACATTCTGAGAGTTATTTGAAACTCAGTAGGCTGTTGAAGTCCCCAAAATTGATTTTTTTTTTAAAGATTTTATTTATTTATTTATTAGGAAAGACAGAGAGTGAGAGAGAGCATGAGAAGGGAGAAGGGAGAAGGTCAGAGTGAGAAGCGGACTCCCCATGGAGCTGGGAGCCCGATGTGGGACTCGATGTGGGACTCGATCCCGGGACTCCGGGATCATGACCTGAGCCGAAGGCAGTTGCTTAACCAACTGCGCCACCCAGGCGCCCTCCCAAAATTGATTTTTGAGAATGTTAAGTTCTACTTAAGCACTTAAAAAAAATATGGAACTACTAATGTAGGGAAGACTCAAGGAACTTTTGACATTTGTAATACAAGTCCAAACCATGATTTCTATACTTTGTGGCATTTCAACTTATCTAAGCTCCAGTCAGAATAATACCCAGTGCTTCTTGCCCAAAGGCAGCTAATCTTTTTGACATGCTAATTTGCATTTACCTATTATCATCCTTCTCCCTGGAAAACTTATAATTATTGCTGATATCTTCTCCACCGCTCACTCTGAAAACCAGTCCATGGCCAACTTTGGCAGTTTCTCTGTCACATCTCTCCCCTCTAGTCTGTATGTTCATTTTTAGGTGCTAGTACCTAGAGGAAAAGCTTATTATATCTTGCCTGGTTCTGGTGCATTTAATTTATCCTACTGACAATAGCCAGATTCAATTTATTACATTTATCTCATGTTTTATTACTTCCCAATCCAAAAAGTTTAAAGATCTTCCTTCCTTAAGTGCCCATAATATATTCCCAACCTTTCTACCTCATCTTTACTACAGTATTATAAGTTTTCTATGCCTCAAACCATTTAAGTCACTGATTTTCAACATATATTCAGAATTTTTATCTTTATTCTTGCTTCCCTTATACCTAAATTCCATTTCTCCTTTTAAGTAACTCTCCTTCTGAACAATAACCTTAAACCACAAAACATTTTCCAATTTAAGGTTGACCTAAAATGTCACATAATCTAGAAAGTCTTTTCAGGTACCACTCATACTCAAGGTCAGCTGTTTACAGACCTGGGTAAACTCTGGCCCATTTAATTACAGTTATTTTTTGGCAGTTATCTTATTTCTTATTATATTTTACTTTATTTTGAATTTGCTTATTCGCAGGCTTTCTGTCTCTCTCCCAAGAAGGAAGCAAATTTCTCATAGCAATCTGTTGATATTATGTACTCATTTTACATCTAATAAGATGTAAATACATTTTTGTTTTATTCAGTTGAGGTACTTCTACCAATTAATAGTTCTCCTTAACAGAAACATAAGGCAATGTATGTCCCATAATTTTTTTCACTATAGATTAAGTATCAGTTTCTTATCACTTTTATTTAGAGAAGAAGATAAATCACTTATACTCAGAACCTATTATTTCCCATTGAGTTAATCTGGTTTATACAGAAATTCTATCAGTGCTGCAAAATGGCAAACTCTTATATCTATACTTGTAAAATTGCTTTAAAATAACTTTAAATGAAAAATCAATGAAAATAATATGGTATTTTCACAAAAGAGAAATGATGGTAATCACTCATGATTTTCTAAGGGGTAACAACATTTAGGAATCTCATTTTCTCCTGGTAGTTACGGTAGAAATGAGCTGAATGCAAGTAATGAAATTCTGATCAGATGTGGCTCCTATGAAATATTGCAGCAGTGTTATTTATATGTTTTTGGTAAAATTCACCTATTATCTTACAACTTATTGTTTAGTGCAATACTTTTAACACACTGAAGTTTAACTTTTAGAAATTAAGAAACTCAGAGATATTAAATGATCAGCAAAGAATAAAGTTATAAGGGAAGAAAAGAAAATATTCATTATTTAGAAATAATCAGTGGAACCTAATGACAATTTTTAGAATTAAAAAGTCTGGTCAAGTGAATGGTTATAACATCAGCATACAACTATCAATGGTATTTCTATGTAGTAGCAATAACTTATTGAAAAATGCAATAAAAAGATATTCCACTTTCAAAAGCCACAGTTATTTTCCAGTACTGAGGAATAAATCTAGCAAAATATGTTGAAGAAATGTGATCATGATATTATTTTTAAAAATCTGAAAAATACAAAAAAGACCTAATAAATATAAAAGGTAGTCTATGGTCTTGTATGAGAGCTGTATTATAAAGTTATCAATTCTCAAAAATCAAGTCCCTAAAAGTGTTTATTATGGAAAATAAATGAGCTTATTTCTCCGCATTCTCATCAGTATTTGATGTTTTAAGGTTTTGGACTTTGGCCATTCTAGGTATGTAATGGTATCTTATTGTTTCATTAATTTGCAATTCCCTGTTGGCATATGATGTTAAATATATTTTTATATACTTATATGTCACCTGTATATTTTCTTTGAAGAGGTTCCTGCTAAGGTATCTGGCCCATTTTTTAGTCTAGTTGTTTATTTTTTATTGATGGGTTTTGAGTTCCTTATATATTTTAGATAACAGTCCTTTATCGGATATACCTTTTGTAAATATTTATCATCCAGTCTGTATTAATGAAGCCTAACTTAGTAATTATTTCCTTGATAGATTGTGTCCATCTAAAAAGTCCTTGTCATACCCAGGGTTATCTAGAATTTCTCCTATGTTCTAGAAAGTTTACAGTTTTATGTTTTACATTTAGGTTTATAATACATTGTGAGTTAATTTTTGTGAAGAGTGTAAGATCTTTGTCTAGATTAATTTATTTGCATGTGTTTGTCCAGCTGTTCTGGCATTATTTATTGAAAAGACTATTTTTGCTCCATTATGTTACCTTTGTTTCTTTGACAAAGTTGACTATATCAGTTGACTATATTTATGTGGGTCTCTTTCTGGAATCTGTTTTGTTCCATGGATCTATTTGTCTATTCTTTCACCAATAGCACTGTCTTAATCATGGTAGCTTTATAGTAAGTCTTGAAGTCAGATAGTCTCATCCTCCATCAACATTGTGTTGACTTTTTTCTCTCCTGTGTCATCAACACGTTAGGGCTTTTGTCTCACCATGAAACTTTAGAACCAGAGTGTCAACATCCATGAAATAACTTTCTGGGATTTTTACTGAGATTTTGTTGAACCTATCGATCAAATTGGGAAGAATTCATATACTGACAAGATTGAGTCGTCTTATCCATAAAAATGGAATATTTCTCCAATAATTTACTTTTTGTTTGTTTTCTTTCATCAGAGTTTTGTAGTTTCCTCATACAGATCATATACATATTTCCTTAGGCTTTGTCAAGTATTTCATTTTGGGTGACTGCAAACTTTCCAAAGGACAGTTTCTTATAAATTTTAGTGAAGTTGAAGATACAGGATTCTATACAGAAAAAACCCTCTTTTTGTGTATATACTTTAGAAAAAATTTAATATGTGTGTGCACACATATAAACCTGTTCATAGTCTCACTGTAACATTGTATACAGGAGTAAATGTTAAAAGCACTCATCAGTAGAAAAATGAATAAAGCAATTATGAGATTGTCATGAAATGGATTCTTATAAGGCAATTTTAATGGAATAAATGTACACATATCAACATGGATAAATTTCATTAATATATTGACTGAAAAAAGCAGGTAGCAAATGATAAAAGCAGTAACATTATATAAACTTGTAAAGCAGTGTTATATATTATTTAACATAAATATTAGAAATGAATAAATATGGATTTGGAAGATTCAAATCTTCCAACATCTGAACAACAATTATCTTTGTGGGATGCTGGAGGGAAAAAGATGTGCTGAGTGGAAAGATGTTTCTACATTATCTAGCTTTAAAAACAAAAAGAATTGCAGGAAATATGGCAACCTCTTGACATTTATTAAATCATTAGCTTATCATGCATTCTTTTATTTACTTTTCCACTCATTCATTATGTCTACCTATACTATTCATTTACTTGAGACATTTTTAGCACATTTATTGTCATTCTCTGCCATTACAGGGTAACTACCATGACAGCAGGTACCTTGTCGTATGTTTAAGCACCATATTTCCTGTATCCTCTATATTGCCTCACTCAGAGCATGAGTTCAATGAATAACAAAATGAAAAGTATGAATTTATACCAGCTCTACCATTTACAAACAGCTGCAACTTGAGGCAAGTTATTTAACATTTATGAGACTCAGTTTCTAAGTCTATAAATTAGTGACAATAGTAATACCTTCCTTATAGATTGTAAGGTTTTAAAAATAACATTTCAATATTCCTGGCTCCTTCCATCTATTGTGTTATTCAAACTGGCCTATTCTCCACTTCTAAGTCTTCCCATATTTTGTACTCTGCTGATTAAGGGTGTTTTTCTTACTCCTTATGTCTTACTCCTTACCTCACATGCATTAATTCTGCAAGTCTCAACTTCAGTGTCATTTCCGTCAAAAAACAATTACTTATCCTTCATATTGCTTCAACCCAATTTAAACTAGTTTCTTTATATTTTCATAATATCTTTTCTTAAAAAGATTTTATTTATTTACTTGACAGATAGAGATCACAAGTAGGCAGAGACGCAGGAGAGAGAGGGGGGGAAGCAGGCTCTCTGCTGAGCAGAGAGCCTGAGTGGGGCTTGATCCCAGGACCCTGAGATCATGACCTGAGCTGAAGGCAGAGGCTTTAACCCACTGAGCTACCCAGGTGCCCCTATCTTCATAATATCGTATATGTATCTATAAAACACTTGGAGAAGGAGTGGTCATGCTCCTTTGGTCATGCCAAATTATAATTATATATTAATTTTTGTGACCTTTGTATCTCTGCACTATCCTGTAAAATCCACAAACATAGTAATCATGTCTATTTTGTTAATATCCTATCCTTAATATCTGGCACATTTTTTCTCACATGGAAGATGTTCAGTGTGTATTTAGGGAAGGGAGGGAGGGAAAATGAGATTCTCTGTATGTTACCATAAAAGAAATCAATAAATAAGTTATATATTTGCATTTGAGCAAAGAAAAAGTAGGTCTTAATTTAATGACAGATGTTTACATGGAAAAAACTGTTATGTAACATATGGATTATTTACATAATAAAATAATTATTATAATTTCAAATAAAATTTAGTAACTCCAAAAAAACAGAATGACATATATTCATGAATTTAAAAATTGTTCTTAGCAGGGCACGTGGGTGGCTCAGTCATTTAAGTGACTGACTAATGGTTTTGGCTCCGATAATGATCGCAGGGTTGTGGGATCAAGCCCCACTTTGGGGCTCCACACTGAACAGGGAATCTGCTTAAGATTCTCTCCCTCTTCTTTTCCCTCTGCCCCTACTATCCCCTCCTTCTCTTTAAAAATAAACAAATAAATCTTTAAAAAAGTGTTCTTAATTTACACATGTACATTATGTGTTGCTTTTGAAAATGATTTCCTCAAAGGATTCTATCAAAATGGTGATATTTATGTATCCAAATCAAAAAGAAGATATTTTATTCTTTTTGTATTATTTAAATATAAAATGTGGGCATTTCTATATTTTTATAACAGGTATTTCAAAATTGATTGTTGACTGTTCCCTCTCTGCTTTTCTAAAATTACTATAAACTGTAAAACTGAAACTAGTTTTTATAATAGTCCTGAAATTTAATCTCCAACACCTTATGCATGGAAGGATCATATCTTCTAATAAAGTGTAGGGTCTGAAATACTTTATCTATACTGACACTATAGATCAGTTAATTATAATAATTATTTCATTATATCTCCAGGCAATAGTTCATTAGCAAAGGCCACTAGAGATTTTTATAGCAATATTATCTCACAGTTAGCTAGGAAGGAATAATGGGGAGAAGGCAAGGAAGACGCCTTGGGCTTCAGTCAGGAGAACTGAGCCATAGTGCTAAGGATATCTTCCATGGCTGTGTGACTTTGGGCTAGAAGAGTTCGATTCTGTGTCAGTTCTCTCAGTAATAAAATAAAACAGCTGCACTAGATAGAGTCCAAAGTCCCTTCTAGCTTTAAAACTTCTACATATATTTTTCTTTTTTAAGTTTGTGATGATGACATTTTGCTTTCCTAGATTTTACAGCAAAGCATGACCACTCCTTCTCCAGCTCTATCATTTTCAAGTCCATCTCCATGGATAAAACTGTGGGTATGTCCACATTTAAGGTTACTATCCCAGTAGACTTTTTGGGCAATCAAAGAACTTAAAACTTCCAGATTTATCTCTTAATTCTCAGATTAGAAAACTGAAGTCACAGATGGTACATGCTCAGCATGTATACTGAACATACAATAGACCTGAGAGTGTAAACCATGGACATTGACTTCCATTCCAGTGTGATTATCATTCACAGCACTGCATGGTTATAAATAATGATAATTCATCTCTTGCTGTGAATCCTCAATTTCTTAATATAAAATTAGTTTTAGTCCTCTAAAGCCATATGAGTAGAAAGAATTATTAACAGTCCTTGAAGTATGGGAGAGCACATAATGAGTTTATAAAAAGATACTGAAATTAGTAATAATTATGAAATGCTCTCTATGAACAAAAATGTAGACTATCCACAAAAATTAATTATCTAAAATTATTAAACATAAGTATGTAATTTGTGGATCTAACACTTTTACATTAATCACATGAATTATTCATTAACTATTTGCATATTTCCTGTTTCTGTAAATCATATGTATATGCTACATCTAATTATATTTATTGAAATAATTAAATTTTCTCTCTCTTTTACCTAAATTACACATAATTAAAATACTATTATAAAAAGAATATATACATATTTTTCATTAGCCTGCCTTTCTGGGGTTATTTTGGCTGTGTTAAAAATATCATCACTGTATTCTTTACATATTTTAATATATTAATGGTTGCATTCAGTTTCATTTAGCTACATTATATAATTTAGATTTCTAAGTATAGAAACTTAATGTAGTATCTAAAATCTTTTCTGTAAAATTCATAATGTTTTGCAGGTTACTTGCTTTGCAAGTTACTTTGCAAGTTATTCTTCCTCTGTCTCTTTGTTAGTCAACCAAACAATATATTTCTCTTCTGAGTAAATTTTAATATAACAAGTCACAAAAAATATGTCCAAATGTTTAAATTTAGTAAATATTATTAATTTCTATTATATTCCTAAAATTAATAGAAATGGCCCTCAAAAATTGAAAAAATGTTGCTTTCTTTCAAAGCAACACAGTAGAAATTTTCCCTTTTGTCCCTGAAAGCAGAAGCAGTTTGTAATGATTTAAAGGAATAATTAGGCTTATTTTTTCCTGAAATAGACTGAAATAAAAACATATTTTTTTATCTTGGTTTGGTGCTTTTTTTTTTTTTTTGCTGATTAATGGATTCTTTAAACAAATTTTGGTAATATTTTCTTAGAAAATTATGTTTGCACATATGTTCTCTGGCTTGTTTTTAAGAGGACTTGAGATGACTACCATGATTTTTTATTCCTTTCCCCCTCATGATGAAAGTATGTAACAAACTTTAGAATCTATATCAGTTATGGAATGTCATTTATTCATCAATGATTTATTAAGCATATACTATGTACCAACACTGATCTACATGTCAGCATCATTTTGAGCAAAATGGACACAATCTTTACCTTAATTGGGGTGGGGGAGCCCAGAGAAGCAACAAAATGGGATTAAAATTTGGTCTAATATTATAGCACTCCTTTATGACCCCACCTACCGTGGTCCAGAAATGTTTCCAAAGAAGGTAATGTCTAAACTGAGCCTAGTGGGTACATTGTCATTACCTCTAAGTGTCATAGGTGGAAAGTGGAAATTAGAAAAATACATGTTCTTTAGAAAGATTTGGTTCTGAAGTCATTGTTCAGAAAGAAAAATAAAGGCAGGTTGTAGAGGTATTGAGTTTTGTCAGTTGTGGAACTTATGTTTTTCATCTCAGGGGAAAGAACCAGAAAGAGAAGCTAAAGATAAAAGAAAGTCTTTTTTTTTTTTTTTTTTAAATTTTAAAATTTGAGATAGCAAGAAAGAGAGCAGGAGCACAAGTAGGGGAGGGAAGAGGCAGAGGAGAAGGTAGAAGCAGGGTCTCTGCAGAGCAGACAGCCCAGAACCCAATGTGGGACTTGATACCAGATCCTTAAGATCATGACTTGAGCCAAAGCCTGCCATTATGGGGAGCCGCCCAGCACCCCATAAAGTCTTGACATGATAAATAGATTACAGTCTTAAATGAGAATGCAAACAATAAGAGCAAGGAGTAAAAGCCATATAGTTTGCTATGAAGTGGAGGTTTTCCCTGAGACTGAAGAAAAGGAGACAGGATGGTGAGAATAGAGATCAACTGAGAAGAATAAAGGGAAGGTGAGGGAGTTTATACCTCATGACACTGGTGGTCACTATGTAAATACCCATCTCAACAAATTAACTACAGGTATTCAAGTTCAGTAGGAATCAGAGAGTCATACAAAATTGGCATTGTCTTCTGATGAATATTGTGGCTTCTTAGATTCAGTCGAAAGGGAGAAACAATTTTTTCAGCTATAAAGTCTTTTAAGAGGGCTAACAAAATAAGTTTGGAATGCTGGTTGTGTGTCATTTTCTGTTTACAAATATTACTAAGTAACATATTAGCTGATAGGTAAATAAAGATAATATACATAGATTCATAATACCTCACTTCTCACATTACAAAATAACCAATAAAGAACCATAATATTTACTCCAATATAGTCTCTAATAACATTAATGTTCTTACGTGGTGTGAAAGTATAAAATACAAATTACATTTACATTTATTTCCATCAAGAGAAGGAAGACTTAAAACTGAAAAAATCAGTAGTAAATTTGGATTAGGTGGGCCAGAATATCTGGAGGGAAGGAACATAAATCACTGCTAAAGAATGGCTGAAGAAAACAAATTTGAAGGACTTCATTGTTCAGAAAGAAAAATAAAGCCATAAAATATTTGATAATGCAAAAATAGATTTAATAAGAGTGACAAAAACATAGGTAAAAGAAAGAGAATACTCAAAAGAAAAAAAGAGAAAAGAAAAAGATCTAGTTTACACAAATCAATTCAAAATGGTGACATATTTATCTCTTTCATCATAACAAGGAGAAATGTATGGCTTATGTAACTATACCTACGCAAATGACCTGGATGGAAACAACTGGAATTCAAACTGATGTCATTTGTGCTTTACCCAGATTTATCATCTCACTTCCCTGGTCTTGTGCACCTATTCCTAGCTTCTGGTCAACTTAATATCTTCTTCTGATGATTTACCTTGACTACTGGAACCAATTTTCCTCACCAATGTGGACTACAACATTGTACTAATAAAGCAAGAAATTAGACAGAAAATATATTGGTCAAAAATTCCTGAAGAAATAGGTGAATAAACTCGAAGGCAAGCAGGTAAATGATAAACATAAATGTGAAGAGGGTAACCAAACTGGATTTATTTGTTCACGGATCTGTTTCTACTTTGTGCTAAGTACTGTTCTAGGCATAAGATCAGTTAGAGACTTCTGACTATATCAGAAAGCAAAAAAAACAAAACAAAACAAAACCTCTCAAAAACTAATGACTCTTATCAAAAGGACAAAAGAACCAAAGGAAATGACTCCTATTGACCAGATATGGAACTATTTGGACATCAAAAAGAGTAATGAATGCAATTGATTGTGCAAATTGAATACATAGGAAGTCACTGGTCCTAATACTAAAGAAGAAAGAAGGTGGCCTGGGGTGCCTGGGTGGCTCAGTTGATTAAGCATCCAACTCCTGATTTCTGCTGAGGTCATGATCTCAGGATCATGAGATTGAGCCTTGCATTTGACTCCACACTCAGAAAGGAATCTGCTTGTCCCTCTCTCTCTGCTCCTCTCCCTACATACACTTTGTCTGTCTCTAAAAAAATAAATTAATTTTAAAAAATGATAAAAAAAGGAATGCCTGGGTGGCTCAGTCAGTTAAGCATCTTTGGCTCAGGTCATGATCCCAGTGTCTTGGGATTGAGTCCCGAATCAGGCTCCCTGCTCAGCGTGAAGCCTGCTTCTCCCTCTGCCTGCCACTCCCCCTGTTTGGCCACTCTCTCTCTCTCCCTCTCTCTCTCTCTCTCTCTCTCTCTCTGTAATAAGTAAATAAAATCTTAAAAAAAAATCCTAAAAAAAAAAAAAGAGGAAGGCCCCCTTCACCCTCTCAAAAAGAGCAATAGCAAGAGTAACAACTCATTCTATATCAGAGGAAGTAAGCAGGCAGCGATTTCTTTCTTGGCCATTAAAAAGTGAAGGAAAATAGACATTTATTCTGTTTTTACTTCACAAATTCTTTTTTATTATAGCCTGTCTTAGTTTAGGGTGCTGTAACAAAATACCATAGATTAGGTGGCTTAAATAACACTTATTTTTCATAGTTCTGAAGTTTGTGAGTCTAAGATATAAGTGGGGCAAATCTGGTGAAATCTAGTGAGGGTAAGTTTCCTGGTTTACAGATGGTCATCTTTTTCTTTTTTTTAAAGATTTTATTTATTTATTTGGCAGAGAGAGATGATTTGAAGGGGGTGGGGCACAAATATTCAGACCATAGCATAGCCAACTAGCTCTAGTTTCCTTTAGTTGATGAAAGACAATTTTTTCTTTTTATGAGACTTTATATGAATGTGAAGTAGTTACAGAATTAGAAAATAACCACTTTGTATCTCCCAATGAAACAGCGATTCAGTCATTAATCATTAATTCATTAACATGCTATGTAAAAAGTTGATTAGTATCTTTATATGGAGCAACCAGGTTGTCACCAACTGAGCTTCTGTAATGTTAGCATGACTAAAAATGAAGCTAAGAGTTAGAGGCCTGTCTTCATTGTGTTAGAGTGTAGCATCATTAAAATACAGGACAACCAAATAGTATTTCCTAATGCAATGCAATAAAGAACACACAAGAGTTGTACAGTTGCCAAAAGTTTATTTGAATCCATTTAAGTCTCTAGAGCTGGTCTTCACCTACTGGAAATGAAGAGAATAGAGGAATATTAAACAATACCCAAAGTAAATAACCACACTAATCTAGAATGTGAATCAGTCAGCCTCATTCTTCATGATAACTTTCTAGGTTTCTATGATAAGCTATAGGCATGGGTGACAGAAGGAGGCAAGAATGCTCTAAGGAGAAAATATAAAACTAAATAAATAAAATGTGCGGAGCTTGCTCGAAATTTTCCTTGAAGAAACAAACAAAAGACATTTTAGCACAATTGTGAAGAAATTTAATTAATTACAGATTGCGTATAAAATGACATTAGATAATAGTGTTAATTTATTATTTTTATTATTTTTTATTAACATATAATGTATTATTTGTCCCAGGGTACATGTCAGTAAATCATCAGGCTTACACATTTCACGGCACTTACCATAGCACATACCCTCCCCAACGTCCATAACCCAGCCACCCTCTCCTTACCTCCCCTACCCCCCAGGCACCCTCAGTTTGTTTCATGAATTTAGGAGTCTCTTATGGTTTGTCTCCTCTGGATCCCGTCTTGTTTCATTTCCCTCCCCCACTTCCCCCATGACTCCCCGCCCTGCCTCTCAAATTCTTCATATAAGAGAGATCATATGATATTTGTCTTTCACTGACATATTTCACTTAGCATAATACCCTCTAGTTCCATCCATGTCATTGCAAATGGCAAGATTTCATTTCTCATGATGGCTGATAGTATTCCATTGTATATATAAACCACATCTTCTTTATCTATTCATCTATTGATGGACATCTAGGTTCTTTCCATAGTTTGGCTTTCTTTGTGGACATTTCTATTGTGGACATTCTTGCTAGAAACACTTGGGTGCACGTGCCCCTTCAGATCACTACATTTGTATCGTTAGGGTAAATAACCAGTAGTGCGTAGTGCGATTTCTGGGTCATAGGGTAGCTCTATTTTCAAATTTTTGAGGAACCTCCATACTATTTTCCAGAGTGGCTGTACCAGCCTGCATTCCCACCAACAGTGTAGGAGGATTCCCCTTTCTCCACATCCTTGCCAACATCTGTCCTTTTCTCACTTGCTAAATTGAGCCATTCTGACTGGAATGAGGTGGTATCTCAGTGTTTTGATTCGTATTTCTCTGATGCCGAGTGATGTTCAGCACTTTTTCATGTTTCTGTTGGCCATTTGGTTGTCCTCTTTGCAGAAATGTCTGTTCATATCTTCTGCCCATTTCTTGATCGGATTATTTGTTCTTTGGGTGTTGAGTTTGAGAAATTCTTTATAGATTTTGGATATTAGCCCTTTATCTGATATGTCATTTGTGAATATCTTCTCCCATTCTGTCCGTTCTATTTTGGTTTTGTTGACTGTTTCCTTTGCTGTGCAAAAGCTTTTGATCTTGATGAGATCCCAATAGTCATTCTGCCCTTGCTTCCCTTGCCTTTGGAGATGTTTGTAGGAAGAAGTTGCTATGGCTGAGGTCAAAGAGGTTGATGCCTGTGTTCTCCTCCAGGATTTTGATGGATTCTTGTCTCACATTGAGGTCTTTGATCCATTTTGAGTCTATTTTTGTGTGTGGTGTAAGGAAATGGTCCAGTTTCATTCTTTTGCATGTGGCTGTCCAGTTTTCCCAACACCATTTGTTGAAGAGCCTATCTTTTTTCCATTGGATATTCTTCCCTGCCTTGTTGAAGATTAGTTGACCATAGAGTTGGGGGTCCTTTTCTGGGCTCTCTGTTCTGTTCCATTGATATGTGTCTGTTTTTGTGCCACTACCACACTCTCTTGAAGATTACAACTTTGTAATAGAGCTTGGAGTCTGGAATTGTGATGCCGCCGACTTTGGTTTTCTTTTTCAACATTCCTCTCTGGCTATTTGTGGTCTTTTCTGGTTCCATATAAATTTCAGGATTATTTGTTCCATTTCTTTGAAATAAATTGATGGTATTTCGATGGGGATTGCATTAAATGTGTAAATTGCTTTAGCTAGCATAGTCATTTCCATAATATTTGTTCTTCTAATCCATGAGCGTGGAATGTTTTTCCATTTCTGTGTCTTCCTTAATTTCTTTCATGAGCACTTCATAGTTTTCTGAGTACAGATTCTTTGCCTCTTTGTTTAATTTTATTCCTAGGTATCTTATGGTTTTGGGTGCAATTGTAAGTGAGATCAACTCAATTTCTCTTTTTTCTGTCTTGCTGTTGGTGTATAGAAGTGCAACAGATTTCCGTGCATTAATTTTATATCCTGACACTTTACCAAATTCTTGTATGAGTTCTAGCAGTCTTGGAGTGGAGTTTTTTGGGTTTTCCACATAAAGTATCATATCATCTGCAAAGAGTGAGAGTTTGACTTCTTCTTTGCCAATCTGGATGACTTTTATTTCTTTTTGTTGTCTGATTGCTGAGGCTAGGACTTCTAGTACTATATTGAATAGCAATGGAGATAGTGGGCATCCCTGCTTGTTCCTGATCTCAGAGGAAAAGCTCTCAGTTTTTCCCCATTGAGAATGATATTCACTGCAGTTTTTTCATAGACGGCTTTGACGATGTTGAGGAATATACCGTCTCTGCCTACACTGTGAAGAGTTTTAATTAAGAAAGGATGTTGTACTTTGTCGAATGCTTTTTCAGCATCAATTGAGAGTATCATATGATTCTAGTTCTTTCTTTTATTAATGTATTGTATCACATGGACTGATTTGCTGATGTTGAACCAACCTTGCAGCCCAGGAATAAATGCCACTTGGTCATGATGAATACTAGTTTTAATGTACTGTTGGATCCTATTGGCTAGTATTTTGGTGAGAATTTTTATATATGTGTTCATCAAGGATATTGGTATGTAATTCTCCTTTTTGATGGGGTCTTTGTCTGGTTTTGGGATCAAGGTGTGATGGCCTCATAAAATGAGTTTGGAAGTTTCCCTTCCATTTCTATTTCATTTTCAGGAGAATAGGTATTAATTCTTCTTTAAATATTTGGTAGAATTCGCCTGGGAATCCATCTGGTCCTGGACTCTTGTTTATTGGGAGATTTTTGATGACTGCTTCAATCTCCTTACTGGTTTGGGTCTGTTCAGGTTTTCTGTTTCTTCCTGGTTCAGTTTTGGTAGTTTATGTGTCTCTAGAAATGCATCCATTTCTTCCAGATTGTCTAATTTGCTGGCGTATAGTTGCTCTTAATATGTTCTTATAATTGTTTGTATTTTTTTGGTGTTGGTTGTGATATCTCCTCTTTCATTCATGATTTTATTAATTTGGGTCCTTTCTTTTTTCCTCTTAGAAAGAATTGTATCTTTTCTACTCTCCATCTTGACCCCAAACCTGCTTCTCCTCTGTATCCTCTGTCAAATGACTTAATCATTTCCTCAGTTATCCAGCACAGAAATCCAAGTTGCTCATCTCTCCCTTCTCCCTTATAATCCCCCTTACTCGTTCATCATAATGTCCTCTTCCTCCAAAATGTCTCTGATATTTGTCTTTTCCTTTCTACTCCCACTTCTAAAACCTACCATATAAGGTCAGTTAGACCACAATCAGACCATCCTGTCTTTTTAACCTCATCTCTTGCCACATCTGCTTATGTGTTAGTAGGTTCTATTCATGTCTTCTGGTAAAAGAGTCCCAGAAGACAATATGTTCCTTTCTTCTCCTGGACCTTTGCTTAAGCTTTCCCTTTATTCCATTTATTTCTAGTAATTTTTAGTCATCCTCTAAGCTTTGTTTGGATCTTTGCTAGTCTTACTCTATAGTGCCAGCCAGAAGACCAGCTCATAGCCCTCCCCTCTGTAAGCCTGTAATGTCTCAGCAGAAGTGCTGACCCCTTCTAGTGATGAGTTAGCTGAGTGCGTGTCTCTCTCTACCTCTAAACTGTAGACAAATTGAGGACAAAAAGTTTGTCTTACCCATTTTTATGGTCTTGTCACTCAATGTCAGACATATATTAAATGTTCAGTTGCTATAGTTGAATTGTGTTATAATCTACATTTTCTTTTGAAAATAAGTGTGATGAGTTTTGATTAGCAATATAAGAATGAAGTATGGATAAGCCTTCCTTCATTTTACTTTAATTAAATAAACATATGCCTTAGTTATTAGAGACTGAAATAAAATAATGCCTGCCAGACTTCCTTGGGCTCATTTGAAAATCCTGTCATGATTTCTTTTCAAGATTATGAAAGAGATACTTTCTCGATTGATTTTTTTCTTAGCCTCATTTTCCTTTCTGTATTTCAGCCTAAATTTGCTTGTATATGTACCCTGGTAGGAGAGATTACGTGGACAATATGCATTCTTTCTGTTTGGTAAGATAATAGGTAATTAACAAAACTTCTGTAGGTGGGTATGCACTTTCTTATAAGGACTGCCCCAGCGTGACTGTTCATTGGCCCGTTGAGAATATGACAACATTAGACTCTACACAAAAGAAAGCAGGGATACTGATTGTATCCTTGCCTACCCAGAAGTTAGATTGTATCTTAGCATTCCAGGGTTAAAGATAGTATTTCTCGGAATTTAGCTCAAGTTACCATTTCTGAGGAGAGCACTTTTTATGGATCCATGGGTCTTCTTTTCTCCTCAGGCTTATTGTTCACATGTGGGGGAATTTTACCTTTCAGGTACCTCTGTTACAGCAGGGTAGCAGAACTGGGAAGACAAACTGAGCCTGCATGCCAGTATGAGCTTTCTCCCTAAGTCTCACTTGAATCATGTTCAGATGTTACTGCTTATCTGAGAAACACAGAGAAATAGACTCTTACTTCATTATCCTCTTATTCACATATCCGTGGTAGCAGTTAAATTGGAAGGGGGAAGAGGCTATAGGAGGGCAGGAAGTATGGAAGGAAGATACTTGCTAACTTCTTTTAACCTATATCTTGGTGTGATGATGGAGGAATGAATAAAAGGATGTACTCAGAAATCCCAAGTACATAGAAATCCCTAGATGAACTTTATTCTATATAGCTGAAATGGACATTACTTGTGTCACATGGGGTTACATCATGGTTTTTACCCATTCTACTGGGTTGTTTCTCCTTTGAATGTTGTTCATTGTGCGAACAAAGAGAAATAATGAAATGGATGATATAATATGGGTTTATTTGGTATTGAATCTGATGTGTTTCATATTTTCTCTTAGAGTACCCAAGTCAGTTCATTAAAAACTATAGAAACATCCTTAATACTCAGATCAATGCATATATAATGAAAATTAAAAATTAAACTTATCAAAGGCAGTTAATCACCACAGGTTTGAATCAGTTGTTGCTGAAATCACTGCCTGTAAAGAGCAAAGGAAATCACAAACTATCTTCAGCCTTTTGTTAAACAATGGAGTATTTTTCTTTTCTATTTTGAATCTAAGATGAGTAGGACTCCAGAGACCTGTGTTAATGATTTTATTTCTTGGAACAGAAAGAAACGTAGTTCTTTATCCAGCTACATAAACAAATGATTAGAAAGGAATATAAAGTCATGAAGATAGTCTGGGGAACACTTTTAAATGTCAAGTTGGGGGATATATTTTTTTTGAAAAGGGACTACAAGAAGCTGAATAGTTAAAGAAGATAAATAGGCAGCATTTAATTATACTGAAAAATGAAAATAGTTGATTACACATAGTGGTAAATTGGATGACTCAGCATTATAAAACAATACATCTACAATAATGAGGAAAATTGCTTGGTATAGTCCTGCCCTAAACTTGAAATTTTGGCTACTATCTTAAAGAATGAAGCTGTAATCACATTCCTGGGCATCTGTAATACCTTTGTAGCTGTCAAAAGTTTACCTATAAACATATTAAAAATAGAATCTCTTGAGAAATGATAATGTGTGCAATTAGCACCTTTACTCGAAACAGATAATCCACCATGATCCTGGAGATGTGCTTTTGTAGCAAACTTTTTGAAAAGTCATTGAAGATGGAGAGCAGCTAAGTGAATTATTTGTGACTTTCTCCTGAGAGCACATTGAAGAACAGAGAACACACTAAAAAAGAAATGACACCTGTGTATTTTAGCACAGGAATCTAACACCAGAGTGTTTGTTCCAAACTTAATCTCCAGGGAGTGGCAGAATATTTCAAAAAGATTTTGCTAACTTGTGGCTTTAGTCTTTAAATTTCCTTTAGCTCTTTTTAAATGCAGTCTCAGGGTGTGGTTGCATCCATTATCTACACTGTTTGCTTTGGCATCTTGCAAAAAGTTTCAGTGAAAGAGCGAATCCTTCATTCTGTTCATGTGTGCTTTAATATCGAGGACTTTGCAGGAAGTTGGTTGTCAGCCTCTCATAAAAGATCCTATTAGAGCAATCAAAACCATTAGAAAATAAGTTATTTTTTTTCTCAGCACTCAAGCTTATATAACACTAGCCTAATTTCTTTTTAAGTTTAGACCTTATATTTTTATATTAAATTTAAAACTCCTACAAATATTGTTGGTAGCAATATTCTTTGTCTACATAAAACTGACCTGCTGGAATTGTTTTTAAGTTCTTAACAGAAAGATTTTATTTAAAATTTTCAGTTACCATTCAGTCTTTAAAATAGAGTTAATTTTATATGTATATTTATTTCAGTAACATCAAGAATATATTTCATTCATAGTACTAGAAAGTTCTAGTTCAAAACTGATGTCTACAAAACCTGAAATTATTTCATATGTATTCCCGTCACATTTTTTGTTAGTAATCATTGATTTGATATCTAAAATTATGTGCCTAAAAAAATTGAGTAAGAAAAAAAGTATGAAAATAACATACTTATGAAAGGTGGTCACCAAAATTAACACTAATATATACATGTGTTTAAAAATAGGAAAGGATTAGCCTCTGTGAACTTCTGTCATCAATTGCGTTGGGAATTCAGCCAAATTCTGTCTTCGTTCATGAACAGTTCATATTCAGATACATGGGGAACACTCCTTAGAATTCTAGGCCATAATTTATCCTACTACCTACAGGCAGCACTGTTTATAAAAGCAGTCCTGTAGAAGGGCTGTTCCTTGTATTCCAGAGAAGTAAACACTGGATAATTTTTAAATTACAGCTATTGAGGTTCACAGACTGAAATTGTAAACATAAATTTGCCTCACTCACATTGGTTCGTAAAGATTCATAATCCTCTAAGCTTCCCTACATGGTAAGAAATTGTGTTGGAATGTGGAGAACAAGAAATGTTGGAAGGTTTAAAAATATTTTTAGTTTTTCAAATGAGCTGTTACTTTCCTTACATGACTTATTCACCTTTTATTCTGAGACACTGGAAAGTTCTTAATATTTTTGGTTTATTTTTATGAGTATAGCAATGGATACTTTTAAAAGCCATATAAACTGGGGCACCTGGGTGGCTCAGTGGGTTAAAGCCTCTGCCTTCAGCTCAGGTCATGATCTCAGGGTCCTGGGATCGAGCCCCGCATTGGGCTCTCTGCTCAGCAGGGCGCCTGCTTCCCCCTCTTTCTCCGCCTGCCTCTCTGCCTACTTGTGATCTCTCTCTCTCAAATAAATAAATAAATAAATAAAATCTTTTTAAAAACCATATAAACTACCTTGCTATTAATAAAACAATGATAGCTATAATTAATTGAGTGCTTATCATATACTAAACAATGTTCTAAGAATTTTTTTTGCATTATTTTGTTCCGTATTAGCTTTTGTTAAATATCATTCACTAGCTAGGCTATAAAGAAGCAGTAGATAAATCATAAAACATGCAAATGAATAAATTGGCTGTGAAGCCAAACTTCAAAATGGTTCTAGTTGTTTCTTGGACTGTTACAGGTTATAACAGTAAATAATGATCATATATCCTCGATTTTTCTGGAATAGGACTAAATTAATATATATTCTTTCTCATTTTAAGATCATGTTTAAGATATTGAATATCACAGGCTTCGAAGACTGGTCCAGATTTCTTCTTTACATAAGAGATTCCCAGAAATAAAGCTAGAAAAGTAGAGGTAACTATTTAAGATAGAAATGAAATCTGGCTTTTACTGTTTAACTTCAAGTAAACTTAAAGCTTCATAAGATCTCTAGAATGAGCACTTAGAAGAAATTCAAGGAGTTAGATAAAATGACTACAGAATTTGTAAAATCACTAAGAATTCAAAAAGGGCTTGAGACCCTACAGACAGATGATACTTGTACAAAATGTGGAGGGATCTTCCTCAGTGGATGTTGTTTGCCTAGGACTATAATCACTATGAATTAAGATGAGTCCATACAATGAATAGAAATCAGCTGTTTTTATAACAGGAAAAATGAGTATAGAAAAAAAATTCAAGTGGTACAAAAAGGTCCAAAATGGTCTCCTTGCCGACTTTAGCCATCTGTGTCTCAGTGTCAAACATGATTTTACTTGTTTCTGTGTCATACCAGGAATTCTGTGCATAAAGAATTTATGACCCCTCATTCATTTTACAAAAATGCAAAATGGATATGTAAATTGTTGAAAATAGCAGAACATTGTGCATTCCAACCATTAGAAAGTCATTCCTTGAGATGGCTGCATAATATTCTATTGCATGGATATAACATAATTTATCCAACCAATGTCTTGCCCTCACATATTTATTTAGTTCTGGTTTTCTGAAATCATAAACTATGATGCATGATCTCCATGTCAATTTCTAGTCATATCTTAAAAGTAAGATTGCAAAGTCAAGGTGCATGCATAGTTTTATTTTTCATAGATATTGCCAAATTTTCTCCTGAGAAACTATAACAATTTACATGCTTATATATATTCTTATAATTTTCTTTTTCCTATAAGAGACCAGAGTATTATCAAACTGTTTGTTCTCTGCCAAGCTACCAGATGAAAAATGATCTCTTATCTTTAATTTGCATTTATTTAATTTTGAATGCTACTGAGTACCTTGTCTTAGGCTTAAAGGATGTTTTTTCTTATATTTTTTATGATTTATCTGAACATATCCTTTGCAAATATTGTTTCCTAGCTGTATCTTGTAATTAATTTTTGGCATGCAGAAAGTTTTAAACTTTGTAAAGTTAAACTAGTTTAAATATATATTTTTGTGAAATCTGAGAATTTTGGTATAGCCACACAAACTCATACCAAGAAGTTTTTGTTATTTAACATTATTTTCTTGAGATAGAATTTATAAAGTTTTTTAGCTTGAGAATAAATTACCATTTTTTTTTTCTTTTGATAACCTATCTTGGACCCTTCCTTATGTATTCGTATTTGCCTTTATAATAGAAAGCACAAAATTAAGAGTTTCTCTCATTACAGCAATGATTCTTAGGCTTTATTTTTGTAAACTAACTTTTAATTTTTATCTTTGTGTTTAATTACTTCTATCTGTGCTTTTTTTTAATGTTGTATTTTATACCTTTAGATATAGGAATATAATAGTTGCAACTTTAAAGCACTTTAAATATTTCTATCACATACATTAATTTGATTGCCATATTGGGCAAGTATTCTCATTTTATTTGTTAAAAGAGGAAATAAATACTTGAAAATTAATGACTGTGAAAATACATAGGTAATAAGCCAACCCAAATATTTTTATTTTAAATGTACTGTGCTATCTATTACATTACTTTCCTCTCCACCCTAATAAAGTAAAAAAAAATGCTGTGTTAATAGTTCAGGATATGCTTTAATACCAATCACCGGAGAGTGGTTGGGATGTACAAATTCAGATTCACAATGAGCATAGGACTGAAAGGACCCTGTGATATCTCCTCTAGGGAAATTTAGAAAACGACCTTTAAATATGATGATTAATTAAAAAATATTTTTTAGGATTTGAAGTAGATCATAGATCACATGCTTGCCAAATAAAAGAGGTGAATGATGATACAGTTTGACATTCTCAGATTAGTTTCCAATAATCCAAGGTATTATTTTTCACCATTTGAATTGATTTAGATTCATATTTAATACCCAATTAAAATGCTGATAACACTTTTATTGTATATTTTAATTATTGAACCCCTAGGTGGTAATCAAGCATATTAATACCTCCAAAAAGCAACCATTATGGCTTTTAGGGCAAACACTCTTCTCCAATTTTGTCCTTTAAGATATTTCTTCTTCTTTTTTGATATGCCAAATGTGATCCCAAGTGGAGCACACAAACTTACAAACTTCACTTCTTTGATAATTAAGCATATCTTTCACTGTTCCTCATTTCCATGTCTCTGTTAGCTCCAAGCATATGTGACAAAACTGTTCTACTTTGAAGATCATGCCATATTCACACTCAGTCTTAGAGCTTGACTTCAGCTGTTTTTTGCTTCATTTTACAAAAAAGGCATCTAACAAATTCATCTCTTAGTTCCTTTCAGCTCTAAAGTGTTAAAATCATGTGATTCATCCACCAAGAACCTAGAATATAGGTGTATTTGAGAAATAGTTGGATTTCAACCTTGAAGTCATCTTGGATTTTTATCAGAAGACATGTATATTTAAAAAATTTTCTGTACAAGATAGACTGGTTATTAGCATTATTTTTTTTTCTCTTTGTATAAAAATTTTCTTATACATTAGGAAACAAAGCCACTTGACTATAACCCACATACAACACTGGAAAATACACTGTCTTCTGAGTAATCAGGTAATTTCTCACCCTATCCATCTATATCTGACCCCCTCAGTTCACATTTTTGTACTTATCTTACTTCTCTTTTATAGCCTTCATTTCTTTTTCCCCTAACTTACTAAAATAAATGTTTACTTATCAACAGAGTTCAATCTTCTAAAATAATGTAAATATTTCCTTTTGAAGCATAATAAAAGAAAGTCATTCTACAAACATAACTACAATTTGTCATTGAAAACATACATCATTCACACCTAAACACATTATATATATACTAACCTTACTCTCTGGTGATTGTATTACATAAATGTATTTGGTATCACAATATATTTTCTTCATCTGATATCCTTTATGAAGAACTAATATTGTATTTTATACGTATCAAAATCAAGGATTAAGTTGCAGAGGATTTTATAAATTATTAGATTCCTACATATCTTGTGTGTATAGTAATGCACATAAGAATTACTGTGATTTAAGAGGCTATGTAACTCAGTTGTGCATGGTAGGACTTCATTATAACCAAAATTTTTTTGTACTTTAGTTACTACACATAAATATAGGAAATTCATCTTACGGTGACCAATATTATGCTCTTTAAGCACAAAACATGAAAACACCAAAAGCTTTCTTGATGTTGACATAATTAATGTAGGATTATAACTACATGTTATTACATATACCACTAAGCAAAACACAAAGACTATTTGAAATGTGAAGTATCCTTAGGCTGTTTTTAAAATGCTGTCCATAAAACATGAATTACATTTTATTTTCTTTCCCCATTGCTTTTGGGTGCAAAGAGAGTACTGAAAACACATAATTCTGTGTTGTTGGCTCACTATCATCATTGGTCTAAGAAAACCTTCTCTATTGATTAGACTATTTCCTACTCCTTTTATCCTCCCCTTACCCTCCAGAGATTACCATTTTAATGTGTTTATGCATAGACTTTTTTTATGTCTTCATTAAATATTTAATGTTTGTGTGTATAGAAGTATCTTGAATTTGCATAAATAAATTGTATTATTTAATTTACTTAGCATCTTGTTCCTTAGCCTTATTTTTATTTACTTTTTAAAAATTGTACATAATGTTTTTTAAGGTATAAAATATGATGATTTAATATATGCATGTATTTTAAAATGATTACCACAACCAAATTAACACACCCATCATCTCACATAGCTGTCATTTGTGTGTGTGTGTGAGAACACTTAAGATCTACTTTCTTTGCAATTTCCAAGTATACAACACAGTATTAATAACTATAGTCACCATACTGTACGTTAGATCCCAGAGCTTACTCATAACTAAACATTTGTACCTTTGACCAACATTTCCCATTACTCCCACCACCATGGCCCTAGCAACTACTACTCTACTCTCTGATTTTATGAGTTTGACTTTTTATATTAAATAAATAAGTAAGATCATGCATTATTTATCTTTCTCCATCTGGCTTATTTCATTGAACATAATGTCCTCTAGGTTTATCCATGTTTGTGAAATTGCATAATTTCTTCTTTTTTAAAAGTTCTGAATAATACCAGATTCTATTATTATAATACCCACTCTCTATATATACTTACATCTATTATACCCTCTTACTGATGTTGCTCCTGCTTATTCTATTTCTAACTCTCTCCACTCACCACTGTGATGATAAGGTCTCTGTATTGCTACATGTGCATTTTATTAGGTGCTTATCAATCTTCTCCAAAACAAATGCCTAGACTGTGTTTAATTTTACACAATCACAGAGACACACACACACATACACACACACAAAGTGTAAGGAACATTCCTGTTCTTGATCTTAGATGGACCTGTCTGCAGACTACACTGGGATGCCCAAAATCTTAAAAAATTCTAAATAAAGAGGAAATTATTTTTAGAATAGGGAATCTTTTCCAGCAAAAGTCCCACTAATAATTTAGAATAAATGCTTAACACAATATAAATGATTATTAAACTATTAGTGGCAGACTGTTAATTCCCTCTGCTTCGTATGTGAAAGAGAAAATGTATGATGATCTCTGTTAGAGTCAGAACCCGTAAAGAAGAATCCCCAAGAGTCTTTTGCAATAAATATCCAGGAATAAATTGTAAGAAAAAAAAATGCAAGACCAATATGTGGAAACCTATAAAAATTTATTGAAGAACATAAAAGATAATCAGAATAAATGGAGAGTAATAACATGGTTCTGGATGAGAAGAGTCAGTGTTCTGAAGACACCAATTTCCCCCAAATTACACTATCAATCCACAGAAACAAACACAAATATCAACAAAATATCTTATGGAACTTGGGAAGTTAACTCTAAAGTTTACCTCGAAGGAGAAATACCTAATAATAGTCAAGAACTTATAGAAAAAGAAAAGTAATAAAGGATGACTTATGCTATGAGAATTCAAATATGACAGCTAGTAGTAATATGAAGCTAGGGTAATTAAAATGACAATACATTTGTGAGGAAATACACAAGTTTCTATTTTAAAATAAAGATTCTAGAAACACTCTAATGTATATATGGGAATTTAGTATGATATAGATGTAAATGGCATTTAAAATCAATGGGAGAAAAACCAAAAATTTAATTCCATTTAGACAAAAATTCACAAAATATTTAATCTGTCTCATTTATGCAGAGATAATTCCAGATAATTTAAAGATATCCATATATGTTGAAATATGTAAAGTTAAAGATATCTATGTCTTAAAAAAAAGATATCTATGTCTTTATCTATTTGAAGTATGACTTTACTAGGAAAAACTACAGATTACTAGATAATTATCTTGGGATGGTGAGAGTTACCTAATAAAAATAAAGAATCCAGAAACCATAATATAAAAGTTAGAAATAGATGCCTATAAAAACATTTAAAATAATTATAAAAACAAAAGATTGCATATGTAGAGGGGAGAGAGAGATTGAGAGACAAAGAGGGATAAATACCTGACACAGATAACATAAAGTCTTGATACCCATCATTAATCCCATTAAGTCTATCACAGCTATCATAAATCAGTAAGAAAAAAAATCTATAGATTGGGAAAAATGGGAAAATAGATAAATAGGCAACCTCTAGAAGTATAATTTTGAAATTACAAAAAAATATGTAAGTACATGCATTATCTGAGTAATAATAACCAAGTAAATACAAATGCACTTGCCATCAGATTTGCAAAGAAAACAATTTGGAATTTGATAATATGGAGAGTTGTTAAGCTGTGAGAAAATGAACATATAGCTCTGTTTTGGACTGCTGACTGTCTTTACAAAAATGTATTATGTGTAATTTCTTCTGACTGCAGAAACTCCACTGATTTTTAGGAGCTAGAAGTAGTCACACATATGTGAAAAACTGGAAACAATCTATATTGCCACAGGTAATAGAAAAGTTAAGAAATGTGGTGTGGAGTACTATAGAGTACAATGAAACTTTTTTCTTTCAGTGAAATAATATTGTATGGGTAGTATTGAATTTAAGATATTTTGAAAAGTGTATTAAAGCAAGTCACAGAAACATGTGTATAGTAGGATTTTATTTATGTAAAATGGACACAGATATGCTGTTCTGTGTATGCATTTGTGTGTGCATGTGTGTTTCAACATACAGAATACATCCAGAAGTAAATGTATCTTTGGTAATGGTTTTCTAAAGGGAAAGACTGAGATTAAAGTTGTGGGGAGGGGTGTGTGTGTGTGTGTGTGTGTGTGTGTTTGTGGTTTTGGGGCTCGGTGGGGGACTTTTACTTTATTTCTGTGCGTCCTTTCGAATTTTTTTAAACTTCAAGTATTTATCACATTTAATGCAATTTTAAGGGACAATTGAAAAAATGATAGCTGTTTACCATTGTTGATGTGCAAAGACATCTTTTCTTTTTTAAAGAATTTATTCATTTATTTGAGTGAGAGAGAGAGAGCAAGCAAGCATCAGCGGGAGGGAGAGGCAGAGGGAGAAGCAGTCTCCTTGCTGAGTAAGGAGCCCATTGAGAGGCTAGATCCCAGGACTCAGGGATCATGACCTGAGCTGAATTTAACTGACTGAACCATATAGGAGCCCCTCAAAGACCTCTTTTAATAGAAGAATAAACAAGAATGTTTTGGACACTGTGTAAAGCAGATAAAAACACCCTCTAAAATACAAAGGTTTATTTTTGAGCTGTCAGGGTCAGATATGAGGTGCAGATCTCAATCTGGCATTTTAGTTATTGGTTTAACCTGAATGTTCTGACTAGAGAGAGGAAAAAATGAGTGCTGGGTTTTTTTCTTAGAGAGATAAAGAAAGATCATAGACACTCCCTCTCCATCTGCACTAGAGCACAGAGCCACAGGAAGGACACCACAGGGCAGCCAGGGGTCTCAGAGCTTTTGTGTGCAGCAGCAGGAACTCACAGCCATGACTTCATTGTGTTTGGTCTGAAAGAGCAGAGAAAATCATCAAATTGCCTGAATAGAGGGAACATTTTTATTGAACCATCTACAGGGCTAAATTAATTGAGCAATGGAACATGATAGTTCAATAGGTGAGATTATCAAAAGAAAACTGCCCCCCTAGGGCAGAAGCCCCAGATGGGTGCCTGAGGGTTTCTGAGAATAGTGATTGCTTCATGATAAAATATAATTGCCCCCTATTGTTACATTGCCCTTTAATGAATCCCATCCTGCACCTAAATATGACAAATAGGGAGGGATGGTGTGCAAGAGGGTTGATAGTTACATCTGATGTTAAACCAGATGAGGCTACTAACTTTGAAGAGAAGCTGCCCTTTGTCTTGGAAAATCTAAGAATCCTTTCTTGATTGCTTCTGGGGGATTTTGATTAGCATGGAACTTGAAGAATGTATTTTATTTCAATTGACCTAAATAAATGAATAATCTCAGAAAAACAATGAGACAAAAAGCTGTTTTTGTGAGAAAAACAGACAATATTAAATAGAAGGAGCTTTGCAATTTATTCAGTCCCTTCTTAGTTGACCAAAAATTCGAGTGCTTGCTAAACTGCCAGACAAAATGATAGAAGCTGTCACTTAAGAGAATGACAGTTTTTATTCAGTGCATAAAATATCTGAATTTTTAATATTTAAACAGCTTAACTCTCTAATCAGCTAGCATGCTTCCAGCTGGAGGGAATTGAAAGCTGAGCTCAAACTGGCTTAACCAACAATGGCATTTTTTGGTTCACACATATGGAAGTCCAGACATAAGGCAAGCTTCAGGGGTGATTTAACCTAATGTTTCCCCGTGCTATTTCTTTATGATTCTCTAGACTAACACTACCCAGTGGAATTTTCTGCAGTAACAGAAATGCACAGTCCAGTGGTTGCCACTAGCCACATGTGGCTATTGAGCAGTTAAAAAAAACTGCTGCTGTCATTTAGGAAATGGATTTTTAAGTATATTTAATTTTTGTATTTTAAATAACCAGTAAAGCTAGTAGCCATCATATTGAAGAATGCAACTCAACAATCCGTCCTCTTGCACACTATGTGATATCATCCACAGACTTGTAAATATCAGCTGCAACTAATTACATATGAAATCATTCTGATCAAAGCAAGGAATAGTTATGAGAGTTTCACCCAGAAGAGCAAATATCTTCTTTTCACATTACATTGACTAACATTAGATCACAAACCCATTCTTGAACTGATCACTGGTAGAAAGATGATAGAATCCTTAGTCTTCCAGAGTTTACTCCTGTTACCGGAATAGGGTTGACTTCCTCTGGGGTCCATAGGCCTGGGTGGGGTGGGGGAATGGATGAGTTCTGAGAAATATTGGTATTTGTATAGTGGGAGGAAAAAGCAACTGGATTTCTGGGAGGACAGCTAACCATACTCTCCTCACTCTTTAAATAGCAGTTTGTACCAACTAGTCAAATGAGATAAGTGTCTGTGTTCTGGTGTCTGTTGCTGGATCATCCCTAACCTTGTCATTCTACCATCTGCCAAAAGTTGCTGGAGAAAAATTGTCCATCAAACTTTTTTGCCCCCATACTTGGTAGAATCGTTAATAGAAATTTTAAGTTGCCCCTCTTGTAGTATTTCTATGGTTCAATTGTTTGCCCTACTAGTCAAAAGAAAGTATCTGGGACTGAATTCACAAAAATCACAGAACTCTCATCACAGTGTCCTCAAGTTCCTGTGGTTCTGTTTTTCTGTTCTAGTGCAGCTCTACTTAGCTTCTTGGAGTTGTTCATCATGTTCTCTATCAGCTCAAATGTTTCAAAATCAGGGATTCTCTCTGCATGCAACTCCTAGCACCCTTCAGGTCTCCACTTAGACATCTCTTATTCCAAGAAGTCTCCTTTGATTCATCCACATCTGGGTTAGGTACTCTGTTTTGTGCTTCGATAACATTCCATTCTTCTCAAATCTTAGTCATTTTCATACTCTATTGTTTTCTTCGATTGTACTGAACGGTCTACCAGGTCAGAGATTTTGCCTTGTTCACCTGAATATCCTTAATGTTTATCCACAATATCATGGGCATGTAGCAGGCAATCAACAACTATTTTGAATTAACAAAAGATACATGCTGAAAAATGATTTGGTTAATAAATTAACAGGGTGGGTAGTCCTATACCTATCATATTACATCACATAACACATATCTTTTTAATCCTAATTTTTTTTGTATGCACATGTGAAAGCTTCAACTACCTATATTTGAATAGTTAACATATTCTGAAAATATATTATTTTCCAAACTAAAGATGCCTTGCTAGCTTAGTTCCTAATTTTTGGCTTACCAACATTGACAAGACCCTCTTGGTTTAAAAGTTTTATGGGACTTCGATATTTTAGGAATGTGAAGAATTTCATTTTCAGCATCTGTATGCAGTGCGGTAAAAGTATTTCTTTTCAGATAGCTTATCTCATGCAATAGGCTGGAACTCATTTGGGAAGTAATCAAATCACTGAAGCAGACCTTGATTGGTCAGATAAAAAAGTTCTACAGTGACTCTTACTCTTTTTTTTTATTCAATGTAAGTATGCTTCTCATCATGGTTTGCTTTGTACTGACTATAGAAACCCAATTCTTAGTCTGTCTGTCTATCTGTCTGTCTGTCTGTCTCTCTCTCTGTACTTCATTAACTAAAAGCATTAAGGAGTTAAGGCATAATACAGCAAAATAAGCTATGCCTTATTGTTACCTATCATGCAGATATGATGAGATATATGAAGTTCAGTATTCCCAGCAGAAGCAAACTACAACTCTAAAACCTCTTCCTTTTTGGAGAGAAAAATTAACTTTATAAATGCAGAAGTAAGGAGAGGTATTCTCCAACTTCTTTTTTTTTTTTTAAAAGATTTTATTTATTCATTTAACAGAGAGAGAACACAAGCAGGCAGAGAGGCAGGCAGAGGCAGAGAGAAGAGCAGGCTCCTTGCAGAGCAAAGAGCCCGATGCGTGACTCAATCCCAAGACGCTGGGATCATGACCTGAGCCAAAGGCGGTTGCTTAACCAACTGAGCCACCCAGGCGTCCCAGGTATTCTCCAACTTCTTATGCATATACTGGAATTGTAAAAACTATTTTAGTCCCATAGAAAAAATGTTGAAGGCACACTGAGGGTAATAACTGAGCATCTGGAAGCATACCCAAGAAGGCTTATTTTGGCTATAGAGTTCAGATAAGGTGCTAATGTAACAAATTTAATCTTGCCCCCTTAGCCTCTGCCCCATGGAAGCCCATAGAGGAGCTACACTACACATCTGTAGACATCTATTCCTGATTTATGGGGATACACACACATGTCCTGATGCTTAATAAGTATGTAAAAACACTGAGAAAAATGTTTCCTTATTCCAATATTTAAAAACAAGTTACAAATTCAGCTTCAGAGATGTAATGATTAAAATAGGATTATTGGGCCCCACAAAAAAGGGACTTTAGAAAAAGTTACCAACATTGGTTTGAATAACTTTATATAAGTTCATATAATAACTTTATATACATTCATCTTTAATTATAGAAAGGGGGAACACAGAAAAATGTAGTCATTGCTTGCAAAATCCAGTGCTTCTTTATTTATAGAAACACTCATTTATTTATTCATTCAACAAATATTTATTACCCAACTCTCATGTTCCAGCGATGGCATGATCTCTGTCCATAAGCAGGTCCTGGTCTGGTAGAGGGAACAGCCATTAACAAATATTCATCATATAATATAAGCCATATTATTTGATAAAAGTATGTACCAAGCTCACACATCGGGAATTAATTATAATGACTAATTTTAACTTTCAAGCTGGGGAAGAAGGTGCATTTTTGTATAGGAGTTGAGAGTTGTATGAGTTTGGCAGGAGAAAGTAAAGGAAAGAAGATTTTTTTTAAAAGATATTTTTTGTTCAATTTACAGAGAGAAAAAGAGCACAAGTAGGGGAGCAGCAGGCAGAGGGAGAGGGAGTAGCAGGTTCCCTGCTGGGCAGAGAGCCCAGTGCCTGCTGAATCTCAAGACCCTGGGATCATGACCAGAGCCAAAGGCAGATGCTTAACTCTTAACCCTTAGCCCACTGAGCCATCCAGGCATCCCCAGGAAAGAATATTCTTTTTTTTTTTTTAAGATTTTATTTATTTGTTTATGAGCAATAAAGAAAGAGAGAGCACAAGCAGGGAGAGCAGCAGGCAGAGGGAGAAGCAGGCTTCCCCTGAACAGGGGGCCTGATGTGAGGCTCAATCCCAGGACCCTGGGATCATAACCTGAGCCGAAGGTAAATGTTTAATTGACTGAGCCACCCAGGTGTCCCAGGAAAGATTTTCAAGGAACGAGATTTGTAAGAGCATGAGGGCACACCCGGAATGGTATGTTTAGGAAATAAGGAAGATCTCTGCAGACAGAAAAAGATGTACTTGAAGAATATTACCAGAGGATGCCTCTAAAAAGATATTTGAGACCAGAATGTGAAGAACTTCATATAATCTATGAACCTTGAGCACAGTCTACGATAATAAGATCTTAATGTAGCATATGACACAATAGGTATACATTTTAAAAGATTTTTTTTTCTGACAAAAAGGAAAAGAAAGAAATGAGTCAGGAAGAGATTAGAAAAAAAAAAAAAAGATAGGCAATGAAATTACTTTAATTCCATAATGGGAAGTGTTAAGCATTGGAAGGAAGGTATGCCAGAAGGAATTAGGCAGGGGATAAAGACACAGAGGTCTTGGGGAAGGTAAACAGTTTTTGTTGATCCTATAGAGGGTAGAAGTCATTTGAAAGAAGTCAAGGATGTTTAAGGCAACTAGTTGTGTAGTAAGATTTTAGGCTAGTTAGGAAATACAGAAAGAAAAGTATAGTTAAAGAAATCAGGAGTTTAATTTTAGACCTACAGAGTCTGCCATATCTGTGGGATTTTTAGATGGAGTTGCTTGCTCAGTAGGCTGAAGAAAATACTGATCTGGAGCTTGAGAAAAAGGTGAGAGCCAGATATATAGAAACTGGAGTGATAACTATAAGGATGAGGTTTTAACTCTGACAGTAGATGAGATTTTCTTGAGAGTGTAAAATGAAAATGAAATACTTAGAGTGCAAACACACTTAAGGAGTTTAGCCAACCAACAAAGTAATTAAATAATAAACAGTGTGGCAATAGAGTCCCTGAGAGGACAGTTGGAATGAGTTTGTTTGTTTTCAAATTGAGTGGAGAGAAATCTGCAGGGCCAGATGTTACCAAGAAAATACGTGCGATTAAATAGAGGGAAAAAGCCAAATGCTGAATATTGGAGAAGCCCTTAGGGACTTTAGTGATACTTTTTTTTAAGGTGGTGAAGTCAGAAGGTAGAATGCTATGAGTTTAAGTGTTGATCACTATTGTAACAAGGTTGACAGTATAGGTAAAGGGTGGAGACAAGGATGGGGGAGAATAGTCGCAGAAATTCTCTGAAAATCATTGTAAGTGAAGGAAGTATATGTATAATAAATTCTGAAATGCCAAACTTGAGCCCCAGTATCACTTTCAGCATTGTTACATGTTTCTAATTTCACAAATTGTGTTAGCCTCTCCTGCACATCTTTTATCTGATAATTGGAAAGTAAAAAAAATATCAAATGGATAAATACCTGCAAGTAAGCTGGTATTTAATATTTTAGCGTTATGCTCTTTTGAATGTGCACTATGACAACAATTAATTATGTGTTTGAGACAGTGGTATTGGGAAGTCAGCAATCAACAATACTTCTCCATGATCATTAGTGTCACTGTCATAGTCATAACATGAAATAAATGGGATATGGTTTTATTCTGAAGAGACTTCATATTGCCTTTCCTTTTCTTCCACTAGCTGGCTACATCATTTAATTACTGAGGATACAAGAAAAATAATGTCTGTGAGCTATGCCATAATTGCCTCC
>CM052809.1:67643128-67656466 GCA_028533885.1 Nasua narica
AATATTTATCCTTAGGGAACAATCATTATGCTGCTGATTTTCTTAATATACCAAACAACAACCTTCTTTTGAGAAGCTTGAATTAGAACGTTAGAAAAGTGATGTTGATACTTGGGGGAGCAAGAATAGTCTTAATTAAATAATAAATAAAATTTGTTCTGTTAATGAGCCTTTCAAAAAAGTAAGTCTGGATTACTTTATATCTGACACACTGAGTTATTCGCTTAAGTCACAGATAGCCTCCATGAATGTTAATTTAACTCCTTATGGGTAACCCACATCATTAGTTTGAAGAACTATCCCATCTGCATTATCTCCTGTGTAAATAGCACTTCTTCTGCCTTGAGTGACCATAGGAACATATATATAGAAGGGCTTGTGACCCAAATGTCTTATATAGCATAGGTTAATTGAATGGAAGTATGTAATACTAAGTTACCAAATTGGATGTGGAAACTGAAGCTCTCTTTGCCTGGAGAATCTGTGTTTTTGGAGTAATTTCAGTTTACCCACAGAGTGTGAAAATCTTGTGTGTTGGTTTATCTTTTTTGCTAGCCTCTAGCATCAAATTATTGGCCACTGCTTCATTCAGAGAAACTTCTGGAACCTAGAACTATTACTGGAAATATGATGATCTATAGTCTGAGTTATTTGAAATTTACCACTCAAAGTCCTTGACAGTGGAAGTGGAGAATTTAAAAAACAGATTTTAGGGTTATATTCCTTAATTATCCCTCTTTTGGCCCTTCACAGAATGGCTCTTATGTATCCATGGGATATTCTCATTTAAAATGCATTTTTATTTGTATGTATGCACTATAAAGTGCATTTTTATTTGTATATATGCACTATAAAGTGCACAATTACTGGAAAGATGAAAGAACAGTTTTTTATGATTCATTCTAGTCATTATCACACAAAATATAACCAGTGTTTTTACTTCTATCACCATTTATTAATTTAGTTAGTTTAATTTTATGTCAATGGAATCATACAGTAGTATTATCTACTGTGCTTGGCTTATTTAACTCAATATTTTTTCTTTACATTCATCCATGTTGTACATGACATGAGATTGGCTTTGGTCATCACTCTATAGGATTCCATTGCATAAATATACTATGTTTTTTTCTTTGTTTTTGATTGACATTTGGATTATTTCTGGTTGAGTACTATGATTAATAATGTGTCTATGAACATTTTTGTGCATATCTGTCAGTGCATATGTTTATGCATCTTTATTTGGTTTAATATCCCCCACTATTCGAATAGCTATTCCATTCCTTATGTCTTTGTTAGATACATATCAGCAAGTAATCTTCCAAAGCAGTTTTCATTTTATATTCCCAGAGAATTCCAGTCACTTAGTATTCATGTCAATACTTGTTTTTGGCAGTTTTTAAGATTTTATTTTAAAATGTGTCCTAGTGAAAAAATAAATAAAATCTGTCCTAGTGAATGTGCATTGATTAGTTGGGATTTTAACTTTCTGTACTTGGGCACATATTCAACAACTCTGAATTTCTACCAACTGACATAAAAGTTCAACCATTTCAAAATATATGTTCATTCATATTTATAATATATTCAATAATTTAAAAATATTTTGTATGCATTAGAACATACCTATTTTAAGTGGCTTTGAAGTAACATCAGGATAGCATTCCTCTTAGTCTGGTATTTAGGAATCTATACAGTCTGATCACTTTATTTTTTCCTGTTTTATACAAACCATGATGTCTCAACGACTTACAACACCAAAATAAGGTAGTATTTTGTCAGATAAGGTAGTAGTATTGCCAGAGCTAAAGTTTGTTAGGTCAATTGTTCTTTTCTAGAGCTACCCAAAATAAGCCCTTAGACTTCTTCTGAGATTCCCTTCCCCATCTAGAAAACCTCAAGGTTTTTCTGAGTAGGAAATGATATCACATTTCCTACTCTAAGGAAGGACTTAGACTAAGAATCTGAGTTTGTACCCATATATCTGAGTAGATTTATTCCACTCTGCTAAAATCACTGTTTCCTTCACTTAATTATGATGTGACTTATGCATACATATTCTTACATTGTTTCTCCTATAGTATGGGTGGTCATAATTAATATAGGCAACATCTAATTGTATTTTTTATAAATAATAAGTACACAATACTTTTTAGTTACATCTGCCTGTACTTAAAAGTGGAGTTCATGCCATTTATTTTCCATTAACTCTTTTCTGTATACTTAAAATTTTCTATACTTTTTAAAAATTAAGTTTTCTTTAATTTATTCATTGATAAATTTCCTCCTTAACTTATTTTGCATTTATATGTATATATATATTTAATTTACAAGAACACCTTTTATTCTTTGCACGTTACTTTTCATAGCATTGTAGCATCCTGATTTTGCATAGATCTTACTTTTTTCATAGATGCAAAATTAGAATAGCATCTCTAAGACTATAGATTTTTAATAAAAAATGTCTTATCTTTGTATTGCATATTTCCTCATAGTTTTGTTTTTCCACTTATATGCTTTGTTTTTGTTCTCTAGGTTTCCAATTAGAGGCCTTCTTGAAATGTTTGATAATCATGAGCTATCCACTCATATTAAAGAATGAGAAATAGGAAAGCAAATTGGTTAATCTCTGTGCATTTATAGGGATTATTGATTGATGGATTTTATTGAAAAGTGGTTTCATTAGGAGATTCCTTAAAATTTTATCACTTGCTTATGAACTGGTCACTTTTCACAGAAAGCAATTGCCATTTTCCTATATTAAAGGTATAATTCTGGTTGTCAGGTTTCCTAGAGAAGAAAAAAAAAAGGAAACCAGTCAGTACAATATATAGATATTTTTAATGAGATAAAATTTGTAGTTAAGAAAATGCACAGATTTTACATGTATAGTCAAATGAATTTTGTAAAAAGTAAACATCATCTCTGTAACCTACCACCTCAAATAGACAAGGTATCCATCACCCTAGGAAGTTCCTTCTTTTCCCTTGCTCATCAATTGCCTCTGCATGGAAGTAATGTCCATGCTGAGTTCTATTTACTTGAACACTGTAACCTTAGCTTTCTTTTTTTCCTTCGGTTCATCAGGTCAGTTGCCACTTGTCTCTCAGCTTTCTAAATTTCAGAATTTTATGACTGTCACATCTTACCTTACTGTCTTTGTTTTCTCTTTAAGTACTCAGTTTAATTTTTGTGAGATTTTAGGAGGAAGCAGAAGTAATTGCATGGTTAATCTTACATTTTAAATGTACTTTTCAAAATAATGTTATAATTTTTCTGATTATATTTATTTCTTGAATCATTATTCTCATATTTAGTTATATGAATGAGTTAAATGTCTTACTGTTCTAAATGGCCATATCTCTTTTGAGACACCTAATGGGTATTTTGGCTCTTTTATAGGTATTACTTTTACCACTCTAATCCTTTTTGTGTCAGCCAAAAATAATTAGCTTTGACACTGTACTGTCCCCGTAATCTTTTTATACAACATTAAGTATATCTCTTGCAGATTGTTTTACTTCCATTATTATTCACATCTGATACTAGTTTTCTATATAAAGAGTTATTTATTGATAAAGTACAAGAGCCCGCTGTATAGCTCTTGACTGACATTGAATATATCATTGCTAGATAAAGTAGGTTGTGACATGTCAACACGTGTATTTTCCTTGGTATGACCACATGTTCTCAATCCTTATAAAAGAACTTAAAAAGATATTAATGTTTTATAGTTAGGTACAAATGTCCCCAAAACCACTTGAGTGTAATTTCTTTCATAATAAGAACTGTGTGAATCATCTATCACCTTATGTCCATAGATACATAGGCATTCTGTAAATGCTTAAATTATTATGTCTTTAGTTTGAATTTTCACAGCAAATACTCATGATCTTGCTTTAAGGATGAGCAAACTCTGGCTTATGGGGATCACAGTTGCTCCAAATTCATAAAGTTATTTTTTGGCAGACAGGATTGTATCCCAGGTCCCTTATCATTGATCCAGGGATTTCTTCTTAATTGCCTACTTTACCACATCAGCATCCTACATAGGCAGAGATCCAAATTATGAAAAAAGAATGGTCATCTGGCAGAACACTGGTGATATTCCCTGAGCATATCACAGGGAGGCCTTATGTTTTTATAGGTTATTATGTCTCAGTGACCCTGAACCTGAAGTCCAAAATATAACACAGTAGCACTTCTATATATAGGGGAATTTTATAGTTTTGTCATCCAGAAAATTTACTGCAACTACCTAGGGAGTAGAGGTTTCCCATTTCACAGACAAGGCCCTGAGTTCCACAGGTCTTAGCCTTTATTCCTCATTGATTACTCAGGCCCTGTCCCTCTCCCCCTCTGATTAACATATCCAGTGAAATGTTGTGCACTGAATCAGGCATTTCAAAATTACAGACTAAATGAAGTTTAAGAATATCTTTTTTTTTGAAAAAAGATTTTATTTATTTATTTGACACAGAGAGAGAGAGAGGGATCACAAGTAAGCAGAGAGGCAGGCAGAGAGAGAGGGGGAAGCAGGCTCCCTTCATGAGCAGAGAGCCCGATGCGGGGCTCGATCCCAAGACCCTGAGATCCTGGCCTGAGCTGAAGGCAGAGGCTTTAACCCACTGAGCCACCCAGGCGCCCAGTTTAAGAATATCTTGATGGGACCAATTTCTAGAGATCAATGACATACTTAGTGAAGTAATCAGAGCTAACTCAAAGGCACTGGCAGGGGCAACATAGAGAAACTCCGAATGAGACATATAGCTCCCTAGAGATTGGTCTTATCATGGGCTTTCTTGACCGTGGATTCAGTTGCTCAAATTAAGTTAACAGTGTGGAATACGAGAATAGCCAATTTAATGCTACCAACCAATGCTTGATATAAATAACTAAAGTCACAATATTAAGCCTCTGATACTAATTAACTAAAAATCACAATATTAACCCTCATAAGTTTGGCTTGATGTCAACTCTGCCTTCTTGATATTTGAACCTTCCTTGTTTCTCCATACCCAAGCAAAGCCTTTATTCTAGCTAGTAACAGTTTGTTCCCATAGACTCTAAGAGCAGTCAAGTCTACTTAGCATGCCATTAAGCTGGTTAATAGAAGCCATAGGGATCTTTCCCAAACTTATTTTCCACTAAAAATTTTGTCTTTGAGTGTTCCCTATGCATTGTTCTTGCTTACATTGGTGAAATAATGTTATATAACAAAGAGGTAACTTTCAGATGCTATTGAATAAGAGCTAAGAAACACTTAAACCTTTCCAGCTCATTATATAAAGTAGTTAAAGAGAAAGAAAATAGAAGTACAGGGCTCAACAGTTTGCTCTCAAACCTGAATATAGAACCCAGTGAAAGAGACTAAAGTTCAAGTGGAAAACCTTTAAATTTGCTAGAAGCATCCACAAACCTTAAAACAAATGCAGCTAAGTGTCTTATTCTGTCTTCTTTTGATGTGGAAAACTCACAGGTAAGCTTTAGATCTTATCACATCACAACCCCCACCCCCAGGAAAAAAAATAGGTGAAAAGAGAGATTTGGTAAAATACCTAGGTCAGAACTAGTTTAGGCTTCTAGTACCAAATTTGTTAAGGATGGGAAATAGTTCTCAAGCAAACAAATAAACAAAGGAAAACCAGCTCCATGCCCATTATATCTAGTTGCATAGTAGAGACTATTCAAAGGGGGGGGTGTGTGTGTGTGTTTAAGGATTAGGACTTCTCAATCTTGAAAGGTTAAGAGAAATAAACAAGTTTGACAAGTTGCAGGACATTTGATTTCACCACCACTCCAGGAAAAGAAAATCTCTAAGGTACACGGGGTCCTGGAGAGGGAAAGGCAAGACCCTCAAATAACTGAGGATGCATACCCCACTGTTTCATCTCTCTAGGACAGCAGAAGGGAAACTGTCTTAAGAGGGAAATGATTACTCCGTTGTGGGCACTGATATTTATCCTTTTGATAAAAATGGTGAAAATCTTTACCCAACAGCTTAGTGGTCAATAAAAGTTCCGAAAAATAAAGACTGAAGCATAAGAAGGCTTTATTACCTTGGGAATGGAACCAGGAACCCATGTGTGTGTGCACAAAAATATAAATAAAATAAATATATATATTAATTAAATAAATATAATAATATGTCTTGTCTGACCTTTACTCTTATCATTATTACAGTGTTAGAACTAAATTCCTTTTCTGATTATTTTTCTTGTGGGAATAATACCCACATTCAGTCTTAGATTGATACTATCTTTTAGTATTTCATATGAATGCAGTTTCTAGTTATCATTTCAACTTCTTATTTTTGTTTCTTTCTCAATTCAATTCATACCTCTTTGCTGACATGAAGTTCATATAATTATTACCTTTAGAAATTGTGGTTTTATAAAAAAAAGAAATTGTGGTTATTTTCATTAGTAAAGCCAGCGACACCATGGTTATGCTAATTGACATCTAAATTTGGTAAGTTTGTCCTAAGGATGACTGTACAAACACACAAAGAACATACAACTAAAATGATTATTAGAGTGTAAAAACAGTCAGTCACATCAGTGTTGATAACTAGGGACCAGTATTGAAATAATAATCTCTAGCATTATTAAGCATAAAGAGAGAAAGTTGCATTTTAATTTGCTTAATTTTTTACTGCTTTCTGAAATGCAAAATATTGTACATTTTTATTTGGTCATTTTACTTCCAGGAGTTTATTCCTAATCTGTGACTGGACAAACATACAATACACAATACACACATACAATATATGTAAGTGAATATTTTCTAATATTGGTTATAAATTTCAAGATTGGGCATAAATATTCCTCAATAGAAAAGTAACTAAATAAAGCTATGCAATGAAATGTTACACAGCTATTACAGAGATGATCTAGAGCTAAATTCTCAGGATCATAGCATATGCTTGATAAATAAACCATCCTACTGTACTGAATGTAGAATACTATCTATATCTAGATTTGTATGTATATGTAAATATATTTACAAACAGAGATATCTGGAAGGATTATGTCCAATATATTATAATAATAAGTAATTAATTGTAATTGGTCAAATTTAGGTTGAGATTCATTTTTCTTCAATATTCTATTCCATTATTGATTTTTAAACACCAAATATATAACAGGCAAATCCCAAATATGAAGTAACTTTTATTTCTTACGTGGGTTACTTCAGTAACACTGGTGGTATTCAAAGACACTATGTAGCCACTTAATATGTATAATTTCTTGTGTTTTTTTTTTCCAGTAGATTTCTTACATAATCCAGGAATGAAGCTTAAAACTGAAAATCATTTTGGAGTGATAGTGCTTAAATGAACCAAAGAAAAAATATTTCCCATATTTAGTCACTTTATAGTGACTGAGTTGTTTATATATAGTTATTAGAGTTATTCACATATAGTTTATAATTTTAATTAAAGCACTTTATAGGAAGGGTCCAGGGTAAAAGTATCAAAGGCAGGAGTTTGGGATTCATGACCCAACTCTATCCTCGCGGCCTGATCATTGGGCCTAGTGCCAAATTTGCTTTGGCTTTATTGTATACAAAACATAATTTGCATGTTAGAAAGCCAGTTAGAAATCAATTGATATAACTTTTCAGTCCAGTGCAATGCAACAAGATAACAAATGGTTCCAAGGAAGCTAAGAATTGGTATGTAAGAAAGAAATATCTTTGGAGAGTCTTGAATTAATTTTTATAATATGATTTAGAACTAGCGCCATTTTATTTTTTATTTTTATTTTTTGCTTCACGTATTTATTTAAATTCTTATTATTTAACATGTAGTGTAATGCGGGTTTCAGGAATAGAATTCAGTGATTCATCACTTACGTAGAACAACCAGTGCTCATCACAAGTGCCCTCCTTAATACCCATCATCTATGTAGCCCATCCCCCCCCACCTCCCCTCCATCAACCCTCAGTTTGTTCTCTATAGTTAAGAATCTCTTATGGTTTGCTTCCCTCTATATTTTTTTCCCTTCCCATATGTTTACCTGTTTTGTTTCTTAAATTCCACATATGAGTGAAATCATATGGTATTTGTCTTTCTCTGACTGACTTAATTTCACTTAGCATGATACACTCTAGCTCCATCCATGGTATTGCAAATGGCAAGATTCATTTCTTTGATGCCTGAGTAATATTCCAGTGTATATATAATAGACACACACACACATTATACACACACACACACACGCATACATACATATACATACCACCTCTTCTTTATCCATTCATCATGCGATGAACAATTGGGTTCTTTGCACAATTTGGCTTTTGTTGATAATGCTACTCTAAACATCAGGGTGCATGAGAACTAGCACCATTTTAAATTCTAAAAGGAATGAATCTTGCCTGAATCTAAACAAGATTATTTAAAGCAAATTATCCTGGATACCCAATGATAGTAATCCCACAGAATTTGGATTTCGTTTGCTACTGCAGGTGCACATGAAGATACCTAGTTGTACATTGTTGCAGCTTGGGGATCTGTTGGTATGAGCTAAAACAATAGTAAATCAGGTTTCTAGATTCCAAAACCGCAGCAGGTGCATCCACCTGTAAATCAAAAGTCCAAGTCAAAAATAGTTGTGTCACTGATTTCCTTACAGTTCTGTGGAGAATCTCTGACGTGCTTAACTCTTTGATGTATTGAATTCTCTGAGTGACCCACTGAGCAAAATACAATGAATCATACTTCACCAATGAAACCAATGCCACTAATCTTAGCTGTTTCCTACAAGACTTGTTTTCTCAAATAGTTTTATTTTTCTTTTGGTGTAGCCTTTTAATATTAATTGAAACTTTCAGTACAGTGGTGATGTGTGCTTAACAAAAAAAAAAGGTTTTTTTCAGGGGCAAATATCTTATTTCCAGTAAGATTTCTTGCATTGAGAGGAAGTACAAGTTACAATGGAAGTCAGCATTTGATAAATATTTTTCAAATTCCTACTCCATGCCAGCCTCTCTGCCAGACTCTGAGAAGAAAATAAGGAACACAACAGACAGAGTGCCTTCTATCATGACAGTTCCATCCAGATGAAATATATTTGCTTTTAGGCATTAACAAGACACTACTTTGAAGACAACACATTTTAAGGTAGACTGACAGGCTATCCTTTCTCCACCACTTACTAATGAGTGCACATGGGAACTTGGCTATACTTAGCTTCACTTTCCTCTTTTATAAAATTTAGATAATAATAGTTCTTGCCTCAAAGCGTTGTTCAGGAAAAGAGATAACATATACCAAGTGCTTAGAATAGTCAAAGCACATGCCAAAAATTCAATGAATGTGAGCTATTTTTTTCTTAAATTGAAACCTCATTTGTATTATTTAGGAAGTCAGGAATGGTTTATAAATATTTCTCCTCGAGACTCTGAATAAAGGTAGAAGTGGTTCTTGTTGGAAATTGAATAGGGCAGTTGTCCAGTCCTTGAATCTAATACTCATTTCTGATTCATTACTTATTCATCTGTTGACTTTCGTCAAGTGATTATATTAAAGGTGCATCTTTCTCAACTTTTGACTGACCATGATCTTCTGCCTTTATATTTAGAAGACAATTGTAGTGATTACAATTCTTGTGAATGACTGCAGCAGATACTCTTGGTGCCTGTTCAGATCCCTTCAGGACTTAGATTTCAGTGCACATAAGACTGGCTTCTAGCTGCCAGTATTTGCATCTCCCGCATGAGTTCCTTCTCTGGCTGGCAGAACTCACCTTACAGTAAACCATCCAGTAAGTGGGGAGTGAAATTAATACTGCTCAGAAGCAGCGCTGCCAATGAGTGGTAGAAGTTGGTAGATAAATATCTAGGTTTCCTTTCCTCAAGGATATGATGACTCTTCAGTACTTGTTTGGTACTATTTCTCAGAGTTTTCTGGAAAGATAAATTCCAGTTACCTATGGAGAAAACTTGCACTCAATTTCTCTCCCATCTTATGTCCATATTCCTCTTTTAGTGTTTCTTGAGATCATCTCCAAATAAATTACTCAAATATTTTTCTGAGTTGCTATTTAGACAATCTAATTTTAAGACCATCCTTTTACTTTGAAAACTCTGTAAACCTTGCTCCATTTTCTTGTAGAATCAAGAGTTGTAGAGAATCCTGAGAAAAACTTGAATATTATTTCATTGCTAGTTATGTTTTTTTCTTTATCCTTATAATTCCAAAAGTTGTCAAGATATATAGATCTTTTTTCTTTTTACATTGTCTGAAACTCTGAATAATTTTAATCTGTATATTCAGATTTCAAATTATCTGTAAGAATTTTCCTCTATTAAACATTCATTATTATTTCTGTTCTAATTGTTCTGGTCCCATTTTCAGAAATATCTGTAATTGTGACACAAATTATACTGTATTTCTAATGTTCTCAGTCGAGTTACCTCTGACATTCAAAATTTTTGCTCCCTGAGTTTAAGGAGTGCTTGTTTGTCTTTCATGTAATTGATTCAATTTCCTTGTGTAAGTTTTGTTTTTTCACAACTTGCAGAGCAGAATTTTGCTTTTACTTTTCCTGCAATTGTTTTCATTATCACTCTTTTTATTACAAGGGAAAATCCTTTATTTATACCACTTATGAGGCATATCTGCTCTTGTTACCTAGAAATTATGACATTTAGCATCTTATTAAAGTGAAAAGTTATTTTCTCAAAACTCATGAAAATTTTCAGGGTTCTATTAGAAACGCCTTTGGTTTATAGTAATATTTTTTAGTACCTTATATAGTATTTCTTTGGAAATACAAGAGAAATCTATCCTGAGTATATAACTTGTTGCATGCTGATTTATGAATTGCCATTTTCCCTCTCCTTCTGCTCTTCATACTGGTGAAATTCCTCTTCAGTTCTATAATTCAATAGTCTAAAATAGGCACAACCCTTAGTTTCATTTCTAACATCTGGCTTTTATCTGTTAGTTCTTACCTGGCCTGAGATGAAAACTTAACAGTATTCCATTGTTTAGCATTCTGATATTCAGAACACATGGAATATACGAACACAATTCTCAAATGTATGTATATGCATGTACATATGTATTTCCCTTCTTACTTGAAAAATTACTTATGACAACCCAATCCCAATCTAACAGGTGCCTCTCTGTGTCCAATCCTATTTATAGCGCTTTGGCTTGGTTCCATATTTATGCCACACAGGTATAAACTGTACCTCTTCAGGCATTGTTCTTTCTCTGCATTTTCCTTCCCTTCCCTTTTCTTTTCTTGAAAATTGCAATGCATGGATCTGTGAAGTACACGTGAACATATGCACTTTTTGATATACTCAAAGGCAGCCACACAGTAGAAAGATTTCTGCTCAGTTTTCTTATTTCTTTTTTTTTTTAAAGATTTTATTTATTTATTTGACAGACAGGAGAGAGATCACAAGTAGGCAGAGAGGCAGGCAGAGAGAGAGGGGGAAGCAGGCTCCCTGCTGAGCAGAGAGCCCAATGCGGGGCTCGATTCCAGGACCCTGAGATCATGACCTGAGCTGAAGGCAGAGGCTTTAACCCACTGAGCCACCCAAGGGCCCCTCAGTTTTCTTATTTCTTAATCAGAGGTCAGACAAATGTGTATACTAGCTATCTTGTATTGGCATAATAAAACGGTGGGTGAGTGGACAATTATAATTTTAATTTCAAGTGTATCACCCTTTATGATAGAAGTTGTATGTATATTTTTAAATGTTGATTGTGTTATGATATTATGCTTTCTTTTGTCTTCCATATCTTTATAGTATTTTAAATAGTAGAAATTTCACAATACTGCCTCAGGGGATGCCCACCACATTGTTTTTATTTTTTTTTCCCCAAATACTTTTATTTTTTCAGTATTACAAGATTAATTGTTCATGCACCTCACCCAGTGTTCCATGCAATACATGCCCTCCTCAATACCCACCACCAGGTTCGCCCAACCCCCTACCTTTCCCCTCCAAAACCCTCAGTTTGTTGCTCAGAGTCCAGTCTCTCGTGGTTCATCTCCCCCTCCGATTTCCCCCCATTCACCCTTCCTTTCCTTCTTGCAATGTTCTCCATGTTTTTTCTTATGCTCCACACGTTAAGTGAGACCATAAAATAATTGACTCTCTCTGCTTGACTTATTTCACTTAACATAATCTCTTTCAGTCCCATCCATGTTGATACAAAAGTTGGGTATTCATCCTTTATGATGGAGGCATAATATTCCATTGTATATATGGACCATATCTTCTTTATCCATTCATCTGTTGAAGGGCATCTTGGTTCTTTCCACAGTTTGGCAATTGTGGCCATGGCTGCTATGAACACTGGGGTACATGTGACCCTTCTTTGTACTGCATCTGCTTCTTTGGGGTAAATACCCAAAGTGCAATTGCAGGGTCATAGGGTAGCTCTGTTTTTAATTTCTTGAGGAATCTCCACACTGTTTTCCAAAGTGGCTACACCAACTTGCATTCCCACCAACAGTGTAATAGGGTTCCCCTTTCTCCACATCCTCTCCAACATTTGTTGTTTACTGTCCTGTTGATTTTGGCCATTCTAACTGGTGTAAGGTGGTATCTCAGTGTGGTTTTGATTTGAATCTCCCTGATGGCTAAAGATGATGAACATTTTTTCATGTGTCTGTTAGCCATTTGTATGTCTTCTTTGGAGAAGTGTCTGTTCATGTCTTCTGCCCATTTTTTGATGTGATTATCTGTATTGTGAGTTTGAGGAGTTCTTTATAGATCTTAGATATCAGACCTTTGTCTGTTGTGCATTTGCAAATATCTTCTCCCATTCCGTGGGTTGCCTGTTTGTTTTGTTGACTGTTTCCTTTGCTGTGAAGAAGCTTTTTATCTTGATGAAGTCCCAAAAGTTCATTTTCGCTTTTGTTTCCTTTGCCTTTGGAGACGTGTCCTGAAAGAAGTTGCTGTGGCTGATGTCGAAGAGGTTACTGCCTATGTTCTCCTCTAGGGTTTTGATATATTCCTGCCTCACATTGAGGTCTTTTATCCATTTCGAGCTAATCTTCGTGTATGGTGTGAGAGAATGGTCAAGTTTCATTCTTCTACATATAGCTGTCCAAATTTTCCTAGCACCATTTATTGAAGAGACTGTCTTTTTTCCACTGGATATTTTTTCCTGCTTTGTCAAAGATGATTTGACCATAGAGTTGTGGGTTCATCTCTGGGCTCTCTATTCTGTTCCACTGGTCTATGTGTCTGTTTTTGTGCCAGGACCATGATGTCTTGGTGATCACCACTTTGTAGTAAAGCTTGAAATCAGGAAATGTGATGCCCCCAGCTTTGTTTTTCTTTTTCAACATTTCCTTAGCAATT
>CM052809.1:67656566-67671364 GCA_028533885.1 Nasua narica
TATTTTCATTGCTAGTGTATAGGAAAACAACTGATTTCTGTGCATTGATTTTGTATCCTGCCACATTACTGAATTGCTGTATGAGTTCTAGTAGTTTGGGGGTGGAGGATGCCCACCACTTTAAACTGGAGGTTGGAAACTTCATTTTTCTAAAGGGAAAACTTAAGGTAGGAATACTGATGGCCTGAAGTAAGAAAGAAATGAGTTCAGGGGCACCCGGGTGGCTCAATCACTGAGCGTCTGCCTTTGGTTCGGGTCATGGTCTCAAGGTCCTGGGATCGAGCCCCGCATCAGACTCCCTGCTCAGTGGGAAGCTTTCTTCTCCCTCTCCCACTCCCCCTGCTTGTGTTCCCTCTCTCAATATCTCCTCTCTGTCAAATAAATAAATAAATAAATAATCTCTAGAAATGAGTTCAAATCCAGAATCAAACACTTAACATCCCTGTGAATGTAAGTTCAACTCCCTGAGCCTCAATTCCCTCACTGGAAATGAGAATGATAATATTTACCACACAAAGCTGTTCTTTTATTGAGAGGGTTAGATAAGACAGTATTTTGTAAAGTGCTTAGCACAGTGTCTAATACAAATGCACTTGATAAGCATGGCTGCTACTCAGCCCTGAATCTGTCTGCTAATGAGAGGACTTCTTCTGGATGGCATTAAGGTACCTCAATTTTAACCTATTCTAAACCAGATTTATTATCAACTCCCCCATATGCAACCCATTTCTCCTCCAGAATTCCCTTCTATGTGTCTATTTGGTAAAAACCCAAGAAACTAGTGAAATGATATGTCACACCTTGTCTATACTATCCCATCAGTGTTGTATAAAACTACACAAGGGGTATAAATTTCATTCAAATTGTGTGACCTCTCTGAAACTTTATTTTTCTATCTGCAAATAGAGGGAAAGTCCAGGTGATTCTTGAGATCCTTTCCATCTCAATATATCTGTGCTTTTAAATTAAAATGAGGTGCCCCTAGAGATTATTGCTTGAAGTTTCTGTGGAGGAAGGCAAGGAAAGGGGAATAAATCCAGCAGGTTAGTTACATCCTTAGAAATATCCTAGATAATCATTTTGATTCTTTGGCATTTTGTTTTCATTGTAAAGTTTATTTGATACTGGATCACATGCTGTGTTATATTGTTAAGATTTTCATATGTGAAAACCTTTCTAATTAGATTGTAAGTCCCACAATTTATAAGACCCTGAATTAAATTTCTTCATTTTTGCCAGCAGAGCATTATAAATATAGGAAGCTCTCAGTAAATATATGTAGAATTAATGGAGGGTTGCATTTGTAGAATAGAATTAAAAATCTCCACAGGCAGAGATATATCTTAAATTATTTTATTATCATACAAATCTTTTTGTAGACATGTTTTTGTTTATCTTGGTAGAATACATGGGAACAGAATAGCTAGATCATTAAATTGTTTCATTGTAAGTAATTAGGAAAACTTTTTACAAAGCATTTGTACCATTTGTACTTCCATAAAAAATATAAGAGCTCTAAATATTCCATTTCTTCATCAACATTTGCCATTGTTGGTCTTTTAACTTTAAGAAACTCTAGTGTGTCGATAGTGGCATCTCAATGTCATTTTTCAAGTCTGTTTTTTTGTCTTTTTGTTACTGGACTGTGAGGGTTCTTTATATATTCTGGGTATAAATCCTTGGTGAGATAATATTTCTTAAATATTCTCTCTCAGTCTGAAGACTGCCTGTTTTCTGAATGTTGCCCTTTGATGAACAAAAGAGTTTTACATTTTTAATTTTTTTCTTTTATGATTCTTGCTTTTCATATCCTAAGATCTCTATGTTTTACCTCCCAATAAGGAACATTTTCTTCTGGAATCTTTATGCATGTGGCTTTTATGCTTAGGTATTTGACCTAATATATATCATTAATTGTTGTATTTAGTGTGAGGTATGGATTAAGGCTCTTTTTTTTTTTAATGTGGGTATCCAATTGTTACAGTACCATGTACTGAAAAAACATTTCTTTCCTCATTGAATTGCTTTGCTGACTTAGTTGAAAATCAGTTAATTAGATAAGTATGGATTAACTCATTTAAGCATTTTTTCCTTAAAAGATTGTTTTGGTATGAAGAGGATTGATTATTGAGTTAAATGCACAACACAGGAAGACTGCTTTTTTATTAAACTTGAAAGTTATCCTTTGTGAACCAAATATACTTTCTTAATAAAAAAGTGTTTATATTTTAAAAAGCCTTCTTATATTTGCATGAGGCCACATGAGAGATAATATGATGGGCAAAAACCATGGAAAGAAATGGCAAGAGATAAAGTGAGCCCTAAAGCACCATGGTCAAAGTAGTAAGGGAACATAGAAAGGAAAAAGAACTGTAGACACGATACATGGAAGTAAATTTAAAATTTTGGTAGAGGAAAAGAAATCTTAGGTTCTTTGAAATATACTCATTTCCACAGATTTAGTGTTTTATGTTGTAATTTTTAAATTGAACTCAGTTTGTCTGAGTGACAAATGAACACAAAATGCTAGTCATGACAAAAGGTCATCTAAACCCCAATTTACTGTCACACTTTACCAGTTTGTTGTTTCAGCCACCAAAAATAGAGATTTTTTCCCCCAGACATAAATATATGGAAATCACTTTTTTTTTTTAACCCTCAAACACTTTCCCACTTACTTGAACACTTTTTAGTCTTTTATTTGAAGGGAAACTACCAATGAGTTTGGATTTTATTGGAAACTTAAGGTTGCATTGGTTTTGGTAGAAGTCTACATACAATTAATTCATGATACTATGCTGATAAGTCAGCTTTATAGATGATGCATTCTCTTGCCCAGAGATTTGTTGTGCTGTGCCATCTTCTGCAAGTGCTTCATGGATCTGCTGAACAGCATGGATTGCAGATATGCCAGCATATGGTGCTGTCAGTCTGTTGGTCATTTTCCATCTATTTCATCCACACACTCTGTAGATTGACTACAAGAAAATGCTTAAGTGAAGCATATATTCTGTTGATCTTTTTGGAGGAGAATTACCTTCTTAAAAAATATCTGTTGTTGGCAAATAGCTTAGAAAAAGAAACTGGACATCTTCTGGGGTTGTTTTTCAATTTAGATTTTCATTTTTCTCACAGTGCCAATTATTTTTTGTATTTCCTTAATTATTTGTCAAAACTAGTTTTTTAATGGGAAATAAAATCTTTAAGATGGCATTCATAATATAAACATATGACAGAATTTATAAGCCAAAGAAAACTTAATTTTGCTTGTTGTGTCATTGTTAAATTTATCATTTCAGGAATGACTTCCTTTTTTTTTTCTAAAGAGGTACTTGATCATAGTAATTTTAGCTGAATTTTATACATGTAGTAGTAGGAGTTCAATGCTTCATATGTAATAGCACACTACTATAAAGTAGCAGAAATATTTTTGGAACTGAATTTCAATTTAGTACAAAATAAAAATAAAATAGTGAAGTCCTGTTTTTTTCCTGCAGGATAAAATTCAGTACAGTTAGGTACTTTATGACATTAATTTTTCACTTCATCTCAGGAGAAGGAACTCACTTTATGATCTATAAAACACAAAACACAGACCTGAAAAGATGTGTTTGCTTTTTATAGCCACATTACTAATTGATGTATTTGATGGTCTTATTTAAGGATTTTTGTGATTTATTTATGGGATGCTATTTTATAAATTGACTGTAGGGAGAGGCAAGATTCTTAGCTCTGAAAACTGCTAGTGCTATGGGGAATTATTAAAGTTATAAGCTAAATAAGAGGAATGTTTTCTGACTTTTCTAACCATAGCAACAGGTTTCTTCATTTAAAAATAAACTTTAAAAAACCCCAAAAACCTCTATAAACCAACACCTGTGTGTCAGATGTGAGAGAATGGTTATCTATGGGTGGCCTTTAACCATAATTTAATGAGGACTTTACTCATTATCAGCATTAAGGATGCCCTGATCGTTACCCCTCCTCGGTTTAAACCAATGGTGATACCCACACATGAGGAATTAACTTCCACCTCTTTTTCCCCGTTCTTCTACTGTTTCCCTAGAGATAGTGGATTTTGTGGTTATTCCATGCCATTAGAAATGAGTAGGTTCTCATGATCTATCCAACTTCCCAAAGAGATATATTTTTTATGGAGATGTTCTTGTTCTCTCTCTCATTTAATTCAAATCTTTCTTTCCTTCATCAGTGAAACATTGAACAAGTTTTTATGTATCTTCACTACTAAAATTGGTCCAAAAAATAGAAGAATATTATTTTAGAGTTTTAGGATTTTATTTAGAATGACATTGCTATGTAAAAGACTGGTGCTGTGATTGTTTGCACTACTTTTTAAAGGACACAAAGATAGTAGCATAGCCAGGATTAGAAGTCAGGGAGCTTGATTTCTAGTTTGTAGCTTTATGTGTGATACTCACCATTACCTTGAAATCAAATGATATAATTTGCTTTGGAGACAGGAAGTATAGTCAATAAATTGGATACTACAATATGCAGCTTACTATCAGAAAGAATGGAATCAAACTTCAATAGCATAAAAAAAGCCCTTCCAAAACTGTGTATGTGTGGACTAGAAACAGCACAAAAAACTGCCTGTTGTAACTGTAATCTTGAACATATATGCCAAATGAGTTTGGAGCATCTGGATTAGACTTAAATTGATTTCCTTACTGCCCGACTTTACAAAAGTTTATACCAATCTACATTTCTACAAGCAATGTAAGAGAGTTCCACTTGTTCCACATTTAGGTCAATATTTATTATTGTTTTTCTTTTCAAAATAACTTAATCATTCTAATGAGTGTGTGTTGGTATCTCTTTAAGGTTTTCAATTTACATTTCCCTGATAACTAATGATTTTGAGCATCTTTTCATATACCTTTTTATTATTCATTTAGGTTATTTTATGAAGTACCTATTCAAATATTTTGCCGATTTTTTTCATTGAGTTATTTTTATAATATTGAGTTGTACTTTTTATATTTTAAATTCATCTCTTTTGTCAGATATATGTTTCTTCTTCCAATCTGTGCCTTACCTTTTCATTTCTTAACAGTGGTTTTACAAGAGTAGATGTTACTAATTTTTACTAAATCTCACTTATTCACTTGTGTTCTCATTTTTGTGTGTTTTGTATAAGAACAATGTGCTTTCCTCAACATCACACAGATTTTCCATTTACTTCTAAAAGTTTTTTAGTATTAGCTTTCATACATAATGAGAGATCAATTTCAAGTTAGTTTTTGCATGTGGTATAAGGTAAGGGATCTAAGCTCATTTTGTTTTTCCAATATGAATGTCAGTTATAACATCATGTATTATAAAAACTACATAGTGAAATACCTTGGCACATTTGTTGAAAATCAGTTCATCATATCTGTCTGATTATAATACTAGAATGTCTGTTTTGTTCCATACATACATGTGCCTATTTATACACAATATCACACTATTATGGTAATTTTCTAATGGGTCTTGAAATCAAAACCAAATCCAACTTAATTTTTCAAAATTATTTTGGCTATTTTAGGCCTCTTGCATTTCCATATAAAACTTGGAATGAGCTTGTCAATTTCTACAAAAAAACTTGATAGATTTTGATTTTTATTGCTTGGAATCTATAAATGGACTTGTGGAAAACTAACGACTTTACAAAATTGAGTGTCTAGATTCATGAATGTGGTACAACTTCGTATTTATTTAGGTTTTATTTTTTAAAGATTTTATTCATTTATATGACAGAGAGAGAGCGAGAGAGGGAACACAAGCAGAAGTAGTGGGAGAGGGAGAAGCAGGATTCCCACCAAGCAGGGAGCCTGATGTTGGGCTCAATCCTAGGACCCTGGGATCATGACCTGAGCTGAAGACAGATGCTTAAAGACTGAGCCACCCAGAAGCCCCTAGGCTTTTAATCTCATTAATAATTTATAGTTTTCCATTGATGAATAAAGTCGAAGAAGTCAAAAGAAATGGGCAGACATTCCATGCTCATGGATTGGAAGAACAAATATTGTTAAAATGTCTATACTAACCAAAAGAGTCTACACATTAATATTTCCCTATCAAAATACTGACAACATTTTTCACAGAACTAGAAGAAACAATCCTAAAATTTGTATGGAACCACAAAAGACCCCAAATAGCCAAAGCAATTTTGAAAAAGAAAGGCAGGTAAATGGCTAACAGACACCTGAAAAGTTGTTCATCATCACTTACCATTAGTGAAATGCAAGTCTAAACTGTAATGAGCTATCACCTCATACCTGTCAGAATGGCTAAAATCAGCAACATAAGAAACAACAGGTATTGGTGAGGATGTAGAGAAAAAGGGGCCCTCTTTTTCGGTATGCAAACTGGTACAGCTACTGTGAAAACAGTATGGAGATTCTTCAAAAGGCTAAAAGTATAACTACCCTATGATCCAGTAATTGCGCTATTGAGTACCCAAAGAATACAAAAACACTAGTTCAAAAGGATATACACACACTCCTATGTTTATTACGTTATTTACAGTGGAAACAGCCCATGTCCATTGATCAATGAATGGATAAAGATCCCCACCCCCCCACACACACACGCACACACACACACTGGAATGTTATTCTGTCATTAAAAAGAATAAAATCTTGTCATTTGCAATAACATGGATGGAGAGTATAATGCTAAACAAAATAAGTTAGAGAAATACAAATACCATATGGTTTCACTCGTATGTGGAATTTAAAAATGAAACAAATGAGCAAAGGGAAATAAAAAGAGACAAATCAAGAAACAGCCTCCTAATTATAGAGAACAAACTGATGGTTACCAGAGGGAAGCGGGGGTTGCAGGTGACATGGATTAAGGAGTGCACTTGCTGTGATGAGCACCGGGTGATGTATGGAAGTGTTGAATCATTATATTGTACACCTGAAACTAATATAACAACATTGTTAACTTAGTGGAATGAAATTAAAAACTTCAAAAATTAGTTTTCATTGTATAGATTTTAAACATACTCATAAATTTCTTATTTCATGTTTTATGGTTCTGCAATAAAATGATGTTTTATATTTTTAGGCTAATAAATAGAAATATACATAATATTGACCTCAAATGCCGTGACCTTGCTAAACACATTTACTTGTTCTACTAGCTTTTCTTCTTCTCTATAATTGTTAGTATTTTTTATATACATAAACATGTCACTTGACAATATTTTTTCCTTTAAATATGTATAATTATTTTTTTCTCTTTCCAGACTTATTGCCCTTAGACCTCCCTTAAAATGTTGACTTTAAGTAGTGGGAGGGGGCATAGCTGTCTTCTTCCTGATCTCAGGAAGAGAGAATTCAGTATTCACAAGTAAATATGATTTTATTTGTAGATTTTTCACAGATGCCTTTTATCAAATTGAAGATATCCAGTCTTCTAGTACTGTATAATCATATTCAAATCTAGATAAACATGTTTATTTCCATTCCACAGTATTTAATTTTAGTGAGCACTGTCCTCATTTTGTGGACCCCAGGACAATCTCAATATATTTTATTCTGCCTATCTAATAAAACTCTTATGTTTTATTTCTTTTTATAGTTATTACTTTTAAGGTCTTTCTTTCTCACTCTATACACAGGTGAAGGCTTTCCTTCTGCATTCTCTCATCCGTCCTTAACCCTCCCTTTTTTTTTACTAAATTCCATTGCTCAAGGTTGACATACTTAACACAAGAGTTCACAATCCTATCAGCTATATTTTCCCTATGAAAATTTAACTTTTTATTGATGTATAGCTATAAAGTCTTAAACTTGAAAGCCATTATGAAGTAAAATTACCAATACTCATAATATCTACAAAATTAAAAGAAAGCCAAAACTTTTACTAGACAATTATATTTAAATTCAGATTAAATTTTTTCTATTATGAAGTAAATCCGTTAATTTATTTTTCTTGGTCACTGATTTTTCCAAATATTATAAAACCTAGTCCATTAGACTGATGACATTTGCAAGCCAAGGTACTTTTGCTTTGAATGGCTAAGTCACTTTTAGTACTTTTTCCTGTTTTCTGCATTGATTATGCATTTATGGTAAAGTATCCTTATGCCAACATTCAGATTTTACTAATTAGTGAGTCTCTTTTTCTTTTTTTAACAGCATTACTAATTTCAGGAAGGCTTTAAAATTGCCTTTATCTGTATAAATTGTTATTTTTTCTTCTTAATCTAATCAGATAAAGAAATGAGAATGAAAAATGTCAAACTTGTCCACTACCTCAATCTGCTTAAAGGATTACATATTTCTTTTCTGCAGCTATTTATTTTAAAAAGAAACAAAACTATTAACTTAGCTATCAGGTTAATAAATAACATTTGATAGAAGCAAAAATAATTTATATAACCTCCTCATTTCTCAGGAGTAATAAACACTGAAAAATTTATCTACAATATTTTAAAGTTTTATCTCTTGGTCCCAAGATTTCTCAATATGCTTTTGGGCAATACATTTATATGTGCAAGAGTTTTCAGATGTCAAATTTTCCCCCACTTTTTATTTTAATTATCTTAGAAACGACTGTTTATTTCAATCCACAGTAGGTAGTATAGTCCTAAGCATACAGGCTCTAAGCATGTAGACTGCCTGGGTTAAAATCTCTGCTTTGTAAATTAACTATGTATTGCTGGGCTACTTATTTAATTATTTCATACATAAAGTTGGGTAATAATACCATCTAAGTCATGAATTAGTTGCTAAGATCAAAGGAGATATTTTTTTTTTTAATTTTTTTTTATTTTTTTTTTCCCCAAATTTATTTTAATTTTTCAGTGTTACAAGATTGATTGTTCATGCACCACACCCAGTGCTCCATGCAGCCTGGTGGTGGGTATCGAGAGGGGCACGTACTGAAAGGAGATATTTTTTAAATTTTGTTATTTAATATTGGTTTCTGGAGTAAGAATTCAGTGACTTATCATTTACATACAACACCCAGTGCTAATCACAAGTGCTCTCCTTAATGCTCATCACCCGTCTAGCCCATCCCCTACCCATCTTCCTCCATCAACCCTTAGTTTGTTCTCTGTCATTAAGGTCCCTTAGTGGCTTGTTTCCCTCTCTAAAGATTTTTTTTTTAATAAAGTGAATATCACAGTGCCTAGAAAAAAGGGCATGATGATTTCTACCTTATCCTCCCACATCATATACTAACAAAGGGCAGATAAACATGAAACTAATTGCCCCAATACCAAAAGTACCTCTATAAACACTTTACCATATATTCTTACATACAGTTTGTCCTTGAATAACGTAGGTTTGAATAGCACAAGTCCACTTAAAAGCAAGTATTTTTTGCTGAAAAAAAGTTTTATTGTTTCCATTTGGTTCACAGTTTGGGCAAGGTTTCCAGGGTGGTTAGAAAACTGCCTAGTGGCTGCAGGGAGAGGCTCAGGCAGAAGCCCTTATACCACATGGTTACCACAGAAGTCCCTCAAAAGCTGCTGGACTCCTCAGGCTCCTAGTTGTGCTTGAGACTGAGTCTTTCCAAAAGATACCTGCCAGCCCATCCTGGAGGCCATCCTTCCTCAGACAGTCAGGTGGTCATCCCCCCTTCTTGAGTTTCAATTCCTGACCTAGGAAGTGCGTCCCCAGTAAGTCACAAAGATGGTTATCAGCACAGCCAAAACCCAGGGCATGGAGATCCAAAAGGGCCTGTTTCAGGTGCTTCTCCAGTACCATGGTAGCCTCCATGGTGCACACAGTTTTACTCCACTCATCTTGGGACAGTTTATGCACATCCTGGAAGAGGGCACTGTTGCTGTGCTGGTTTTGCATCTTTAAGAGCCTTGGTGCCCTCAGGTTTCTCCTCAGCCAACTTGTAAAAAGTGGCTCACATATTCTGGAGCTGCATTATAGTGATTCAGATAGAAGCCAAGAAAGAGGTAGGTGTAGGAGACCCACAGAGGCATGTTGACCAGATGATTGATGGCGGCCTCTACTTTCATGGAATAATTTTGATGAATCTGGGAACTAGTGGTTGATTGGCAATGGGGAGCTAAGCTCAAAAAATGATGGTGGCTGATCCCTGTAGGCAGAGGATGGCTGAGAATATGGTTCCAAAGGTTGTGATTAGAAAAGAGTTTGGAGAGAGGTTGGAGGCTTGAAAAAGGGATATCCCTGAGTGTGTGTGTTCTGTCTAAACATGAAGCAACAGACAGATCCATGGGACCAAAGAGGGCACTGGCTAGGGGTGGAGGTTTTTATAGGACAGTACTATAAATATATTTTCTTTGTCTTCTGGTTTTCTTTTTTTTTTTAAGATTTTATTTATTTATTTATTAGGTAAGAGAGAGAGTGAGAGAGAGCATGAGAAGTGAGAAGGTCAGAGTGAGACGCGGACTCCCCATGGAGCTGGGAGCCCGATGTGGGACTCGATCCCGGAACTCCGGGATCATGACCTGAACCGAAGGCAGTTGCCCAACCAACTGCGCCACCCAGGCGCCCTTCTGGTTTTCTTAATATTTTATTTTTCTCTAGGTTATTATAAGAATAGATTATATAACACCTATTACATATAAAATACATGTTGACTGTTGATGTTATCAATAAGGCTTCCAGTCAGAGTCAAAGACTATCCAGTCAGATACCAGTTCAGCCTATCAAAAAGGCTTTGAGTGGTATTTCCCACTGCATTGAGAGGTCAGTACCCCTAGCCCTCACATTGTTAAAGGGTCCAACTGTACTTTCCATGTACAGACAGAAGCTGTCATATGACACATTTTCTTTATATTATATTATCAAAATACCATGCAAACAAATGCTAATTTTAATGAATGTACATTCCAAGTATTTGATTTTTTTAACTTCAAGGCCATTTCAATGTAATATTAAAATACTTCTAAATACAACTTTTAAGACAAATTATAATGATAAACACTTTATCATCCACCTATGACATTAGATAAATCTGTATTTTAAAATAATTAATAAGCTTACAGAGAAAGAAAAATCCCTGTTTTTTCTTACTTATATTACTCACTAAAAGAGATTTTGTTATGTTTTCAGTTTCCTATTATAAGTGCTGAGTTGAATGTTAATGAGAGCAGTCAATTCTTGATCCATTCTAGGACCTGATATTTGAGTTATTACATTAAAGAGAGACATCAGCACTACGAAATAACCCTGATTATACTGGATGAGAGATGAATGATTAAAAGCCTGCAGGAGGCATTAATTTACTACCTAATAGTCACATAATACCAATTGACTATTCTATTATTTCCCCCCTTTGGGTAAAATTATTTTGGATAGAATAAAATTGCAATGGAATAGTTAGCAAAGATCACAGATAGAAGTACTATAATTTATCAAGCAGCCTAGTTGGACAGCCTTGTCAAAATAAGTTAGGGAATTTCTCATGATTGTAGCCAGTGTTGCAAATTTTTAAAGATAGCAATCCATTATCACTTCTCTTCTGCCACCTGAAAAAAAATCACCCCACAGAATCTGATTTCTTCCTGCAGTGACATGACACTGCTCAGAAGGCACTGACACATCCTTTTTCTAAAATATCAACTATCAATAGGAGACTCTAAACCTGAGTCATGTTTTTTTCTTCAAGTCTATTGTGTATTACTAAGGAATTAGAAAACTTAAATAACTTGAGTTCTCTTATATTTGGCTATAATTTTATTTTGATTATATCAATAATAACATTAGCTGTAATTCTGTTCTAAAAAATACAATATATCCTACAGTTGCTATTAAGAGGGATATATGACACATGTATTTATATAGTTTTTACATACATATGTATATATGGATACAGAGTTCTATCATTATATATAGGAAGGGTAGGGTACTTGTTTGTTGGTATGGCTAAAACCAGTGAACTTATGCTAATTGAAAGGTAGGATAGTTATGTGGAAGACTTTTTCTTTATAACAGGAAATTGGTGAATTTCAATTTGGTAATAGCTATGATTTATTCACATTAGTAAGAATTTTAGATTACAGTGTGATAAAAATTACTCTAAGAAAGAAACTGAGAATAGAATTGTTCTTTCTCATGTAGAAATCCATTTAAGGAGGTACCTGGTTGACTCAGTGGATTAAGCAATTGCCTTCAGCTCAGGTCATGATCCCAGGGTCCTGGGATTGAGCCCCATGTTGGGCTTCCTGTTCAGAGGGGAGTCTGCTTCTTCCTGTCCCCCCGCTTGTACTCTCTTGCTTTCTCTCAAATAAATAAATTAAATCATTTAAAAAAATCTATTCAAGGATGACTAAAATTCTTATAGTTCTTCCAGAACATGAATCCTAACAATGAATTTATATGATGACACTCAATTCCAAAATTGTACTTCTCTTTTCCAGAAGAAAGTCTTGTGAAAAGACTCTCTTTAAAAATAAACAAATGAACGTGCTCGCTTCGGAGGCACATATACTAAAAATAAACAAATGAACTAAAAAGTGATTATGGCAGGGACAATCACTGCATATTGACTATCTGTAAATAACCCATAATCCCACCTTCTTGGAATTAGATGAAACTTTGGAACTAATTCTAAAACAATGGGTGTGAGTGGAAGTAATAATTTTCTATTCCAGAATGAAGCAATTAAGAGCCATTGTATGATCCGCTAACTTCTCTTTCTGTTTCAAAAACCATTGGGCCATGGGAAAACTACAGGATACTGGAGTAACAACTTGAATCACAGAGTAGTTTTATATTTTTAATTTTTTAAAAAATTTATTATTTTTATTAAAATATATTATTTGCCCCAGGGTACATGTCTGTGAATCATCAGGCTTACACATTTCACAGCACTTACCATAGCACATACCCTCCCCAATGTCTATAACCCAGCCACCCTATCCCTATCACCCCTACCCCCCAGCCACCCTCAGTTAGTTTCATGAGTTTAGGGTCTCTTATGGTTTGTCTCCTTCCGGATCCCATCTTGTTTCATTTCCTTCCCCCACCCCTCCCACAACCCCCCACCCTGCCTCTCAAATTCTTCATATCAGAGAGATCATATGATAATTGTCTTTCTCTGACTGACTTATTTTGCTTAGCATAATACCCTCTAGTTCCATCCATGTCGTTGCAAATGGAAAGATTTCGTTTCTCTCGATGGCTGCATAGTATTCCATTGTGTATATATACCACATCTTCTTTATCCATTCATCTGTTGATGGACATCTAGGTTCTTTCCATAGTTTGGCTATTGTGGACTTTGCTGCTATAAACATTCGGGTGCACGTGCCCCTTCGGATCACTACATTTGTATCTTTGAGGTAAATACCCATTAGTGTGATTGCTGGGTCGTAGGGTAATTCTATTTCCAACTTTTTGAGGAACCTCCATACTGTTTTCCAGAGTGGCTGTACCAGCTTGCATTCCCACCAACAGTGTAGGAGGGTTCCTCTTTCTCCACATCCTTGCCAACATCTATTGTCTCCTGACTTGCTAATTTTAGCCATTCTGACTGGTGTGAGGTGGTATCTCACTGTGGTTTTGATTTGTATTTCTCTGATGCTGAGTGATGTTCAGCACTTTTTCATGTGTCTCTTGGCCATTTGGTTGTCCTCTTTGCAGAAATGTCTGATCATATCTTCTGCCCATTTATTGATTAGATTATTTGTTCTTTGGGTGTTGAGTTTGAGAAGTTCTTTATAGATTTTGGATACTAGCCCTTTATCTGATATGTCATTTGGAAATATCTTCTCCCAATCTGTCGGTTGTCTTTTGGTTTTGTTGACTGTTTCCTTTGCTGTGCAAAAGCTTTTGATCTTGAAATCCCAGTAGTTCATTTTAGCCCTTGCTTCCCTTGTCTTTGGTGATGTTTCTAGCAAGAAGTGACTGTGGCTGAGGTCGAAGAGGTTGCTGCCTGTGTTCTCTTCGAGGATTTTGATGGAGTCCTGTCTCACATTGAGGTCTTTGATACATTTTGAGTATATTTTTGCGTGTGGTATAAGGTAATGGTCCAGTTTCATTCTTCTGCAAGTGACTGTCCAGTTTTCCCAACACCATTTGTCGAAGAGCCTGTCTTTTTTTCATTGGATATTCTTCCCTGCCTTGTTGAAGATTAGTTGACCATAGAGTTGGGAGTCCATTTCTGGGCTCTCTATTCTGTTCCATTGATCTATCTGTCTGTTTTGTGCCAGTACCACACTTTCTTGATGATTACAACTTTGTAATAGAGCTTAAAGTCTGGAATTGCGATGCAGCCAACTTTGGTTTTCTTTTTCTGCATTTATCTGGCTATTCATGGTCTTTTCTGGTTCCATATAAATTTCAGGATTATTTGTTCCATTTCTTTGAAATAAATTGATGGTATTATGATAGGGATTGCATTAAATGTGTAAATTGCTTTAGGTAGCATTGCCATTTTGACAATATTTGTTCTTCCAATCCATGAGCATGGAATGTTTTTCCATTTCTTTGTGTCTTCCTCAATTTCTTTCATGAGCACTTTGTAGTTTTCTGAGTACAGATTCTAGCCTCTTTGGTTAGGTTTATTCCTAGGTATCTTATGGTTTTGGGTGCAATTGTAAATGGAATCGACTCCTTAATTTCTCTTTCTTCTGTTTTGCTGTTGGTGTATAGGAATGCAACTGATTTCTGTGCATTGATTTTTATATCCTGACACTTGATTGAATTCCTGTATGAGTTCTAGCAGTCTTGGAGTGGAGTCTTTTGGGTTTTCCACCTAAAGTATCATATCATCTGCAAAGAGTGAGAGTTTGACTTCTTCTTTGCCAATTTGGATGCCTTTTATTTCTTTTTGTTGTCTGATTGCTG
>CM052809.1:67671864-67713645 GCA_028533885.1 Nasua narica
TTGGGTCTCTCTTCCCGTCGCTTTGGAATCACTTTTCCAAACGTCCTACCTTTCGGGAAGTGGTCGATTTTCTGCTCCTAGAATTGCTCTTCTTCCTCTCTTCTCTCTTCTGTTGAGTATGCTGGCTTTTAGAATGGTTTAATAACTATCTAGATGAACTTCTGGGATCCGACTCTATCTCAACCTCCTACTTCTCCACCATCTTGCTCCCACCCCAATTTTCCACTCTTCTCATTCTTGACCAAATCTAAGAATGCTGATCAGTATTTGCTGAACAGAATTGAGTGTACAGCACCAGATAAGAGGGACAAATGCATACTCATTGATGTTTCTCTGCATTGAAAAATATTTTAAGGTGTCCAGTGATTTGTATTTGGGGAAATGTGTCCCTTGGGTTATGATGGTATAAACAATATCCTATTAAAGACAAAGTCCTAACTCTAAATGGTTTCAGCTCGGCTATGATAGAAAGAAAGTGACCGTACCACCATTCTGGAAGAGAAAAATGTTAGTTGATTTAAATGATGATGGTTTGAATTATATTAACATTTCTAGATGAAATACTTGTGAGTCAGCTTCATTTAAGCTTTATTTTTAGTTAAGTTCTTGGATGAGGATGAGGTAGGGAGACTTACATGGCCTGATAGTAAGGAACTGCATAGAGATAATTTTATTTATTACTCCAGGATTGCTTCACTTGTTGAATTCCATAGTTTTTATTTATACACAAATATCAGGTTAGGAGTGACAGAGCTAACATTGAAGAACCTAAAAGAGAAAAAGAAAAAAAGAGCAGAAGTTCAAAATGAAATGTAGGTGATGCCACATCAAATTCATTGAACTGGACTAGGTAGGGCAGGGAGAAGAAAATCACATTTTCTTTGTATCCTTCATCTCAGCCAAGACAAACACTCTACTTTAGAAAATTAGTAAAAGAGGGGTTACATTAATTTTTTTTCCTAAGAATCTTTAACATCATCAGAGTGAATTTTCCTTGTGGAGCAAATTCAAATGAAATTTAAGTGGATTTAATGTAGGATTGTTATTTTAACAAACATAAGAGACAGAATAATGTAGTTTGATTTTCATTTTTGCAAATGTAAGGTGTCCCTTCCTCTTTTAATTCCTAGACAGGACATATGAATGAATCCCATATATAATCAGATAGATGAAATTCTTTCCCTACCAACCTATTTCCAATGCAATCAAGGACTGCTAGTTTAAAAAATCTAATTCTGTGTATTTCTATTGTTTTAGCTTTTGCATCCTAAATTTAATACTCTAGTTCAATACTCTAGTTCAAACTGCCTGTGCAGTTTGGTTTTGACAGTATATCTACAGATAAGGAAATGGAGGGGTAAGAACTTTGAATATTGACTATTCTAAATTTAAAGTACAAGTTGTATTTTAAATGGAGCTGAAACTGTTATGTGAGGTGGGTTTTAGTCACATAGTACTATTCAAACTGGGAATAGCCTGACTCTATACCTGGAGTTGAAGCAGACAAGTAATTGTAAGTGTAATCATTTAGGATGAGACTACATGCCAGAGGTCAGTTATTTTAATATCAAGTTCAAAGTCACTTTAGTCATGTAGCATCATCTTTTTAACAGAATTGAGTGGGTAGCGTATGATAAATAGAATGAATAGTTACCTATAAATCTCTATGATAAGACTTATCTTAAGTTATGGGATAATTCTTGAGCATTTATGCATTTTCTCAGGATATGATGGAATAACCTCTTTGTCCTGTTGAAGATCATGTGATAAAGCTACATAGTTTTAGCTAGAAATTAAGGAAAGGAAGAGGTAGTTGTAACATTCTTGGAAAGGTTAAATGGTTTATACTCTCCAGCATATACAAATGAAATCTTTGTAACCCAGCATCAGTAAAAATAAACAAGTGTCTTGAAGAAAGTGATGTGAGGAACAAATGACCTGCAAGAAAATCCTGATCTGAGCTATTTTAATTTATTTACTTATCTCCCTAGGCACTTATTCTACAAAAACTCTATTTATGCATAAGGTGTCAGAAATAGCTTACTTTTTTAGTCTGAAAGATGATTTTTAATAATGCATCTAAAGCAGTCAGCCTCTTTTAAAAGAGTTAAGTTCTTCCAAGATATATAAAACCTTTGAAAAAGGAAAAAATTACATATGGAGAAAATGTTCTTTTTTGTACTCATTTCCAAGAATTGCTATTTTTAAAAGTAGTACTACTTAAACTCTAGCATGCACCAGACATACTGGAGGGGCTAGATATAACACAAATTGTTCAGTCGTAACTTCAGAGTTCCTAAGTAGTATATTCGAAATGGAGCTCCCAAATTTTCATTTTTCATGGGTTCCCCAAGTATTGCTTCTGCTACTGAAACATATTTTTAGAAACACTACAACAGAATAACATCATTGTAAGGCAGGTTAACTTTATGATAGAGTCATAGGATTATTTATATTAACTTTCTGCAATTTTAGAAAGGGGATCGGTGATCACACTGGTGATTACAAGGAACATATCCTCCTTTACTGATTGCTTTGCGTTCGTGCACTCTTGCGCGCACGTGCACATGATGTTCAATGGGAAAAATACTCATTTTCTAGAAGGCAAAATATCGGGGTTGAATCCTCCTTAATTGCTTGGAAAAAATTCTTGGAAAAATTAGCCAACTACTCTGTTTCTCAAGTGTCTTAGTATTAAAGTGGAAATAACGATACTTTACCTACTTTGAAGCACAAATCTTAGGTAATATCTTGAAATTTGTCAGGTCTGTAAGCTACATGACATAAATAGCATTTACTCTCTTGATGATTTATAGATATAGATAATTTTATAGATAAATCATAGCATTTTCCCACTTGGTAAAAATCCATAAATAATGAGCACTGTGGCCAAATAGTTGAGACTGAACTATTAAAATTTTCTCTTCCTTAAGTTTGACAACCTACTTCTAGTTATTGATTCTGAGATTATTTCTTCTATACTTTAAGTGCTGCTTTTTAAGTATAATATCCTAGCACTCAAGAAACAAATATTAATCATATTCACCTCTCTCATCATTTTATAAATTCGGTTCCTCTAACTTCACCTCCACTCTTTTTTTTTTTTTAAGATTTTATTTATTTATTTATTTGACAGAGAGAGACACAGTGAGAGAGGGTACACAAGCAGGAGGAGGGAGAGAGGGAGAAGCAGGCCTCCCGCGGAGTGGGGAGCCCAGTGCGGGGCGCTATCCCAGGACCCTGGGATCATGACCTGAGCCAAAGGCAGATGCCTAAGGACCGAGCCACCCAGGCGCCCCTTTCACCTCTACTCTTATCCCCATTTTTAATCTCCTTAAATTTTATATATTTTTGAAAACATTCACATACCTTCTCCTAGTTGTTGTCTCTTCTCTAAATCTTTTATAGTTATTTTTTTCCTCAAACTATGGCACACAGCACTGCATTCATCATCCTAATTTAGATGAATTATATTTTATTAGAGGATAAAAACGTGTTTACTGGTTAATTTTTCTTTGAACTGCTTTCCCAAGAATTCTCATAGCTTTGTTGGCCTCATGTTCTTCAGACATATTTTTGGGAATGATTCTACTAGAGGATACCTTTTGTGTGTGTGTGTATGTTTAATTTCTGTTTGTTAAATGTATTATATTGTACTAGTTCACCCAGAAACCTAGCTTCCATTCTTCTGGCAACTCATACATAAGGCTCAGTTTTAGTTTGTACTCCTGCACAAAACTTGTCATTTTCTTTAAGAATTTAGTGCTATTTGAAACTCTCAAAGTTTCCGTAGGTGGTCTTCTTTCAACTCATAAAGATGTTCAGGTAGTTCCTGGTAGATCATCAGGTAGGTGATACCTTGTGCACTAGCTAAGGTTCTCCAGAGAAATGGAACCCTGAGAGGAAGAAAGAGTGGCACAGAAAGTGGGGAGAGGGAAAGGGAAAAGGAGGGAGAGAAGAGATAATAAGAAATAGGTTGTGTGATTATGGAGACTAGCAAGTCCAAAATCTCTAGAACTGATGGGCCATTTTGAGACAGAAGGGTGACAAGCTGCTATATAACCAGGAAGATAACTCTACAATTGGAGGGCTGTCAGGCAGGAGAATTGTTTCTTTCTTTTTTTTTTTTTTTCGGAGAATTGTTTCTTACAGAAAGCCATGCTCTTGCTCTATTAAGGCCTTCAACTAATTAGATGAGACCCAAACACATAATGGAAGCCAGTCTGTTTTACTAAGTCTACTGATTTAAATGTTAATCTCATTTAAATATACTACATCAAAATAAAAAGCTTTAAGAGAGGAAGGAAAATGGTAACAGAATAGCAGGACCCTAGGCTCACCTCATCCCATGAACACAACCAGATAACTATCATCAACTCATCCTAAATAACCCAGAAATGACCTGAAGACTGGCAGAATAGACTCCACAACTAAAGGAAGAGAAGAGGCTACATAAAGAAGGCAAAGATGAGATGAGGTCAAAGGGAGAAACAGACTGTGGGTGCTACAAAGGGGAAGAAGCTGTGATCATGGAGAAGGGCAAAAGAGAGGAACACAGAGGAGAATGCACAAGGAGAACATCTCCCCAAAGGCATCGGCTTAAAAAATAAAAAGGGTTGAATTTCGTAAACTCTTGCAACCAGGAAGGCTTAAAACTTGGTGCTCTGAAGTCAGCTGACTTAGCTGGGACATTCTGGAGGTCACTGCAGTGCTCTTGAAGAAAAGAGCAAACAGCATGGGGGCAGACAGCATGAACACATGATCTGAAAAGTGCCTGGAGCACACAGTGGGGAGATTATTCTCTCTTCTCGGGCAGATGCTTAACCTACTGAGCCACCTAGGTGCCCCTGATAGAGAATTTAAAGCAACAATCGTAGGGATATTCACTGGGCTTGAGAAAAGAATGAAAGATATCACTGAGAACGCTTACTGCAGAGATATAAGAGTTAAAAAAAAATCATTCAGCGATGAAGAGTCTAATAAATGTGATTAGGAACAGGCTTGATGCAGTGAACAGCAGGCTGGAAGAAACATGGGAACAAATTAGTGACCTAGAAGACAGAGTAATGGAAATTAACAAAGCTGAACAAAAGAGAGATAGAAGAAGAATGCAGCATGAGAATAGACTTAGGGAACTCAGTGACTCCATCAAATGTAATAATATTTGTATTATAGGAGTCTGAGAAGAAGGAGAGAAGGAAACAGAAAATTTATTTGAGGAGATAATAGCTGAAAACTTCCATAATCTGGAGAAGGAAACAAACATTCAGATCCAGGAGGCACAGAGAGCTCTCATCAAAATCAACAAAAGCAGGCCAACACCAAGACATATTGTAATTCAATTTTGTGAAATATAGTGGTAAAGAAAAATTCTTAAAAGCAGCAAGACAAAAAGAAGTTCTTAACTTACAACAGAAAACCTGTAAGGCTAGCTGGAGATTTCTCAACAGAAACTTGGCAAGCCAGAAGAGAATGACATGATATATTCAAAGTGCTGAAAGGGAAAAATCTTCAACCAAGAATACTCTATCCAGGAAGGCTGTCATTCAGAATAGAATAAGAGATAAAGAGTTTCCCAGACAAAGACTAAAGGAGTTTGCGACCACTAAACCAGGCCTGCAAGAAATATTAAAAGGGACTCTTTGAGTGGGAAGGAGTGACCAAAAGTGAGAAAGATAAGAAAGGATCAGAGAAAATCAAGAAATAATGACAAAACAAGTAATAAAATGGTACTAAATACATATCTATAAATAATTACTTTGGGGCACCTGGGTGGCTCAGTTGGTTAAGCATATGACTCTTAATTTCAGTTTAGGTCATGATCTCAGTGTTGTGAGATTGAGCCCCACATCTGCTTAAGATTCTCTCCCACCCTTGCCCTTTGTCTCACCCCTCCACTATCTATAAAGAAACAAACAAACAAATAAATAAATAGCAACAACTTTGTAAATGGACTAAATGCTCCCCTCAATAGACATAGGGTGTTGGAATGGATAAAAAGACAATACCTATCTATATGCTATCTACAAGAGACTCACTTTAGATCTAAAGATACCTTCAGATTGAAAGTGAGGCAGTAGAGAAACATTTTTTATGCAAAAAGTTGTAAAAAGAAAACCAGAGTTGTAATACTTATATCAGAAAAAGTGAACTTTAAAAACTCCAACAAGACACAAAGAAGAACACTATATAATCATAGGAGGACAATCCAACAAGAAGACCTAACAATTGTAAATATTTATACACTCAATATGGGATCACTCAAATATATATATATTTATATTGCAACCAGGAAGGCTTAAAACTTGGTGCTCTGAAGTCAGCTGACCTAGCTGGGACATTCATATTTCATTTATTTGAGAGAGAAAGTGAGCAAGAGATCATGAGTGGGGAGAGAGGCAGAGGCAGAGGGAGAGGGAGAAGTAGACTCCTCACAGAGCAGAAAGCCTGACAAGAGGCTTGATCCAAAGCCCCTGAGATTGTGACACCAAGCTCAAGGCAAACTTTTAACTGACTGAACCACCCAGGCACCCCAAGAGCACTCAAATACTTAAGACATTTATTAGCAAACATAAAGAAACTCATTCATAATAATACAATACTGGCAAGGGACTTTAACACTCCACTTACATCAATGGGCAGGTCATCTAAGCAGAAAATCAACAAAGAAACAATGGGTTTGAATCACACTGGATCAGATGGACTTCACAGATATATTCAGAATACTCCATCCTAAAAGAGCAGAATTCACATTCCTTCAAAGTATACTTGGGACATTCTCTAGAATAGATCACATGTGAGGTCACAAATCAGGCCTCAGCAAGGACAAAAAGATTACAATCATACCATTTATCTTTTCAGACCACAATGCTATGAAACTAGAAATCAACCATAAGAGAAAATTGGAAAAGACCACAAATACATGGAGGGTAAACAACATGCTACTAAACAATGAATGGGTCAACAAGGAAACGAAGAAATGAAAAAACAATACATGGAGACAAATGAAAATGAAAACACAATGGTCCAAACCTTTGGGATGTAGTAAAAGGGGTCCTAGGGGAAATATATAACAATACAGACTTACCTCAAGAAGCAAGAGAAATCTCAAATAAATGACCTAACCTTACACATAGAGGAGCTAGAAAAAGAACAATAAATGAAGCCTAAACCCAGAAGAAGGAGGGAAATAATAAAGATTAGAGCAGAAATAAATAATATAGAAACTAAACGAACAATAAAACAGATTAATGAAACCAGAAGCTGTTCTTTGAAAAAATTAATAAAATTGATAAACCCTTAGCCAGACATCAAAAAGAAAAGAGAAAGGACTGAAATAAAATCACAAACGAGAGAGGAGAAATAGCAACCAGCACTAGAGAAATACAAACAATTGTTACAAGAATATTATGAATAGTTATATGCCTCAAAATTGGGCAATTTGGAAGATATGGATAAATTCCTAGAAACATGTAAATTACCAAAACTAAAACAAGAATAGAAAACTTGAACTGACCCATAGCCAGCAAAGAAATTGAATCAGTAATCAAATAAAAAATCTCCCCAAAAACAAAAGTCAGGACCAGATGGCTTCCCAGGGGAATTCTACCAAACATTTACAGAACGGTTATAACCTATTTTTCTCAAACTATTCCAGAAAATGGAAGAGGAAGGAAAACTTCCAAATTCATTCTCTGAGCCCAGGATTTCCCTAATACCAAAACCAGATAAAGACACCACTACACAAGAGAACTAGAGGCTAATATCCCTGATGAACACGGATGCAAAAATTCTTAATAACCAAATCAAACAATACCATAAAAAGAGCATTCAAAATGATCAAGTAGGGTTTATTCCTGGGTTGCAAAAGTGGTTCAATATTCACCAATCAATGTGATAGACTACATTAAAAAAGGATAAGAACTATATGATTCTTTCAACAGATGCAGAAAAAACATTTGACAAACTACAACATCTATTCGTGATTAAAAAAAACCCTCAACATAGTAGGTTTAAAGAAATTATACCTCAACATAATAAAGGCTATCTATGAAAAACCCACAGCTAATATCCTCAATGGGGAAAAACTGAAAGTTTTCCTTCAATGGTCAGGAAAAAGACAGGGACATCTACTGTCACTGCTATTATTTAATATACTACTGGAAGTTCTAGTCACAGCAATGAGACAACAAGAAGAAATAAAAGATATCCCAATTGGTAAGGAAGAAATAAAATTTTCACTATTTGCAAATGACATGATACTCTATGTAGAAACCCCAAAAGACTCCACCAAAAAAAAAAAATGCCAGAATTGATAAACAAATTTAGTAAAGTACCAGGATACAAAATCAACTTTAAAAAATGTTACATTTCTTTACAAAAATAATGAAAGAGCAAAAAGTGAAATTAAGGAATCAATCCCATTTACTACTGTACCAAATACCATAAGATACCCAGGAATAAACCTAACTAACGAGGTAAAAGATCTGTCCTCTGAAAACTATAAAACACTAATGAAAGAAACTGAAGATGACATAAAAAAAAAAACAAAACCAGAAAGACATCCCATGCCCCTGGATGAAAGAACAAATATGGTTAAAAATGTCTGTACTGTTGGGGTGCCTGGGTGGCTCGGTTGGTTAAGCGACTGCTTTCAGCTCAGGTCATGATCCCGGAGTCCCAGGATCGAGTCCCATATCAGACTCCCAGCTCTGTGGGAAGTCTGCTTCTCCCTCTGACCTTCTCCCCTCTCATTCTCTTTCTCTCTCTCTCTCAAATAAATAAATAAAATCTTTAAAAAAATGTCAATATTGTCCAAAGTAATCTACAAATTCAATGTAATCCTTATCAAAATACCAGCAGCAATTTTCACAGAACTAAAACAAATAATCGTGAAATTTGTATGGAACCACAAAAGACCTTGAATAGCCAAAGCAATCTTGAAAAAGAAAAGCAAAGCTAAAGGCATCACAGTTCTGGACTTCAAGTTATATTACAAAGTTGTAGTAATCAACAGTATGGTACTAGCACAAACATTCGCACATAGATCAATGGAAGAGAAGAGAAAACCCAGAAAGGAATCCACAACTATATGGTCAATTAATCTTTGACAAGGCAGGAAAGAATATCCAATGAGAAAATGATAGTTTTTTCAACAAATGCTGTTGAGGAAACTGATCAGCAACATGGAAAAGAATGAAACTGGGCCATTTTCTTACACCACACACAAAAATAGATTTAAAATGGATTAAGGACCTAAATGTGAGACGAGTAAGCATAAAAATCCTAGAAAAGAACACAGACAGTAACTTTTTGTCATTAGCTATAGCAACTTTTTTCTGGATAAGTCTCCTGAGGCAAGGGAAACAAAAGCAAAATAAACTATTGGGGGTATAGCAAAATAAAAAGCTTCTGCATAATGAAGGAAACGATCAACAAAACTAAAAGGCAACCTATAGAATGGGAGAAGATATATGCAAACGACAGAGTTGCTAAAGGGTTAGTATCCAAAATACATAAAGAACTTATTGAACATCCCCAAAATGAATAATTCTATTAAAATGGGCAGAAGACATGAATAGATATTTTTACAAAGAGAAGTACAGATGGCCAATAGACACATGAAAAGATGCTCAGCATCACTCATCATCAGGGTAATGCAAATCAAACTTCAATGAGATATCACTTCACACCTGTCAGAATAGCTAAAATCAATATAATACAAGAAACAACAGGTGTTTGTGAGGATGTCGAGAAAAGGGAACCCTGTTACACTGTTGGTGGGAATGCAAACCGGTGCAACCACTCTGCAAAACAGTATGGAGTTTCCTCAGAAAGTTAAAAATAGAACCACCCTACAGTCTGGCAATTGCACTACTTTGGTATTTTTCCAAAGAATACAGAAATACTGATTTAAAAGGATACATGCACCATGATGTTTATAGCAGCATTATGCACAATAGCCAAATTATGGAAACAGCCCAAGTGTCCATCAACTGATGAATGGATAAAAAAGACATGGCATGCATTTATTCATATATATATTCACTCAGATATATTCATATATATTCGTTCATATATATTCATATAGGTTTCATCCTTTATGAGTAGCTACTCTTAACAAAGGATGAAATCTTACCATTTGCAACAACATGGATGGGTCTATAGAATAAAATGCTAAGCAAAATAAGTCAGTCAGTGAAGGACAAATACCATATGGTTTCACTGATAACGTGGAATTTAAGAAACAAAACAAAGGCAAAAAAAAAAAAAATAAGGAGAGATAAACCATGAAACAGACTCTAACTATAGAGAACAATCAGAGGATTACTGGGGTGAAGGATGGGTGAAATAGGTGAAAGGGATTAAGAGTACAGTTATCTTAATGAACATTTAGTAGTATATAGAATTGTTGAATTGCTATCTTGTACACCTGAAACTAATATAACAATGTATAAGTTAACTACACTGGAATTAAAATAACATTTAAAACAAAACAAAAATACTCTCACAGAAACATCCAAAATAATGTTTGATCAAGTATCTATGTACCCTGTGGCCAAGCCAAGCTAACATATAAAATTAATCACTATAGGGTTGTACCTTTTCCTCAACATAGAAATAGCTTCTCTCTCCCCAGCCTTTGTTTTTTGTTTTTTGGGTTTTTTTGCTTACAAGTCACTCTTCTAAAAAAATTGATCTTTCCATTCCATGTTGATCAACCATTAACTATATAACATTATATTACTTAAATTCTGAATAATGTACATTACCTGCTCCTTTCTTGTAAAGTTCTCTCAAATCCTAATAATAGGAATATTTTTTCTTTAAATATCATATTTCCTTGCCACACAATTGCTATGCATATTTCAGTGTAGAATCATCTTAACTTTCATCATAGTTCCAGATGGTCAGATAAGGAGGTGAGATTAGAACATTTTATCCACATTTTATCCTTTTCAGGGTCATCTCTATGTTAGAATTACAGTAGCTATTAGCTTGTACCAGTGCTCTGGCAGAGTATGGACTTAGCCAACTTGCTGTGACAAGTGATTTAAATAATGACTTACTTTAGCCATGATAATTGCATATACTTTAATTGGTTGTTAATTATATCTAGAACAGTGGTTCCTAAACAAGCTGATCATTAAAATCATGTGAGAACTTCTTAAAAATACAGAGTCACAGGCTCTACCATTTGGATGTCTGTAATAGAATCTCCAGGGTTAAGGCCCCCAAATATATACTTTAAAAATATTACTCACTTAATTATGTTGGTAAACAATTGAGAATACATAGAATTACAAAATTTTAAAAATCCCTTGGTTTTTTTTTTTTTTTTTTTTTAGTTTTCAGGATTATTTGGAAGTAGACATTATTTGGAAATAACTTTTTTTCATAATGAAAACTAAAATGAAAAATCCATTGATTCCTTTTCTCAGATCCCTTTAATTCCAGGGGGCAGCTTTTCGACCACCATCATTGTATTGTATAGCACTAATGATTGTTGAGCCGGCATCTTATTGTTGACTTACTTTTTAAAAAACCTTTTATTATTTTCTTTGGAATATCAAACAGTGTTTTTTAAAGCCGTTTTATTTGGTCTTGTGTGTTGTGCACCTGATTTGCCTTCCTTTGTGGATTTTCTTGTTTTGCTCCTTTGGCCAATTGTACGATTAAAAATGTTATCCTACCCACCTCACCCACAATGACCTCTTTTGCTTTGCCAATTATCCATACAGGGATTTTGTTTGAGCACCTGGATTTCTGATCTTTGGAACACATTTTACCACATTTTACTTGAGCCTCTAATAAGGTGTTTTAAATAGTCTACAGGTTTCTGGTAGATTATTTTTTTTTTCCAGCTGCTTTGCACTTTTTTTCTACTATTCAAATTTTGATGTAGGTCCCTTTTATAAAATTGAGTTAGCATGTGTTCAATGTTTCTTGGCTTTTCTACTCTCAGCAGAATGTGAAACTTAATAATAGAGTGATCACTAATATATAGTGGTTTATATAATTTCTAATTCACTTCCTATCTTTTATACAGAACTCAGTATATTTCCTTTCCATATGGAATCTAAAAATACTCTAAGAAGCAGTTATTTATTCTCCTCCAAAATGTTTATTTCATATCACTCCTCGATGAGAAAAATCCATGAATCCTAATTAAAATTCTATTTAATTACCATCTGTCCTAATTTTAACAATGCACACTTAGGGTTAATATTTTTAGTACTATTTGAACATCAGATGAATAGGATTGAAGTAATCATAAATCTCAATTGATGGTACATTATCGTCTTGGTGTCTCTCTTGATTAACTGATTAGCTGATCATTTCTTTTCTATCCATACATTCTATTTTCTCCCTCCAGAAAGACAATGATGCTGAGAAGTTTAACAAATATCTTTTTTTATTGGTGTTTTTGCAAAGTGTGCATTATTTTATGTGTACCTTGTTTTTTGGTATACTTTTATATTGTAAATAATATTTTGATAGATATGTCTTTCCTTATTAATCAGTATTGTTTTTGTATAGTCTTTATGTGTATTTAACCTGTCGCTTCTAACTGGTGTGTAGTATCTCATGGTGTACATACAACAGTCTCCTCTTGTCTCCTCTCCTGGTGATGGGGACTGAATCAACCTCCAACTCTCCGACATCATTTAAACCTGATTTATGGATCATTCACTGTTAATTTCTTGATTGAAATTGATTCAGAAAAGAATAATTCCCCTCCAAGTGGTTTTACAGCAAAATATTCATTTACATTAGTGGTTTCCAACTTCAGCACTATTAACATTTTGGACTGGATAAATATTTGTTCTATGAAGTTTTATGTATTGGAAAATATTTAGTAGCATCCCCGGCTCTACCTATTAAATACAGTAACATCCCGAATCATGACAATGAAAATGTCTCCAGATGTTGCCAAAAGTCTCCTTGGAAAGGAGAGAGGACAAAATCACCCCTTTTTGAGAACAACTATTATAGATCTTCTAAATATTTGGATGCTACTTTTATTAAATTTTATATATTCTTAATTATCCATTTTGGCTGTGACTCAGTAACACTATATCCTGACTTTTTTTCCCACTTATTCACTATTGTTTCAAAATGTCAATTACATATGATTACTCTTTCTTGACAATCATTCCACTTCTCCTATCTGCTTGTTTTATATAATTTTTATGTAGCCATCAGAGAAGAGAATCTTGGTTTCTCAAAAAACACAGTTTTCAGTGACTATCTCACTTCATAATGGGCTTTATATGTAATAAAGCTCTTTGTGTTTTAATATATATAAGTCAAGACTGAGGGTAAACAGAAATTTTAGTACTTATCTTTAATTATGTCATTTCGAATTTGTTAATAACACAGGAAAACAATCATTACTCAATTTTAATTATAAGCTGAATTGTACAACTATTTCACAGATTTGACTTTAAGTTGTTTCTGTCTCTATTAAAAGTAAAACCTAAGCAATAGCATGGAAGACCATAGGGGAAGGGAGGGAAATCCAAAGGGGCAGAAATCAGAGAGGGAGATGAACCCTGAGAGTCTATGGAACCCAGAGACAATCTGAGTGTCTCAGAGGGGAGGCGGGTAGGGGAATATGGTAGCCGGGTGATAGGGATTGAGGAGGGTACGTGTTATGATGAGCATTGGGTATTATACTTAACTAATGAATCATTGAATACTACATCAAAAACGAATTATGTACTATATAGTGGCTAACTGAACATAATAAAAAAAAGAGAATATACCAAAAAAAATAAATAAAGTAAAACCTAGCCAAAAGTCCTCAATTAAGTGGCAGATTCATTACCAAAAGGATCCAACCATCCACAGAACTTTTTTAAAATTATCATCAAATATGAATAGGCAAACTATATATTTAGGTTATGAATTAATGTTTTCTCTCAGTGACTCCTAAAAATATGAAATTTTATGGTAAAACCTCTAATTCAAATGGTCTGAAATCATACAAGTGAAATATTTCTAGAAGCTTAAATGAATGAAAAATTTACTAGATTGAGAGTCAGAATATTTGCGTGTAATAACTGGTTTGCCGATTGTGCATTTTATGTCTTTTGACTTAAATTCTCTAAATTTAGTTTCCTCAATGAGAAATGGCAGATTTTTAAATTTTTTAACATATGATGAAATTATTATTTTTAAATTTTGTTCAGTTAGCCAACATATAATAAAATATTAGTTTTTGATATAGTGTTCAATGATTCATTAATTGTGTATAATATCTAGTGCTCATCACCACATGTGCCCCCCCTTAATAAGTTAATGCAACTCTAAGACATTATCAAGAAGAAGGGATTATTTTATTATTTGCCAGAATTTTAGCAAAATTTTGATTCTCCTCATATTGAAGACATTATTTGTAATGGCAGGCAGAATTTCATTTGAAATGCATGAAGCTATTGGCAATATGTGGTGGTGTTGATTTTAGGCACATCTTTGATGGCAGATTGATGGCTTTTGGTCTATCCCCACCCCTGTACCCCTGCTACAGTGCCACAATCCCCCAATTCCAGTTTGTCATTTGTTTTCCTCCCTATCTTAACCATCTACCTTTGGTTAACACAAAACATTTACCTATTTCTGAGTTTCGATCCAGCATCCCTCCACCTTACCCTCTACCCCAACACACCTCAGATTAAGAGATCTTTATCAAATATTCCATTAATGGATCTAGTCAAAACCTCTGGTTTCATGATCTTGTATAAGGAACTCAAGAATATCTATTGCCTGAAAAGATGCAGTTTATAAATGAATAATATTTATTAAAACAGAAGAAGCAAGTCCAGATATATTAAATTCTCAGATTATACAATGACTCTAATTAATATCCCCCACTGGCTTCCCATTTCAGTCATAATATAATTCAGTGTTATTACAGTAATATCCAGTTCCCTATATGATTTGATATGTCTATACCATCTGACTTCATCTCCTCCCACTCAGCTCCACAGCATTTCCCTCTAACCACACTGATCTTGTTACTCATTCTTGAGTAAGTCAAAATAGACCATGCCAAGTTGTTTTCCTTTTTACTTGGGATATACCTCTTTCATGGTGAATGCTTAACAAACATGTTAAATGAACGAACATGGATTCCTCTACCTCCTTTGTTATCTCCATAGCTATTTTTGAGGACTGAGGATGAGAGATAGTTCTCTACGATGTGACTTACTTTGCCAGCCCACCTGAATTTTATGTCTGTTCCTAGTACTCAGTGATGGTTATCTATCAGACCTATGTCCAATAACAAGTGCATAACTCTATATCAAAATGGTTATTTGCATAAACCTAAGAGGAGATTAGTTTGTAATAACATATTAGTATTTCTGACACACAAAATACAGTGAAAGAACTCAACATACTCATTTTATTTGAAACCTATTTTCCAATTGTACAAATCACATGAATCTTTTGAGTTAATACAGTAAGAAACCGAACAATTTGTTTGCTCTTAGTTTTGTGAAAGTTTATAGTCTCTGTATTTATTAATTTTTAAAATAGAAAATCTTCATGGAGAATGGTTAAAATAATAAATGTAATCATTTATAACAATGTTTAAAGCTGTGGTACAAATATGACTTTAAAAAAAAATAATTACAGGAAAACGGTGGACCCCTGAGAAGTGAGTTAAATTAGTTTTGATTTATTCTCTCTTTTCATGCCAAACTTTGCTTATTGTATCCAACACATGAAGAAGCTGTGAGCTCAGTTTTTCTATGATCAGAAAGTGCAATGCAGATGCTGCATTGCAGGCTGCCATAGTGCTGTGTAATGTTTCCAGTCAGCTACAGTTTCTCTCTAGCAACCAGATATGCAGAAACACATTTCCTGTGAGATGAAAGAAAGAGTACACTTATATATTCCAAATGAGTGTATATCCAATTTGAATGTGTTCATTGATGAGGTAGTCTCGTATTACATGATCATTCTTTCTTGTGCTTCCATTTCTGCATAAAATGGTCCAAAGGAATGAGGGTGAAGAGAGATAGTCAATCATAGGTTCAAACAGTTTAGGTGTATAAATTACCTAAATGAAGAACACCAACACCTACAAGTTAATAGGCCATAGGCTTTGAGCCATCAATACATCTAAACCTCATTTCTCCCATTTATAAGTGATTTTGGGCAAGTTATTTCATTGCTTAGTTGGGTTCATAGTTACGTAGATAACATTTAACTCATAATGCTAATTGGGAGAGTTATAAGTTAGAAACAGATTTAAAGTGCCTAGCAGAGTTGTTGACACATACAGAGCATTCAGAAAATTTTGGACCTGAAAGATCACATCACATCTTATACAACTGATGATAGATTCAAAGCCAAATGAGCAGCACTATATTGAAGGATTTTTATATGCATTGTAGTAGAGAATCATGTCTTGATTGACTTTATAATTTGGATCTTGCTCTGTGCCTCTCAATGAGAATCAGCACTCATTAAATACTAATAGCTGCTGAATGATACTCAGTAAAAGTGTAGGGAGGAAAAAAGTAGGAGGAAAAGTGTAAGGGAAAAAGAAGAAAGTGGGTCATGCCCATTTATTTCCCTTTCAGAGAGTTTGTTGACTCCATCCAATGGCTTGAGTGTTCCACCAACACCTAGTTTCCCAACAGTTAAGAATTTAGCAATTTGAACTTTACTTCCCTGTCTTTTACTGGCCAAATTGTAAGGTATTTCTCCCACCCCTTGGGTCATGTCCTGGGAGACTACCACAGTGCCCCTTTCCTCTAGACTCTATGAAGCCATACAGACCTTTTAAGAAATTGAAACATCAGGGGAAATGGTTTCATAGTAATTTATTTGTAACAGAAGTCTGCTGTTTGCTTCTCTGAAATCAGTTCACTAAAGAGGCAGAGTTCAGTCTTCTTTGTAAAAATTTTTGTGTGAGGCACAAGGTGAGATGGTCAGAACATATTGAACTAATTAAAATGGAAAAACTTACCCTAGACCTGAGTCTTTATTGTCTCTCCTGAATTATATTATTTCTCACAGGGGAAGGAAGAGAACCAGGAGAGGAGACCTGCCCCCTAACCGAACTCTACCATATCAGGTTCCATTAAAACAGAGCCTTTGGAACCTGTTTGGGAGACACATTTCACTGCACAATTAAATGGTGGGTCACATCCAGTGTTGTCAGAGGGGCACCTGAGGTTCTGCCTGGCGTCAATCGTGTCTTCACTACGGTTAGTGTGGGCAGAAAAGATGCTAGAGCTTTAGCAGCAATAAAGGCAGAGGTAGAGTAAGATAAAATTACATTTTAATGGTGTGAAGTCTAAAAGTAAATTTTTTTGGTGGGGGCAGGGGTAAGGGGGAAGAAAATGATTTACTGTTTTTCTGTTACTCTGGAGTTGTAATTAGTTTCAGCAAATCACTTGTTACTGCTGTGTACAATGAAACCTTTATTTAGGTTACCATTTGGTGATTTTAACAGGTTTTTTTTTTTCATTTAAAACTGATAAGGAGAGAGTATTATTAGTTCATGAAATAATAATGTCCCCCATATCATCTCTCAAGGACATATTTCTCTTTCAGAGACCCTGGGCTTTTATATGAATTTGCCTTTCTGTCTATAGGCAAATGAGACAGCTCTAGGAGAGCTTTACTTATAGTGTCATAAATGATTTTCCCTCATTTTCCTCCATGTTTATGATTACAATATCCACTTGTAAACAGATTGTCATGGTTGTATATGCCCCTCCTCCAGATTAGGTTTCAAAGTGAGTCCGCTTTATACTTGGTCTCTAAAAATGCCCATTGACTTGAATGCCAGTCAGATTAAAAAAGGGAAAAAATCATTTTATGATTTGTACAGCTGTTTCTGAGCCCAGATTTTTATAAAAGGTGCCCCGGTAGCATTTCCTTACCACAAGATTGACAGACTGGACAAAGCTAAACATTTTCTTTTCTAAAGAACTAGTGGAAAACAAACCTATTTTCAGGATTGGCTTGTCCTTGGTAAAGAGTTTGAAACCACTGAGTTGCATCATAGCCATAAAGTAAAGAAGCTGTTCCAAAGTCTTAATTTCTAGCCAGTGTTTAAGCAGCTGCAACAGAAAAAAAAAAGAGGAATTTCTTTTAACCTTCCAAGTCACTCCCAGTACACTGATTTTGCTGAGAAATTTCACAATGGTTATTTCCTCTTCATGTTCAAACAGAGGTTTAGTGTCTAAATCCCTTTTTCTGAATTTTATATGGAACATACAGGATGACTTAGGTGTGTACATAAAGTTTGAAAGAATGTAAAAAAACCGGCGTGTAGAAGCATTGGAACTTTAAGTAGGATTTTTGGGGGAAAATACATATGCACATGTTTCTTAAGGAGCTGACATCATTGAGATTTAACAGTTGGAGTATCATTTAACCTGGTTCTTTCTTTTTCATGAATTTTCCCGCATTCCTCAGTGGGTTTCATTACCATTAGGAGGCCAGCTCTGCATGGGATGAAGAGGCATCATCTTCTCCCCAGGGAGGGATGGAGACTAATATAACAAAATTTGGGAATATGAACAAGAATGCAGAAACACAAGCCTCCTGTGAATTGTGGAGAACCAGAATGCTTTTCTTTTGATATTACTCAAACTCTAAATCTAAAGGGAGAAGCAGCATAAAACTACATGTTACAATCCAAAAGTAATCTCTCTTTCCAACAGAACAAGGATATGCTATGGTTCTAATAACATACTTGCACTTTTTCCCACAAACAAATCTTATTCCTAAATCTACTGGTTGTAGATTATTTTGGATGGTCTGAGAACCCTACAATTTCTTCCTATGTCATTTCAACTGAATAATTTGTTGGTAAAAATTAAGTTAAAAAAACTTAATTTCTTAATTTTTTTAAAGGTTTTATTTATTTATTTGACAGAGAAAGAGAAAGAGCACAAGCAGGGGGAGCAGCAGGCAGAAGAGGGAGAAGCAGGCTCCCCGCTGAGCAGGAAGCCTGGACAGGGCTCAGTCCCAGAACCCTGGGTCATGGCTGGGAGCTGAGCTGAAGGCAGACACTTAACTGTCTGAGCCACCCAGATGCCCCAATTTCTTAAAATGTTTTAAACATAAGGTGATTTCTCTACCTTTCCTATTGATGAGGTACTTAGTGATTTAGAATAATCATCTTAGCTTCTTTATGATTTAATTTTCCTGTCTATGCAATAGAAATTGTAAGCTGATGAATATGAGTTTCAACAACAAAAAATTCATCTCTTTCTCAGTCCTAATGAGTTCAGATGGATCATTGATAAAGAACACTGAGAAAAACTTGAAGCTGAACTTATTGGGCATTTAAAGTATTGTTGACCTAAGAGAGATTAGAAATTAAAATAAGGATATAGAACATTAAAAGAAAGAATTTACTGCTGAGAATAGGGAAAAGGGTGGGAAGTGGCTGTAAAATAGTGAGAACTGCTTTCCATAAACCTCATAAAAACCCCATCTCATTACCCTATAGACAAGGGGCATACACATAGTAAAACCTTTGTAATCTGGCATTTGAGAGGAAATGAGGTGCCAGTTAATGTCACATTATGCTTAATAAAGGCTTAGCTCATGTTGTCACAGGTGGTATCCTTCTTGTACTTCTCTTATCCTCTTCTTAAGGACTTAGACATAAAAGGCATGAAAGAGCAGTGGTTTCTACATATAAATCATCATTTTTTCTTAAAAGACTTTGGTACAGCAGGGAGCTACCTTCCCACTCCACCAGAATGATTGCCTAGCATGGTGGTCCTACTACTCACACTGTTCTGCCTTCTTTCAGCATCATTACTGAATCATTTGAAAATAGCTACATTCATCTCTTGTTAATGGCAAGAGAAAGGGATCAATAAGCATATGTATATGCATATATATATGTATATGTATATATATACAAATATGTATACATATATGTATGCATATATATACATATATAAATGTTTATATGTATAAATGTATATACATATATATGTATACAAATGTCTATACATACAAATGTCTATACATATATATACGTACATATGCATATATATGTACATATATATGTACACATACATATATATAATCATATATTATATATATAATATACAATTACTTAGTCTTGAAACAGAACCTGACAATATGAGAAAAATGAAGAATAAGCACTAGAGCCACTCATTCATATATTAAGTACAATGTCATTTTCCATGTCTTTGACCATCTAAATTTTGGCTTTAAATCCCATGCAGAGTATAAGAGTGAGTATTAAACATATAGATCTAACATACTTTTCTAGTTATTTTTACTTTCTGGTCTTAGTTACATAGATATTATACTACATCTGTGATCCACTCTTCTTCACAAGTAAGCAACTTTCAATCATTAAGCAATTTTTCAGGATCAAGCTTTGTGCTAGAAGCTGTAGATCCAATTAAAACATCATAACTGCCTTTGAGGAGTTTGGTATGTTACCTAGAGGAACTAACTCTCAGTTTGCTTCACCCAAATATTTGGGCTGACACTGACACTCAACATGTCTGAAGGACCTGTCACATGACTTTAGATCTTTGTTTCTTGAGAACATTTCTCAGTTTAAGCTTGAGAAGGTTTTAGGAATTGGATTTGTGCTAGTGGCCAGTGATGATATTGTGAGTCATAAGTTCTTAAAGTTAAATATATGACAGGTTATCTGGCTTTCTATGGCTTTTTAAAAATATGCACTCCTATCCTTGGTTCAGCCTTACTGAATTAGAGTCTTCATATGTGGGGTTAGTAGATTCTGATACGGATGGGAATCTGTACCCTTTGTGAGGTTTTCATCAGCCAGGTTGGAATCAGGTAAAGACTATCTGGGTCCTGCTGAATCTATATTTGTATTTTAATCTTTTTAAGAATTGTATATAACATATATTGAAAGACTGAAATGGAGTAATTATTGTCCAAATGTGAACACATCACATCAATTTTGCCCTTTTGTTCCTGTGCAAGGTCACAAATTCCCATGATGCACAATATAATGAAGGGATTTCCTCTTTCAATATATTGCTGTAGGTATTTGGGAAATGCATAAATATGCATAAAGACAGTAGATTTTCTAGTACATAAACATATATAATCTGATTACAGTATTTTATAGAATCAAACTGATCATATGTTAAGTAAATGTATGCAATGTATGTTTAATCAAAGGCTCCCAGGAATATATCCACAAACAACTAGAAAATCTTAGATTATAAACAAATTTTTTCCACCTACCCCAATGAAATGCTAAAGCCCCCCAAAAGGATGCATGTGGACTAAATACAATTTGTACCTTCTGATGGAATTGCTCAATTTTTATAGTCCGTGGGACCTCAGAAAAACTCACGTTTGGCCCATAGAAGTCTAGGGATTTTTAAAGATAGTACAAGTAGATTGCCTGAAACAGTTCTACCCTACTCCCAACACCCACCTTCCCCACCCGACAGAGCAGAAGGCATCAGGGTGGCAGACAGGTCCAGCGTCTCAGCCGCTACCTAGCCTCTATGTGGTGAGCTCTGCGGGTCTTGACCAAAGATGCTCCAGCTATCACATACAGTTTTGTGAGTTTGACCATCAGCTTTTTCTCTTTTTCCACCTTTTCCCTAGTTTTTCACGCTTTTTGTGCTGAGGTTGGCCTCTCACATCAGTGTGTACGAATCATAAACCTCTCAAATTAAACGTAGAAAAGAACCAATGATTTAGTTATTTGTACACTAATAGGAATCCTTCTGTGAGTTTGTATGTCTGACTCATTTGATAAATTCTGTTTTAAAGGCATACAGGCTCTTAGACTTGTGATTGCAATAACCTTTATATGAGGTACCCTGCAGAGGAAGGCTTTTGGATGAAGGGGAATAATCACTGGATTCGGAGTTGACTTCAACTCGCTCGTATATCTCAGGGACCTTATAAGAATCTCTCTGGCATTTATTTTTTTTATCATTAAAGTGAGTGGAATCAGATAGTCTTTAAAATTATTTTATGTTTATTATACTATTATGTTCTATAATTATATAAAATTATGTTTATTTTATGATTCCTGCTAAAATTCCACCTTTACTTTTTTTACTTAGCATCTTCATGTTTTATGTATTTACCATGTTTTCCCTATCTCTATTTATTTGAGTGAGAATGTCTTCCTTTCTCAAGGCTGGGTAGTTTCCATTCGATCTCTGCAGACTGATTATAGAAGTATCCTGAAGCAAACCTAAGCATTGACCAGCATTTATAAATCCCTGGCAGCATACCAAAGTTGGTTAAAGAAATGAGATGCATTATCTCATAGGCTGAGCTAATCTGAAAGTTATGGACTGTCTCTGGATGTGAGGGCTTAATATGGCAGCAAGCTGTAGAGTGATGAATTAAAGCTGGTAAGGTTGCTGTTCTGCTTTATTCTCCAAATATCCATACGTTTTGAGTGGGGTCTCTCACAGGAAATGGGGGTCATTAGGAAGATATGTGGTATATTATATTTGCTTGACAAACATGTTTGAACGTGAAACATGCACATGAAGTACTGGGAAAAGTTACAATCATCTGTTGTCCACATTAAAATGAAGAAATCTGGGTTCACAAATGTGGTTTTTAATCTAATTATATAGTATAACCAAATTTTTCTCTTAGGAACCAGCTAATATGGGGACATTTTATAGGTAAAATCAAACAAACAAAACTACTTCTGTAGGTCTTTAAAAATAATTAGCTGAGCTCCACAAACATTATTGATCTCAAATAAAAAAGAAAATCTCCAAATGTTTTCGGAAATAAAGAGATGATTATTATCTTTATTGAATTTTCTAGTATTTTCATTATTCTTTGCTTAACTTGTAAAACGAGTGTGGTCATGACAAATTCTCTGGGTAGCGAATTCTAGCTCTCCAAGATTATAGTAAAATAAAATACCTAAAGTGGAAAAAGCAGAAAGAACACGTTTTGGCCTGATTTCTCTTTCCTCAAATATTTGAGAGCAATATATATCTATGAATATAGATATGTATGAATAATTACATATAACTTCTCCTTTCTAAATATACCATAAACCTATATTATGCTTTTTAAGGATTGAATGTCTAATAATAGATTTTCTTTTCAAAATGATAAGCCAAGTATATAATCTTATCCTTGCTTATTGTGGTGAATGTCAGAAAGCCAGTTACTGAAGAAATTAAGTTTTTTGTTTTTTAAATATTGGACTAAGCAGTTCTCATGGTAGGAAAAAAAAAACTCAGCTGAATAAGTGATCGTTACGTCATGACCTGGACAAAGACTTAGTAGAGAAACCCCCGAATACCCCTTTATCACTAGTAAGACAGGTTGGGCTATAGGTGCTGGAGCAGTAAGAGAAAGCCATCCTCATACAACAGCCAAAAATACCCAAAAAAGTATCAATTTATTTTTTCTGCTTAATTTCAATTCATATGTAAAGCCAGTAGTTACTTTAGAAAATCACATTCCATATACTTAGTGCTACCATTCAGCTCCCTTAGATCAGGGACGGCAGCCCAGAAATAGAATGATTCTTTTTTGAGTAAGTGGCTTTTCCACAGAAATGAGCACTATGCTTATGTTGGTCAATTCCCAGAGTCTCAATTTCTTCCCCTACGAAACAGTGTTAAAAACCTCACTTCCTGTGGTGAATTATAGTAGAGAGTGTATGTAAAGCCTTGTTCACTTCTGGCACATAGTGATGTTATTGATACTAGTGATGAACACCTGCCGGACACCATCAGTTGGGCTGAGTGCTTTACATGCATTATCATACTTAATACTTTCCTCATACCCTGAAGTAGGTCTTATTCTCATTTCCCCTCAATTCACAGGGAGATTAAGTCACAAAGCTCCTAAATGGCAGAACTGGACTTAGAACCCAGATTTGTGCAATCCCAACTCTGAATTCCTAACTGCCATATAATACGTACTCCTTAAATGTCCATAGTATTCTAAAAAAATTAGTTATTATTTACTTATCATTATTTATTTAGAATTATTTTTATAATTATATATGATGTAATCTATTTATAATAATTATTAATAATAATTATTTCCATTTTATCTCAAAAAATAAGAGATTGAGTGAGTGTGGAGATTCTAGAGAGTAAAGGGGGGTAATTATATATATTTCTAACCAACATAGTCTTCAGTCATCATCAATTTACCAAATAATTTCTCAAATGGAAAGATTATAGGTTTTCCAACCTCAATGAGAGTGGACAAAGTAAAAACAGATCTCCTTCTTGCTTGTGTCTTGTATTTTGTCTCACGTGGTTGGATTTGGATGAAATTCAGAACCTGGTTTAAGCACAATGTAAACTGGTCATAAAACCCTATATAGATGAAGCTCTTTATTGCTGACAGGATGTTGACCAAATTTTCATATACAATGGCTACCTTATTCGGAGGCTTTAGTAAAACCATTCCATCTGGCCCATATTCTCAAGTGGTACCACTTTCCAAGATGCCTACTGGAGCTTTGACCAACCCTGAAGGCTACCTGATTCAGAGGAACTATCTCAGAAAACTCTAGCAAACTTTAAAATAGATATAATGATCACTAAAAAGATATGGGATGTATAACTGGCCCTTGTAAATAGAGCATACCATCCAGATTTAAGGATATGTGGCAGTACTTTAGATCATTATTCAAGAGGTCAATGTTGTGTTCATTTGCCTCTAGTTCTCTGAAACCATTTTTGATTTTGCCTGCTGTTTCTTTCTAGTGAATATTCCTGTTGTTACTACCTATAGACAGCCCATGATTTAGTACCTCTTGCCTCTTAAATGATAAGTAATTATTGAAAAGCTTCAAGAAAATAGTTTATATATTAACAGGAAAAAAAAAAAAGATTTTTCACAGAATAGGTAATGAAAAGGAGTCCAAAAGTAGAAAAATGTATAAAAAATTGAAAAGCTCATTATAACATGCATTAATCTTTGAGAGTATCTGAATCAGGGTTAATATGCTTTTTTGCTGCTACCTTGAGGTTGAATTCAGTGGTTCCCATCCCTCATATGAAAAGATGACAATGAAATGAAATACTATGAGGGTATAAAAGACCTTGGCAAGGACAGGGTATAAAGAATTCTACTCAAGAGTGAAGGGATGGTGAGGCTTTACTCAACTCTACAGTTTCAGAAACAAGTTAAAGCAGATGTGGCAAGAAGTGTGATTGTTTCCTACTCTGTGTATTTCTCCCTCTCCTGATTAATGACTTGGGAATGGTAGTGCCTCATCTGAAGGTTGCTGATGAATAATTTTAAAAGGTACCGAAAATTAAGATGAAAAAATGATGGCAAGGTCTGTTTCACAAAGGGGAACTGAACATTTATATTTGTGTTGTATATGTTACCTTGTTTGAAAAAAATCTGTTTCCCTTTTCCTTTCCGGATTCTAGATAGACTGCATTTTTCAGGTTATCTTGCAGTTAAATACATCCATGAAGTGAATTTTAGCCCTTGGAATAGGGGTGGAAATAATTTATGACACACAGTTCTCTCCCATGAAAACTTCCTGTATGAGATCCTCCCTGCCCTTTACACATCTGCTTCACTGAGATCTCAGATGATCCAGAAGAGGGCAGAGCCACAAAATCTGGAATGTCTGAGTCATTATCATAAGAATAACTGACGAAATCAGGAACCACCTTAGTCTTCTGTGTGAATTGTGTTTTGTTCATCTAGTAATATTTTGGAGTTTATTTATTAGCGTGTAACCTATCCTTATGAATATAATCAAGTATAGATAAACAAAATCCCTTTGAAATTCAATAAGTGGTAACTAGTTTATAGTTTATAGTTATAAATGAAAGTCACATGCCTTCCTAAATCGTATTTGAGTGTATCCTGTGACCTGAACCCCTAACTACAGATCTCTAATTCCAATATAAGAGGCAAGGAAACATCTAGGAATAGGATATAGTAGCAGTCCAATGCAAAAATTACTTAAAGCAACAGGTAATTCTGGGGATCTCTTCATAAAGATAATCACATATTGCTTGCTCATCTATACTATGTCAGGCCCTATACAGATTCTCTATATATGAACTTAACTTTAGCATTGCAGCAACCTCATGAGGTAAGTATTGTTCTCTCCATATTACAGATGTGAAAACTAACATTTCAGAAATGATATGATTTGACCTTAGTTAGGCAATTAATAAATGGGATATCTTGGACACAAGGCTGGTTCAGTATGGCAGTTGGAATACTCTTACTTGGGGGCTGTAAAGGCACCAGAATTCATCTCTAATATACCACATCTCAGGACTATTTGCTCATGAAGGACATTCAGGGGAGCATATGGTGCCTCAGTTTTCAGAGCCAGATAACTCAGTCTTCTTTGTTGAAGAGAAAGAAGGCATAGCTATCAATGAAGGAGAGTATGAACAGGCCTCGGAATAAAGGTCGCCCAAGACAGAGAACCAGAAGAAAGTGTTCCAAAGAAATGTTTATTCTATGATGGGAAGAGTTTGAGAATTCCCAAACTCTTAAATTATCACTGTAGAAAAATCTCAATCTAGCTGTGTGTGTGTGTGTGCGCGCGCGTGTGCGTGTACGTGTGCATATTTTCCAACCTAACATGGGGAGGATGTCTTTTTCTAGACTTTGAAAATCCTGTCTTGTCTAGCCTAGGGTGTATGCAGGCATTCGGCAAATTGCAATGATTTGACATTAATTTAGAGTTATACGATCAGCTGGAGGCACACTGTTTAACTGGGCAGCTTGTGAATTTACAAATAATGCTTTGGTGCAGTATAGTAGCTTGTCTTCATTAAAAAGTGATAAGAAATTGTATAAATTTACCCCCAAATAATAATAATATGAAAACATTGCAAAGTGTGAGGTGCTCAAGAGGATTTGTACAGTAATTGGTACATTTTTCTCTTGAATTACCTTTAAATTTTGCCAGTGTTCCCAAAAGAAAAAGAGCAAAATATGCAGTGTTATGTTATTAGTTTTGATTGGATATTCTCTGAGCACCCCTTTCTGTAGAAGGAATTTAGCGCTCTTAACATATGTGCAGGCTTGGGATTTGATTAAGGTAGTTACTGAGAAAATGCCCTACTTCAGACATTACCATGTCTGCTGTTCCATCTTTTGTATCATCTCTGAACCATAGCTTAAAAATATGTATGAAGGACAAGTGCCTGAGGGAATTGTGGTGGTGCTTCTGTGTCTCTGTCACAGCAGAGCTGTGAAAATTACATATTAAAGACAAAGTCAAGGCCAAAGTATCCTGGGCCTTGGTTCAAGAGAATTGGGAATAGATGTGAAGGATGGGAAAAAAAAAAAAGCCCACAGACCTCAATGACTACCACTCACAAACTTTATTTAGCACAAAGAAAAATATAAGAAAAGGCCACTCCTAAGTAAACCAAAAGTTCGCATCTGTCTTTCATATCTCAGGGACATATTCTTAATAGTTTAGGAGACCAATTGAGGCAAGAAATCTGCCAGAGATGAAAGGTTCCTGGATTTTCTTCCCTCTCCTTCTTAGAGGAGCTATGGATCCCCTAGAAACATCTTGCACTGGTATGCTGGCCTCCATCTACAAAGGTCAAATAGGAGCCTAGTAAATTTATAGGTCCTACTGATCAGCAAACCTCCATTTATTGGCCTATGACTAGTGATTTGCCACAGAAATGTCAGGAATTTGCATATTCAGAGTGAGGTGGTACCTCTTCCATCCTTTAGGCATTCATCAGGAGGAGTTAAGAGCCTCAGAACCCCTGGCAAGATCCCCAATCTTCCTGCTCACAGTACTCATAGACTTTCCACTTCTGTGTGCCTTAGGACCATTAGGAATTTTTTCATTAGTGTCTTTAGTCATGCTTTTGTGAGTCATAAGAAGCCCAGATGTCCCAGATCATCCTTCACCCTTTAGACACTAATTTCCATAATTTCTGTATATTCCTTTCCCAATTCCTAAACGCTTCCACTATATTCTCTGGAATTTAGAGTCCATTATTAGCAAAATTCCTAGATCCTCAACTCCTTCTCTGACTGTTCCCTTACTATCTGGCTGTATGTGAAAATTCAGTCCCTATTGAAGAAATTTCCCCTACAGTTCTCACAAGTGACAGGTTTTTCTCTTCCCCAAGACCTTTACTGCTAGGCCTCTAGGTGGGTTAGTGGTGGTCTTTGCCTCTCATTCCTGCTTCCAGACAGTTCTTCGTCTGTTCATTGTCTCTCTACCGAGCATTGAATTGTATTTCTTGCAGCACACCCTATTAACCATCCTTGTTTCTCTCACTTACCAATCCTTCAGTCATTTCGCCTTATCTCTTAAAGATTCATTGTCACTCTCTCCAAGACTACTCTGTCATAATTCTTGGTGAGCTGCTCAGATGTTTCTTCTAACATTTTGGCCTCTTAGGACTCTGTACCCTCTTCACTGTGTTTCAGCTGCACTAGCCTTCTTTCTCTTCTTTAAACATGTTAGGAACGCTCCATCTTCAGAACCCCTGCCCTTGTTACTGTTCCTGCCTGGAATACATTCCCCAGGTTTTCACTTGTGTTCCTTCCATACGTCAGATCTTGACTAAAATGACACCTGCTTGTGACTTGCTATGATTGACTAAAATTAATCACCCCTCCACCTTACTCCCTATTCTTCCCTGCTTCACCTTTCACCCTATGATATAGTATACATTTTATATATTTATTTGTTTATTGCCTAATTCCTTCCCAGAATGTCAGCTTCCAAAGGACAGGGATTTTTGGATGGCTTATTGCTAACTACTCAGCATTTGTAACAGTGCCTACCATGTATTAGTCACCCAGATATATGCTGAATGAATAAACATTCCTGTTACTCATAGACTGACATCACCTAGGTCTGACATATGGCTCTTGAGGCATCACATTCTTCCTGTACAATCACTTGATTAAATCCCTACATGACAGCATAGAATTCATGCATGCTTACCTAGTATCTTTCCCTGAGCAGGCCAGGCCATGGTTTACCATACAAAGTTCTGTGGAAAAAGTAATTGAATAGAGGTCTGTATTAGTTTCCTAGGGCTGGTATAACAAAATGCAACAAATTAAATGGCTTAAACAACAGGAATTTATTGCTTTACAGTTTTGAAGTTTAGAAGTCCAAGATTAAGGTAACAAGAGTGTTCATTCCTTCTGAGGACTATGGGCAAGAATTTGTTGTGTGTGTTTCCTCTAGCTTCTACCGATTTGCTGAGACCCTCTGTCATTTTGATATGTAGAAGCATCACACTAATCGCTGCTTTTGTCTTCACATGATCTACTCCCACTGTGCCTACCTATCTCTAAATTTCTCCTTTTTATAAGGACATCAGTTATATTGGTCTAGGGCCTATCTTAATGACATCATCTTAACTTGATAACCTCAGTAAAGACCTTATCTCCAAATAAGGTCACATTCTGATACTGAGAACGAGGACTTCAGCATATGAATTTTGGAAGGACACCATTCAACCCTTAACAAAGTTTATATCCCTAATATGGAATAGCATGTTACTAGAAGGGATTAGTATTTAATGATACAGAAAGTCTCAGAGAAAACCAATAACTTAATGATAAGAAAAGAGTTTCCTGAGTTTATACCCCCTGACTGTTTTACCTATAATTCCCACCATGTTATTTTATCCTCTTGGGGGGAAAAAAAAGCTATAATAAAGATAATTAGAATACATAATAATTAACAGTAATCCAAGTCAAGATGTACAATTTCATTGATTTCACTTCTAAATTAATTCATCAGAATGGAATCAATTTACATACAGAAAAATAACTGGAATATTTTAATCCAATTTAACACCATTTCAAGAGAAGTCTTGGAGAGAGAAAGCAACAGATGTCAGCCTGACCAGGCTGACAAAAGTGAAAGCTCCCAGGAGAGACCTCTGGAATGATGGGTGATGAATGGCATGCACATTTTGTCCAAAGGCACAGACTTTTATTCCTTCAAACAAATCCAAATATAGAGCCTAGTTTTTTCAAGGTTGAACACATACAACAGCTGCTGTTGCTTCTGAAGTGGTAGAGGAATGGCCCCTTAGAGCTGCAAGTATGTTTTAGCAAAAGCCTTCTATTAACTTTATTTTTCAGAACATATTTAGAATTACAGAAAAATTGCTATTATAGCACAGAGAGCTCCTATAGACCCCACACAAAATTTCTCCAGTTTTTAACATTTTACATTAGCATGAATGTCCTATTACAGTTAATGAACCAATATTGATAATTTTTTACTAAATAAAATATACTTTACTCACATTTTCTTAATCTTTACATTTTTTTCTTTCTAAGAACCAATACAGGATACCATTTAACTTTTTTTTAAGACTTTATTTTTTATTTATTTATGTGAGAGAGAGAGACAGATAGTGATGGAAATAGCGAGAGAGAATACAAGCAGGGAGGAAAGCAGGAAGTGACAGATAATGACAGAGATACCGAGAGAGAGCACAAGCAGGCTTCCGCTAAGCAGGAAGCCTGACATAGGGCTCAATCTCAGGACCCTGTGATCATGACCTGAGCCAAAGGTAGATGCTAAACTGACTTAGCCACCCAGCCACTCTATCATTTTACATTTAGTTATATCTCTTTAAGCTAGTCTTGTTTGTGACAGTTACACAGTTTCTTTGTTTTTGATGACCTTGAGAGTTTCCAATACTGTCAGGTATTTTGCAGAATATCTATTGGATTTTCATGATGTTTTTCTCATGATTATACTGAAGTTGTGAGATTGGGGGAGGAATACCACAGGGTAGTGTCATTTTCATTACACCATGTTAAGGGAACATGCTGTCAATGTTGACTTCCATCATTTAGCTGGGATAGTGCTTTTTAGGTTTCATTGCAATGAGGCTACTCTTTTTTTTTTTTTTTTTTTTGCCTCTTTACATATCATCCTCTTTGATATGAAGACATTATGCACAGTCCACACTTAAGCAGTGAGGAGTTATGCTCTTGAAAGCGTAATGCAGCATAACCTAACCTAACCTAATCTAACCTAACCTAACCTAATATATCCTTGAAGGCAAAGTGTTTAAATACATGATTTGGGATTATGCTCTATGAGAGTTGTGTCTCATTGTCCTCATTTATTAACTTAATCAATTATTTATTATCAATATAGACCCATGGGTATTTGTTTTCTACTTTAGGTTACAATGCAATATAACTTAATTTTTTTATTCAAATTATTATAGCTTTGGCTTTGGGGAATACTTTCCGTTAACTCCTTTGTCTTTTGATGGATGTTCATTACTTCTTTACTTTCTCACACTAAAGATACTCTCAACTTACCTTATGTATTTCCTACTCAGGTCCTAGAATGAGCTTTTTCTCAAAATGGTTGTGGGTCCTTTCATTGAAGAAAGGAAACAGAAATCAAGATATGGCATTAAGCGCGCTCATTGCTATTGGGGTGTCATTGGTTCTAGGATCTCTCAGATAACAAAGCAAGGACTGATCTGTGCATATATACACATCTATAAACATTTCTGTTTGTAATCATATGTATATTAAATTATATGAATTCATATGGATAACTACCATTCTAAGCCATTTACTAAATGGATTATTCTAGCTTCCTTCCCTTACTTGTCTGAAAATTCTTTAACAATGAGAAATCTAACTGCCATAATCTTCCATCCACTTACCTAATTATTAATTCAGATACATGTAGAACAGTGTTAGAATTGTTAACTCATGCCTACATGGGAATCAACTTTATCAACTGAAGTACAGCACATGTGTGTTATGCAATGTACATGCAGTTTCTTTTACTTTTACAGACTCAAATTGTTTAAAGAGTTACTAAGGTCAGCACCTTTCCCCCCACCCAAATTCCTTTAGATGAATTTGTTTCAGACATTTATAATACAGTTAGATTTTTTCATCACTCTATATCCCACTGACTGCTGAAATTTTTAAAAAATTTTCAAACAGTAAGGTTCTCTCCATGTGTTGGAAAGTTCTGTGGGTTTTCACACATACATAAAAGTAATTTATATATCATTAAATTATCATACAGAGTAGTTTCATCATCTTAAAAAATCCCCTGTGCTTCATCTATTCAGCCCTCTCCATCTATTTTTGAACCCCTCATAACCAATGATCATTTTATTTTCTATAATTATGCTTTTTCCAGAATGTCATACAATTTGGATTATACAATATGTATCCTTCTTAGAATGGCTTCTTTCACTTAGAAATATGCATTTACATTTCCATCTATATCTTTTCATGACTTGGTAGCTCACTTTTTTTTTAATCACTCAATAGTATTCCATTGTATGAATGTATCATAGTTTATGTGTGTAGTTACCTTTTAAAGGCCATCATGTTTGCTTTGAAGTTTGAGCAGTTATGAATAAAACTTCTGTAAACTCACATGCAATTTTTAGCATGGACATAAGTTTTCGAGTTAGTTGGGATTATACCTAGGAGCACAATACTGTATGGCAACACTATGTTTATCTTTGTAAGAAACTGACAAACGTCTGAAATGGCTGTACTATTTCAAACTCTAAACAACCATAAATAAGAGTCATGTGGCTCTTTATTCTCATCAGAAATTGATTTTATCTTCTAACTTTTATTTCAGGTGTTCTAAGAGGAGATAGTGGTATGTCATTGCTTTAATTTGCAATTATTTAATGCCACATGATATTGAGCATCTTTGTATATGCTTATTCATCTTTTCCATATATATCTTCTTTGATGAGTTGTCTCTTCCTATTTTTGTCTATTTTTTTATTGAATTATTTGTATTCTTATTGTTGTATTCCTGGAGTTCTTTATATGTATTGGAAATATATCCTTTATTAGATATGTTTTCCAAATACTTTATTCCAAATATTTTTTGCATGTATTTTGTCTTTTCTCTTAACATCATCTTTCACAAAACAAAATTTTAAAAATTTTAATTTGGTCTAACATCAGTTTTTCCTTCTGTAGATTATGCTTTTGATGTTCAATCTAAAAACTTAACATCAAGCCCAAGATCACCTATATTTTTCCCTACATTTTCTTCTGGAGGCTTAATAAATTAGGTCTATGATCTATTTTGAATTAATTTTTTTCAAAGGTGTAAGGTTTATGTTTAGATCTTTTTTTGCATGTGGATGTCCAACTGTTCTATCATCCTTTATTAAAAAGATCATCTTTTCTCCTTTGAATTGCCTTTGCTCCTTTATGAAGGATCCCTTTGCTATATTTGTGTGAGTTTATTTCTAGTTTTTTTTAAAACTAGAAATAAGTCAGTTTTGAAATCAGGTAATGTAAACTTCGTTTTTTTTCTTCTGTATTGTACTGACTATTCTAGGTCTTTTAGCTTTCCATATAAACTTTAGAATCAGTTTACCAGTATCTCCAAAATAGCTCCTAGTATTTTAATTATGGTTGTGTTGAATCTAAATCAAATTGGGAAGAATTAACATCTTTATAATACTGTCCTTCAGTCCATGAATGTAGAGTAGCATTCCATTTATTTAGATTTTCTTTTTATTTTCACAGCATTCTGTGGTTTTTAGCATGTAGATCCTATGCATATTTTATTAGAATTGTGCTTATATATTTCATTTTTTGTTATTTTAAAGGATGTTGTTATGCTCTTTGCTGGTATATAGAAAAACAACAATTTGTATATTAACTTTGTATAAGATGGCCTTATTATACTTGTTTATTATTCTGAGAATTTTTTTGATTTTTTGGAATTTTCTATAGATAGTCATGCTCTTTTTGAACAAAGATGGCTATATTTCTTCCTTTCCTTTTCCTGCCTCATTGCATTAGGCAGGACTTCCAGTAAAATGTTGAATAAGAGTGATGCGAGAGAACATCTTTGCCTTATTTCAATCTTAGGTGGAAAGCATCTAGTTTTTTACCATTAAGTATGATACTATCTGTGCATCCCACATTATTTTTAACTGATCTTTAAAAATATTCGAGAACATCTAAGATTGTTGTGTTATGTATAATCAGAAGTAAATACTTCTGATATCTTCTCCAGCTTGTTGCTACCAATAAACCACTTACTTAGTACCCTTCAAGAACTATGACTTTGTTTTACAGCTAGGATAAGATAGGAAAGACTATAAAGATAGTCTGCAGAATATTAAGAATAAATAACATCTGATTAGGAACAATAAACTCAAGCTGGTAAGCCACTCTCTGGATCCAAATTAAGAAGAAAAGAGAAGATTTAAGGTTTGTTTCTTGGTAAGGAACATTTCCCTGGAAATACCTGTTCTCCTCATTCCTTTGGAGCTATAGCCCATTCTTCAGAGTACCTTGTTGTAATTCTATCCCTAGGAAACATTGTTATTAATTAGTAGGAGGAATTTTGTCCATTACACGGAAATGAGAAAATGAAAAAAGGAGATTTCAACTCTCATTGCCTGGAAGGTGTATTTCCCATATTCCAAATTGGAATTCTGAATGAATTCCATCATAATAACTATTTATATCTAGTAGTTATTTTCTCTAAAACTCTTGTTAGGATACTCTTCTACATTTCTGATGTTATACATCATTCAACATCCATGAGTATGTTCATGAGAAACTTTGGAAACTTATCCAGTATCTAAATTATCCCTATGCATGGGCAAGTTCTGAATTCTCATTTGCTGCTTTCCATATCTAGTTTTGGATTCTGACTATCTGAATCAGCTCAGCATCATTAGCAGAGTTCTCCTTTTGCAGGGGCAAAGCAAAATCATTATATAAAAGGTCATTTTCAGCCCTGATGAGAGTCATATCTCTGGGCTTATCTTTCCACTTTCCTTTCTGCCAGCTTATTCTGAACAATATCTTCAGTTTTCATTTGGTTATGTTACCTGGTTTGAGAGGGATAGAAGAAAACGTAATAAATTTATAGGTCATTATGCATCCTCCTGGATTCATTTACATAAGAAAAGCCTTCTCCTGGAAGAAGAGAAGTGATAAGGCAGACACACAAGAAGGAAAATGCAAGAAAGCAGAGTTTGAACCAGAAGGAGATGAAAGAGAGAGAGAGGGAGAGAGACAGAGAGAGAGAGAGAATAAATTTGCAGAAGCATAGCCATGATGAGTGAGACTTTGAATAGAGAGAAGAGCAAAGGGAGATTTTGCTGTGAATTAAGTACTATAGCCCCTCCATTGTGCCAATTTTAGAATTTTCAATAAATCTTTTCATGAATTTTTAAAATTTTTTTCCTCAACATTGAAATACTGTTTTATTGTTATTATGATCCCACTCAGATAGGTTATTTAGTTGCACTACTTTCCTTCTTTCTACCTAACACCTTGCATATCAACATTCTTATCTGACTGATTGTGATGCTTGACTTCAGCTTTGTCCCTAGAATCTACAGCTCACCTGTCTCTCGATTCCAGTCCAACCTGCTTGCTGAAGCAAGCCTGTGCTCATGCATCTCCAACTCATATTCCATATTCTACACTCCTTCTTACTAAAGACTCTTAGACAATTGTATATAAAAAAAAGAAACCATGCCAAGTGATTACATAGAGAAAATAGAATTTTAAACGGAAAATTAGTTACAAAACTTTCAGAGGGCTGAAAAGCCAAAGAAGTGGCAGAGACTAACAAGAGCAGGAAGCTGTTTGATTTGCCAGGACTGCAAAGACATGGAAAAGTTGTTACTGAAACTCAAAAACTAGGGCCATGCAGTGAGATATCAAAACATATTTGGGGGAGTTGGGGTTATGGAGGAGACGCAGCTGCTGTTAAAATTCTGCAGCAAGCAGAAAAAAATAGAAATACTCGGATTTCTCTTTTCCGTCTTCCATTCTCCTAACAGTGCTTCCCTTTGACCAAGCTTAGTGAAAAGCCAATGGACAAAGAAGCTAGGAAAAGTAATTTGCAGGATCAGTCCCCTACAATTCAGAGCAGAGCAAGTGTGTCGCTATTACAGACACTGTCTGATCATTACTATTGAAATTAAAAGCATTCTGTCTCAGATGATGTGGATGTGCCCAAGATTTCAAATATAAGGAGTCTTCACTGCTATGCTGTGATCACCTATAGATACAGACAGTCTGTGTCTCAATGCTGAAACTACAAATGGTTCTCTGAACTTGGGTCCATCACAAAGAGCACCATAACTATTGGTCCGTACAAGGGCAACTTCCAAATAAACATAAGTGGCATCCCCAGTAACTAGGCCATATACTTCTTTTGCCAGACTCTCTGCTGGTTAAAGATACTTTATCTCCAAGCAGTACTAATCAACATCTTTCAGCTTTACCACTGAAGGGTGCCCACCAATGCAATGGGAGGATTCTGGCAAGGGCAGAATCAATGACCTATTATCTTGTGGAATTTTGGCCCTAATTTCAGGACACAAAGAGGAAATGACTCAATTGTGTAGGCCCAATCCAGGAAGGCTTAAGGGAAGTTCTGCATGCACAGCTGGCTGCTGCCTGAGTCTTCCAGGCCTTCTAAGTTGAGAGACTTCCCTGCGAGCATTGGAAGCACTCTAGAAATAACTTCTCTATTCTTCTTGATGCTCTGCCATTAGACCTCCCATCACTAATATGGAAATAGGATAAAGCTCTGTTGCTGCCTGCCCAAGCTAACCACCTGTTTATGCCATGGAAAGAATAATATACTCAGTGGGGAAGCTTTGCTTCCAATTTGCCAAGATGGCCAGTTTCCATTTGTGTATTGAATTCATGGTGGCGACACACACCCAACTGAGAAACCTGCAGAATCCTACACTATGCTGAATTTTAAACCATGAAATAAAACCATCCTCTAAACTGTAGGATGAAAACAGTGCAGAACTATATTCTGCATCCTCTTTCTAACCCCAACTGTGTTCTACAACACTACTACTTTAGTGTTATCTTCCTCACACAGATAGGATTTTCACCTTCCAGAATAACCAACCCAACTAATTTCCTCTTTGGAACTAATTTTAGAGTTTTCAGGTACTTCAAAGATTGCGATATTTGCCCATTATCTGCCATTTTCTTATGCCACCTCACTGCTGATAGGTAAATAAAATCATATTCTTCAGGAACTCAAAGGGACCTGAGTTTACGTAATAGTCATAAGAGCATTAACCCATTGAACTCTCCACCACAGAAATAACATACAATCCTCTACTGACTCTTGATTAAAGGCAACCTCATAGATAATAGTTCTACTTTCTACCTGGTTCTTGTCCATGTTTCTCTGTGAATAACAGCTATCTGAGCGAAGTATTAACTGTCTAGAGAGATCATTAGGATATTCCCTAGCAGACCAAAAGCTACTAGAGTGTCACAAACAGGGACCTAAGAAAGAATTTCTAACAGGAAACCCTTTCCATCAAGCTTCCCATGAAGATGTACTAGTGCCTCTGCTGAAGTTGGAGGACTGCATCTGGCTTCCATTTGGGTTATGAAGATCACTGATTCCTTCCCCCCACAATCTTTTACCACTTGGTGCAGCAGTGCTCTCAAGCTATCTGAATGATCTCTTTCTTTAATATAACACCCCCTCCCAAACCTAGAAAGCAAGCAGGAAAAGTCTTGTTCCTGAACCTCAGCTTATATTCTGGGACCAACTTATATTCTGTCTTTATCTTTATTCTGAATATATTTATTCTGTTCAGATGACTCTCATTACTACCCTCTTTGTGCATTATATTTCTTTCCATGCTCAGACATTCACTGTGATATGCGTTTTATGGTCTAGTTGGATATCTGGCTTTGTAGATTTTATTCTTGGCATCTCACTCTGAAATTCATTGGCCAGCTTTGACCTATCCTATACCCAGCCCAGATTCTCAGAAACAATTTGGCCAAGGGCCGGAGCTCTAGACTCTGCTTATGTAAGAGTTCATCCTGATTAAGGACTGCATTTGGCTTATATGCACAAAATGGTTTACACTGAATAATGCTGGCCATTGAGTCAAACTCTTAATCAGAGGTGGACATATATGATTTATTAATCTTTACTTTCTAAGTGTTTAGATCTCAAATGTGAATACACACACACTCATAAACACACACAAACTTGGTGTTTCTCCAGTACTTTCCTTCTACCAATCATCCTGGGATGTTAATTAAAAAGATATTGAACTTGGGGCACCAGAGTGGCTCAGTTGGTTAAGTGTCTGACTCTTGATTTCAGCTCAGGTCATGATCTCAGAGTCGTGAGATCAAGGCCCACCTCAGACTCCTCACCCAGTGAATTATCTCTCTCCTTCTGTCTCTCCCCTCCCCATCCTACACTCTATCTCTCTCTCTCTAAAAAATAAATGAATCTTTAAAAGGATATTGAAGTTGATAATCTTTAAAGAGCACTAAGAAAGCCCTCAAATAGAGTTTTAATTGTCTCTAGGGTCATGTAGTTACTTTACAGGATTAATTCTCCTCCTTAAATATGAACAATTTTTTCCTCACCTACTAGGTAAATATTTCTATAAATTCCATCCTTGAACATTAGTTGAAAATAAAAAAACCACCCCATTTTCTTATGAATTTCTTAATATAATTAGAGTTGAGCCACCATAAACATACTTCATCATGTATGATGTAATAAACTAAAACCCAAAGAAACAGTGTGAGATGTGCCAAGTTTCATTTTAATTTGTATTCCTTATATATTTTTCTTAAGCACCAGTACCTTTATATTCTTTGCACTACTCTCCTTTAATCCCAACTATCTAATCCAGTTTTTCTAAAATTCTAATGCGGGTATATATCACCTGGATATCTTGTTAAACTACTGATTCTGAATTATGAGGCCCAGGATAGGGCTTGAGATTCTGTATTTATAATAAGCTCTTAGATAATGCTGATACTGCTTGTTGCAGTCCACGCTTTGAGTAGTAAGTATTTAATCACCTTATCCATATCACCTAATAAGGCATGAGAAGCATTTCTTTTCTCTCAGATGTTGGCATCTTTTCAGGCAATGAAGCAGAAGCCAAGGAAGAGATCCTATCTAGTGGAATTTCAGACAGCAGCTCTGGCCTCATGGGAGTCTAGAGACAGCTGCAGTGGCAGTTCTGGGGCAGCCCCCTAAACTCCCTCTGCATGGTTGCAGCCAAAGTAGTGGATAGTCTGGTGAGTTGGTTTTGTGGTGGTGTCCTGGTATCATGCAGATGAAGGTGTTTTTGTAGTCCAGAGGGTAGATTTGAAAAAAGACAGGATTAAGATATTCTAGTCAGAATACCTACTGCAGAGTTTGAACTGTTTAGGGACAGTTTATTTCCACTTGACTCTTAGGAGACAGTTACTAAGTGGCTTTGACTTTTCCATGATCTTGGAAACTTAAATCCTTTGCATATTGATGCATAGTACAAAAGCAATAGCTATTGAGCCTTGTGAGAAGTATAAAAAATATACATTTTCATATGCAATTGTTTTCTCAAATCAAAATTGTAAACTATGATAAAAGAAACACATTTCCCCACATGGACCTAGGGTGAGCAGGGCTTCTCTGTGAGCAATGCCTCCACTAAAAACTGCCATCAAAGGACCAGTGCTTGGGGCCATTTCAAATCCTTTCAGGTCCTTTAGGTTAGACCAGTTTAACTTAAATCTTTAAAAAACTTAAATTCTGCTTCTATATTTCTTTTTCTAAAATGAAACCTCTTTGTTTAAATGTGTCATTTTATCAGAATGTTATAGCAGTGATAGTATGATGCACACAGGCTTCAGTAGCTCTTTCATTAGCATTCCTAGGAGAAGAATGGCAGAATTATATTTTCATGCAAGACTCTACGAAATAAAAGAATGATATAAAAGCAATATTAAAATTGGAAATGGGCTAGGTTCTGGGTCTAGATGCTATCTAGAAAATGTGGTAAATCGTCCATGTTTTTCATACAGCATCACTCTGCATTGTGAGATTACCTGGGTCTTTTGGTGTGCTGGCTACTTCTTTGTAAGAGGTTGAGTAAATTTATCATCTCTGTGTCATATGAGCTCACTGCTGGCACCGTTTCAAGAAATCTCATTATTTTTTGATGTCTATGATGGATTAAAGATGAGAATATTGCTGGCCTAAGGCTTCGTTAGTCCCGCCTGTCATATTTGTCAGCTACAAAGCAGCTCTGCCAAAGGGTTAGGAGGGCGTTTGGGATAGTGGGCCATTAAAACGCGGTTCCATTACTTACACTCAGTTAGATTGAGGAAATGGAGGGTAACAAGTGTGAGAGTTGTCCCATGGGATCCATTTTCTTTGTTACATACCCCAAAAAGAAAAATCAAGATGACAGCGGAAACAGCAAGAAGCTCTCTCTACATGGGATGGCCACATCTTGTAATTTCTCTCTGTGGGTGAAAAGTGCTTATTTGGGTAACCTTACAGGCCACTCTGAGAGTTCTGTGACCAGGCAATATCCTGCATGATCAGCCCTGATTTTTATAAGAAACTGACCGTGGGGGCTGTCTGGCCTCTTAGAGGTAGAATAAGGCTGTCTGAAGTCTTTTGAGTCCTCAGAACAAAGACTGTCATGGCATGTGTTGAGAATACCCAGTAACACATTGTGATTGGAAAGATATTCTCAAGAATATTTTGAATCCCTAATAGCCTAATTTAATATGACCTTAATATTCTACTTTTTAAGTAGTTACTGTATTCACAAGCTTTTACAATTCCACATAGTACAAGGTAAAGCAAAATGATGTTTACAGTGTTACTGAAACATTGGTGATCTTTTCATGGTAATGTTTTCTGAGTTTATTTCCTTCATGTTCATGTAGAAGGTAGGACTTATGGGTCAGACTATGGGGAAGTAAGTACCTTTGGGGATTTCTTCTCTGAACCCCAATATAACCATTTATTGTACCAAGTACTCTACTAGGTGATAAGGAGATAGTGGTTTTAAAAAAAGGGATTACAATCTATTATGGCAATTTTTTAAATGGTAGTATTATTATTTTCATTTTATATATTAAGAAATTAGGACTCAGAAAGATTAAATAATTTGTGCAAATAGGTGGGAATGTTGGCTTTTGAACAGAAGTCTGTGTGATTTCGTAGTGTGTGTTCTTATTCACTATACAATTATACAGGAGATCTGTGTTATACTATGAGATATTTTTCAAGGAAAACACAACTGGTAGTCAAAACTGAATAAAGAGAAATTATTTGTAAAAAATGAAAATATTTATCCAAACCTTTGTCACTTAATTTTAATTCATTAACAATGCCCCCAGATCATTTCTTGATAATATGTTTTAATGCCATTTATTAAATAATACTACAAAACAGTGTGTGTATGTACATGTATATGTACATATATGCACATAATAAGAAAAACTTTAGTAAAAAAAAATCTCGTCTTTAAAATCTTAGTTCTGGGCTTAATGGAAAATTACTGGGACCTGCTCATTGGCTGCACCAAAAACAGTGGTTACAAAAGTTTAACTCTGAGAGAGTATGACTTTGGGCAATAGTGGAGTGTACTGAGAGAACATTCATAGTCATCTGTGTCAACTTGGCATGCACATCCAGGAGGGCGGAGGGAGGCAATTTGAAGTTTGTTAAAGGTCCAAAATATCTTTCTTTTCCTTAGCCTTCTTTAAGGCAGTAAAGCAGGATGGAAGGATAATGTTTTCCATTTTCACTTGACACGGAGGTCACATGATATCACACATTGGCTTTCTTTAAGCCAAATTTTCAGTGTAGAATAGTCATGCCATTAGGAAGTGTAATACCTTAAAGTGCTGTCAGTGATATTTGAGGGAAACAGAATTGGATATTACCTATATAAGCCGTGGGTCCTTGTGTATGCTTCTGAGAGAGAAAGTCAGTGGAAAGATAGATTAGGTGCTACTTTAGGA